>CM060914.1:51862500-53062500 GCA_030737875.1 Allium sativum | reverse complement strand
GATCGAAATAGGTTTTTAATTGGGTTTTTGGTGCCTGTTCTTCTCGTCGAAACTGCTCTTCATTGGCGAGGCCAGGGGGTTTGCGGTCCAGGGGGTTTGCGGCGTCAGGGAGTGGTGGTGATGTGGCAGGAAGGGGACGGCAGCCAGAGCTCAAGGCGAGGTGCAGTGGTGTTTTTCATGGATGGTATTTTTTTTGAAAATGGTGGTGCACGGTGAAACTCCACTAACGACGTGGAGGAGATGATAGGGGTGTGGAAAATTGATCAGCGAGGGAAGTGTGATGCATGGGGGTGATCGGCGGTGATGGATGGTGACTGGGTTAAGTGTGCACGTGCACATGAGGAGAAGAGGAAGTGCACTAAAATTGAAAGAAGAAAAAGAGGGAAGAGAAGAAAAAGTGGTATGGTACTTAGGCAATTTGGCAAAGGAAATGGTACTTTGGCTAGGAAGAAAAATCACATAAGCGGCATTGGATTTTGACATAAAAACATGGCTTTTGGAGGGTTGGCATTTGGCGCCCTGGCACTTTAGAAAAACCGGTAATTAACACTTTAGAAAACTGGTACTTGGTGCTTTGAAAAATGGGTACTTTGGTACTTAGTTTTTAAAAGAAGATTTTAAAATATAAGTTTAATAAAAACCAGTTTTTAATTAAATAATAAATTAAATATAGCATAGAAATAAATAAATGAAGAATTTTTATTTAAATTGGTATGTGGGAAGAAGAAGTGAATCAGGTATAGAAGATCAAATGAAGTTTTGACAAAGTCGATAATCGAGTGTAAAAGCTGTATTAAAATAAATAAATTATAAATTTAGTTTATTTATGAATAATTAGAATAAGAAATAATTATAAGAAATAATTTTCTAAAGAATAATGTAAGTATTTATTTTTTAAAAATTTACGAACAAAGTGGAAAGAAAGACCGTGTGCGACGCACACACTATAATTGTTCATTTTTAAATAAGATCAAAATATCCCGACATAAGCAAAATAATCATATACTGTTTGACTAAAATTATATATGTTAATTAAATTACAATCTTGTTAGGCTAATGATTTAAAAAGAAATATTTCGTTAATCATTTCGAAGAGTCCGGAATTTTATATTCCACTTCGATTTGAATTATACGCCACACGTCAGAGATTATCAAAGATAATTGAAGATGAAGATATACAAGGGTTATTCTTGAATAACGCCTTCGGTTTGTCCAATCCCAGGACAACTTGTATGGACTACTGTCTGACAAAGTAATTCTAACTAATCACATACGTTGATCTCTTCAAACATATTTATATAGTGGTAGAGAATTCGTTTCTCTCGCTTTATGCCTATAATATATTTTTGGGGAAGTCAAATAGTGATTGGCGAGTTTTGACGATGTGGAATTCAAAAAAAATAAACAGTGATGATAGAAAAGTAAGTCTAGCCTTAAGCCTCACATCTAGAAAATGACAAAAAATCGGGCAGGCAGCATGGCTATGTGGGTCGCTTCCATTAGGATGTAACATCACCTATCTAGAGAAATTCCTTTTGTTCCTTATTATATCGATTCTGCCCATTCGGGAAATGGTTGCCGTACACAACCATTGGTGATACACATTCGATACACTCAAGAGAAATGAGTGGTCGGTAATGTGTGGGCCGGGTTACTAGTTCTTGTTGAACCCAGGTGTATTTGCCTCTAGAGATACATCATCGGAAGGTGGTCCCATACCTTGTCATAATTGGAAATCCAATTTCCATAAGTGCCAAAATGGTTTTATTTGTATACTATGATGGGGAATGTGAGATGTAAGCATTATTCTAGATTCGTATTTATTTGTGAAAAACACTAGACACTATAATAATATTTGAATTTCAAGTATACAAAGTGGTTTATTCTCATAAGGTAAAAACCGATTCCGTATTCATGGCGTGGTCTTATGAGATATTTTTATTTGTTTCAAATCGTTTGCTCATACCAGTCCCCTGACTGAGCCGGAGTTTATTTTTCTATATTTTCCCTAAACTCTTGGGTAATCATAACACTTGTTATGAGTAGACAAGCGAATCAGGTCTTGATAAAACTTGGAAGGCTGGATGGAACTTTCTGTGTGTTGGTCTACCTATCATATCTACTGTATAATTAAGTCTGTGAGTTAGTCATCAGTGTTATGTATAATTAAAGGTGTACTATGAATGGCTTGTATCACTAGATCTATGATGCTCTGATGTAATATGTGCTGTTGTGTAATATTATGAAATATCATCTTTTTTTGAAAAATTCCGCTGTGAAATTCTGATGTTTTCTGTGACTTTATCTTCTATCTATTCTTATTCTTATTAATGACAAGACTTCTGATGTGTTCGAAAGTTGGGTAGTTACAGTTGGTATCAGAGCTTAGGTTACTGATTTACCTAGGCTTTGGGTGAGTGTGAGAGAGCGTATTTTTATTTAAAAAAAAGAAAATAAATTTAGATCAACTTGATTGATATACCTAATTAGTTATATTCAATAAAGTCTTGATTATCGACCTGTCATATTCAGGTAATTAAGTGTGAGTACCTATGCACGAAGAGGTCGAGCTAGTGGAACTACCACTACCAATGGGCGTAATACTACCTCTCAAGATTGAGTAGAAACTGTTGAGGAAGTTACGCCAGTCTAATAGGACAAAAGCATTGCAACAATCTACAAGGAGTATACCACTCTGGGAGGAAAAGTTTTCAAAGGGACTGAATCTTTCATCGAAGTCCAAGCATGGTTGAGGTCCTTTGAGCAGATTTTCAAAGGACTGAAATTGAATGATGAGCATAAACGTCTCTTAGCTTCATGGCAACTCCAAGAAGCTGCTGCAATTTGATGGGATGCTCAAACTGCGAATGTTCCTGAAGAAGATTTTACTTGGGAAAAATTTAAAGAGGCATTTGAACCGCAATTTCTTCCTGCCTCTGGAAAAACCAGGATGCATTGAGATTTTATCAATCTTAAACAAAGGAACATGAAAATATCCGAATATGAAAACAAATTCAATTCACTTTCCTGTTTTGGCCGAGAACTGATCAACACCCCACTCAAGAAGAATGAAATGTTTATAGCTGGATTAAAGGATAGCCAGCAAGTGAAAATGATTGGGCATCTCAAGATTCCATTTGTTGATCTGGTGGATATGGCAGTTCGTTATGAGGCACTTGAGGGAAAGAAGCCAGTGCCAAAAGAACAGACAGGAGAACCCAGTGGCGAGAATCCCAATAAAAGGAAATTTAACCCAAATTGGAACAACAAAGGAGTACCAAAAATGGTGGAGAAAGCCAAGGAGCAATTCAAAGATACAAAATGCCACAATTGTCCACAAAAGGGGAATATTGTTAAGTTCTGCACAAAACCAGCAGCGAAAAAGCCATAGCAAACTCAGCAACAAAAACAACCTCAACAGCAACAGCAGAAACAACAGCAAGGCCCTGGTAATGCAATGGTCATGAAGACTCTATGTTTCAATTGCCATCAGCCTGGGCACTTGGTTAAGGACTGTCCACTCATGAAAAAAGGACAGCAACCAAAAGTGTATGCTATTAAAAGTGAACCATCCTGAAAGGGAAATGAGTTCTCGAAGGTACTTTTGATTTAAATGGAATTCATGTTCATGTTTTATTTGACACCGGCGCCTCGCATAGTTTCATTTCTTCTGGAACGGTAGGAAAATTCCATTTTATTCCAAAGATTTCTCCAAATCCAATCTGCATAACAAATCCTATTGGCGGGAAAACTAAATTAAAAATGTATTGCGATAATGTGGCACTCTTGTACCTTTCGCATTCATTCCTTTTTGATTTCTACGTTTTGGACTTTAAAGGATTTAATTTTATACTTGGGATAGATTGGTTGAGTAAATTCCAAGCCAAGATTAAATGCGATAAAGAAATCGTAACTTTGATAACCAACATCGGGAGCAAAGCTAAGATACCATATGGGAAACCTGGTATTCATATGTGTAGTTTTATGTATACTTTGGAAGCACCATAAGAAAATTTAGAGACATTAGAAGTAGTCAGAGATTTCTCTGATGTATTTGAAGAAGTTAAGAGTTTACCCCCACATCGAGAGATAGAGTTCCGAATCGATCTAATTCCAGGAGCCAAACCGATAGTTCAACCAAAAAGACGAATGGCACCAAAGGAAGTCATGGAACTCGAAAAGCAAACCCAGGATTTGTTGGCCAGAGGATTGATCAGGGCAAGCTTTTCAAGCTGGGGTTCAGCAGTAGTTTTTGTGGTTGAGTCTGATGGGTCACTAAGATTATGCGTTGACTATAGAGAGTTAAATAAGGTGACCATCAAGAATAAGTATCCTTTACCTCGAATTGATGATCTCTTTGACTAGTTAAATCGAGCTACGGTATTTTCCCAAATGGATCTTGCAACAGGATTCCACTAGTTAAGAATTACCGAAGATAGTATTCCTTTAACTGCTTTCAGAGGCCCGGATTTCTTTTATGAATGGTTAGTTATACCATTCGAACTAACCAACGCACCGGCGTATTTTGTTGATTTGATGAACCGTGTCTTCAGAAAGATTCTGAACAAATTCGTCCTAGTTTTTATTGACGATATCTTAATCTTTTCAAAGACAGAAGAAGATCATCGATATCATATGGAAGTGGTATTGGAGACTCTAAGGACGAAAGTACTGAAGGCAAAGTTTTCTAAATGTCATTTCTAGAAATCTGAAGTTAGATTCTTGGGGCACATTGTAAATGGAGATGGTATTTCTGTAGACCCAATCAAAGTTAAAGCAGTGCAACAATGGAAGCAGCCCAGAGCACCGACAGAAGTCCATAGTTTCTTGGGATTAGCAGGATATTCTAAGATATCCTCTCATCTAACTAAGCTGACTAAGAAGGGTGAGAAATTCATATGGACTCCAAAATGTGAAGAATCATTTAAGGAGTTAAAAAGAGATTGACGGAAGCACCAGTTCTAACTGTTCCTGACGGAAAAAGTAGATTTGAGGTTTATATTAATGCTTGTGGAGTTGGACTCAGTGTAGTACTAATGCAGAATGGACGTGTAATTGCGTATGCTAATAGACAATTAGATATTCACGAGAAGAATTACGCTACACACGATCTAGAGTTATTGGCAGTTGTTTTTGCATTAAAAATGTGGAGACACTACCTGTTAGGAGGGAAGTTCGAGCTTTTCACAGATCACAAACCAATCAAATATCTGTTTAGCCAAAAAGATCTCAATCTGAGGCAACAAAGGTGGCTGGAATCCCTTGCATCATATGATCTGGATATTATCTATACTCCAGGAAAAACAAATGTCGCAACAGACGCTCTAAGAAGAAATGCAATCTTATCTCTTCTAGAAGCTACTCCAGCACTTCAAGGAAGAATAATGCCAAATCAACGGAGAGATGAAAATATGGAGAAGTTAATTCAAGGGGTTATAAGAGGCGGGGAGTCAGATTTTGAAGTGGATAGCCAAGGTATTCGCAGAATAATTGGGAGACTGTGTGTTCCAGATGTTGACGGGTTAAGGCAAGAAGTTTTTCCAGAATGCCATAAATCAAAGCTAAGTATTCATACGGGAGTGCACAAGATGTATAGAGATATGAGGCAAGTATTTTGGTGGCTCGGGATGAAGAGAGATATTCTGGCTTATATAAATCATTGTCTGTGCTGCCGGCAAATAAAAGGTGATCATCACAAAACAGTAGGATTACTGAAACCTTTGGAGATTCCCAACTGGAAGTAGGAAATGATATTGATGGATTTCATCGATGGTTTACCCAAGACCATAAAGGGATATGAAGGAGTTTCGGTTATAGTAGATCGACTGACAAAGAGTGCACATTTCATTCTGGTGAAACCTACTCGGACTGCAGCCTCGTTAGCGGAGATTTTTATAAGGGAGATTGTACGATTACATGGAGTCCTAGTAAGTATTATAAGTGATAGAGATGCCATTTTCACCTGTAAATTCTGGGAAGCACTCCAAACAACCTTGGGAACTAAGTGAAATTTAAGTACCGCTTATCATCCCCAAACAGACGGACAAACAGAAAGGGTAAACATGATATTGGAAGACCTGTTAAGAGCATGTATTCATGATTTTGGGGGATCATGAGAGGATCACCTACATCTAGTTGAATTCTCTTACAACAACAGCTACCAAACGAGTATAGGCATGGCACCATATGAAGCTCTCTATGGAAGACCGTGCAGATCACCAACTTGTAGGGTGGAGTCAGGAAATAAACTTGTTCTCGGACCAGATATGATCCAAGAGGCAACTAAGAAGGTTGAGTTAGTCAAAAGAAGAATGAAGGAGGCCCAGGATCGACAGAAATGTTATGCAGACAAAAGACGAAGGGATCTTAATTTTTCTGTTGGAGATTTTGTGTTTATCAAGATTTCACCAATCAAGGGAATGATGAGATTTGGTAAAACAGGGAAGTTGGCTCCACGATATGTGGGATCTTTCGGTGTTCTTGAGAAGGTTGGATCTCTTGCTTACGGGGTGGAACTACCAGAAAGAATGGAAGGGATTCACAATGTATTTCATGTGTCTCACCTTCGCAAATGTGTTCATGACCCGTCTTTGATTTTAGAACCATCGGTTCAGGAGGATCTTGAAATTGAATCGAACTTGACTGTAGTTAAATGTCCAGTCTATATGGTGGATAAAGTAGAAAAGCGACTTCGGAATAAGGTTGTGAAACTGCTCAAGATACAATGGAGCGAGAATCCGTTTGACTGTACTTGGGAAACGGAGAAACACATCAAGGAATTCTATCCAGATTTTGTTTTAAACTAGGTGTTAGCTATCCTATGTTTGATTTGGATGTATCCTATGTATGATGGTATTGTATGACTGGTTATGGATGTTATCTTTTGTATGGAAATGGAATTTTGGGTTTTCGTCTCTGTGGATTATGGATGTTTTGAGGACTCGGTATTCGTAGGACTTGTGAACTTTTTTTGTTTACTATCACATATGCTGAAATCTGTTCTCTGTTTCTTTTCCAGATGGCACCTATCTTCAAGAGAACCGCATGGAAGAGACTGACCCCATTACAGAGATTGAGACTGCACACCGGCATCAGTATTCATGAGCTTGTAGGTACTCAGGATGATAAGGGGAAAAGACGATATGTAGACACAGAGGAGTCAGGTATCTACCACGGGGAGTCTTCCATTAAGGAGGACAGTATTGAATTTCTTTAGGAGCCCAATTATGAGGGAGATAACGACCAGGAGGAGTACTATGCAGGCGAGGGAGGGGGTGATGGAGATAATGATGATAGCAGCAGTGGAGACGGCAGAGACAGGGAGGACGATGATGATATGGATGATGAGGAGGAACCTGAGGAGGAACCCGAGGAGGAGCCTAAGGAGGATCCTGAGGAGGAGCCCGAGGAGCATCCGGAGGAAGAGCCGGAGGAGGACATCCTAACTACTCAGCCACAGTACGAGCCATTGGTTGTGACCCTACCAGTACCATTGGATGGACAGTTAGCGGTCCTGTGGGAACAGCTCGCTCAGAAGATGGCACAGTTTTAGGAAAATGGAGGAAATTTGGGTATACCTATGGATTATACATACCCTGATATGATGCTATACACACCTTCTCCCATTAAGATCATAGAGCTCTCAGATGATGACGACCCTGAGGAGAGTGATGAGGTGGTTAAGGTGATTGATATCTCGGATAGTGAGGATGTGATTATCATTCCAGATGATGAGGATGTGATTATCATTCCGGACGATGAGGAGGTGGTTATCATTTCAGACGACGAGGATACCATCGAGATTAGTAGCAGCTCAGAGTAGGATGGATGGACTGGTATTGTACATATTGTAGTACTAGTAGTGTGGCAGATATGTATATTATAGTAATCTGTAACTCGATACTAGTCGAGTATAGTACTTATATTTTGCTGTGGTCAGTTTGACGTATTATGGTATGATATATTATCTTTTTCTTATCTTCTGTTTACAAATTTCGAGGACGAAATTTTCATAAGGGGGTAGATTGTAATGGCCTGGTTCTTACCACACATCGCTAATACAAAAATTTGATTGATCGTAAGTACGTATATACAAATATGATTAAAATCCATAGTTTAAATAATTCAAAACTTGTTAACTTGTGTATGATAGCATATATCATAACATTTGCTAAAATTCCTTTTTTTATGCATGTATGTAGGATAACACATGTGCATAGCAAGTTTTAAAATGCCATTTTTACATATACTTTGTTCATTTTTACAAAGAGTTTAAAACCTTATTTTTAAACAAATTCTTGTTTTAAAACATAAAGTACGCTTGGATAAAACATGTTAAAAACCCCTTTTGTTTTCAAAGCCAGTTCAAAAGGAAAATCTTTTGTACATATATACATAAATCAAAACATGAAGTGGCATTTTCTCTTGCAAGTCATGTTCTCATTCATAGTCTTGAAAGTATAACCTACACTAGTAATAGGCTAGAAACTAGGATCTAGGAGGAGATATTTTCTCTTGATCGAATTGTTTGATCAAGATATTTTCAGTTTTTAAAACCATTTCCTACATGTGATTTTCTGAAAATGTCACCACTCTTTTCATTTTCAAAACATGTTGCAATTTGTCATAGTCTTTCACAAAATCAAACACATGATCTTGTGCTATCTTATGTATCTAAACATTTGATTTGTGTACATTAGGATCTATACTAACAAATAGATTAACTAAGATTTTTCACATGGCCGAAATCATTTTGTACCAAAATTTTCAGATTTTGTAACACCTTGGAAGCCAAGGAAGAGTTTTAAATGTTTTCTAGTGTTAAATCAAATTGTCATGTGAAAAATATGGTTTAGAAACCCAATGAAATTCTGAGCATTTATGGTACAATAGGATGACTACCATATTTGTTTAAACCAAGGAAAGATTTAGTGAAAACATAGATGTACATTGGCATTAAATGTGATGTTTCATAGAAGGCCAATGAGAGGAGAATGTGCCCTGCGCAAGGGGATTTTTAGAGCATGAATTGGCTGAGTAAAGCCATGTGAATTTAGGAAATGGTGCATTGATTTTAAGAGAGAAAAGGATTTTTAATGTTGTATATCATTGGTCACAAATTAAAATTGAAACTTTTTTGCAGCCATGCAATTAGTGCCACCAATATTTTATAATTTTTCTCCCCTATATAAGGGCCTGGCCATGCACATCCTCCGTCACAACAAACCATTCAAACATAAATCAGTAGGAGAAAAACTGAGAGCTTTAAGCACATTCCTGTGAGTAAACTTTCTTTTTCATAGTTTAATGCTTGCATTTTTCCCCTGCTTGAAAACTGTTAAGTTTAACTTGTCTATTGGATGTTCTTGTTAAGTGCAAGTTATATTTGAATACTCTTCTTTGCCTAATAAAAGAACCAGTGGGTGGGTACCTGAAACTATTGAGCATCACTGTTTTAAATGTTAGATTATAATGGTATGTTGCTAAGCCCTGTTACTTATCAGTAAAACCAAGTTTAGATGTTTGAAATATACTGCCATACTAGTTCTAAAGCCTTATATAGCCCATAGTTGTCGGAAAGCAAGGCAAACACTTGCAAAATAACCCAGAACATGGAAACAGAAAATCAACAGTAGTTCTCTGTAACTCAAAACCAAATTGGATTTTCAAACATTTTAAAACCCCGTTTTGATTTTTTAAATGCACTGGTGAATAGAAATGATGATTTTTAAGAAGTAAATCATGATTTTTAAATGAGCGGATCATAAGAAACAAGGAGATGGTCGGAAAAGCAACTTTGACGAATTTCCGGCGAACCATTTAACTAAACATGATGGCGGTTAGCTAGGAGGTGTAGGAGGGTTGCTAAAATAAGTGAAAAATGCTAAATAATTTTTTAGATAGGTGGATTTGGAGTACATGATCGGAATAGGGTTTTAATTGTGTTTTTGGGGCATGTTCTTCTCATCGAAACTGCTCTTCATTGGCGAGGCTAGGGAGGTGCGGTCCAGGGGGTTTGCGGCATCAGGGAGTGGTGGTGACGTGGAAGGAAGGGGACGGCGGCCAAAGGTTGAGGCGAGGTGCAGTGGTGTTTTTCTTGGATGGTATTTTTTTCTGAAAATGGTGGTGCACGGTGAAACTCCACTGACGACGTGGAGGAGATGATCAGGGTGTGGCAAGTTGATCAGCGAGGGAAGTGTGATGCGTGGGGGTGATCGGCGGTGATGGATGGTGACTGGGTTAACTATGCACGTGCACAGGAGGAGAAGAGGAAGTGCACTAAAATTGAAAGAAGAAACAGAGAGAAGAGAAGAAGTGGTATGGTACTTAGGTAATTTGGAAAAGGAGATGGTACTTTGGTTGCTAAGCAAAATCACATGAGCGGCATTGGATTTTGACATAAAATCATGGTGTTTGGAGGGTTAGCATTTGGCGCCCTGGCACTTTAGAAAAACCGGTAATTAACACTTTAGAAAACTGGTACATGGCGCTTTGAAAAATGGGTACTTTGGTACTTAGATTTTAAACGAAGATTTTAAAATATAAATTTAATAAAAACTAGTTTTTAATTAAATAATAAATTAAATATAGAATAGAAAAAATAAATGAAGAATTTTTATTTAAATTGGTATGTAGGAAGAAGAAGTGAATCAGGTATAGAAGATCAAATAAAGTTTTGACAAAGTCGATAATCGAGTGTAAAAGCTGTATTAAAATAAATAAATTATAAATTTAGTTTATTTAGGAAAAATTAGAATAAGAAATAATTTTCTAAAGAATGATGTAAGTATTTGTTTTTTTAAAATTTACGAACAAAGTGGAAAGAAAGACCGTGTGTGACGCACACACTAAAATTGTTCATTTTTAAATAAGATCAAAATATCCCGACATAAGCTTAATAATCATATACTGTTTGACTAAAAATATATCTGTTAATTAAATTACAATCGTGTTAGGCTAATGATTTAACAAGAAATATTTCGTTAATCATTTCGAAGGGTCCGGAATTTTATATTCCACTTCGACTTGAATTATACGCCGCTCGTCAGAATTATCAAAGATAATTCAAGACGAACATATACAAGGGTTATTCTTAAATAACGCGTTCGGTTTGTCCAATCCCAGGACAACTTGTATCGAAGAATGTCTGATAAAGTATTCTAACTAATCACGTACGTTGATCTCTTCAAACGTATTTATATGGTGGCAGAGGAATTCGTTTCTCTCGCTTTATACCTATAATATATTTTTAGGGAAGTCTACTGGTAATTGGCGAGTTTTGACGATGTGGCATTCAAAAGAAATAAAAATTGATGATGAAAAAAGTAAGTATAGCCTCAAGCCTCACTTCTAGGAAACAAAAAAAATCGGGCAGGCAGCATGGCTATGTGGGTCGCTCCCATTAGGATGTAACATCACCTATCTAGAGAAATTCCTTTTGTTCCTTATTCTATCGGTTCTGCCCATTCGGGAAATGGTTGCCATACACAACCATTGGTGACATACATTCGATACACTCAAGAGAAATGAGTGGTCGGTCATGTGTGGGCCGGGTTGCAAGAAGTTCTTGTTGAACCCAAGTGTATTTGCCTCTAGAGATACATCATCGGAAGGTGGTCCCATACCTTGTCATAATTGGAAATCCAATTTCCTTAAGTGCCAAAATGTTTTTATTTGTATACTATGATGGGGAATGTGAGATGTAAGAATTCCTCTATATTCGTATTTATTTGTGAAAAACCCTAGACACTATAATAATATTTGAATTTCAAGTATACAAAGTGGTTTATTCTCATAAGGTAGAAACCCGTTCCGTATTCACGGCGTGGTCTTATGAGATATTTTTATTTGTTTCAAATCGTTTACTCATACCAGTCCCTTGACTGACTCGGAGTTTATTTTTCCGTGTTTTCCCTAAACTCTTGGGTACTCATAACACTTGTTATGAGTAGACAAGTGAATCAGGTCTTTATAAAACTTGGAAGGCTGGATGGAACTTTCTATGTGCTGGTCTACCTATCATATCTACTGTATAATTAAGTCTGCAAGTTAGTCGTCAATGTTATGCATAATTAAAGGTGCACTATGAATGGCTTGTATCACTAGATCTATGATGCTCTGATGTAATATGTGCTGCTATGTAATATTATGAAATATCATCTTTTTTTGAAAAATTCCGCTGTGAGATTCTGATGTTTTCTATGACTTTATCTTCTATTTATTCTTATTAATGACACGACTTTCGATGTGTTCAAAAGTTGGGTCATTACAGAGCATATTAGACTTTGGACATAAACAAAATTTTGCTTAAACCAAAACAGGGCAGTTTATATTCTTACTCGGCTGAGATATTTAACAACCCACCATCAAAGAAATCAACCGTTAGTGGGAACCTCAAAGATGCATTAATGTCAACAATATGTTATAATTTGGAACTCCTTTTATAATTATTGCACCTTTTATGTACACGTAATTTTTATGATTGTTGTATTTTTTATGTACACATCGAAGAAAGAGACTTCTCATACCTTTTATAAAGACAACATATTGGACTAAACAATGAAGTTTAGAATGAAGTTAAATCTTTATCCAAAATACATGGAAACCATGTCAACATAGAAACAATTATTATAACATTTCATGTTCTGTTATCATTTTCTTTGATAATTAAGCATTATTACTATTTTTTCTTTCTTTTGATATATTCCCTCCGGTTCATTATATAAGTCGTTTTGTGAAGTTTTTTTGTTTTTCAAAATATATGACGTTTTCACTCATAATAAATTGTACCTACTTCATTGACTTGTCATGAAGTACTTCTATTAGATCATATGAATAGGCAACTCCATAGTAAATCCCAACAACCACTTTTTTGTACTTGAAAATAGAGAAAATAACTTAATTTTGCATAAAAAAGGAGCCAACCCACCAAAAAGAAGCATTTGAGTTTTTTCTTAATTCCCGTGTAAATCTCTGAAACGACTTGTATCATGAACCGGAGGGAGTAATTATTATATTTATGTCAAGCCTTGTTACAATTTATCTCTAGGTAGTTATTACCATTTGTTGTTATACACAGAATTTCGGTTACAGAAAATGTTGTGTGAAAGAAAATATAAAATACATGTCTTATGTCTACATAGTGTAGAACACCGTATTTTATATTAATAATAAATGGAAATATCCGTAATTTATTATTTCAGAGTTTGGCCTGAAACATGTACCATTGTGTTCATGGCAATTTTCTGTTCCGTTTTGGTATATGACATTTCTAAAATGGAGCCCGTGTGGGAAGTTATTAATGAGTGAATAATTAAAAGGTTGTATACATGCGCGCAAATTTGAAATTTAAAGATGTGCTTTAATTGGAAAATAATTATTCATATGGGTTACATTGAGAAATAAATAAAACGTTATTATATAACATTAACCAAAATTTAAACGAGGCAGAAAATACACATTCAACCCCAGGATGGTTCGACCCAGGTCTCACATGGGTAGACCCATGTGTCGACCTATGGGTCGACCTACCTCTAACACGGGTCGACCCACTCGAGGTCAGATTTGCATGGTTATTGACGTGTTTTCTTATTTATGTGGTACAAATTTTATTTTATAGAATCCGATGGACTAGAAATTCTTGTACATCTATAAATAGACTAGCAGGGCCTAGGCTCCAACTCATATTTTTTAATACACCGCCATGGCTTTGCCATTTTATTTTCTCTCCAAATCTTTCATAAATTAGAAAAAATTAGATTTTAGGGGTTTTGACTCAAGATTTGAAGATAAAGAATGTAAATCTATAACATAGGCATTCATATTTCTGATCAACATGGGGTAATTCCAGTGAATCTGGTTGTTTAGGTTTCTTTTTTTCTTTCCTCTTTTTAGTATTAAATTTGTAATTCTGTGGCTGTTTTAATACAAGATTCAGTTGGGTAGACTGCAGAATCACAGATCTGAATCAGATTCAAGGGTTGGAAAACTGTCATGTGAGTGGATTTAGAATTATACCTTTTGAATAACGGTATATTTACCATTTACATTCCCCGTTATTCTTAACATGTTAAATTACTATAAATTGTGGTAATTGCAATATAGTTTATTTTCAGATATTTACAGTAAAAGATTGGTTAATGTTAAGGAACCAAGGGAAAATATAATGAATGGAGAATATAACCTATTATAATTAATATATGAATGAGAATGGAATATAATAGGTAGGCGTGTCCTAAGGACAAGCGGAATTATAACATGGGCTATAATAAATGAAAAAGGGAGCTTCTTAATTAACCTTAGTTAATAGAACTAAGCTAATAAGTAAACAACAACAGGTTTTGATATTAGTGGAAGACAAGGTTATGATTAAATAAGAAAGAATCAAGAAGTCTTATAAAATGATATGATTCATACTTAATTATATATTAAGTAGACATGTCATAAGAAAACATGAGGATTGGGAAAGGATATACTTAAGTGTACATTAAGTAAAACATGTTATTGAACTTGTAAACATGTAACTGGACAATAAATGACATGCTAATAAGGTAAAAAGATTGTAGATTACTTTCATTAATTACAATCTAAGGAATAATATGTTATGGGCTTATTAATGAAATTAAAACTTGATCAAGTTAAACCTGTACGATTAATAAGAGAGTAGGGTCCATTCCTCAGGGATACAAGGAGCTCGGGAAAACATTATAACTTGAATAAAAAGGTAATATTTGGGTAATCAAGTTAATCAGTAATCTAATAAGATAAAGCAAGCGTGGGAATAAAAGACATAGGGTTTAATAACAATTTTGCATGATGCGCTTGAACCTATTCGCATATATGAGGATGAAGAACCCAATAGGGTGTTTCATCGAGGTTCCCGGAGACACGGGAGGAGCACATCCATCTGATTATTTTGCTGGTTATGCGGTAGCTTGCTCTGCGGGACTGGAGGGGAGCATGCGGCCTACAAGGGGACATCGTATGGTACTCCGTGGTGGTCCATTGTTGCGGTACACGCTCAGGTTGTACTCGCAAAGGTTTGGTCTGCACGGTACCATCCGATGAGTATACCTTGACTACAACTTTAGCTTGGCAGTCAAAAAACTGTAGTGGATGGCGTTGGGTGATTCGGCGATTGGCCTCAGAAGAGTTTAGTCAGGACCAAATTAAGGATAGTAATTGTTGGGTACCTGTCATCGACAGTTAGTGGGATGCATAAAGACTAGAGCTAAACCAAGAGACCATCGATCTTTCACTATCGAGAAATTGGTTAAGGGACATGCTAAATTGGATGATTAGATTGCTTGCTAAGAGCATGTCACTTAGCCCTTGATGTAGTCTTTCAATAGTTGAGGGAGGGGCTTGGGTAGGGCCAATACAGATATGGAAATGCAGACCATACTTGGATATTTGTAATATAGGTCCTTGAGCGGACCAATACAGATATGGAAAGATCGACTCCGCATATAGTAAATAGTACGTACGTGTGAGGGTCTAGATACACACCGGGTGGTGTATCATAGACGTTAGGGCATTACTTCGTGTTGAGACTCGATTCAACCGAGGCATGATCGGATGTGGCAATCCATACGCTTACGTTGCAAAGTGATGGTGGTTCTGTGTGGCAACATGACGTAGTAATATGAATTTACATACGTCGTTCGGCGTAGGATGAGAGTTGCATGTGCTTCCATGGAGTAACTGCGAAGACCGTACGGGAAGGGTACTATAGGCAGTACCTTAATATGGGGGTATAGTTGCATATGTACTATATTAGGTTAATCTACCGCAGAGTAGATGGGCACGACGTGAGTATAGATCCTTGAGTGTTGTTAACCCAATGTAACTTAATAAATAAGAGAACATAACTGAATGATAGATGTAGTGTTATTTCAGAATGTATAATTTGTCCAGGCACAAGAATGTTGTTTTCTGACCACCTCCTCATAACACATTCACAGGTTATGTTTATGGAAGAGATATGATAGCTTTGGATACTGCTTAGGTAGTATTATTACCTTGGTAAGGCTATATCTGATTATATTATATTTTATCCATTTCGCTATGAGACATATACTGAGCTTTGATATGTTTATTATCTCTATCTTTTTTGTATGATACCAGACAAGCTAACTCAAGTTTCAATCGAATGGGATTTTAGGAAAAAAAAGAATTGCTCTGTCGAAATTAGGTTTATTACACACAGAATCGTAGAAACAATTGTTATTGATATTTTTTCCATGTTCATTTTCTTTGTTCGTGCGCTCCCATGTCTCATTTTTGATCAATTTATTAAATTTAATTACAACTATATAGATTAAACAGTGAAATATAAGCATTTCACTATAGTAATAGCTTGCCATTCGTATGACTAAACTTCCACATGCAGTAAATTAAATAGAAGTATTTTTACAACTTATTTGTTACTCTTTGTCTTTATAAAAAGGTGATTGCCTATTGCATGATTTTGATTTGCAGAAACTGTTATTATTGTATACATGCATTAAAAAGCTATTAATGTGTAAACATTTTGCAGAAACTATTATTATGGTGTAAACATTTATATGGGTTGCAGAAACTGTTTTTATGGTGTAAACATTTATATGGGTTGCTGCCCATAATCTTCAGTTTTTTCTATTCCCGCATTGGGAATGGGAGCTTCAGTCCATAATTGTCAACTTTCCTCTTTTAAGCCTAATGTTCTGAGGTTTTTCTCCTTTCATATAAGCTGATTGTTTTATGTATTGGCAGATGAGTTCACATACAATAATAAAATATTATAGGTACATTTTTCAATAACTAAGTGATCCGAAATGAGGATGCGTTAATTTGGTCGAATACTATATTTAAATAAAGTAAGCTTTATGCAAGTAGCTTACATTCACCAGTAGATCTTATTCCTTATATATGATATTTGTCACCTCTAGACTTAATATCTAATGTTTATGTATAATTTTTGATGTTATTTTGAATTATATTGTAATCTTTTCAAATAGGCTAAACATTTTTATCAATAATAAACAAAATGAAGATGGACGATTTAGACTAACAAAGTAGTATTTTCACAGCATTGATACTGACATATTAGTCACATTTGTGTCAAATGCTCATAAATATTCTAAATTGTAATCTATTTTATTCCTTCCTATTTTAAGCTATGTAAGGCATTCTTCAGTAATTTTATTTAGTTGTTGTTCATGCCATTACTGAACCTATATATATATATATATATATATATATATATATATATATATATATATATATATATATATATATATATATATATATATATATATATGTATGTATATGTATATATATGTATGTACATATATATATATATATATGGCACCATGCATGCCAATACTGAACCTAAATATACGGCACCGTGCATGCAGAATGATATACGTGTCATATTTATTGTATTTAACGTTGTAAATACAATTGCTCTTTTTAAACATGCAAATATTTACTCAATCAATAAAATAATCCACTCTTGGTAAATGTTTTTTGGAATAAGAGAGTCATTATTTAGATTCAATTTTAGAGTGTTGAACATAGAAAAGAATTTGAGGAAAAAATAATGAAGAGAATTATGTATGTGTTAAATCTACTTTCACTAGTCATAATTTATCACATTATGTAATTGCAATACTGGTCTACTTCTCTTTTCAATACAGCAGAAATTTGGATCAATAATCAGGGCGCGCGCGTACACACACATATATATATATATATATACATATATATGTCAACTTTTAAGATAGATCACTGAATGTTAACTACACATTAAAATTTTCCTATATAATCCAATTTTTCAGTTTTTCCCCTTTTTTAGCATAACTAGAAATTTTGGAAAAGTATGCTCTACCTACACGACAATTTGCCACTATATTCATAACCAGTCATGAACTTCCATGATTTTATCTTCATTCAGTGTGTGTACACAAAATTACTTTTTCTTGATTTTACTTGTACATTTTTTAATTTAGTGGGTTATTTTATGTTCCAGTATTTGTTGTCACCTATTCGCTAGTTCCATGATGTACGTGAATGGAAACTGATAGGATATCTGATTAGGTGTGTTGGACAATAACTGACAATATTTGCTGCTGTAAAATTGTTATATGAGTCTTCATGACTATAGTATTTTGGATGCAAACATCTTTCATTCCTTTATCTTGCTGGGACTGTGCAATCTTTACCTTTCAGTGGCTGTCTTTTTATTTACTTTTTACATTTCATCATGTCCTCTCAAAAATGGAATGTAGGAATTTTTTGATTTGACTATCTGTACTAGCATGAGTACAAATGCAAAAGATTCAAAAAATAATTACTGTACTTGAACTTAGCATTTAGAATATGGTATTTTACTCCCTTCGCTTGCCCAATAGTTCGACAAACCACTACACAATATATGCTAATTAGGCTGTGCTAATGGTCGTATCTACAGCGATTCGGCATACCTATAAGCTGTATCAAAAAATGGCATGTCTAATTATTAGATACGACTATAAGCCGTGTCCAACTTAAAATTTGACACACCCACATAGCCGTATCAAAAGTTAAAAAAGAAACGGCCCATTGCCGTAACTAAAAGGCAGCTAGATACGAATATAAACCGTATCTAATTTACGATGGACGCTGCTTTAATATATTTTAGAAACAGTTTTAGACCATATCTATTATGTCAGGCAGACATGATCTTAAACCGTATCTTATTATATATATGTATATGTGTGTATATATATACACATATTATATATATATATAAACAGAAACTACAGCACATATTTTCCATAACACAAACCATATCACAATTTATACAAAGCATATATAGCACAAATTATACACAAAGCATAACAAGAATTTTCGTAACACAATTTATAGACTGTCGTACAATTATTAAACGGAAACTGTCACAGATGTTCCATCTAATTACAAAGTATGATAAAACTGAGCTGGTTATTGAGATTAGCAAATTTAATCAAAGAAAAAACTTATGTGATAAAACTGCAGGATCGTACTGGGAAGACTGAACGTGCTGATCATGCTATGTAGTCAACGTTGCTATGAATTAAAGCAATGATGAGTAGATGCTGATATTGAATGTACAGAATTTATATGTTTCAAAGCATGCTTTCATAAGCATAAGCTAGATGCAAAATGTTCATGTGTGCATGCACAAATCATGTGCATAGTTTAAGTGTAACAAATACATGCATGGCATGTAGCTAGGCAAATAGGCGCTGCATCATAGAGGTCAGCAATGGCGACAAAGATACATGAGGGAATATGCATATACATGTGCAAGTTTAAGGGCATCATCATTATTATGGTAGTAATCGAGTCACAGGCATCCATTCAGTCGACTCGTCGATAAGTCGTAGACTATAGTTGATAAATATATTGCTACTTTCAGGGTATCCACCGACTTTCAATCGACTACATGGAAGGTCACAACAAAGTTTAGGTTCAGGAAGTAGAAATAGGCATATGGAAGGTCATAACACCAAACAAGCGACAACACGAAACAATTTCATAGACAACAAATACATGGGCAAATAGGTCAACATGATCAAATACATGTATAACAAGTTATACATGTATTTGATCATGTTGACTTATTTGCCCATGTATTTGTTGTCTATGGAATTGTTACGTGTTGTCGCTTGTTTGGTTTTATGACCTTCCATATGCCCAACAAAGGACAGTTTGTTGATGCTTGTTTGGTGTCGTAACAAACACATGGGCAAATAGTCAAGGGCAATATGATCAAGGAAAACAATACGAAATAATTCCTCATGAACCGCAGATGTACACACGTGAATTACCAGCGGATCAATCAATTTGTAGAACATTAACAAATAATATTCAGAGTATTTTCATAGTTACAAAAATGGAACACAAATCCATGATATTCGGAGTGAACAATCCGATGTATTATTGCTTACATAATGGTAGTTAAGGTCTGGTCAGGTCAGTATCGTGGCTTTGTGTTCGTGTGTGCATATCGTTTCTCACGTATGTATGTGTATGCCACCAAAGAGAGTTCATGAAACTAATGCAAACACAAGTGTCATGGAATTCTTATTTCATAAGTAAACCAAGAGTCAAGTGCAAAATTATATATACCTGCTCGAACGTCTAAAGTTAGCGAATCAGGGACTTCACATGACACACAAACCCACCCACTCCGACTTCATCAAAGGTCTCTGCAAATTGACGATTCAGTTTGGGGTTTTCTCATCTGGTAGCAGTCAAAATCACTTTTTCATGTGTAGGTGGAACAACAATCCTATGGCGTCTGGATGACGAAGGATCTCAACAGATAGTACCTGTTGCAATAAAGTCGAGAATTTCAAAGGACGGTATTAATAAATATGCTTAATTTTATTAAAACAGGAAAACTGGAGTACATATCCATTAGATTTTAATCACTCGCTTTAGATCAGAGTACAATAAAATATGCTTAATTTTATTAATGAAATACCTATTGCTATTATGTCCAGATCAGAGTTGAGGATTTCACATCGTTGATTGTTCACCGCATTGGTCGTATTCTGGACCGGAGAAGCAACATCCTTTGATTCACTGATGTGTGTACCACTGTATCCTCCATCCGATGTAGTTAACGGTGCCTGAATTCCTTGATCAGTCAAAATTCCTACCATTTGGATCAGAACCTCCATTTTTCCAGACAAATTTCCCACCGTGCCCTTCATATCAGTTATCATACCCTCCAATCTTCCCACCCTCATTTTCAACTCATCATTGTCTTCACGAACATGTTTGAATCGTTTCTGTGCAATGGCACAAGCCTTAACATGCATCTTTGGTATGATTCTCCCAACCGCACGGCTCCTACCCCTTGTATCCTTACCCAAAACTTGTGATAAGATATCTTCATCAACAGGAAATTTTTCTTTATCACTATCGGTGATCTTTTCCTTTAATTTGGAAATTTGATCCTGGGATAAAAGTTAAATGCGTTTACACCAACTTTTACTTGTACCAGCTTGTAACTATAGTATGTTACTCCTAACTGAATAAATTCAATCCAGACAATAGCACCATAACAATAAAAACACGTAATGAAGAAAATGTAATGAGAAGCTAATTAATCACAATTATGGAAAGCCTGAAAGCCTAAAATGAAAGTTCAAACAATAGACTGCTTGATGTTAACCATAATAACCATAATACAAGTAAAAACTTATGAAGTACGCAGACATGGCATCTGATATGCTACCATCTTTTTTTCTATGTGTCTTCTCCCATACTTGATGATGGTTGATATTTGTAGATGGACTTGCAACGATCTGCAATAACTTCTATTTAATGTATATTCTCTCTCTTAATTGTGTTTTTTTACTATTGTTGAAAGAAAATGACCAAATAATTTACCAATTCGTGTTCTACTCTAGCGTGACTTTTATGTCCTGCATGGTGGGCATAACTTAGACTGGATCTATTTTTTTTGCCTGCCGCTGTTCTTCCGCTTGCTTCAGGCATTGCTTCATTCTTTATGAACTCATTCCAATAATCTTGAGCAATTGTAGTTGGACAAATTTTCATCCGTTCTTCGTCATTGTCGAATGGGTCATAATAAGTTGCTCTGAAGTTTTTCTTGTGTCTCCTAAATGCCTCGGCCATTCTTTTTGAAAACATTTCCTTTGAAAGCGGCTCAAGCATATGCATTTTCTGCAAAAATTAAGAGTCAGAGACTGTAAAAATAAACTGTAACATTTACATGCTATTTTTAACAAATTTACCAACAACTGGTTCCAAACGTCATCCTTATATGCTTTTGGTACTTTATCCCAACCTATGCAAGAGATCGACACATAATATCGTACAAGTTTACCAAGCGTAGTAGCGATTTTTGGAGCGTTTTCTGATCCTGGAATACCAAGTAGGTTTTGTTCAACTTGTTGATCTTTCGAATACGATGCATGTGATGATGTGGGATCTTGCAACATATTTTCTTGCGAAATAGAAGCAACATTAAGAATCATGACAAACACCATGAATAAGAATATTATTCACATTTGTCACTGATCGTGTTCTCTATTGAATTTTCACTCAACAATTCATAAGTCTTACCCACTATGAAATAGTTAAAAGAAATAATAAAAGCATAATGGATTGCAATTAGAAAGTTTAAGTCGTGACATTCCAAATACATAAGATTCCCTGGTAAAAAAAGCATTCAACAATTCATAGGTTAACACATGAGTTTGGTTAAATCTTCTAGTTTTTCATTGTCTTCAAAAACTGATTGATAGATGGTAGGAGACTTAATGTCATCCACATTGGTAGTCAACCGTTTTGGTGTATGCAAAACCATAGACTAGCCGTCATTTTCTAAATCTTTTGAGCAAAAGAGTTGGCTCGCTTTTGATGCAAGAATAGATGGCTCATCATTTACGTTGTCCCTGTTCTTTAATATTCCTAAATTAACCATGATCAGGTTTGAAGCGGGATCTATTTTGCAACCATTGATCTTATATTCGACTTTTACCCAATCGCATTAAAAAATTGTTTGTTTGAAATCAATGTAATCCAACTCAGGTTTCTGTTGAATGACTCTGTAATACGTTGTTTCTGCTTCCTTATAATTTTTATCTTTGCCACTCGCTCTAAATTTTGTAATTGCTCTCATGCATACACCGCTATCCTGTGTTACCATATGGTTTTCGTACATTTTCATGGAAAATAAAAACCCATTCACTTGGTGCTTCGTATAACTAAGCACCATGAACTTCGGCCCGTGTATTAGCCGCCAAAGAGTTGGGTCTACATCGCTACAATTCAATAACTACATAAAACAAAAGAAGAAAAATCAAGCATGTTCATGCTGGTGCATTGCAAACTTATAAAAACGTGAAATGCTTTAGATGATTTAATACTTCATTACGTAACCATATAGTAAAAGGTTTAACGACTTCGACAGTTGTACCTCTGCCTCGTGGTTGAAATTTAGTGCTTTTTCACATAGGAGTTGTACCTTCTATACGTAGATAACTCATGTTGAAATGAGTATATAAATTGAATTAAAAAATGGAAATTTGAAACCTACTTCATGAACTTACTTCTTCCATGGATCCAATCCATCATAATTATTTAGGACCCATCTATGCACTTGTTCGAATTGCACTTGGGTTAACATTATATCTTTACCATTATCCAAAGGTATCCACCAACAAACTCATCATCCCCATCTAAAAATGCTTCGCGGGTATGTTTATGGTTGCTATAACCTCCGTTTGGCATATATTCCATGCAATAAAGGCTAGCTTCTTGTATGATATATCCTTCAACAATACACCCTTCAATGTATCTTTTGTTGCGCACATACCCTTTATATGTTTTCATCAACCTATGATTGTGATCAATTATAACTTGCACATGATAGCCATTTATACCAAATAATAATGTGCATAACTGAAATTAGTTATTTACTATTCAAAAGGATACATCCATCTACATCTGACAGGGCCACCAACCAATGCTTGATCGGCTAAATGAACCATAACATGGATACTGATATCAAAAAATGCAGGTGGAAAATGTTTTTCAAAAACTCGCATTTCTTCCACCAACATAGCCTGTGCTTTTATAAGGTGTTCCCTATTGATCACCTTTGAGCACAAAATGTTAAAGAATAAACTAATATGATGAATAGCATTTCGTAGATCCTTATGTTGTGTATGAGTATGCTGAAGTAATACCAGAAGTAGATGTTGCATTGTGACGTGGTAATCACGTGACTTCGTATTTCTTATTTCTAGAGGATTGATGCTCACGTAGTTGCAGAAGTTAGAGGAGAATTTGTTAGGTACTTTCAAATTTTTCAATACGTTGCAAAATCTTATCTTTTCTTCTTTGCTCAAGTTTCCCTTTGGTGTAATTGTTCTTTTTGGTTTCGGGATCTACCATCACCCATAATTTTTGTTTTATAGCCATGGTTTTCATATCCTTGCATGCACTGATGCCATCTTTTGACTTCTCTTTATGGTTATGTCGAATCATATTTACTTTCCAATATGGTAAATAAAAAAAAAGATGGACCTCCTATACCAAGCAAAAACATTGTCACCTTCTTCAACAGCTGACTTTTTCCTTTTTTGACCAACTTCTTCTTTGTGTTTACCGATTTTCATTTTGACATTCGCTACTCTCTTTTCAACATCAAAACCATTCAATGGCCTTTTAGGACGACTAAGTTCTTGTTCATTGTTGAAATTTGTCTTGTCGTATCGAAATCTATGTCCGTTAGGAAGATACATTCGATGTCCCATAAAACACATCTTCTTACTTTCTGGGAGATGACAAGAACAAGTGTTTTCCCCTCAAACGGGACATGCAAAGTAACCGTGAGTTGTACGTCCCGATTAAGTCCCAAGAGTAGGGTGATCATGGATCGCCCACAACACCCTAGTTCTCATTGTGAACTCGAATTTATTTGGTGAATCATATGTGACAACTCCTTCCCATAAATGCTTTAACTCATCAACCAACGACTCTAAATAAACGTCAATATCCTTCCCCGGTTGTTTTGGTCCAGAAATCAACAGACATTGAAAACTCTCATTTCATGCACATAGATGGAGGAAGATTATACGTTACTACAATTACCGGCCAACAACTGTAAGGGTTAGTAAGAGAAGCATTCGGAAAGAAACCAACTGTTACTATTCCAAGTGTGACATTTCGTGGCTCAACTACAAATGTTTTGTCAAAAGAATCCATGGCTTTCCATTGAGAAGTGTCACATGGATGATGCATTACGTTTGGATCAGACTTGGCACGACCATGCCAGGTCATTGCATCTGCTATCCATGGTATAGTATACAATCTCTTCAATCTAGAAATTAATGGAAAATGTCTTAATGTCTTTGGTGCTACTTTGGTTCCTTTTCTCTCGTCATTAAAAGATGTCCGATATCTTGGTTCATTGCGATTTGTACGAAAAATTCTATTCGCATCATCTTTCCAGTACAACATGCAATCATTGATGCATGCATCATAAATTTGGTAATTCATTCCAACTTTCTTAATGAACTTCTTCACGTCATGGTATTTTGTCGACAATCTGTTACCTTCGGGGAGTAACTCCTTCATTAGTTTGAGTAGTGCAATCACTCCATTATTTGAGAAGTTGTATTGGGTCTTCAAGCTATTCAGTTTCAAAATGGCATACAGCTTTGTTATCCCTTTTGGACATGAAGGATACAGTGGCTCTTTTGCGCTTTCATAAAGTGGTGTATACATCTTACTTTCATTGGCCTGCCAATTGCCATCATCCGTACACTACTCTCCAACATTAGCATGATCAAACAATGGATTTTCAGGTTGAAAATCATGAAATCTATTTGCATCATTGACTAGATCTTCCATCACAATATGTTCAGCCTTGTCAGTACTTGTGGCATTACTAATTGTTTGCTGTTTTCCCATCTCCACCCTTTTTCCCCATGAAAATACCACACGCTATATGATTGGATAAAACCCCATCTATGCAAATGAAAATTAATTTCATCTAATTTGAACATCTTCATATTTTGACACTGATTGCAAGGGCATAAATCACTCCTTTCTTACCACTGTTTTCTTTAACAAAACAAATCCATCAATATAGTATGGAGATCTTTGATTAGATTCACTTATCCACTTTTTGTCTATACCAAATGGCATGTTGCCAGCCTATAATTCATAAATTGTTACAACTTACAAATTGCATCAATCATTAGCTAGGTTCAGTACATTTGTCTAGGTTCATGAATACAATTTCAGTTCTTAGCAAGTTAGTTTTAGTACATTTGTCTAAGTTTGGTGCATGAAAAGTAAATAAAAATAGCTAATTCTTGTGTATTGTTCAGCACGTGAATTAACAAGTTAACCTAAAACTAGTTTTATTTACTGGAATGAATATGGCAGTTTAACAAACAAAATTCAAGGTTCATATTCTACATATCCAGTATCATGACTAGTTAATACAAAGAACAACTTTGCTACAATACCCGAACTACATTTGGGTATTTTACCCGATCAAGGGATAAAAATATGGGACCCTACACCCTAATTTTTAAGGCTGAATTCAAGCAATTCATGGGTGGTCCCTGCATTCTTATCTCACATTCGGGTATTTTACCCTATTTTCATTGGGGTAAAATAGCATTTTTATACAAGGAAATAGATCAAATAACGTGTGCAGTAACCATGGTGTAATATGACCAACTGCGAAAACCTAACTTTCTTCAACTTCCAAACTTGCTTTGTAACCGCCCATAGGTAAAAACCAATAAATAGATCTTCGGCCTACAACATGTTGAGCATGAATTGAAACATTAGCGCAAAAATTTCGATTACTACAAACCAAATCAAACCAAAATTTTACCAACAATAGAGACGCACGATTCGCAGACAATGACGAAGAAGCGGATTTGAGCGGACAAGTATCGGATTTCTATAATTTTTAGGAGCAATTTTTAGAAATGGAAAAAGGGCATGGGATACAATATTAGATAAGGGAAATTAAAAAAAGGGAGGGAGAGAACCTAAAAGGATTAAAAAATTGGAGGGATGGGTGTGCTTTTTTGGGCAAAAGTTTTACATAAAAAAGTTACGAATTTGAAACGGCCAACAATCGAATCAAATTAACCGATCCGGAGCATTCACGATGGATAGTCAGATTTGGGGTACTTGGGGTGGTGCAGATCGCAAACTGTTGTTTGATACAAATGTGAGCATTATCAAATTTGATACGGCTATTAGCCGAATCGTATACCCGCATCCTTGTGGGCCAAATTCGCTGATATGGTGTAGTGAACACATTTAGTTATCATATTCTCTCTTTTTACTTATTGAATTACTATACTATGTAGTCTATGTTTACTTATCAATGAGCATATATACTTACAATGAATTAATATATATACTTGCATCATTGTCTTTTTTTAGATTCTCCTGATTATTATATTGTCCAGTCTATGGTTACTTATCATAATTTTCATGAATTATTCAATAGAAAACATGTTTATTATTTTTGACACATTTACTCATCGCATATAACATCAATTACCTATATATTGCCATGATCGAAGCACGAGACTAATCCTAATGAAATAACAATGACATCAACATATGCTACACATTGCCCATGTGCGAAGCACGGGCTACTCACTAGTTCATGAATGGAATCAATTTCTAAGTGGTAGCTCCTATATGAATGCTCTTTTCTTTCGAAAATCTACTGAAAACATGATGAACACAACCTAAATATATTGGCAGTTTCTACATGAATGCAATAATTTTAAAATAGAAACATCTTTCTAACCAATTTTTCAGATACCCTATTGCATAAGGGTATAGTTCGTCTAATTTTTGCATTTAAATCCAACCAACCAACTTTGAATTTGCGAATTTTAGAAAATTTTAATTTTCTGAATTCGATTTCTTATGTTAGAAAAATGTAGAAAATGAGAATTCCTATATTTTCCGCTTCACTTTTATGCATTTTTTCTCAATATTTGGGACCTTCATCACTGATCTATAGAAATTTGTATTTTCTTTTCCAAGCGAAGTTTATATAAGAAGAATTTCTTTTCCAATTTCCCAAACTTATACTGAAGACATTTATTTTCTCTTGTTGTTCTCATTTATTGCAGTTATCGTCTTCGTTGCTTTATGTAAATTTTTGTTTGTTTTTCATTTACTTATTTATCCTTCGTTTTTGTTTTCATCTTATTTACGATATCCTATGTCTTTATTCTTTTCTGGTGATCAACACAAGAACCTAGAAAGTGTGAATGTCATAATAAACTGTTATATTTTTCAATAATAAAATAGAATATTATATAGGAGTTCAAACTTGTACTAAAAAAAACATGCTCGACTGCAGTTACTACTGGGTAAAAGATACAATGACTAAATGTGGCTGCCGCTAAGATTGGGAGGCCTAGGACCTTGTCCCTCGGATAGAAAACAGTCCCCATCATTGAATCTTGACAACCATAGCACTCTTCCTTTCCACCTACCACTCTCTACAAACCCATGTTGTGTACCTTTACTTCTCATTCCATCATAAAGTGAGACAACATGTTGAACTTTCTTCTTCCTCAAGAAGTGCTGAAAAACGATTTCCATTAGTTATAAACCATGTCATAATTTTACTTATAAAAATCTCAAACTTGATCTTTTCAATCCATTTCCTCTTTAAACTTTTCACATAAACCATACAAGTTTATAACTATATTAAACCTTCTCTGTTAAATAGTAAACACTTGAGAGACATCTTTTCAAATTTTCCTTTTTCTCCATTCTCTTACATTATTGTATAATTTTTGGGTGTTTACCATTTCTCGTTCTCACATCTTAATTTCTTCCCTAAGACTTTCTATGATTGCAACTCAAGGTTTACTCATATACCAAAATAATTCCCAAAACTCTACTAATTATTCAAGCACGCTACATGAATCATTCTACTAAACAATGTTTAATTCTATGAAATTTTATCTTCTCAAAACCTTCAACAGATAAAAACTAGGGTAGATAGGATCGATTACTTCTTTTATTCACTATGATTTTCTTCTTTTTAAAAGGATGATGCACTTTAAGTCAGTTGGCGCTCTCATTTATTTTTAACACATGTTTCTTTTCCAAGATGAATTAACATGATTAAGCTTTGTATGAATCTGTTGTAAAGAGAACTTTTGTGATAAAGTAACAAGGAAACTTCATTATTTTAATATTTTTCATTTCTTTGTTGAAACAGGTAGCACAAAATATGGAGTTTCACCTATATTTTAAACATCTCTTTTACTGCACATTTCCTTGTTAATTTAACAAAACGAGTTTACTTACAAACTTATTGACTCATAAAAACTAATATTATAATTTTTCTTGTTATAATAAGTTAAATTGTATCAAATTCCGTTCGTTATGAAAAACTCTTATATTTTCTTTTTAAAACAAATGTGCTCTTTCCTTTTACTAGGATCATCTATGCACCACATATGTCTAATTCATTTATATTCGTGCTTCTTAACAACTTATATTCCTTAACCTCACAACTTTCTTACTCACTTTTTTTAAAGTTTAACTATGGGGCTAAGCACAAAGTGGTTTCTTAATTGTTGTTCCCAAATCCTTTGTGCGAAATTTTATTTCTTCGTCTATAATCTTATCCACACTAATTCCTCCAAAGTTATGTTTGAACTGGAATCTGAGCCTAATATCACATTTGCACCACACACACACACATATAAAATCCATTTTCCTTCTTTTTCAATTTTCAGAGCTCTACTTTTCAACCCACAAATCTGAAATACTAGAATATTGGATATTAACACATGTAGCTCTCTTTTCTATTGCCAGACATATTGTACACTTGACGTTCTAGGCACTCATGGGCCTATTGCTCTAAACTTTCCATAATCATTTCCTTATTGTACAAAACTGATATCCTAACATTTTCCATATGTCTCTCCTCTTATTTAGTGGGTTCCTATATGGATTTAGGTATATATGTATATCTACAATATATAGTATTTACATTTTGAAAATACAAATGTACTCACTCACCATCCATATAAGGATCCTAAACCTAAGCTCTGATACCAGATGTAGCAATCCAAATTTTAGCAGGCTAGATTTTTTTTGCAAAATGCTAAAATCCAATGCCATTAAAACTCAAATTGGTTTGTCTTGTATCGTAAAGAAAGGCAAAGAAAAATATATCAGAGATCACAATAGAATATCTCACAGCGAAAATGAATAAAATATAATAAGTAGCCACTTACCATAATAATGACACTGACTTGCAAGTGTCTTTAAGCTATAAAATCATTGCCACCTGTATAACCTGTGGGTTTGTTATGAGAAGAGGGTTAGAACAAAAGTTTGGATAAATGGATAAATTACACTTCTAAAAGGTAACACTACACATACGGTTCAATCATTAATATACTTTTATTAGGTTGTTAAGGTTTATAATACTTTTGTTTCTATGCGACATTGTACTCATATACTCTTTAGTAGATAAAACCTAATAATATATGTGTATGTAGCTATATGCCCAATATATTTAGGTACTACCCATAGTACCCCCTCAAAAGGTATCTAGCATAAAGCTACGAAAGTGTGCTAGATCTTCATCCCCACGCTATGAAAGCGTGCTAGATCTCCATCGTCACACTATGATAGTGTATTACGTCTCCATCGCTACGCTACGAAAGCAATCTATCACTTGAGTTCCACTATTAGGCTAAACCCTTACACGGAACTCAACAGACGATTTCTATATCTGTAAAGGACAACTTCATTAGGCTTACAATACAAGTATCCTGAAACACCCCACCTCCGTTAAGGTCACTCACAGAGAGGGAATGCCTTAACTTCGGTGGAGCATTATAGGTAAAAGATGCAGATAAAATACAAGACAGACAAATAAAGCATCGAAAAATAAAGTCATTTTATAAACAACTTAATTCAGTCAAGCTTTTACAACAATTTCCTCACTCAAACTTAAATGTAATACATAGAACTTCTGTCTTGATTTAAAACCTTCCAAGAATAAAAGAAGCATAAAAACAATGATATTCCCAGATAAAGCATGAACCAGCCATAGCAGTGGAAGAGAGAGAGTCCAAAGCAATACACCAACTAATCTTCAAGCTTGGAAAGAGAAGAGGTCCAAGTTAGGCTGAGCTATTCCCTCCCTGACTACCTGGGGGGACGGAAGAAAAGAGGCGAAAAACAAACAAGGTCAGACATAAGTCTGGCAAGTCCAATGATCTTTCAGCATGCAAACAAGATAAAGGATCATGACATGAATAAACCGAAAATAAGGCAATACCATAAAAACAAGGTAACTAAAGACAATATAAGTGCAAGGTGAACTGAATTCTCTTCTACTTTTTCTCTGCTTCGCTACTACTCTGTTAATCTGATTTCTATATTTATCTCTACAAAACCAACTAGTGTCCCAACTAGTAATCTGTATAAAATGATAATCGTGATCTCAACCCCAGTAATTGTGGTAGCCTTTAGGTGTACATCTGTCGTGAGGATTCCACCTCAATCAGCCTAATTGCCATGAACATGTTAGATGTACCCTTACTACCCAATCGATCGGCTCCTTACTTGTATTCATGTTCCATATGTCTGTGTCAATCGGCCCTCTCTTGCGTGTAGATACCCTGTGCTGGTCCCACCATAAGGTGCGTCAATCCTTATGATAGCGACCCGACACGATTCAAGATGCACAGTGTATAACTACTGGTACCCTGTGCTTGCTTTTTCCCACTCCGGAGTACGTGCACGCTCGCAAACCGTCGAAACCTACACTGACGTACCCCCTGCCGCCGCCCAGTAATCGTGCCCCACCCTGCCTAGTTCAGGGTACCGTGATACATCCATGTGGGTCACTGCTGAAATGGGTCCCCGTTACTAGGGTTTCATAAGGGTTAAGTTTGTGGGACTATATTTATCAATATTACCCACCAACCCGATATGTACTTAACCCTCCCATTGATTCAAGCATTTTTTTAAAAACAGTTAAGTTTTGTGGGCCTATATTTACTAATATTACCCACCAACCCGATATGTACTTAACCCTTCCACTGATTCAAGCATGTTTATTTAATGGTTAAGTTTTGTGGGCCTATATTTACTAATATTACCCACCAACCCGATATGTACTTAACCCTTCCACTGATTCAAGCATGTTTATTTAACGGTTAAGTTTTGTGGGCCTATATTTACTAATATTACCCACCAACCCGATATGTACTTAACCCTTCCATTGATTCAAGCATGTTTATTTAATGGTTAAGTTTTGTGGGCCTATATTTACTAATATTACCCACCAACCTGATATGTTCTTAACCCTTCCACTGATTCAAGCATGTTCATTTAATGGTTAAGTTTTGTTGGCCTATATTTACTAAAATTACCTACTAACCCGATATGTACTTAACCCTCCTATGCATTACGCCATATTAGTTAAGTGTTGTCCGCTCATGTTAACTTAACCCACTCATTCATTATGTCATGTTGGTTAGGCATTTCTTATTTACTTGACCCTCCCTACTTATCATGTTGGATCGGTTAAGTGTTTCCTATTAACTTAACCCCGTTCGTTCATCAAGTTATATTGGTCAAGTGTTTCTTGTTAACTTAACCCCACGTATTCATCTTGTTGTATTGGTTAAGTGTCATCAATCAATTCAAGTTAACTTAACCCACCTACGTGTCATGATAATTTGGTTAAGTGTTGCCTTCTTGTGTTAACTTAACCCTACTACAAATCAAGTTATATTGGTTAAGTGTTGCCCTCTTATTTTAACTTAACCTTTCCATAAATAAAGTTATATTGGTTAAGTGTTTCTAAATTTACTTAACCTCACCCACTTGTCTAATAAACATGTTATAACGGTTAAGTGTTCTAAATTTACTTAACCTCACCCATTTGTCTAATTAACATGTTATAACGGTTTAAGTGTTCTAAATTTACTTAACCTCACCCACTTGTCTAATTAACTGTTATAACAGTTAAGTGTTCTAAATTTACTTAACCTCACCCATCAGTTTAGTTAACATGTTGAATTGGTTAAGTGTTTCCTTAATTGACTTAACCCTACCAATCTTGACTTAGCTTTATTAAAGCACCAACCACTTACATTTGACAGGTATTGTTGTGGTCACACTGGATGTGCCGGTCGGTTCCAGACAGTTTTACACCACAACCCAGTCTAACCTCGGGTCCTTTTTGGGTTCAGTGCACTAACCACCCACATTGGACATGTATTGTTGTGGTCACTGGATGTGCCCTTCGGTTTCGGGCAGTTTTACACCACAACTCAGTCTAACCTCGGGTTAGGCATATTCGTCTTTTCTAAATTTACATATTTCTTATTTGTGACAAATTCCATATGTAAATTATTCCCAATTTAATTATGCCATAATTATCCTTTTAATTATGCTCACAATTAATGGTATACTAAATATACCATTTCATGAACCAATCTATGCCATGTAATTTTTCATGTTTATCCTACATATTTATATGTAAATTATAAATCAATTATTGTCATGGCCCACTTTCCTTCCAAATCACGTTCAAAATTTTAGGTATATAGATTATACCATTTTCATGTCATTTATCATGCTTATGTGTCAAATATGCCAATTACATGTAATTTCATGTTTTCCCAAACGTTACCCCCGTTGTACGTTCGTGTTAATCACATAAGTCATTGGGCCCGCAAATTAGCCCAATTTATAAACAAGAGGTAAAAGAAGGGAACATTTAATCAAACATATGTTACGTAATTTAAATTAATATGTCTCATGAAACTTGGAATTAAATTGGATAGAACTAGCATAAGCCTAAGCATGTGAACATGTAGATCCAGGCACAGGTGAACACACTTGGTTTATAAACTAGAATAATTTAGGAGGATCATGACATGTACATTACCAACACATGTATAAGTTTAACTATAACATGTAGATGTGAACTAGACGTAAAAATAATGATCATATGAACTTGCATGAATCCACTTTATAAACATGCAAATAAATATACATCTAATTTTTTTGGATCTAACACAGAACATGAAACTTGCATATGAATATATATATATATATATATATATATATATATATATATATATATATATATATATATATAGATTTTGACTTGGGTCTAACATAAAACATGTATCTTGCATATGAACAAATATATAGATCTTAACTAACATAAAACATGTAACTTGCATATGACACATCATGAAAGGATTGTCAAACATATATGTGGTATGATGGTTTCTTTCCCCAAATCATAATAAGTTCATCACCAATTTCCACATGATACGATAAGTTCAAATAAACCACAATCATTCCAAGACATATATGCCCAAATTATCGCAAGAATTTGTCATGAATTTGCATCATCAATCACATACAACTAGGTTCAAATTCTATTTTCCAATTCATTACAAATCACGTCTTTAATTTATTCACATCTGAAAGATAACTACACTTATAAACAAAAAGGAATTCTTGAGTTCTGGGATCTGTATTCTGAAATTGAATTGCTCGCCTTTGATGTAGATTGTTGAATTCTCATAGTTGAATTAGATTAGATTTAATTTGATTTTGATGTAGCTTCTATCTTGCCTTTGAGTTGAAAGAGATGACGGCATGACGGCTGTAGAAATATTTATGTGTGGCTTATTGTTTAGATTTAGGTTGCTTATATAGAAGTTTGATTTAATAGGATCCGTCAGATTAACCTAGAGCAAATCAAAGCCATTCAGATAAGATAGAATAGCCACACCAGCCCTAATGTCTCAGCAAGGAGTCCATCAGAACCAATCAGATGTCACATCTGCCTTAGAGCAAATCGGCCTATGGGTGTACAGCCAACACCCTGAAACAACCCTTAGTCGACCCAGCAGAGAGCTCAGGTCGACCTCAAAAATGGGCTAGTTCGGTTATTCCCCCTCCCGATTCGCTGTTTTGATATTTTTTGCATATTCATTTATTTAATTTATATATATATATATATATATATATATATTTCTCATACTAGTACAAACTTCAAGGCTTAATAACTTCTTCATAAGTCATCTGTTTTATGCAAACCAAATGTCTATCTTGACCAAAATTTTGAGACGAACGTAATAGTGCAACCCATTTCACTTAATTCTTCTTCTAAGAATTAAGTGTTCTTGAATTTTTTAATTTTAATATTCTCAGAAAATTCGGGGTGTTACATTCTCCCTTCCTTAAAGGATTTCGTCTCCGAAATCTTCAAGTTAAGAAGAATGCATCCTAACATCCAATCATCTATCTACTCATCCATTATCCACAAGCATCCATTGTCCTTAAAAGAATTCTAATGACATATGAACATATGCAGAATGTGTGTATATATCTTTTATCTAGTGCAAAATCAGACGGTCTACTGATCCAATTGACCTCCTTAATGCAAATCATGAGAGTGTCATGTGTCCAATATGTATGCAAATATCCCTAATCATGTAAATACTATATGTGTGCATATTCACTCATCCATATGCAATATCCATATGATAACACATCAAGTTTCAATCCATATACAAATACATTCATATGCATATGCATATGCATATGCAATATGAAAGTGACTGAGCCGATCTAGTGCCTAATGTGTGTATATGCATCCAAGAGCAACCACTAGAAAACACTTGCAACCATCAATCATAACATGCCTCAAACACATGTCTTCATCCATTGGCTTATACCTAAGGATCGAGGATAGGACTGAGAGGATATACTTAAAAGATAAACACTAGCATGCAGATAGATATTACAAAAAAGGAGGAATCAAGAATATACCATCAAAAAGGGTATGATGCGCGTATCTAGTCTTCAGTTTTCTAAGTCGCATCTTCTTTGAGCTTTAATCCACTGTACCTTAACTAATTTAGCTTCACAATTGTGAAGCTTCTTGATCTCCATTTCCAAAACCCACTAGTAAAGCTAGGACCTCGATCATTTACTATGCTAGAGGCTATCATTTGTTGTCGAACTATCTTTCCAAGATAAACAGAAGTTGACCATGATACCAAGTGTATATACTAAGATGATTAAACGCCTCTCTTCTACTTAGCTTATCCCTCATGTCACAAATCTAAGGGTCGATATCTCTCACACAAATCATCCTAGTCGAACTTGGCATCCCTCAAGTACAAGCCCCAAAGGCCTAAACCAATATCAGAAAAGTACCAAAGGAACAACTCCTCCAAATTTGGATGATTTATATGAGATGATACTAGTAAAACAACCAAACAATTGAGCACTTAACCGACTCTGACTATCCTCGCCAATCCTGCTCCAAAACTATAATTGATCGCATAACTGGATTTGCATTGTCAATTGATATATACGGAAGTCTATCTCGGGTTTTTAGGGGGAAAACTCCTAACCTTAATCAAAAAAACATCAGAGTACTCATGGACTACTCTAACGGATCGAAAATCGTCAATAAAAACATAAAGTGATTCTAGGTAGCTAAGACAAACTGATCCCCTAGGATCGCACGAAATTTTGAGGGTATTCCTGCGGCAAGTCGAAAGTCTAACTATCCTCCTTTCACAATTACTAGCTAACTAATCCATGCCTAGAATCAACCCATAGCCCATGAAACCAAAAACATAAGTACCTCAAATCCTTACAAACCAAAGATAAATGAGCCGAACCACAAATTGGGATTGAGACAATTATGGGATCCTCTACTATACAAGCTCTAGGGTGTAGAGACTCAACTATGGTAGCAGATATAAACGAATGTGAAGCGCAAAAATCAAAAAGAGTACTAGCAGGATGATCAAGAAGAAAAACTAAACTTTTCTACAGAAACCTTACTACCTCTCTCTCAGGTATGCTGGTGGTGAGTGCATGCACTTTCCTTTCGGAAAATCCTGTCTTTTGTTCTTGCCCTTGCCCTTAATTATACGACATGTTATACCAAAATAAAGATACTTCCTCTTGTTTTAGGTTTTAGTATTCTTTCCTCCCCTCCTTTGTTAACCAAGTCCATATCCATGAGTTCTTCATCCTTGTGTTGTGCTCCTTAGACAAACTCCCTCATTCTCATCTTTTCCATTCTTGTGTAACTTGTTGACAGGTCTCTCGAAAGCTGCCTCCATCGCACGGAGAATCCTACAAAGCTCGAAAGAAAATTAGCCGTAGGTGAAACTACTATGGCTATAGATGGAAGTTGGGCACTTGTTTGCCCTTTGACAAGTGTCGTAGTCTCGTCGAGCCTACGGAACCATGCCGCGATGAGGTTAATCCCAGAAAGCCAGGAGCCCTCGAGACTCAGGAAAGAATGAACAAGGATTCAAACAGAGGATCAAAAGATAGTGCATATGTCTTTGGGGAATACGCCTTTAAAACAAAACTTTTCTTTTGAAAATTCTTCTTTTAAAACCGTTTTGAAAACAGTTTTTCAAATCTTTTATCTAATCGGTAACCTTCAGCTCTGATACCAAGAGAAACACCCCACCTCCGTTAAGGTAACTCACAGAGGGAATGCCTTAACTTCGGTGGAGAATTATAGGTAAAAGATGCAGATAAATTACAAGACAGACAAATAAAGCAGCAGAAAATAAAGTCATTTTATAAACAACTTAATTCAGTCAAGTTTCTACAAAAATTTCCTCAATCATACTTAAATGTAATACATAGAACTTCTGTCTTGATTTAAAAACTTCGAAGAATAAAAGAAGCATAAAAACAATGATATTCCCCGATAAAGCATGAATCAGCTATAGCAGTGGAAGAGAGAGAGAGTCCAAAGCGATACACCAACTAATCTTCAAGCTTGGAAAGAGAAGAGGTCCAAGTTAGGCTGAGCTATTCCCTCCCTGACTACCTGGGGGGAACGGAAGAAAAGAGGCAAAAAACAAAGTAGGTCAGACATAAGTCTGGTAAGTCCAGTAATCTTTCATCATGCAAACAAGATAAAGGATCATGACATGAATAAACCGAAAATAGGACAATACCATAAAAACAAGGTAACTAAAGACAAGATAAGTGCAAGGTGAACTGAATGCGCTTCTACAATTTTCTCTGCTTCGCTACTACTTTGTTAATCTGATTTCTACATTTATCTTTGCACCACCTAACTAGTGTCCCAACTAGTAATCTGTATAAAATAATAATCATGATCCCAACCCCTGTAATTGTGGTAGCCTTCAGGAGTACATCTATCGTGAGGATTCCACCTCAATCAACCTAATTTCCAGGAACATGTTAGATGTATCCTTACTACCCTATCAATCGGCTCCCTACTTGTATTCATGTTCCATGTGTCTGTGTCAATCGGCCCTCTCTTGCGTGTAGATACCCTGTGCTGGTCTCACCATAAGGTGTATCAATCCTTATGATAGCGACCCGACACGATTCAAGATGCACAGTGTATAACTACTAGTACCCAATGCCCGCTTTTTCCCACTCTGGAGTACGTGCACGCCCGTAAAATTATGGAACCTACATTGACGTACCCCCTGCCGCCGCTTTGACCACTTATAATCAGCCCAGTAATCGTGCCCCACCCTGCCTAGTTCAGGGTACCGTGATACATCCATGTGGGTTAATGCTGAAATGGGTCCCCATTACTAGGGTTTCTTATTGGTTAAGTTTGTGGGCATATATTTACTAATATTACCCACCAACCCGATATGTACTTAACCCTTCATCAATTCAAGCATTTTTAATAAACGGTTAAGTTTTGTGGGCGTATATGTACTAATATTACCCACCAACACAAGATGTACTTAACCCTCCCATCAATTCAAGCATGTTTATTTGATAGTTAAGTTTTGTAGGCCAATATTTACTAATATTACCCACCAACCCGATATGTACTTAACCCTTTCACTGATTCAAGCATGTTTATTTAATGGTTAAGTTTTGTGGGCCTATATTTACTAATATTACTCACCAACCCGATATATACTTAACCTTTCCACTTATTCAAGCATGTTTATTTAATGGTTAAGTTTTGTGGGACTATATTTACTAATATTACCCACCAACTCGATCTGTACTTAACCCTTCCACTAATTCAAGCATGTTTATTAAATGGTTAAGTTTTGTGGGCCTATATTTACTAATATTACCCACCAACCCGATGTGTACTTAACCCTTCCACTGATTCAAGCATGTTTATTTAATGGTTAAGTTTTGTGGGACTATATTTACTAACACTACCCACCAACCCGATATGTACTTAACCCTCCCGCACATTACGCCATATTAGTTAAGTGTTGTCCGCGCATGTTAACTTAACCCACTCATTCACCATGTCATGTTGGTTAGGTATTTTTTATTAACTTGACCCTCCTTACTTATCATGTTGGATCGGTTAAGTGTTTCCTATTGACTTAACCCTGTTCGTTCATCAAGTTATATTGCTCAAGTGTTTCTTGTTAACTTAACCCTACGTATTCATCTAGTTGTATTGGTTAAGTGTCATCAATCAATTCAAGTTAACTTAACCCACCTATGTGTCATGTTACTTTGGTTAAGTGTTGCCTTCTTGTGTTAACTTAACCCTACTACAAATCAAGTTATATTGGTTAAGTGTAGCCCTCTTATTTTATCTTAACCTTTCCATAAATCAAGTTATATTGGTTAAGTGTTTCAAAATTTACTTAACCTCACCCACTTGTCTAATTAACATGTTATAACGATTAAGTGTTCTAAATTTACTTAACCTCACCCACTTGTCTAATTAACATGTTATAACGGTTAAGTGTTCTAAATTTACTTAACCTCACCCATCAGTTTAGTTAACATGTTGAATTGGTTAAGTGTTTCCTTAATTGACTTAACCCTACCAATCTTGACTTAGCTTTATTAAAGCACCAACCACTCACATTAGACATGTATTGTTGTGGTCACTGGATATGTCTGTCTGTTCCGGGCAGTTTTACACCACAACTCAGTCTAACCTCGGGTCCTTTTTGGGCTCAATGCACTAACCACCCACATTAGACAGGTATTGTTGTGGTCACTGGATGTGCCGGTCAGCTCTGGGCAGTTTTACACCACAACTCAGTCTAACCTCGGGTTAGGCATATTCGTCTTTTCTAAATTTACATATTTCTTATTTATGACAAATTCCATATGCAAATTATTCTCAATATAATTATCCCATAATTATCATTTTAATTATGCTCACAATTAATGGTATACTAAATATACCATTTCATGAACCAATCTATGCCATGTAATTTTTCATGTTTATCCTACATATTTATATGTAAATTATAAATCAATTATTGTCAGGGCCCACTTTCCTTCTAAATCATGTTAAATTTTTTAGGTATATAGATTATACCATTTTCATTCCACTTATCATGCTTATGTGTCAAACATGCTAATTACATGTAATTTCATGTTTTCCTCAACGTTTCCCCCGTTGTACGTTCGCGTTAATCACATAAAGTCATTGGGCTCGCAAATTAGCCCAATTTATAAACAAGAGGTAAAAGAAAGGAACATTTAATCAAACATATGTTACGTAATTTAAATTAACATGCCCCATGAAACTTGCAATTAAATTGGATAGAACTGGCATAAGCCTAGCATGTGAACATGTAGATCTAGGCATAGGTTAACACACTTGGTTTATAAACTAGCATAATTTAGGAGGATCATGACATGTACATTACCAACGCAAGTATAAGTTTAACTATAACATGTAGATGTGAACTAGGTCTGACAATAGCGATCATATGAACTTGCATGAATCCACTTTATAAACATGCATATAAATATTGATCTAATTTTTTTGGATCTAACAAAGAACATGAAACTTGCATATGAACATATATATATATATATATATATATATATATATAGATCTTGACTTGGGTCTAACATAAAACATGTATCTTGCATATGAACATATATATAGATCTTGACTAACATAAAACATGTAACTTGCATATGACACATCATGAAAGGATTGTCAAACTTATATGTCGTATGATGGTTTCGTTCCACAAATCATAATAAGTTCATCACCAATTCCACATGATACGATAAGTTCAAATAAACCACAATCATTCCAAGACATACATGACCAAATTATCGCAAGAATTAGTCTTGAATTCGCATCATCAATCACATACAACTTGGTTCAAATTCTATTTTCCAGTTCATTACAAATCACGTCTTTAATTTATTCACATCTGAAAGATAACTACACTTACAAACAGAATGGAATTCTTGAGTTCTGGGATCTGTATTCTAAAATTGAATTGCTCGCCTTTGATGTAGATCGTTGAATTCTTTTAGTTGAATTAGATTAGATTTAATTTGTTTTTGATGTAGCTTCTATCATGCCTTTGAATTGAAAGAGATGACGACATGACGGCCCTAGGAGTATTTTTGTGTGGCTTTGGGTTTAGATTTAGGTTGCTTATATAGAAGTTTGATTTAATAGGAACCGTTAGATTAACCTAGAGCAAATCAAAGCCATTCCGACAAGATAGAATAGCCACATCAGCCCTAATGACTCAACAAGGAGTCCATCAGAACCAGTCAGATGCCACGTCTGCCTTAGAGCGAATCGGCCCACGGGTGTACAGCCAAACACCCTAAATCAACCCCTAATCAACCCAGCGGGGCTTGGGTCGACCTCAAAAATGGGCCGATTCGGTTATTCCCCCTCCCGATTAACTATTTTGTACTTTTTTGCATATTTATTTATTTAATTTTTATATATATCTATATATATATTTCTCATATGCATACAAACTTCAAGGCTTAATAACTTCTTCATAAGTTATCCATTTTATGCAAACCAAATGTCTATCTTGTCCAAAATTTTGAGACGAACGTAATAGCACAACCCATTTCACTTAATTCTTCTTCTAAAAATTAAGTGTTCTTGAATTTGTTAATTTGAATATTCTCAGAAAATTCGGGGTGTTACATATCCATAGGTGGACTTGTCTCTTTTCTCGGTGCTGATGGCTCCACTCGCCCGTCCCAACAAGTGAAAGAACATTTCAAGAGATAAGTGACTATGATCCTAATAAACAATCTAAACATCCAAATTAGAGTTGTCTCTCATCCAATGTCTCGATAGTCAAAGACCATTGGCCTGTTGGTTTAGCTCCAGTTTTTCCTGTACTTGATATGTTTGATGATGACATGTATCCAGCGATCTAGTATATTTATTGGGTCCTGGCCACGAAGCCTACTTTGAAGGCAAGGCAATCGCCGAATCCCAAAACTCATCCCATCGGTCTTTTGGGTTCCCACAAGACAAATGCAACCAAGGGATACTCTATGGATGGACCGACTAGACGTACCTCTGAGGATACAGCTTCGTTAGGTCTACCTTAGAGGGCCATCTCAGATTACCCTCACGTCTCATAGAAGTCTCGAACTTCATTCCAGTCCTATCGAATATCAAGTTGGACGTGCTTCCACCGTGTCTTCGAACACCTACGATGATCTACCCCGTTAGGCCCTTTGTTCCTTCGAACTGATCCAAACACACTTGTAATTTTATTAGACTCTATGTCTAATCGTCCATTATACATTTAACTTATTTTTTCTTTTTTCTAATTAACATTATTTTTCAATTCATTCAATCCGATCTTTAATTATTTGTTTGTTAGCTTTATTGGTCGCTAATTTTCCTTAATCAACCTTCACTACTGGAACAGACCACTACTGCTACATGCTTATTAACTTTATTAACCACTTATTTTTCCTAATCACTCACCGCTGCCAAAACGGACCGCTACTACTACATGCTTATTAAATCTGTTGACCATTTATTTTCCTTAATCAGCCTTCATTGACATAACGGACCGCTACTGCTACATGCTTATAAATTTTATTGGCCGCTTATTTTCTGTAGTCAGCCTTCGCTATCGGAATGAACCACTACACTTTTTTATCATAATTAACAAATGCAAGTTTGTTAATAATAAACCCTTCTTACTCTTCTCACTTTTAATTATAACTCCCATGTTGTAATATTACTTTCATCATAGAACCATTGTCATAAAATTATGCTTATTAATCTTAATTCATACATTTTAAGTTTATTCATAATAAGACTTCATCTCACCTTTAATCATAATCTTCATATTATAATCTTGCTTACACATATATCAAGACTACCTATTATGATTCAACTTTATGTCTATGTAGTTATCATAATATTATTCTTGCCCGCATATTCAACTTGTCTTATTATGATCCATTTATATGTTCATACAACTATCATAATAGGTTATATTCCTGTTTAACGATCTAATGTTTAACTTGATTTCCTACTTCATTACATAACATCTTTTAGTTATCTCACCCTTTTTCTTCCCGTCTTTATAAATTTATTCTTTAGGAAGTTAGGCATGTTCCTATTTGAATGGTTATCGAAATTGCACAATAATCTATTTTCATAGTTTAAGATAATTGCAGAAATAGAAAACCATAATTACAAGACATTCTTTTCAAAAAAATTAGGCTATTGAACGGTGCACAATACGGTTAAATCCCTATTTCGCACCGGTCCATGCATTTATTTCTTCTTACACTAGCAATTATGTTTTCCATTTATATTACAACCCAGGCTACTCAAATACAAATTTACCGTACGTAATATTTATTATGTATGTCAACTTGAGTCAAAATTATTTGGCAAGTCTTATCAAGTTTGCTTATTTTTTAGTCCAAATTCACTTTTTTTTTACAGTTTTACATTACCTATCAATTTAGCCTCGAATTGTCAAATCCTCTTCTTTTCATAATTCCAATTGAATTTCTCAACATATGCAAAATAAAAAGTATTAATCAACCGCATATTAGTAGGCATACAAATCAATGCCTAAGTCAATGATATACGTAGGACAATATTGCATTTCTAGGCATATTTTGGGTGTAAACACAACAAACTATAAAATCAAATGCAGAAAGGGGGGAAGATGACCGAGAAGATATCTTATTAATTTAATAGGAATTAAACTATAATATATACCACTATTAAAAATAATAATTTAAATCCACTTATATGAAATTTACGCTCAAAATTATGAATTAGATTTGGATTTGAAATTATTATTTGTAGACTTTCCTATCTAAATATGTAAAGTCACATAGACAGAGAATTTGGACATCTGAATCTCAAGTCTACAATATTTGCCTTCAAATCTTGAATCAGATAGCCTAAACCTAATATTTTCTATTTCTAAAAAAATGGAGGAGAAAAGGAATGACATGACTTCCGCACCCACTCGGAAAAATATGAGATTGGTGGGTAGCACTATAGGTTTATTTATAGATGTCCAAACTAGTTGTATCCATTCGATGTAAAATGGTTTAATCTAGGCCGTTTGTACAACATTAAACATGTTGCCACCATGTGGTCTGGGTAGATCACTACAATGAATAGGTCGACACATGGGTCATTTGTGGGTTGGCACATGGATCGACCTAACCCATACGTGGGTCAACACATGGGCTGACCCAAATGCGTATTAATGGGTTTGGCTAGTCGTGATCTCGGCGTGTTTTAATAATTTTTGAACATTGGTTTTTAATTTCGTTCTAGTTTCCAATTTTATTTTATTATCTTTTATTATTGACATAATTTTAATTTCAAATTCAAATACATACTGTTCAGGAATTAATACGCATATATATTTTTGAAATGAATATATTTATGCACATTTACGATTGTAAATATTTTGCTTGCACAAGACTATGAGTGTTAATAAGTTTGCCTTATGAATTCCATTCCGAAAATATTATATATGTAAATTAATCAGTAAATTGCAATGAACATAATAGTACATGTTTCAAAGCCATATTCTAACAATTCCAAAAATGTCTATTTCCATTATTAATTAATTTGTAATTATTTTGGTAACTTTTAGTATTAAAGATGCAGGGTGTTCACTTATTAATCTTTTTATTAATTGTTTACTATGATAACCTTTCCTAAGAATTATGTTTTATAATTAGAATTCACTTTAAAGCATCAAATTTATACTATATGAAAAAATACAGTTCAGTGGGAGACAATATTACTCACCTTATTCAAATCAACCCAAATCAAGTCTAAAGCGTAGAGCTCGCCAATACGAGTCCAATTTTTGAAGAAATGATGTCCAAATCTGATCTCGTGTGCAAAATATATTTAATTTATAAGATTGATGATTTAGCGAGCAAACGAACGATTAAACTATAATGAGTAAACAAATGATACCTAGTTTTTTCTTAAACCTTTTCTTCCCCATTTGTAATCAAATTTACACAGACATTTCCCACCATGATTGTGCATGCTCCACCAGTGATATGGAGCTTAAATCATCGAAGCTTAAATCCTACCACACCAAAAACTTTAGTATCGAATGCCCGACTCTTCGATACTCGAACACTCCACTCTAGCATAATGTATCAAATTTTGACCCGCCCTATCATGCTCCAGCAACCCAAAAATCATGCCCTTCTTATAACGGCAGGAATCCCTCAAAATTCTGACAATGAAGTCTCTTGTATCCCTCGATACAACTGTGATTATTGCTCTACCCGTCTTTGCCCAGAATCCCCAAAAAGTCGAACCATGGACCTCGACTCAAAATGTTGGTCATCATCGCAGGCTATAATATCGGTACCAATGCAGAGATCTCTTCGATCTAATTCCAATGATTCTAATTTCGTGATTTTTAATGTATCGAGGAAGGAGACTGGATTTAAAATAAATAAATAAGAATGTGGCCATTTCGTAAAGTATGAGAAATGCCATAGTGATTCATGAACAGTAGATGGCCAATAGGATTGCTCGAATTTAGATAATTTTTAATATTATTTAATTAATTAATTTTCAAACGGGTCCAAAAACCCAAGGTTCCAATCGAAACATGTCATCTGTTATAATCAATGTAAAAAGGACTTTTGAAAACAATGGACTAGTCTCAAGATCAATTTCGATTGTATATAGAAGTTAGCTTTTAAAAGTCAAATTATATAATTATCGTTCTTTACACAAATCGACACATGTTTTAATAATGCATGATCGAACAGTATGTTCGATCGCTACGAAATTGACAGCCAGCAACAACTCACTACTACGATTCTAAAAATATAAATTTCATTGTGATCTGACATTATACCCTCAAAACAACAATTTAAGCATATATCAAGATCGTTAAGACCACCAAATGATCCAAACTCGAAATATGGCGATCCGTGTACTTATCCTTCATGCAATAAACAATTCGACCTCAATGTAATTGATCCCGAGCACTGATTTGATCATTTTTGAGAAAACCCATTTTAGAACCGTCAAATAAATAATTAATGATCAATACTTAAATAAAATATTTAAATATCCAATTGTTAAAATATGGGTCGTTACATTCCCCCTTCTTAAAGGATTCCATCTCCGAAATTCTCAAGACGGAACAACACAAATCAACACTCTCGGACAAGTAACGTTACAAGATTAAGCATCACTTAACCCTCTCAACAACAACCAATTAAAGCAATCATAGAGTAAATATTCCTATTCCTGGGTACAACCCCAATCAAATTAGATTGATGTAGTTAAGCCAAACACCAAGGTTTTATGCTTATTTCCCCAAACAGTTGGATAATAGAAAATAAGAGTGGCAAATCACTAGTCGAAATACAATTCAACATAGCATTGCATATTTAATTTCTTTCCAAATTTGGCAAAATTCACGGAAAATTTCGGCAGCACCTCGATCCACAAAGACTATAACTCACTAAATATGGCCCATCCCAACAAAAGAAAAAAAAATCCCATATCAAGGCATAAAGTCACCAAAAATGTGCCAATGGCAAAAATCGTAACTATACATTTACTACATACCTCTTTTTCAGCAAGCTTAGCATTTAGATGAAAATAAAAGTGAATTAACATCCAAAAAAAAAATCTTGCTTCTATGTATTTGGGAAATTCCCAACAAAGATGGTTAGACATAATAGTAAAGGTAGCAACAAGCGAAACAAATAAATTTATCTAACATAAGGATCTCAAGTCATATATGGACTTCTATCACAAATAAATGTGTTAAACAACAATATGATTATCATGCAAGTATAACAACAATATAAGTATAAATAATCATGTGAAACATCAATAATCGCACAAGCATGGAAACATAATAACAATCATCAAAATAACTTCCATGCCTACTTTAGCATGTAGGATACAATTTTAGCTAATAAGATACATCAAATATTAGATTTAATCCATATACAACTCGATAACTTGGTTGCCATTTCAAAATGAGGGACATTAATCTAGTGACTCTCGTCAATGAATCGGGTATGAGTCAAGTGCTACCATACTAGCCTCAGTTCCATGGTAACTAAATTGACCCATCAAGAGGCTATTCTCCAGCACATTGACCGAACCAAAAACCCCCAGGTTGAATCCTTGAGAAAGAAATTAGAGGGTGAGAAAAAGAAAGAAGGTTTAGAAAAGAAGAAAGAAGAAGACAATGTCATCGGTATCAAAACAGATGTAGAACCTCATAGCGGAATACGAAAATATAATATAACAACACTCTTTCCCATAAAAGAGTGAAATCAATATATGCCCATACATATACACATACATAATTATAGTACAACACATAATCATCGTGAAAAGTCATAATAGTCTGTCCTTATAAATGTTGATATAAATGATACATAGTACAACGGAAATAACGCAACAATCATCATAGCACGACGAGAAAATAGATAATACAGGAATTACGCTAACACGTCTCGACACGAGCATCTCTCCTAAGCTCCAAGAAACTCCAAAGATAATCTAAAAATATACTCGGTCTGACCCGAGAAAAATGGAACTCGGATCAGTCTGGTGTATTACAATGAGAAAACTCACTTCGTAAACATCTTGCTTAAATGTGGTATATGTTTTTATCTTACGATAACCAAATCATTTATATCAAATCAAGTGATATTATTATAGTGTATATCTTGGGTTAAAACACAGTAATGTAAATTATAAAAACATGTGAAATTGTTTCTTTTATAAATTCCATACGCTTTACGGATCTACGATAGAAATTGGTTGTTTCGTACTGGGATTGGATTCCATATGATGGCAAGGCAAAGAAATATCTTCCGTACAGTACATATCTAGATGAGATGTATCATTGCCCACTCTCACAGGTCCATAAACGGTAAGCCGGAACAGTTGCATAAACCTTTTCCTAAGGTGGTACACTGCCCGAATACGTCATTTCCTCGGTCGTAACCAACCTGTCACCCTTATGTACTCATATATACCACGCAATTGACATATAATGAGTAAATCTAGAAAGGTGATGAATGTCTCCTCATGTGAGTTACCCAAATTGACGTCACATCATGCCCTGTTTTTGACAACAATGGTTTTTGTGGCTAAGAGGCTAAGATTACCTTACATTCGACAATCCTTCACTTAATTTGTATGCCACATTTCCATTCCTTGATCACTAATTGATTTCCACAAAAATACAACCTCCGAGCTCATACTTCTCAGAGAAGGGTGTTAAGTTAAGAGAAGTTGCCTTCTCTACCACCAATAGATGTACATTTGTAAAAATCAACGTTTATGATCTGATAATGAATTTCCAGACACTCATCCATACAAGTTGTCCAAGAACAAGACAAATCAAAGGGAATCTTTTACCACATCCTGTCGGGTATCACCCCTAGAATTAGTAATAAGAAATCCCCATATCAAACATATCTCTAGAAAGTCACGACCAGTGCTACAAATATAAACCTTAGAATCTAACCTGGACATCAACAAGTATTCCCTTCCACCCAAAAGATCCATGTCTTCACTTCAAAGATATAAGTGTAGTATTCAAGTCACCTGCATAGCAACTCGAACGTATTCCCGGTTCGAAGTGGTTTCAGATCTATTCTGATCCTAATTCCTCTAACCAACACGTTATAATTTAAAAAGAAAATTCAAGTGATAGTCGTTATTTATCTATCAACCAAAATCATACAGTCAAGTATATCATCATCTTCGGCCCTTTTAAGTTTAATTCTTCATTAAAACAATTTCACTGATTCGTACAAATCGAATCCATATACTTATTTTAGTTAATATGTATATTCACAAATCACTTCATTTTCATACTTGGAAATCATATCCATACACTTATCTCAATGGAATAAGCATATTCACAAATCATAATTTTTCATTGTTCGAAAATATGTCTATACTTATCTCAAAGGTATAAGTATAGCCACATATCATACATAGGTCAGAAAGAGTGTCATGTAATACACTGTTCCCTATAGAAATCTAGAACACTGGTATTAAGAACAAACATGAAGTATAATGATAAACTAAACACCAATCTCCAAATTACACCCATATTATTATCGAATAACAGTGATAATACCTTTCTAATTCATACAAATAATACAAGCCCCGTATTCGAATTCAATACAAGTCAAACTAGAATATTATAAATATTTTCTTCCAAAATAAGTTAAGTTTTGGAAACTTAAAATCTTCATTTAAATCTTATTTTATCATATTTGATTATAAATCAAATCATTTAGAACTTAGCTTACAAGTCAAATTCATGTCATTTATAAGCTGTTGTTTAGATTACTTAACTTCATAAATCTCCATTTCTAAATTCTAACATCATTTATAAGTTCTCATTTTATTACCTAACTTCATAAGTCTATATTTCGAAGATTTAACTTTATTTACAAGTTTCTTAGAGGTCTTTACGTCGTTTTATAAAACTTTGTTCAAACATTTGAAAATCAATTATAGAACTTCTTTATTTTGGTATATTACTGCTTTCACGGTGTGTCTTTGATGCTCGGTAACGCCCATTCACATGAGTAGATTCGCTTCTCATCAACATTGAGTGGTGTGCTTTGTTCATTCTTTACTGAGTAGTTTACTCTCGCCTAGCTCAGTGATTAGCAGTATTGACTTGGCATACTCCATTTTCGGTTGATTGTGATGGTTCTATCCATTTATTTGGGTATTTAATGATCTCAAAGATATCGCCTTGTTAGTGGCATCTTGTTGGCATTTTTGTGCTTTGGATATTAGTTGTGTTTTTTGGATTCTTCAATTGTTTATACTAGTCAACTGGAACTTGTCATTTTTTCATTTATACTGAATGTAATACCGTGGCTCAAATTGGGTTTGTCGTGAGTTTTGGCACATTGGTCCACCTCTGTTTCATCGCTCGACCGCAATACAGGTGAAGCAATTTTGCCCTCGACTTTGCCGTTTCAATTGTTGAACATCGTTTCTGTAACAATCCAAGATTTCAACGTTTTAATATATGGAATTATTTGGATTTTCTGAATGTAAATTTAATTTGATACAATATAAGTATAAATATTGATTAATAATCTTTTAAATATTATGTTCTGTTTTTTTATTAAATATGATTTTGTAAAAGAAAACTTATTTTAAAAATATAATGTATATAAGATTTAATAAGTAATTATTTTATATTAATCATTCAAAAGGGTTATGTAGTGTAGTCCATAAGATTTTACAAATTCATTTTGAATATTAAGATATAAAATGTTATATATATGTATGGATTTTATAAAGATTAAAGATTTAAAAGTGTTTGGTTAAATATAAATTTGAAGACAATAATATTTTGATTAAAATTAATTTAGTTAAAACAATATTGGTTTAGCAAACCAGTTCGTTATTGGTCGAATTGTCAAAACGGTTTGCATTATAGTCGCTAAAACGATCAGTGTGTGAATATAAATTATAATTAAATATCGGTTTAAATTAATTACATGGTTTCTGTACACGTAGTCTTAAAATATTTTATAAATTTTTATTGAAATGTTTGATTTGTAAAATGAAACATATATTTTTTCTAACGTATTTGGGGGTGATTATGGTCCTTTTGACACCTTACCGACTCAACGAACTGGTTTGTTTTATTATTGTTTTGGGACCATGGCACATCATCGTATACAACTAGATTATCAGTTGGATACTAATGATTTAAAAACAAAAAAATAGATAATGACGAAGTTGATCATCTTTGCGTTTCACATAAGCAGTGAACTCTTTATTTTAGCGCCAATACGTACATCAGACTAACACCTTCCATCCTACACGTTAAAAAGAAAATTTAAAGGATTATCTAATGGGTATATAATGCGTGTAAGTAGAATTCTTCCCAACACGTTGACACATGCTCTTCCTTTCCGTTCGCACTTGCCATTTGTAAAGTTTAGCAGGTTTCAGAACCTTGAAAAGAATGAAAAAATTATTATAAAACGAAGCATGTGTAAATAGAACACGCAAGAATGGACATTTGTCCAAATACATTGACACATGTAGTGCTCACCTAGAAAACATGCATTAAATAATAAAAAAAACAAACAATCAAATTCATTTTTCCACCGTCTTAATTCTCTTCCCCTTAGCACGCGTTCTGTTCCCTCACCTTGTTTACCAGAGCTAAACTATTATGTGTACGAGTTTGTTCACCTCACAAAATGTGAAGTGAACAAAACTCTACCTCCTTATTGGAGGAGAACAGAGGGACTCATATGGCCCCCCTGAATTCCTCCAATAGGAGGTAGTGTTTTGTACACACCGTGGAAAACGGTGTGTACAAACTCATACTCAACTATTACTCTCTCTCCCCATTTGTTATTCCAGCTTCACGAAATAGCGTTCCTTCACCACTTCTTTTCCTTTCCTCCTCCGTTGTCCGCGCGCTTGTTCCTCCTCCTCTTCACCGCGTCAACCACCATACTCAGTCCATCACCACTCCATTGACATCCGCGATCCTCTCCTTCCTCGAAATCCGCCCAGCTCCTCTTCAAATCAATCCGCTCCACCCTTTTAAACTCCACCATGCCGCCACAGTCCGCCGTCCAGTCAACGTCGCCAGTCATACTAGCCTCCAAAGAAGACCACAGTTCCACTCTTCCAACAACCGCCTCCCCACCCACTGAACTGCAACCCGCAACCACTCACCGTAGCTCAAACTCGCAAGGAACAAAATTTTCATCGCCATGGATTCATGTTTCCTCCCTTGTTAGTCCATGCGTTTAACAACATGTTAAAAGAACTGAGAAGAAAAATAAGCTCGGACTATTATAAAAAAATGGTAAGAAGAAAAAGGAGGTTTTAAGGAGGGGAGTTGCATGCGTGAGCAGCATAGGGGCACAGGCGTGAGTGTTTCATAAGAGAATGGGTGTAAGCGCGTGAAGATAAGAAGATGCAAAGGGGAAGACGAAGTGAGAGTATGGGTTGGGTTTGAAGAAATTAGCTGATGGGCTTTGGGACAGATTGATTGTAGGAGAAATCACCATTTGCTAATAAAATTGGATCGGTAGCGGTAGCTGTGTTCTTGGTTTGTTCGTAAGGAAATCCTGACATGAAGATTTGGAGAGCTTTGGGTGAGAACTCTAACTTATTTATTTTGAATTTTAAGTAGAGTAATTAGTCATAACATAAATTTATAATTATAATGAATTTATGGTTCGTTGTTATGAATATTTAGGGTTATATGTGATGTTCGGTTGATGTCCATCTAGTTAGAACACACTAGACACTGAGCGTTACTAATCGTAACGCTTTGCACACAATGAAATTGAGTTGTTATAAAAAATTTGTTGTAATTATGATGAATGAGTTGATGATTTTATGGTTGATCATTGATTTGTTTACGGTTATATCACACACACCATAGTTATGAGATTGTGCATATAATTGATCGAAATCTCCTTGCCATGCAAATAATGATTTTATTAAAATTAATAATTTTAGTTTAAACCTTGAATTTTATTTAAATTTATTTGGAAATTTAAACAATTTAAACTTTGTTCACAAATACAACGATTATGAAAGAATACATTTTCGCCAATAGTTGTTTTCATAACAAATAATCGAAGGAGTTTTAAAGAAATAATTATACGATTATTTTTTGAACAAAAGAATAGGATCATCAGAATTATAACATCTCATTTGAGACAGGGTTAGAAATACCCTAGAATGAGATTTAAAAATATATGTTAAGAGAGCGTACTTTGAAAATATAAATTATTTTGGAACTAAGTAAATCGTTTCGAAAAGTGTGACTATTTTGAAATATAATTTAAGATAAGGGTTTTGAGTATATTATTGACATCGAGATTGGACTATCGAGTATATAAGGATTTTGAATATATGCCTAGATAACGTATATACAAAGTCCAATATATACCAGATAGATATAAAATCACACTCTAGCCGCTTGGACATGATTCTGGTGATTGATGCATCATCATCAGACATTTATTTTCAAGTTTCGAAAGTGGGATGATTGTATGGTTCTGATTTAAATGTCGAGAAATACTCGAAACCATATAGATAAGTGTTTGAAATTGTTTGGATAAATTTAAGTAAAATGTTTTGACAAGCTAATACGAACAGGAATAAATAAGCAAAATTTAAATAAGTAATGTTTTCATTATATGGAGTATAAATGGGATTTGCAACTGAATTAAGGATAACTTGAATAAAACTTGAATAGTAATTTTGAAATAGTAATGAATATTTTGAAACCATAAATTTTTCCCTCCGCTTGTTGCCTTGTTTTGTTCCCTTAACCTGTCGTCATCTATCACTTATCTTTCGAACCATTTGTGCTTAAATTTTAATTTATCCAATCTGATCCCTGAATCATTTCCATTGCTTCTATAGATCTATGACAAGATGATGTTGAAATAAATAAACTCTATGGTATATGTGTTAACAATTTTAAAATAGAATTTGAAAAGGAAATTATATGAATCTCTTGAAAAGTGTTATCATTTGTGTAGTTGTTCGAAATCTTATTTCAAGAGGGTTTGAAAATAAATTGAAATTTATTCGTATGAAAACTTGATGTGATTTATAAATCGACATGGGTTATGAACATAGAAGTTCGATGACTTGAAATTTCGATATTTTGGAATGTTTAGAAACAATAACAATATGATTTGAAAGTATTTGTAAATTATAATTTAGAACAGTTTTAACTTCGGGATATGAAATAAAATAATTTCTTACCAAGATTCGAGTAACCCTTGACTAAAGACAGGTACGACGTGGGTGTAAACCCTGGATTGATGATCTTCTTTATGGTCCGAAGAAACATCACTCATTTATATCGATACATGCATAGGTCGTGCCTAATAGCCTTGTAATTGGGGGAAACCTCTTGACTTGGGACATAAATGTTTAGTCATGTATCGAAAAATATTTGAAATTTTCGAAATGATTTTGGTTTTGAAAATCCCGAAGCGAATATGATTTAATATGAAAAGAAAATGATAATATTTTGAATTACTTGAGAATAAAATCAAGATTTCAGGTCGAAGAAATTATTTCATGCTTTAATTTCAAATTTTAATAGAAATTATATTTTTATAAGGTAATTTTGATGAGTTAGATTCATAAGAAAGCTCCAACATTTGAAATCGTATCTAAAAACATAGGGCATTTGACTTAAAATTTCTATAGAGGTTAAAACTAACCACTTCCCTTTTCGAGGACGAAAAGCCTTAAGGAGGGGTGAATGTAACAACCCAAAAAATTTCCTAAGTTTAAATGGGATTTCTATTATGTAATTTGAGTTATCTAAATATAAATATAAAATTCTTAAGATTTAAGTACAGATATTGATTTAATAAGCTATATATTTTGGTTTTATGTATGCTTTGTTTATGAAAATGATGTGTAAAAAATTTTATTTTAAATTATGTTTACCATAACATTTTATAAGTAAGGATATTATTTATATTCTGTAAATTATTGATTTTATAAGAGATAATTTATTTTAGTAAATAATATTAGAGATAAGTAAATAAATTTTATTCTTTATAAGCTTTCAGGGGATATAAGATATGATTTCGTAAGGTATAAAGATGTTATATATTTCATATATAAAGATTTATTAGAAGATATTGATTTTATATATGTTTTAAATTTTAATTTTGATTTACACATGGGTAACATACGTATATGTACAATTTTAAGTAATATTATTTGATAATATACGAATTTGATGAAATATAGATTTTATAACCTATAACAGTTATATAATTTTTATTTTCAAGATTGTTATGCTTTTTCTAAAATTGGTTTGTATAATTTTGAAAAGAATTATATATATTTTAAGTAATGTTGTAATAATGTGGTAATTGCACATAAAAAAATTTGGAATTGGTTACACACATAAATGTAACAAAGGTGTAGCTAAAAATCAAGGTTTAACAAATAAATAAGTATTTGGTCAACATGCATTGGTTGAATTTTAAATAATAAAAAATATGTGTCCTTATGCTAGAGAGTGAGTGTGCCAAGTGTCCAAAGTAAGCTGAAAGTAATATAGGAATTTAAAATTTAAATTGGAAAATCGAACGTGCACTCCATATTTTCGGTTCTTCCATTCCATTATTACTATCCTCAAAAGAATATAAACTCACCTGTTTCATGCAAGCTCTTCATTTCATTTCATCTTCTTCATTCCATCATCTGCTTCCCTCGAAAAAAAACTCAAACTCTCTTGTGAAACTGCCACGGCTGTTCATCCGCTCCTCTCCGCCTCCTTTAAATCAGTGTCTCCCCATTTAAGACCAGCTGCACCTTCCTTTGTCTGCCCTCCATTTCCAACGTGTCCATTACCTTCAACCACCACCGCAAGTCGCCAAGCCACCTCGCCCAGATCACACCGCCTCTCTTGTGGCCACCTCTTCCATCTGCACAGCCATGCACCTCCAGTCAGTGCCACCAACCGCCCAACTCCAATTTTCCCGCTTCTGTCCCCTTACCCCTTAGTTCACAAAACTCCATCGCCACGTCCGCCTCAGCTGTCACCCCATCTCCCCTTCGTGCATACTATCTTTCCTTCCTCCCCTCACCGGTCCGCCCATTAACGGGAGAAACTCAGACAGTACCATCCAGTCGCGCACCCGCCACCTCAAGTCCGTTGTTCCACCTCCAAACCAGTCGGCTTCCCTTCTCTCTCCTCCTACCTCAAGCTCTGCAGCTCCAGGACAGCCAACCGCTAGCAGCGACCACCCTCCGCCGCTAGTCCACCTAGTCTGCAAACTTTTTCCCACCTCTCCAGTAAATAGTCGTAGCTCCACTTACACCCACCCCTATCTCCTCTCTAATACTCTTTCCCTCCTCTTTAAGAGAAAAAAAAACAATTAGCTTTCCCTACTGTGAACAACATACCCGAGCACCCTCCTCCAACCATCCAGTCCTACACCAGACCTCTTCGGACTCTTTTGGTTTTACGGGAAGCTAAGATATATATGTGTTAACCGGCCTTTTGATTCGGTTACCGAAAGTACTTAAGACATGATTGATTTAACTCATTTGCATGAAGTTAGGGCCAAGGGTGAAACTAGGGGAACGCAGGAGGAAGGCTAAAAAGAGATCATGCCAACAAGGACCTCGCCACATCAGTGCCCCAGAAGAGCCAACAAGCCTCGACCAACGGCGCCCACCAAACAAATTTCACACCTAGCCAAGTGCGAAATTTCGAACCTGGTAGGTGCGAAATTTCGCACCAGGTGGGTGCGAAATTTCGAACCCTGCAGGTGCAAAATTTCGCACCTAGCAAGTGCGAAATTTCGGACCTTGGCCCAGGTGCGAATTTTCCGAGGCCAAGGCCTGCACGCGCGAATTTTCTGTAGATGGTCCCCATTTCTACCAACTCCTACTTAACCTCTACCTAACCACTTCCTATAAATACCCCATGGCCTCACACTTCAAAAGGGGAGATTCTTAAGCTTTGAGACCTCCACAGAGCTTCATTAATGGCATCTCCTCTTTAAGGAAGAAGGGCAAAATTGTGCATTTTAATATTTCTTGCAAATATGACTATTGTAACTTCATGTAGCATAATCAGAAAATGTAATGAGAGGGTCTCAACCTTTTAATCTTTCAAGTAATCAATAAAATTCCAACAACTGTTCAAAGTGGATGTAGGCCCTCACAGAGGCCGAACCACTATAAATCTCTTGTGTTATTTACTGCTTATGTTCTATTTTGTGTTCTTGTCTATGCGACCATATTTATAATTCCTAGTAATTGGGAATCTTTGGTGTTTACGACATTTTTTTCCATCAACATTTGGTTCTTTTAATGAGAAAACTCGGATATTGCGTCTTTCTCGCACATTACCATCTCGACTTCAATAAGCTTAAATTCCTTGCTTAACCTGCCGTCGAGTCCGCTTATGATGGTGAAAAAGTCAAAGAACGCAATGATCAGCTCCTTGGCCGCCGCCGAGGCCGGTACATCTCATCAACCTCAACCGGCGGACATCCCGGCCACTAATTAAAGTGAACCTACGATTGCGGACCCCGAAGCGCCCGTAACCCAAGTGCAAATCCGCACTCTTAATGAAAAATATGAAAATACAGCTGTCGAGCTTAATCAAGCGCTAATGAATAACATCGACCTTATGCGGAAACTCCAAGAAAGTCAGCGCATTGTTGCTCGACTACAACTAGCTCGGAACAAAGCCCGACCACGACCACCAACATCGGAAACTTCCTCCTTCGAGTCTAGGGGCCTGCACCAACAAAGGAGGTTTAGTCTCATTAACAACGTCGTCGTCCGAACAAACTCCCCCGACAAAGGCAGTGGCAATGGGCATGCCAATGGCAACGGCAACCAAACCACGGTTACCTATAGCGAGGGAGCCTAATATCGGGACCGTTCTCACTTAGTTATCAATGAAGGACCCTCTCCTACTAGACAACCTCCTCCTCGACAAGACTCAACGGTCGTTCGTCGAGACAATGAACCTACTATTTTGGCGGCCCATGCCTTTCTGGAAACGGATCCACGTGACCCTGCCCCACATCATCATACACACCAGGATCCCGTTATAGATGTCAAGGACATGGAACAAGACAATCAGGACATCCACTATAGAAGACGCCCTCGCGCCAGAACTCCGGAACCTTGCCAAAACCCATGGGTGTCGACGGCGGACCCTCATCCAACCTACCTTCCGGACAAGGTCCAAAGAATCATGCGGGAGATGCGAGGGAATGTACATGATTCATGGGCAGCGTACATTAGGCGCAACCCTTTCATTCGAAGAGTTAATGAAGCTGAATGGCCGCGATGCATCAACATGCCGCAGATGTCGCTCTACGACGGCACCACTGATCCTTGTGCTTTCCTAAACCGTTATGAACGACAAATGGACTCAAGCAGAGGCGACGATCCAGTCAAATGAAAATGCTTTCCAGTTCCAGTCTTCCTATCAGGGACCGCTCTATTATGGTTCTCTCGCCTTCTGCTTAATTCAATCGACAACTTCGGCCAATTGGCGACACAATTAGTTAAGAAATTTAGGATGCACATCCTGAATCCGAAGTACGCCCTAACCCTGTCCAACCTATACCAAGGACCTGCAGAGTCATTCAAAATCTATCTTTCCAAGTTCAACATCGCCCTCACAGAGGTCGAGGATCCGGATCCACGCGCCGTAATCTTTCAGCTAGCTAAAGGTGTCATTCCAATTTCTAAATTTGGGGTATGGATCGACCTAAAGCAACTGAAGAGCCTCAATTCTTTCTATGAGAAAGCGGGGCAGTTCTTATGCCAAGAAGAAGCAAGACGGAACCGCATCTCCAAGACCAGTCGCCCGAATATCCCTCGATCAGATACCGCTAATAATCGTCCCAGGGGGCGAGAAGCGGGAGGACCATCCAATCCGAACACAGGGGTTGGACCCCCCAGACAAAGACCAAACACTGGGAGGCAAGGTGGCCGAGGCAACAATCAGGTCCAGACAGAGCCAAGGAAGCCCGACCCTTACCAAGCTTACGAGACATACACTCCGCTGAATGAAGATCCGGAAACTGTCTACTTAGAAACCTGTAACACTTCGTCGTACTAGAAACCCTGCATCAGGGAGTCAACCGATTCCGAGAAGATCTCGGGGAGATATTTCCAATATCATGATATGTATGGGCATAGCACGAATGATTGCCGCCAGCTCAGGGATGCAATTGAAAATCTTACCCGCGAAAAGCAACTCGAACAATACATTCAAGAGCCCTTTCCCCCCGAAACCAATCCAAAGCCTCAGCGCCAACTCCTCAGACGGCTGCCAAGACAGCCCCGAGACCGTCTAACGCGAGGAATCTTGATCAATACTATATGCGGAAAGCCTTACCCTACGCATGACAGCTTCCGAAAGTTGGAGGAATGTGTGGGCTCCATTAAACATGCAACCTGCGAGGTTGCTCTGCTCCCGACGAGTCTTTCCCGGCCAAGCTCCGGAAAACCATGCGGGACGAAATTACCTTCAATGGAAGGGAGTCCATAGGAATTGAAATCCCGACCATCGATCCTTTGGTTATCACGGCCCAAATTGGCGCTGCAACCGTTCGAAAAATATTGGTCGATTCAGGAAGCTCGGTCAACAACATTTTCAAAGCCGCCTATGATCAGATGAAGTTAGAAGCAAGAGATCTCAAACCATGCCATTCCATGATCCACGGCTTTAATGGGGCATCCAACTGCCTGGTAGGAGTAATCGACCTACCCGTCGAACTCGGTACGGGGGATCGGAACCGAATCTGAGTCCTCACCTTTATGGTTATCGACATCATCTCATCGTATAACGTCTTCCTTGGACGTCCTTTACTAATGGAATTTCGTGTTTGCCTATCGCCATGGTCCCTCCTAATGAAGTTTCCAACAGAAAACGGGATCAGAACGGTCAGAGGTGACCAAGTCAATGCTAGAGAATGTTATGCAATAGAATGGAAGAACGCGCTCAATAAGGACATGGGCAAAGAAGCGCCCGTAGCCTTTTGCGCCAAAACCGCCTCTGCATAACAATCAACGGCGTCTTGGCTCGGGCGCCACTCCCGTCTTTCCGATGACCTCGATCCAAGGAAAGAAGAAGAGCTCGAGTGCGAGAGACCAACTCCGGTTGAGCCCACAGTAGATGTTCCTGTCAGTCTCGACGATACATCGCGAGTATTAAAGACATGGTCACACCTTCACCCAGCAGTCAAAGACGATCTTGTGGATTTCTTAAAGGCTAATCTGGACGTATTTGCATGGACTCGTTCTGACATGAAAGGCATAGACCCGGCAATCGCCTGCCATTCTTTATGCATAGACCCAACGATGCCTCCAGTCAAACAAAAAGCGCCACTTCCTAGGACCCGACAGATCCAAGGCACTCGAAGAAGAGGTAGATCACCTGCTAAACAATAACTTCATCCGAGAGGCCGACTACCTTGAGTGGGTCTCCAATCCAGTTCTGGTCAAAAAGGCCAATGGTAAATGGTGGATGTGTATCGACTTCTCCGATTTAAATAAAGCATGTCCTAAGGACAGCTTCCCACTCCCAAAGATCGATCGGCTAGTTGACTCAACCGCTGGATACCAACTGCTATCCTTCATGGACGCCTACTCCGATTACAACCAGATCCCGATGAATCTCCACGACCAGGACCATACCTCCTTCATAACTGACCTTGGTCTTTACTGCTATCGCGTCATGCCCTTCGGTCTCAACAATGTCGGCGCCACATATCAGCGGATGGTTAATCGAATCTTCAAAAAACAAATTGGGAAATCCATGGAGGTGTACGTGGACGACATGCTAGTTAAATCAAAAGTGTCTAGCGACCACATCCACGACCTCTCCGAAATGTTTGATGTCCTCCGTCGATACGACACGAAACTCAACCCTCTGAAATGTTCCTTTGGCGTCGCTTTAAGAAAGTTTCTAGGTTTCATTGTCAATGCACGAGGCATCGAAGGTAATCCCGAGAAAATCCAAGCCATTCGGGACATCCAAATCCCTAAAAATATCAAGGATGTTAAAAGTTTAAATGAAAAGGTTGCCGCTTTAAGTTGATTCATCTCAAAGGCCACCGACAAATGCATTCCTTTCTTTGATTTGCTTCAAAAGGGGAAACGCAAATTCAAGTGGACCCCTGAGTGTGTTTCCGCATTCAAGGAACTCTTGGATCACTTAGAGCGACCACCTATCCTGTCTAAGCCTATTGACCTTAAAGACTTATACATTTACTTGGATGTTTCTGTGTAGGCAGTCAGCTCGGCATTAATACGGCTCGAAGATCCGTTCAACGGGTTGTCTACCACATAAGAAAACGATTGATGAGGGCAGAAAAGAACTACCCGAAGCTTGGAAAGATAGCGTTCTGCTTACTGGTCTCCTCCCGGAAGCTTCGGTTATATATCCAGGCTCATCCCATAAAGGTCTTCACCGACCAGCCGCTTCGTCCGGTTCTACAATGACCCGAGGCATCCGGTCGACTGCTTAAGTGGAGTATGGAACTAAGTCAGTTCGAGATAACATTCATTCCCCGTCAAGCCATCCTCGGACAAGCCCTCGCCGACTTTATAGTAGAATTCACGGCTCCCGAAGAGACTTCTACAGAGAACGCTGAGGCCCCCGACAGTAAATGGAAATTATTTGTGGATGGGTCTTCCAACAACAAGTGTTCGGGAGCTGGCATCGTACTCACCACTCTCGAGGGACGCTCGATACACTACGCACTAAAGCCAAATTTCCCTTCCACCAACTACGATGCAGAATATGAGGCGCTGATAGCCGGACTACGGATCACGATTGAACTCAAGCTGAAGATTGTTCAGATTTTCTCCGATTCACAGCTCATCGTGCGCTAGGTGAAGGAAGAGTACCAAGCTAAGGGGGAACGACTTTCTCTTTACCTAGCTCAAGTACAGGAACTACTCACTCACTTTGACCACTTCATTATCACTCACAATCCGTGAGAGCAAAATGAAAAGGCTAACTCACTAGCCAGATTAGCAAGTTCCGAAGATCCGCAACTGTTGGGTTTCGCCCCCGTCGAGGTGCTCAACTCCCACAGTACCAAGCCAACACAAACCAATACGGCCATAAGCACCGAACCCGAGCCGGAATCATGGATGACGCCGATCAAAAACTACTCGCAGCAGGGGATCCACCCGGAAAGCCATAAAGAAAGGCGAGCACTCACATGCCAGTCAACCTGCTATCTCCTTACGGATGGGTACTCAATCGAAGAGGCTTCTCTGTCCCCTTACTTAGATGTGTGGCCCATGATGACGCCATCAAGATGCTAGTCAGCGTACATGAAGGAGAATGCAGTGACCATACCGGGGGTAAACCCTGGCCAGGAAGATACTCCGACATGGCTACTATTGGCTCACACTTGACCAGGATGCCACTGATTATGCTCGCTAGTTCGACAAGCGCCAATGCTTCTCAAAGAACCCGAGAGCCCCGCCAACAGAACTAATGCAAATGACCAGCCCATGGCCATTTGTCACTTGGGGAATCAGCATCATTGGGACTCTTCCCATGGCCAGTGGCGGGGCACGATACGTTGTTGTTGCTGTAGATTATTTTACCAAATGGGTAGAGGCCGAAGCCCTAGCCACAAACATTACCAAGAAAATGATCAACTTCGTGGTACATAACATCATCACCCGATACGGGGTCCCTCAGGCCATCATTTCAGACAATGGCACTCAGTTTGAGAGCGCAGAGTTCAAATCATTTTGTCAGCGGCACGACATCGAAAAAAGGTTCTCGGCCATAGCACACCCCTAGGATAACGGGAAAGTCGAGATGGTCAACAAAGTTATCAAGTCCATCATCAAGAAGCACCTCGAGAAGGACGAGGGGCATGTGGGTAGACGAACTTCCTTTAGCTCTATGGGCCTACCGAACAACCCACAAGACAGCAACCGAGCACACTCCCTTCGCCCTCGCCTACGAGTCCGAAGTCGTCATCCCCATCGAGCTCGAGCTTCAATCTCACCGAGTCACCTATTTTGACCCAAAGATGAACCAAGATTTACTTTTGGGATCGCTCGACCTGCTCGAAGAAAAAAGGAACGAGGCCGATCTTCGAGTCGCTGCCCAATGGCATTAAAAATTCCACTCAAAATTATTTGTAATCTAAAATAGATTTGAAATTCAAAACAGCATTAAAAATGCATCACTAAATGCAGCCTATTCTACCATAGACAAAATGCTTCAAATGTCTATTTGGAAAGAAGAAATTAAAAACATTGAAAATGCATCACTAAATGCAGCCATAACCTGCCACAATTGAAGGATAAAACTCCAACCAAACCCAAAACAGGGCACGACACAGCGAAGACCAATACTACACAAGCACTCAAGTCAAAACAACTCGTCAAAGACCACACATCAACCAACAAACAGAACACAAACTCACCCAAGATCCAGAAGAGCAGGGAACTCACCCACACGATGAGCACCATATGTCAACAAATTTTGCAAACTACTACTAAAGTGTGGTTTCAGAAAAAAATATGAGTATATCCAAGTGCATTTGATTTCACGTTTTATTTGCACCATCACATAAATCCTCAGGCAATGAATCCAGAGGCTGGTTACTAGCCTCCCAAAATTCAGACTACATCCAACAGAAAATCCAATTAGTAATGAAATGACAAATCAAATTATACATGTGCACATATAGCCAAGTTAATAAAGTGCATAAAATTTACAAAAGCCTGATAATTGATGGAAAATGAGGAAACTCACCTCGTTTTCAGCAGTTTGTCTGCTAACAATTTGTCATCCCCAAGGATATTCTCTCTTAAGTTCTTCTTCCGAATGCATATAGCAAGCCTGCACATCAGAAAGACGGAGAACTGAACAATGGTGTCCATCAATGAACACTTAAATAAAGGGGTATGACAAGCGCAATTAGCATTTTTCATGGCACAATCCTAGCACACAAAATGATGGCTTTCACATTGCAAATTAAAACCAAGTAATATTGATCAGTGTGTTAAGTAACCAAACATAAAAATATTATTATGTTGAAATATAGCTACCTAAGAAATGGGTCCTTTTAAAGGTTTCCTACAAATAAGGAGTTGATGATTAGAGATTCTACCATTACGTATGAAATATTGTTGCTTTCTGCTACTTTGATGCCGAGTTTATTATCCTCCATCGTTTAACTTGTCTTTGTGAATGATCTGATGAGATAATAAAGGTGAGTTATCACCTGACCATTATATTATTTATATAGTAGTCTGAATTAAGGAGATAATGGTCAGAATAGAAAGCGTATAGCCATTCAGCTTATATTTGATACGATGACTTCTTGAATTCCTTGCTTTATCCATTCTCAATTCAGACTTTGGCTCTTCCGATGCATTTATGTTAAAATTTATGTTTTCCAAATTTTACATAGCTCGATGCTGGTTGTTTATTATACCACAATATCTGAATATCAATCCTAATTTCAACACAAATTTCTCCTTGATATGTGGTCGCATAAAATAGAATTGAGAAAATAAGTAGAAACAAGTAAATTCTACCCAAACGAATTGCAAAATAGACCAGATAGTCGAAGATCCAGATAGCCGAACTTAAATTTGATTTTAAATCCAGATTTTTTAAAAAACCAGATGGCGAAGATCGTCAGAACCGATTAGCAAGCCTAACCAAAAATAAAAACGAAACAAATCCTACTAAAAATCCAGAAATTAACAAAATAAAAACTCAAACCTTCTTATTTTCATTTTCAGGGTTTGGCTGGTGGACAAAGCAGCGCTAGGATGTTGGTCGGCCCACAACGACTACCATAGGTAGCGGTGGAAACAGTCAGCCGCGGTGAGGGTTTTTGGGTAGCAGGCAATTTGGTGATGAGGTAGGGCTCAGGCGGTCTTCAGGAAGGTGACGCGGTGGCTTCCCAAAAGGCGGAGGGACAGCAAATACGCTGCTTTGACTGCAGCGGTGGCTGGAGTTGACATCGGAGAGCACGGAACACGGTATAGAGGCGGGTGCCTGGGTAAGGACCGGAAGTGGAGAAGGAAGTTGGATGAGGAATTGGTTAATTGGTAGAGACGGAGAAAGAAGGGGCAAAAATCAAGTCACCATGGTAGAATTAAAGAACGTGTTAATTGGTATTGACGAAGAAAGACGGAGAAAGATGGATGAAACCTTATTTTGAGTTAGGGTGCGGTACTGGAGAGTTGGCCTGGAGAGTTGGCCCGCCTAAATTTTCGATTTGCCCGCCTAAATTTTCATTTTAAGGAACACAAGAACACGTGAGCTGCTTTGATTATTTGTATCTAAGAAACGCTGTAATTATTAGCAAAATAAAATATTTTTGAATCTAAGGAAAGCTTCTAAGCACTTTCTATTAACTAATTTTATCTAATAGCTGTTATTAATGATTATTTGTTAACCATCAATCGTCAGTTAAACAGTTAATACTTATTCATTGATTACTAATTATTAATTTTTTAATTATTAATTAGTAATAGAAATAATTTCATATTTTGAATTAATTATCAATTTTATTTTATTTCATATTTTGATCACGTTTGTTAAGTCATCTAAATATTCATTTCGATTTTAAGGTTCAATTGTCATAAGACAAAAAAAACTAACTAGATTTTAAGGTTCAATTGCCGAGCTATTACTTATTTAATATATGTTTTATCATTAATTTCAATTATTATTTTAGTTAATTATAAATTATTATTATTATTTACTACTGATTTTTAACTTACAATTGTTACTTAATTAACGATTGTTGTTAAATTTTGAGTAAGATTCAAATTCAACAGTACAAAAAATGTACCATTTCGGACAGGGCGCTGCCCCGCACCCCGCCGGGGCCGCTACCCCTTGGACCTCCGCGACCTGACCGGGCAGGTCGAACCCCGTTAGCGGGGGCGTTGCCCCCGCACCCCCACCTAGGGGGTTGCCACCCCCCCCTAGACCCCCCCTCCGTAGGGATCATATTTGACAAAAGATTTTGAAAAAACTTTCAACGACGATTACTTATTAAAAATATTATATACTAAATATTAATTACTACTAATAGTCATGATTAATTATAAATTAAATATTTATTAATTATTATTTACCTATTGATTATTATTTAATTGATTATTAACCGCTCATTAGTTATTACTTACTAATTAATTACTAGTACGTAATAATGAAGTAGTTATAAATAAATATTTTTAATTAAATATTTAATATTTATATATTGATTATTATTAAATAATTACTAATTGGTTGTTAATTAGTAATTATTAGTAGGAATTATTTATTTATTGATGTATTTTTAATTAAATATTTAATATGTATTTATTGATTATTAATTAATAATTACTAATTGGTTGACAATTACTAATTATTAGCATGAATTATTTATTTATTGAAGTATTTTTAATTAAATATTTAATATTAATATATAGGTTATTAATTAGTAATTACTAATTAGTTGTAAATATTAATTATTAAAAATTATTTAATGAAAATAATTAATATTAAAATATAGTCATATATTACAACAGTCAAAAAATAAAAGTTGTGATAGGCTTTTTTTACAACTGTCAAAATAACACAGTTGTTAAAAATAAATTTATTACAACTTTTCTGGAAAAAAGTTGTAAAAAACATTTATTACAACGGTGCTTTAACCACCGTTGTAAAATTAAAGTTGTAATATGGTGTTTTTGTTGTAGTTACAACGGTGTTTATACCACCGTTGTAAAAAACCATTTATTACAACGGTGCTTTTACCACCGTTGTAAAAACCCATTTATTACAACGGTGCGTTTACCACCGTTGTAAAATTAAAGTTGTAATATGGTGTTTTTGTTGTAGTGACACACCACAGTTATGGAATTATGCGAATAATCAATTTTGTTTCCTTCCCATGAACGACTATTTAAAAGTTAAAATATTTGAAAAGATTAGTTGAATTTATTTTTGCAAGCGGTTTGAAAATTTAAGTTTTGAATTATTAATAACTGTCGTCGAAGACAGAAACAAAAAGAAAAGGGTTCTAAACTAATCTAGGATTTCTGAAATTGAAATAAGTATTGAAAAGTTAAACAAGGAAGTGATATTGAAATTTGTATATAATTTCGATTTTATTTTATTATGATACGCTTTGAAACAACTAATTGAGTTGGAAAAGATGATATTGAGTTTTGATTAAATAGATTTGCTTTATACAAATGAATTAGATCTTATTATCTATCTAAAATGATAAAATCAATGTTCATGTAAACCATTTTGGAATTAAGGCAGTTTGAAATATAGATCGAACAATGATTGTAACGTTTACAGCATTTATGACTAATTTACAGATTTGAAAATAATATTTTATGTTTTCAAATTTAGTTTGAAATGGATATTTGGGAATTGAAATGATAAATTTTGAAGTAAAGTTACTTTGTAAGTAGACTGTGAATATAAAATATTGTATGGAATACGGTTTTAAAAGTTTCAAGTTATGAAACTTCAGTTTATTTTGGAAGGATTTTAATGATTTATATCAAAGCGTTATATAACTTGAATTTAATGCGCCGTGTAGGACAATTCGTTAATATCGATTTTAGATTTTCAAACGACAATAACTTGAACATTTTAAATCGGATTGACATGAAACAAAAAACGTTGTATTTCTATTAGGGACAACTTTGGAATGGAAAGGAAATTTTCAAACTCCGATATATGATTTTCAAGTTATGTTTAAAACAAAATTTGAAAAGGTCGCTATACGTGCGGTCAGCCGTAACGTAAAATCGATTAAAACTGGTTTCTTAAAATCAGTAAAAATTTGGAAAAATTATGATAAATCTTATTTCATGATTTAAAAGTGTTTAGAACTGAAATGTTTGAATTTCGAATGATTTTGGATCAATTTGATGCAATTGGCTATTTTGCAGTATTTTGGTAACGTTAATAAGTGTTAATTATAATATTCTTTGAAATCAACAAGGTTTGACAAAACAAGGTTTGACGTTATAAATCGTAAGTAATTTCAAAATGGTTTTGTTAAATATTTTGAAAGAATTTAAATATTTTCATATGAAATTTTATTTAAAGATTTTTCTAGTTTTATATAAGATATGGGAAATTTAGAATCTAAAGGAAATGAGTTGAGTAGAGTTAATCTTCAAATATTCGATATAAAATTCCAAGGTTGGATAAATATTATCAAAAAAAATTAGAATATTTACCTTAAAAATTCTAATAGTATTTACTTGAGGTTGTTAATTTATATCGGGTATAAATCGATTAAACTTTATTGAAACATCAATCGGTTGAACGATTGCAATGGAATGTAAATCCAAATTTTTATTTGGTAAACTTTGAAACTCATGGAAGGGATAACGACGAATAAAAAAGTTATGTTTTGAAATAATAAAGTTGGAAATTTGAATATCTGCAAAGAAGAGTTAAACGTTAAGGAACTTTACGAAATCTGATTTAATCTAACTTTATTTTGTAAATAAATTGATAATGATTGGGAAGGAGATTCAAATCGAAAATCCTGTATAATCCATAACTATCGTTTTAAATACGCTTATTACTTGGAAAGACCAGGATCGAATATATGTTCGAAAACCATTCCAAGTAATAGTATGACGTTATGAATAATTGAAGACTTGGAAATCGATAAGTGAAGGCCGATGTTCTTCGAATTTGCTTGGATTGATTGCCGATGTCTCAGCTGGGCTGATCACCCAACACGAGGTTATAAGTGGCATGAGATCCAAAAATATTTGGAGATTTTCGGATTGTTGTTCCGTTCAGACCTAGAACAGACTTGTATGGATTATGTGTCAGACATCGTAATTGACTGCGTAGCTCTGATTTCTGTTAATACATTGAATTTGTGGCAATAATTTATTCTCGTCCCTAAGACATATGGGCTTAGAGGTAATGTATCGATAGAAATCAATGACATGTGGTGAATGGATAATGTGGCATACTAGAGTTATGAAATGAGCTAAAGACGATCGAAGCATGGCTTATTAAAGCGTAGCTTTGTGTATATTGTGAACTAGATGAACCTCACACCCCAAAATGATGGTAAACTGGCGGTTAGGTTGTATACATATACATAAATTCTATTGAAACTCGAAAGCTTCCGCGAATGGATCCATTTTCAAAACCTGAGGGAATAGAGTATATACAGTGTCCGATGTCTGGATGTTATCCGGGATATATACTTTTACGTTATGTATTCGGTTTCCGTTGTCTGGATGTTAACCGGGAGATACTTAGCTTCGTGTTCTCAATTGATCTTTCGTGCCAGGAACCATCATGTTGGAAACCCAATCTCCAATACGAGCCCATGCGATTTTGATTATATACCTATATGTCAATATAACCAATTGGGGTTATGGGGGCTATGATTCTATATTTATTTGCAAAATGATTTTTCAACACTATGCACTAACAATAGTATCAAAAGAGGATTTTCACGTATAAAAGCATTTTTTGTTATCATAAGATAAAACTCGCCCATTTGGTGTGCGCTTGTATTGTGTGATGTAGGGCGATCTTATGATAGCTTCATTTTTTCAAAGTCATTGCGAATTTCTATACACAGGTACTCACATGGAGTAAACCTGTTCCGCGATAGTGGCGTAGTCTAGTGAAATTCCTAACTTTAAAATAAATCGTATGTATAAAAACTATTTTGAGTTCTCAAACCAGTCCCACGACCGACCTGGAGTTTATTGTTTCCACACCTAAACTCTCGGTGCCCATATTTTGCACGGGCAGCTAGTAGTTTAGTTTGTAGGTTATTTTATGAGATGTTTTCAGATTTGGAGCTAAGAATTAGGGTTTGGATGATACTTCTTCTGCTGAGAGCATTCGTTCTGTTTCCGCCGAGCTTATGGTATACGCTGATTCCTTGTAATTCTGATGTAAAAAATTTGTAATGAAATAAAAGTTCTGTTATTTCTGTTCAAATATGTTAGTACCCATAACCATCCGTCTTTGTGAATGATTTAAGTCGGTTTAATTACCGATGAGAATCAGGAAAAAAAGGAGGGTCGTTACAGTTGGCGATATTAAGATTTTTTTGGTATGAATGAAATTGGATGAATAACTTAAATATAAAATCCTTTATAAAAGGTAATTAAGGAAATGTTCGAATTGCATTAAACCTTAAGTAAAGTTTATTAACATTTTGTATTAGAATGATTTCTGGATTGGTTTGTTAGGAATCAGGATGACCTGATTAGGACCATTAACAATTTATATGATTTTGATTTGATAAATAAACACTTAACGAATTTGTGAAAACTTTGGAAAAAGAAATTTGGATATAAACACTTAACATAAATCATTTTGGTTAAGTTAAGCAAGTAATGAATTTTGATTTAATAAAAAAAATTAGATGATTTCTAAGCTTTAATTTTTTTCTTTTAGAGCAGATTGTTACGACCTTCTCTTTCAACCGCTTCGAGTCGATAACTAAACCAACTCAAACCGTTCGAAATGGCAAATTGTTAATTCCTATGGAAATTTTCATTAAAATTTATATTTAAAAAAAATCGATGTAATATTTTAAAACATTTTTACTGACCACGGTGTCCGTATATAATTTATATCCCATGGTCAAGTGATACAGATATCTGTCATTTCAATTCTTTTTAAAAAGAAATCCAAATCCCAGGTACATATCATTTCAACCTGCATCCCAAATCGATTCAAAATTATTTTTCAAATCTACACAAGTCATTCGGGTGTGTATCATTTCAAACCATGGTGATTTAATTTTTCTAAATCTATAGGTTACTTGCAAGATGATGATAGTTTAAACATAGCATAACATCAATCGTATCCATATCGTGTCATATATCGAGCCACACACTTCTGTCTCTTGTATTTTTCCTTCAGCGGCACGTAAAAGCTTCCTCCACCTTCTTCTATGGAATCCACTCATACTTTCCCATCACTCCTTCTTCCCACTCTCCCTCCTGCATGCGCCAACTTCTTTCCCCACTCACCACTCTCGACTTTCCTCCAGCTACTCTCGGCTCCCCTCTCCGCCAACCGCCACCCCTCACCAGAAAACCTCTATCTTCTCTTCAAGAACAAATCGCGGACTCCACTGTTCCACTACCCGCTCGTATCAGTAGCCACTGACTCATCCCCTCTGCCTTTGCTTCCTTTTCTCCTCTCAAAAAGCTACAACACTCTCCCCTTCGTACTTTAACAGCTCTTGCGCCTACCGTCCTGCCACCTTTGACACCTCCATCCGACGTTGTGCTGACCCCTTGACCATCATCTTATTTGCAGTCCGCTCTTTGATTAAAAGTCGCGACTATCCTCTCCTAAACCACACAGCCGGATCCTCCTCCTCCAGCCTTGACCACTCACTTCGTTATCCATCCACCGCTCAACTCACCATCTCGGTCAATGAATCCACATCTCCTTTCCACGTGGCCACATCCTCCTCTTTTCCACCTAGAAGCTGATGTTTTCCTTTTGAACCCACTAAATCGGCAAACTAAACTATTAGCTGCCCGTGCAAAATTATGGGCACCCAGAGTTTAGATAAGGGAACAATAAACTCCAAGTCAGTCGTGGGACTAGTGTGAGAACTCAAAACAGTTATTATTTAGGGTTTATTTTAACATTGGAAATTTCACTGGACCACACCGCTAACATGGAGTTTATTATTCCCTTATCTAAATTCTGGGTGCCCATAATTTTGCATGGGCAGCTAGTAGTTTAGTTTGCAGGTTTAGTTCAGAGCTTGTTTCTGATTGGAGAGTCTTGTTTGGTTTTACTCTTCCACTGAGAAATTTTTTTGTTTCCGCTGAGCTTTTGTATACTCTGACTCTTTGTAACTCTGCTTTAATTTTTTCTGTAATGAAACAAAAGTTCTGTCATTTGTGTTCAAGTATGTTAGTACCCATAACAATCCGTCTTTGTGAATGATTTAAGTTGGTTTAATTACCGGTGAGAATCGGGCAAAAAGGCGGGTCGTTACATGTGGTATTAAGCCTTGGACAATGGTATGCCCTGGAATCCGAAAGACATCATTTATCGATACATGCATAGGCCGTGACTAGTGGCCTCGTCATTAGGAGAAACCTCTCGACTTGGGACATAAATATTTTATGTTGTTTATCATAGAATATTTGAAATTTTTCCGAAATGGTTTTGGTTTTTTAAAATCCTGAAGCAAATATGATTCGATATGTGTTAGCTCGCTTTGTAGTCGGGCTACCCAAAGCTAAGAGACTACTCAACGAGGAGGTTTGAAGAAAGAATATATGTCAGAAATTCGGATTGGTTCGGAGGGGTCCAACCCGAACCCTTCGGCTGTGTTACAGATGAGTTAAGATGATACATGATTGGAAGCACGACCGAATCGGATCGGAGGACACTGATCCGAATCCTCTATGCAGATCCCGATCGGAATCGAAGAACGAGGAGCAACAGGAGTTATCACGCATAATCTCTGAAAAGGAAAAACGGTTATTCCCACGTTCTCCCCACGTTTACCACTAACCTGATGTGTTGTCACCATCATATCCCATCTGAACCCGACTTTTATGGGATGGAGGCCACGTATATCCGAACCGGAGCCACCCCAGGGAGGTTTTCCACCTATAAATAAACCTTTAAAGCTCATTTCAAAGGACCTTTGGGCATTTTCAGAACAAATACTCATTCATAAACTGAATTTCATCAAGATATTCAGATTACAATCATCTTTTAAAATACATTTTTAAAGAGATTGGGTGAATTAATGCATTTTATGAGTGAAATTGAGTGAGAACCATCATTATATTTGCATTCAAGTCATCAATTCAAAGAGTAGAAAGTGGACGTAGGCTATTTAACGCTGAAACACTATAAATCGAGTGTTTCTTCTATGTTTTTGATTTCATTCCATTAGAAACTATTACTAGTTTGGGTGTTAGAGCCATTTTTGGATCTAACATTTTGGTGCTTTCACTGAGAATTTCTGAATTCTACGCTTTTTTGGGATTATCATTCTGCTCTTTAGACCTTCAAGTTCAAAGAAGTTAATCCTCTATCTCTGACACTTTCAAGTATTTTTTGATCAATTACTAAAGAATTGTACATTATGGCCAAAGGAAAAGGAAAAGAAGTGCAAGGCACTAGAGAGAACGATGCTAGAGAAGCCATTGTATTGATAAGGTCGCGAGGACAGAGCCCTGGAATAGTCCGATCTGAACCGGATGTTCCGATCCGAATTGATCAGGAGAATCTGAACCAACTTGGAAGCGCTGGAGCTACTCAGACCCCCTCCGACCTGATCTAACTCCGGTGCCCCACTCCGATTCGACCCTAATGAGATTGAAGCTGGTACCTCTACTCGAGCACCCACTAATGCTCCGATGCCGGCTGCGACGACATTTGATCAACCTGCTCCATCAGCACCCATCACCCTCGGAGATTTTTCGCGTTTTGTTGACATGCTTGTGAGTACTACAAATGTGTCGGAAGCCCATAAATGTGACAGCCTTCGCATGCAAGAGAACATGATCACCATGAGTAGGGAATTCAGTAAGCTCCGGGGGGCAAAAGACACCTTCTCCAACACGCCGCCTTGCAGCAGACAATTCTTCTTCTTCGGATGAAGAACGTCCTCGTGAAAGAAGTCCGCTTGAGTGATCTCAAAATTTTGATCAGTTGACCTTTGGATCCTTGGGATCCCGTGTAGATGTTGCTCGTGTGTTAGGACCTGATGACCCGAGCCTGAAAGAACCTCTGTTGCTGCCCATGCATGGATCCCACATTCTACCCAGTGATCCTAATATTACTATCCTATGCAACAACTTCTCCAACCCCTTCCTCCCGTGAATGACCAGGATTGGAGGGAACAGAGTAGAGTAGCTGCCGCTAGAAACAAGAGGATATCCCCTAATCAGGAGCGCAGGGATAATCCAAACATTAGGAGAGAGAGTCTGAGCAAACATTAACAAATTCCGATGTATGGGCAATGGTGCGCCAAATCATATCTGAAAGCTAACACTTCACCAATGAGGACTGGGGTATTGAGCAAAGTCACACCCCCTTCACAGATGATATATTGGACTTCCAGTTCCCTCGGCGATTTAACTTGCCACAGATGGATCGGTATTCAGGGAGAACTGACCCAGGACAACATATGATGAGGTATGCGTGGTTCATGAATGTCGTAGCAGCTCCAGACGCTGTAAAATGCAAGGCCTTCCCGATTTATCTAGAAGACGTGGCGTAAATGTGGTTCACCCGACTACCTCCACGGTCGATATCAACTTTTAAAGAGTTAAGTGAATGTTTTATGAACCAGTTTCGACTTCGCGCTCGAAAATCTAAAAGCGTCATAGAATTGTCAAGGATTAAGCAGGCTCCGGGTAAATCTTCGAAATCGTATCTAGACTGCTTCAACCTGGTTGTCACCGAAGTTGGCGACCCTCATGAACCCACTATTTTGATGGCCTTAATAGAAGGAGTTGACCCGAACACAAATTCATGGACTATCTATCCGGAAAACCACCCCCCACAAGGGAATTATTCTACGAAATGGCCATTATTCGCTTAAGGCGAGAAGAAGCTCATGCATATAGAAAGAGAAAGTCTGAAGGGGCCTCGAAGGAAGGCGTCCAAAGTAGTGTTGCTGTGAAGAAATCCGGTGACAGTTCTGGGAAGGTTGAGGTGAACGTCGGCAACCAGAACGGAGGTAATAACAATAGGAATGGAAACGATAATAGGAGGAATAAGAACCGAGGGAACAACTCCAGCAAAAGACCTCGATTCCAAACTTTTGGGAACTATTCACCGTTGAATGACACATTGGAAATCATTTATCTGGACACATACAACATATTGCAATATAGAAATCCACCACCCAGTGACTCGACCGAAAAAGAGATTTTTACGGGAAAGTTTTGTTTGTTCCATGGAACCAATGGCCAGTCTACCAACGAATGTCGTCATTTGAGAGATGTAGTTGAGAAATTGTTGCGGGAAGGGAAATTAGACGAGTACAAGGTTGCCCAGGGATAGGGGGCAAGGAGGGCAAGCCTCGAACCAAAACCAGCCTACTTCCAAACCCACAGCCCAAAAGAAATGTAAAGGGATCGTTATCAATACCATTATAGGCGGGCCCCATCTAGCTAGCCATAGTTTCAAAGTAATGGATCAGTACGTTAATGCCGCCAAGCACTTTGAAGTAGAAGAATGCAGTAACCTCGAAGATATCACTCAAGTGAAACAGCAAAGGACGATGTCAGACGACGTCATATTCCATGGTAGAGATGATACCGGAATTCAATCACCTACTGAAGACCCGCTAGTAATTACCACAACCATCGGCCTCGCTTTAGTCCATAAGACTTTGGTGGATAACGGAAGCTTGGTTAATATCCTCTTTAAGAAAGCCTTTGAACAAATAAGGCTCGAAGCAAAAGACTTAAAGCCCTACGAAGGATGGATACGGAGCTTCAATGAAGGATGGATACGGAACTTCAATGGGGCATCAACATCTCTGATAGGTTATGTAGAATTACCAGTGACGTTAGGACAAGGAGATCGCCAGAGAGTGAGAATCCTGCCATTCGTAGTTTTGGATGTTGAGTCACCCTACAATTCCTTCCTGGGCCGATGAGAGGTGACCAAGATACGGGATGAGCTTGCTACATGACAGAGTTGAAGATGCTAATGAAGGGGTTGAATATAGAACCTAAGAACATTTCTCCTCCTTCGAAGGAAAACTCAGCATAGCAATTAAGGGGTCCAGCCCCAAGAGAGTCGACCAGAGATGTGCTCGAGGATATAGATCCCAGAGAGGATAAGGAACCTGAGGACAGAAAATTGACTCCCAATGAGACGATAGTGGAAATCTCCATTGATGATGCGAATTCGACAAAAGAATTGAAGATTGGATCGCAGCTGGATCTGATTCGAGCGCAAGGGTTGGCTGACTTTATAAGAGCAAATCTGGATGTGTTTGCCTGGACTCACGCTGACATGTGTGGGATATCGCCTGCTATTATGAGCCACTCTTTGAGCATCAACCCAAAACACTCGCCGGTCAAGCAAAAAAAGACGAATGTTAGGCCTAGAGCGATCAGCAGCGCTAAAGGAAGAGGTAGAAAAATTAAAGGATAATGGATTCATCAAGGACTCGAAATATCCCGACAGGATATCGAATATTTTCCTGGTCAAAAAAATCTAATGGGAAGTGGCGTATGTGCATTGACCTCTCTGACTTGGACAAGGATTGCCGGAAATATAGCTTTCCTCTTCCCAGGATTGATCAATTAGTAAACTCAATAGCCGAGCACGAGATCCTATCCTTTGTGGATGCCTATTCGAGATACAATTAAATTCCCATACGCATACCAGATTAGGAGCACACAAGTTTCATCATAGACTTGGGGTTATATTGCTATGTGGTGATGCCATTTGGATTAAAGAATGCAGGAGCAACATATCAGCACTTGGTCAACCGCATGTTCTATAATCGAATCGGAAAAACCATGGAGGTTTATGTGGACGACATGCTCATGAAGTCTAGACAGTCTTCTGATCAAACAAAAGACTTAGCAGAGATGTTTGGCATTCTGTGAAGATATGGGATGAAGTTGAACCCTCTAAAATGTTCGTTTGGTGTCGCATCTGGGAAATTCCTCGGATTCATTGTGAGTTCTCGAGGGATTGAGATAAATCCTAGCCAAATAGCAGCAATAAGGAATATTGAAGAACCACGAAAGATTAAGGACGTTCAAAGCCTCGCAAGAAAGGTTGCTACATTAAGCAGGTTTATCTCCAAAGCACCAGATAAGCGTGTTCCTTTCTTCGATTTGATAAAACAAGGGAAACGTAACTTTGAGTGGACTCCCGATTGTGTGGATGCTTTCCAGAATCTATTAGACTTATTGGAGAAGCCTCCAATATTGTCAAAACCCGTGGATCACGAGGATTTGTTTGTCTACCTGGAGGTGTCATCTCACGCTGTTAGCATAGCATAGGTGCTAAAGAAGACAAGGTCCAGAGGCCTGTATACTATGGAAGCAAAAAGCTAGCCGCTGCAGAACGTAATTATCCAAGAATAGAAAAACTTGCTTATAGCCTCCTGATCGCCTCTCAAAAGTTCCGTCATTACTTTCAGGATCACCCGATAGTTGTATACACCAATCAACCTCTAAGACAAGTGTTGCAAAAAACCAAAGCATCGGGGTGGTTACTTAAATGGAATATCGAGTTGAGACAATTCAATTTGAATTTTCAACCACGAAGATCAATAAGGGGGTAGGCTTTGGCCGACTTCATAGCAAAATTCACGATTCCCGAAGAGGAAACGATGGATAACAAGGTGGTTGCTTCAGAACAAGAGCTAGAACTTAGTCCGTGGAAGTTTTATGCGGATGGGGCCAAGAATGATCGAAGATCCGGCGCCAGAGTAGTTTTAATCACTCCTGAAGGACGATCTATTCACTACGCCCTGCGACTAGAATTTCCTGCTACCAATAACGATTCCGAGTATGAAGCCCTAATTACCGGGCTAAAGCTTGCCAAGGAATTAGGAGTAAAAACATTGGATATACGCTGTGACTCCAAAATAGTTGTCTGCCAGGTATGAGAGGAGTTTGTTACCAAAGGACCTCGGCTTGTTACTTATCTTAGAAAAGTAAAGGAGTTACTGGAAAATTTGGAGCATTACAGCATAACACGCATTCCAAGAGCAGAGAATCAGAAAGCAAACCGGTTGACAAAACTAGCAAGTTCTGACAACCCTGAAGAATCTGAAATGGTTCCAATTGAGACATTGGAGTCACCAAGTTTCGACCTAATGGATGTGGAACTAGCCCTAGAAACCGAACCAGATAGGGAATCATGGATGACACCAATCAAGAACTTCCTCAAGAGTGGAATTCTCCTATTGGAAAAAAGCGAAAGACGAGTTCTAACATGTAAGGCTGCAAGATACGTGTTACAGGGCGACGTCCTTTATCGCCAAGGGTTTTCCATGACCCTACTACGATGTATCGCACCCGACGACATCAAACGTGTACTGCAGGAATGAAGGTGAGTGTGGAGACCACACCGGGGGCCAAACCCTAGCAAAGAAGGCATTGCAGTATGGATATTTTTGGCCTACCGTGAATAAAGACACTGCTGATTATTCACGACGCTACGACAGATGTCAAAGATTCACCAAAATTCCCCGAGCAACTCCAACCCGACTTAAGTCAATGGTAAGCCCATGGTCGTTTGTTATGTGGGGAATGAATATTATTGGACTGTTACCCATCGCCAAAGGAGGAGCAAAGTACGTGATCGTCGCCGTGGATTATTTCACGAAGTGGGTGGAAGCCGAACCTTTAACCATGATCATGGCAAGGAAGGTGATAAGCTTTGTGGTCAGAAACATTATCTGCCGATTTGGAATACCGAAGACCACTATAACTGATAATGGGACACAGTTGGGCAGTGCCGAATTCAGAAACCTTTGTCAAAAATACAAGATCGATAAAAGGTATACCGCTGTAGCTCACTCGCAGACAAATGGGCAAGTGGAGGCGATAAACAAAGTTATTAAATCCATTCTTAAGAAGAGGTTAGAACGAGCCAAAGCCAAGTGGGTGGATTAGCTGCAGCTAGCTTTATGGGCTTACAGAACAATATTTAAGACAGCAACTGGTCATACTCCCTTCCCACTCTCCTTCGGATCGGAAGCAGTGATCTCGGTGGATCTCGAAGTCCCCTCTCATAGGGTAACATACTTGACCCAATGACGAATAGAGCACTCCTCCTGGAGTCTCTTTACATGTTTGAAGAAAAAAGAGACGAAGCTGACTTGCGTGCCTCAAGACATCGACACCAAGTAGCACGTTATTATGACTGAAAAGTTCGCTTCAGGACTTTCGAACCAGGGGACTTTGTGTTAAAACGAATCCTGTCGCCTTCAACCCAATTGGGTCCAAATTGGGAAGGACCATAAGCCATCCAACGGAAGCTTGATACAGGAGCCTTAAAGCTAACGACCATGGATGGCGAGGAGATTCCCAGAGCTTGGAATGCCCAGCACTTGCGGCGATATCTGGGCTAAATATGCAATGTTTGCCTTTTGTTTTTATCGACTATGTAAAAAGGCACGACTTGCCTTAAAAAGTCTGTTTATACAAATAAAGGATTATGGAGTGGATGTAGGCTACGACTTAGCTGAACCACTATAAAAATATCGTGTGTCATTTACTTTCCTACATTATTTCTATCTTTAATGATTATTCTATCATGACTATGAAACACAAAACATTAAATTAGACTTGAAAGATTGGAGACAATTCGTGTGCAGGAGCAAATGAAATGACCATTTGCATAATAAGATAGAAGGAATGGGAAGATGACTTTCCTAACTCTAACTCACATGAGTCGAGAGAGAGTATAAAGGACGGGAAGACGACGTCCTGTGAGGCGTGAAGGTGCACCCCGATAAGAGACCGCCTCAATAGTACTCTAACCTGATTATGAGAGAGGAGAGAATAAAGATGCTAGAAGAGTAAGCATCAATGACAAAAGAAATTTAGCCTCGCCAGAGAGTCGAGGGCAACTAGATGTTGAATTTAATCAATCTCGCATAAGCCTTAGTTAATCAATCTATTCAAGATTGATTGGGGGCATATACTTACACATGTTCCCTTTATCATGACTTTATTGTATAACTGTGATCTAACATGTTGTTTATCTGCATTTTTACTTAAATGATGAATTCAACAATATTTGACATTGCAAGGAACAAACTACTTTATTCACAAATACGTGAGTTTATACAGAAAGACTAAGCAAAAGATGCGAGGGTTGCGCTCGCTACAACAATAACGGATTAGTGGAATATCAAAACAAAAGACAAAATGCGTTTTCACTTGGACTTTGGAGTAGACTTTGCCTTCTTAGCATCCTTGAGCTTTTCCTTCTCTTCTTTCTCAGTCTCAGTGAAAATATGCTTTGGTTTCTTCTTCCCCTGGACAGTGATATTAGGATCAATGGAAGATTTTTTAGCAAGTTCCTCAGTGATCGATCTAGTTGAAAGTTTAACGACTAACCTTGACCCAGGATGTACTATCGCAAGAGGTTTAAGATTTTCAGGATCTATCTCCTCAACTTTAAACTGCACATGCTTATCTTGCTTGGCCTTCATCTCGGCCAAAGTCAGATCATCGACATTCCCTGCCTCCCCAGTTATAGTAATGTCAGGGTCTTCATCATGGCCATCATTACCACCGTCATCTTTCAAAGCAGCTATTATTTCATCACCATGAGGAGTTTCAGTGTTAGGTGGTACGGGATCCTTGTCGACAACCTCCTCTCTCTCGCCCATATCACCATTCCAAGGTTCTGTAGAAGTGACTTTATCATGTTTCTCTCAGCTCTCTTCAGTAGACTTTTTACCCGGAGATGTCTTTTGTGAATCTTCGGCACTTTCAACTAGCTTAGAAACAATAGTTATTAACTCAGGAGAAAACATGGGGTCTTCAATAGTCTGTCCGACAATATGACCAAAGGTTGAAATAGCTTTGATGAATTGAGGCGAAAAGGTAGTACCTTCAGCAGACTTCTCGACTTGAGCGGCAGTAATGTCGGAGGTCGACTTGGTTATAAGACACAAAAGAGAAGCCTTAGGAATTCCTGGCCTTTCAGGGTCATATCCCTCTACTTCAATAACCTCGGTTGTAGCAGAAGAGGAGCCGGCTTCGATGGTATTTTTTCCTTTGGCCTGCGCTTCTCTTCCTCCATGGCAGCAGTAATAAGTCTACGCCCTTCGGCCAAGCGCATTGGTTCCTCACCCCTAAGGAATGTTTCCATAAGCTTATTTTCGTCAATCGAATCCACTCCAAGTTTTGCTTTCTCCCATTCGACCAGTTGGTCGTATGCATACACAAGGGGAGTGGCATAGTCCTTAAGCCAAGCAAGGTCTCGGTGATGGATCACTTGAGCAAAGAATCCAACCATGGTTTCACCACTCTCGTCAATCTCCCTTTGAGCGTCTCTCAGTTGCTCGTTGACTTCCTCAACTTGCTGCAAAGCCATATTTACATTTCCTTCAGCAAGAGCAGCCCTCGTCTCAGCTTCCAATAACTTAGTCTCAAGCTCTGCATTCTTTTTGGGTAAATCTGCCTTCTCTTGAGAAAGACGAGTATTCTCAAATTTGGCATCCTCGGCCTGCTTCTTTAAATCTATCTGCTCCTGACTATGGGATTCAAGCTCGGAATGATAGCGCTTTTGTTATTCTTCGAGCTGCTTCTTATAGTTATTTGCGTCGCGTAGTGCAAGAGCAATCTTAGCTTGGGCATCCTCTAGATCTTTCTCAGAGTTTTCGATGGCCCTCGCATCATACTCAGCAGTGTCGGCCATGGTTTTTACGTCTGCCATCAGATCACTAATGATTTTAGAGAGAGTTTTTGCATACTTCTTCATCTCTATATATTTTTCATCCACGATATCTATAGTAGCCTTGACATCGTTGGCCCAATCAGATTTTACCGATTAGAGTTTTGGTACAAAGTGCATGTGCCCGAAATGGTGTTCAGGAAATTGCTGCCTCAGAACTTCCAGTCTAGACTGGTTCTCGTCATTGAGAATAACCGGCCTTATGGTAGTTATGCCAACAGTGCGATGAGATAACTTCGTAGTTGGTCGTTTCTTTCCTACATCCTTCCCCGATTCTGGTTGCTTCCCTTTTGGATCAGGAACCAATCTTGAGGTATCATCTTGAGGAATCGTGCCCTTAGATAGAGCAGGAGACTTAACGTTGTACTTATCTTTCTCATGATGTGAAGGATGGCTCTTGTGTTTGTCTGAACCTTTGTGGTGTGGGGATCGATAACGGGAAGTTCAATAAGGCTTTGGAAGTCGATCCCTCCCATCGCCTCTACCCCTACTCTCATGCCGATCATGCTTCTCGTCAGGATCTATTGGAGGAATACTCGAACAAACATCTCGCATATGATATCGCTGCCTCCCTATTTGACTTATAAGAAGAAATGAAGGAATATTAGAGTCAATGTTAACATAAAACTCAAGTGTTGTGACGTGCGGTACTAGAGTGCAGTGTGTTTCCTAAAGTGGTGATTCCCTCCCCTCCCCCCCCCCCCCCCCGGCAGACCAGAGCCCAGACTAAGGCCAGTATGAGTAGTCTCCTTGGACTTTCTGGAGTAACTTCTTCTTCAGAAGTGAAAGAAAGAGGATTAGTCGCAAAGTCATATGCAGTATAAAAGGTCTCGGGCAAGGGAAGATTTCCTAAATCCCGAAATATGGAGTTATCAATTGTAGTCTTATCCTCTAAAAGAACGACTGATGGTAACTCCTTTGCAGAGATTGGCCTTTCAGGGTAGCTACATCTTCAAGAGTGATATATTTATCTCTGTCCTTTTCAGTTATGTTCGCCAGTTCGTCATCCTGAGTCGAAGGAGGAGAAGGAGAGTCCCTAAGGGGTACCATTGGATTTTTCAAGCTATCTCCTACCTCAGGAATAATATCAACTGGGGATATGTACACCTAAGGGCCTTCTCCTTTCCTTATGCTATGATTTATAGCAACAAGACGATGCCTATGAAGATATTCATCCACCAAACACTCTTTGATGGTCAAGAATTTTTTATCACCGTTGAGTAGCCGGTTCAAGCGATCAAATTGCATTGGATGTTTTTCTTGTGGCGGGTTAGGGACTGCAAGTAAAAACAAAAGATGTTAGTACGTTTTCGAGATATGGAACTAAAAACATTGGTTTCCTTACTCGACTTGAGCCACCTTCTGGCGCACCCCGGCTGTTGTCTAATGTAAAACCATTCAGGCTTCGGATCTCCAGCTTTACTGCTAAATGGAACTGGGATAATTTTCCTTTTTGGCACCGATTCGAAGTACACAAAAGTCAGAGTATCATTGATCCGATGCTTGAAATTGTAAAAGAAATGAACATCTTCGAAGGTGAGTTCCTCACCCAGAATTTCTTGGTATGTTATGTACAGGGTATACGAATAAGCGTAAGAGTTAGGATGAAGTTGCATTAGAGCAATCTGCAGTTATCTCAAAAAATTTACGAAGAATGGTGGAGAGGGAGGAATTGCTCTAACTAGACACATTAATCTGGTAATGGCCATATACCCCTCCAGTGGATTATGAGGACAATCTATTTTGGATGGCACCTCGGTATCTCTTCGGGGAATCTCGTGTTTTAAACATATCCTAGGAAGTCTTTCATCATCAGTTGTCGATTCGACTTAGTCTTTAGGCGATTCCAAGATAACTGCATTCTCGAATTCATCGGGAGTACAGTTATCTCCTACCCCTCCTTCTTCGTCCTCACCGAGAGAGACATCACCTCCAGAAGATGCTTCACTATTATGAACTTCCATCTCGTAGTCTGGGCCTTCACTATTCCATCTTGAATCTGAGGTGGAAGATACATCCTCGACAGGTGGATTCTCAGATCATCTGGCAGCATCTCTCCTGTCTACTAGTCTAGATGAGCATCTTTCTGCCATGGTTGTTAAGCTATTGAAGAAGCAATAGTGTGAGTTAGAGTAAAGTTGCCCGTGTTCCCCTGTGCATATGAGTGGGCTATAGTGCACAAGTGTGTATGCAATTGTATAAGATAATTGTATAAAAGAAGGCGATGCAATGATGAGCAAGGCAGCTATGTTTTTGTCAACAGTTCAAAAGATTTCAGTTGAAAAGGATCTATCCTAACTGTCCAAGAAATTACAATCTGTATCAAATTTTGATTAAGTTCATTGAAGCATATAAGCATTGTTGTGGAGCGATTCAGGTGCATCTCTAGAGTATGGGTCGGTTCGGATTTTTTGGATCAACACCAATGGCTTGGTTCAGATATCTATGTTGTACACGGATCGAATCAGAACCTGAGCACAGCAGGGTTCGGATAGGATAGATCTTGGAGGATAAAGCACAGTTTGAGTTAGTTGGCGCTGAACCAAACCGTCGTCGTGTCTTTAAACCTATTTCCCCTTCCTTCATGCGATTCTAGGAATTACCCCCATCTAAGCTATCCCGATCCAAACCGAGGTCATAAAAATTTCCTAATGATTTAATTAAACTCCATAGTACAGAACTGATCCGCTCCTTCTTCTCTAGACTCGTCATCCCTCTTCATCTTATACCCACTCAAAGGCTCACTATCTCCATCCATAACTCATCAAAATCCATGTACCATACACAAAAAATCATACGCGATGTTATGACCGATTTCATCGGCTCTGACACCTCGAGTTGGTGAAAAAGGCTCCACCAACATCGACGGAGGCGAGATGAGAACCCAAAGCATCGTCAATCAATTCGTGTTCGAGCAGCAACATGGGAAATTAGTAAGCAAAACATGGAAACATCAATTGATGTGAAATTATTAACCCACCTAGCAAATTGATTCGAAGACTTAAAGGAGCTTAAGAGATTTGGGAATTAGAGTTTACATAAGGCTGAAGATGACGGAGAAATAAAATGAAAAGGAGAGAGAAAATCTGTGAAAATGTATACAAAGGTAGGGGCTTTTTGTCTTCCTCGTGGGCCCTCGATGACTAGGCCAACCATTAAAAGAAAAGCGCATGCCCTTCAGCCCTAAAATGCTGCGTGAACCAAGGTTGGAACGGATAGGATGAACATGGGATATCCTAAGGTCGATTCAATATAGAAGACCGATCCGAAAGAAGGAATAGTTATTAAATAAATATGCATTATAAAAATTTACGTTGAGAAACTACTCGGACGGCAAATAAAGTTATCCAAGTAATTTTGAACAATGGAAATAATATATGCACTTGTATCATATATTTATAGACAACAAGAGATGCGACTCGGTGAAGCAGCACATCTCTACAAGTGAATAGACGCAGCTATCCAATGATACCAGTTTAGAAGTCAATGGATAGGTTATTTTGAAGCACATTTCATCTTTGATAAAAGTACTTCGAGGGGGCAAAACGTTAGCCCGCTTTATTATTGGGCTACCCAAAGCTAAGAGACTACGAGGAGGTTTTAAGAAAGAATTTATGTCAGAAATTCGAATCGGGTCGAAGGGGTCCAACCCGAACACTTTGGCTGTGTTATAGATGAGTTAAGATGATACATGATTGGAAGCATAACCGGATCAGATCGGAGGACACCGATCTGAATCCTCTGTGCAGATCCCGATCCGAGTCGAAGAACGAGGAGCAGCAGGAGTTACAGCGCATGATCTTTGAAAAGGCAGAGCGGTTGTGCCCACGTTCACCAGTAACCTGATGTGCTGTCACCATCATATCCCATCTGAACCTGACTTTTATGGTATGGAGGCCACGTATATCCGAACCGGAGCCACCCTGGGGAGGTTTTCCACCTATAAATACACCTCCAAAGCTCATTTCAAAGGATCTTTGGGCATTTTTAGAACTCATACTCATTCATGAACTGAATTTCATCAAGATATTAAGATTACAATCATCTTTTAAAATACAATTTTGAAGAGATTGAGTGAATTCATGCATTGTATGAGTGAAATTGACTGAGAGCCGTCATTGTATTTGCATTCAAGTCATCAATTCAAAGAGTAGAAAGTGGACGTAGGTTATTGGACGCTGAACCACTATAAATCGAGTGTTTCTTCTGTGTTTTTGATTTCATTCCATTAGAAATAATTACTAGTTTGGGTGTTAGAGCCATTTTCGGATCTAACAATATGAAAAGAGTATAACTGTAAAACTAAACCATTAGCTGCCCATGTGAAAATTTGTGGGCACCTAGAGTTTAGGAAGAAACAATAAACTCCAGCTCAGACATGGGACTGTATAAGAACATAAAACATTTTACTTTATATTAAGGTAAATCACAGGACCACGCCATATAATACGGAACTGGTTTACTCCTATGATTACCAGTGCATAAGTTGTACATGAATTTTGAAAAAATGTGACTATTATAAGGTTCGCCTTGAACACACGAAACAAAATGCAAGCACACACATGGACGACTTTTATCCATATAATGCCAAATGCATTATATATGTCTATGGTGTGTACTATTACTACTGATAACACTTTGAAATATTTTGCAAATTAATTATGAATCTAGCAGGCATAGCAATTATGCCCATATACATAGTTTACAAACAAATCAAGGGGGCTCGTATCGGTTATTGGATTTCCAACAAGATGGTTCTTGGTACGAAAGATCAATCGAGGACACGAAGCTAAGTATCTCCCGGTTAACATGCAGACAACGGACACCGAATACATAGCGCAAAAGTATATAACTCGAAACCTAAGTTTCAATTCTTACCTAATTCAAAATCAAATTATGATTCAACACAATTTAACATGTGGTTTTCCAGTTATGTCTAAAACAAAATTTGAAAAAGTCGCTATATGTGTAGTTCGACGACCGTTTTGGAAAGTTGAATAAAATGAGTTTATATAAATTATTTAAAATTCAATAAAAATATGATAAATCATATTTTTTATTTAAAAATGATTTGAGTTAAAATATTTGAATTTCGAATGTTTTTGGATCTAATTGGTTAGATAACAATTTTTCAGCACTTCGGTAACGCTTTTAAAGTTATTATAATATTTCCTTGAAATTGATTGAATTTTCAAGATTATAAACCATGAATTACTGTTTAAATTATGGAACAGAAATTGTTAAATATTTTGAAAGATTTCAAAAGAGTTTAAAATATATGGCATGAGATTTATTTAAATATAAGTAAGATATGGGAAGTTTGAATTAGAAAGGAAATGAGTTGAGGTAGAATTAGTTTTCGGATATTTGATATAGAATTCCATGGATAACGACGAATAAATGGATTTTTGATTTTTAAATATAAAGGTTGGAAATGAATATTAAATTTCGAGACAAGGGTTAAGATGATAACGGGGTTTAAGGAAATTGGATGAATCCAACCATAAATTGAAAAGAATTGATAACGATTTGGAAAGGGAATTTGAATTGAAACCTGTGTAATCCATGATCATTTTTTATACACTTGTTACTTGGAAAGAACGGGATCGAATATTTTGAAAACCATTCCAAGTAATAATATGACATTATCAAGAATTGAAGACTTGGAAATTGATAAGCGAAGACTGATAATCTTTGAATAGTTTGGATTGATTGCTGATGTCTCAATTGGGCCGATCACCCAATACAAGGTTACAAGTGGTAAGAGATCTGAATATATTTAGAGATTTTCGTATTGTTGTTCTGTTCAGACCCAGAACGGACATATATGGATGGTGTTTCTGACATTGAAATTTACCACATAACACTGATTTCCGTTAATAAATATCGGATTTGTGGCAATATATTATCCTCATCTCTAAGTCGGATGAACTTAGAGGGTATGCATTGATTGAAATCAGTGATATGTCATGAATTATCAATGTGGCATACTCGAGTTATGAAATGAGATAGTAGTTTAGTTTGCAGGTTTAGTTTCAGAGCTGGTTTCTGATTGAAGAAAGGTACAATGTTGGTGTAAGCCCTTGATTGATGATGGTGTTCTCTGGGGTTCGGAGACACATCATTATTCGATATTGATACATGCGTAGGCCATGCCTCATGGCCATTTCATTGGGACAACCTCTCGATTTAGGACACAAAAGTTTTATGTCGTTTATCGTAAAATATTTGAAATTTTCGAAATGATTTTTGTTTTGAATCCTGGAGCAAGTATGAGTCGATATGAAAACAATATAGGATTTCAAATGATTTGAAATGAAATGGGATCTAAAGTCGAAGAAATTATAGCGTGCTTTGATTTTTTCAGAATTTTAAATTCTATTGTTAAATCTAGAATTGATAGATATTTTGTTTTATATATGTATGGTTTTAACAAAATCTCCTTTTCGCAGACGAATAGCCTTAAAGGGAAAAGATTGTAACGAACCAGAATTTTTGCATATAAAATTTTAAGAGTTAATTTAATTCAGTGCGGGAAATTTACTTTACCTCTTCCGCTGTGAGCATTTGTCTTCCGTTCGGTTTATGTTGTACCCTGATTTATTGTAACTTTGATGTAAACATTTAGAAATGAAATAAAAGTTCTTTTCTTTGTGTTCAGTTATGTCTGTATCCGTAAGTATTCGTCTTTATGAATGATTTAAGTTGGTTTAATTACCGACGAGAATCAGGCAAAGTATGCCACATTGATAATTCACGACATGTCACTGATTTTTATCAATAATTATTCACGTCTCTAAGACATACGAACTTAGAGGTTATGTATTCGACTAATGTTTTGGAAAACGACATTTACAAAGTAAAAGGTTTCAAGTTACTTTTCGACTATTCGACTAATGTAAATTTTCAAGCAAAATTCAAAATTTTGGAACCAGATGAATAAAATCATGTACTTGATGCAAATGATTTGAAATTTATTTTCATGAAAGTTTAATTTGGATTATAAATTGAAATGGTTTATAAAACATATGGTTTAAATATTTGCAAATTTGAATTCGTACAATAATTGATTTAAAGTTAAATTGTTTTGCAAATTAATCGAATTTAATTTCTAATTAGAAAGGAGTTTCCAAATTACTTGGATATGGAAAATAGTTTATAAATTGGTTTATAAACACAGAAATTTGGATGATTAGAAATTTCATAGTTTGAAATGTTTAAAAATGGCAATAATATTTGAAAGTATTTATAAATTATTGTTGCGAAATGATTTATAACTTCAGAACGTAAAATAAAATTATTCGTTACCAAGATTCGAGTAACCCTTGACTAAAGAAAGGTATGATGTGGGTGTAGACCCTTGAAGATGATCTCCTTAGGATCCGCAGAGAGATCATTTATTCATATCGATACGTGCGTAGGCTGTGCCTAGTGGCCTTGCATTGGGAGAAACCTCTTGACTTGGGACATAAATGTTTTATGTCGTTTATCGTAAATATTTGAAATTTTCGAAATGATGTTGGGTTTTTAAATCCCGAAGCAAGTATGATTCGATAAAAAGGGAAATATAGTATTCGAATGTTTTGAAAATAAAAATGAGATTCGAGTCGAAGTAACCACTTTGATTACAAGTTTAGTTGAAATTAAATTTTGATAAAAATAGTTTTGACGAATTTTAAATTCTATTGTTTATTTTATTTACTTAAATGTAGTACTAGTATAGGTGTTGTTGAATTTATACAGGTATAAATTTTACCGCTCTATCCTTTTCGTGGACGAAAAGTTTTAAGGTGGGGAGATTGTAACGATCCAAGATTTCAACGTTTTAATATATGGAATTATTTGTATTTTCTAAATGTAAATTCAATTTAATACGGTATAAAAATAAATATTGATTAATAGTATTTTAAATATTATGTTCTATTTTTTTATTTCTTTTAAATATGATTTTGTAAAAGAAAACTTATTTTAAAAATATAATGTATACAAGATTTAATAAATAATTATTTTATATAATTCATTCAAAAGGGTTATGTACTGTAGTCTACAAGATTTTACAAATTTATTTTGAATACTAAAATTTAAAATGTTATATATATGTATGGATTTAATAAAGATTTAAGATTTAAAAGTGTTTGGATAAATATAAATTTGAAGACAATAATATTCTGATTAAAATTAATTTAGTTAAAACAATATTGGTTTGGCAAACCAGCTCGTTATTGGTCGAATTGTAAAAATAGTTTGTATTATAGTCGCTAAAAGGATCAGTGCGTGGATATAAATTATAATTAAATATCGGTGTAAATTAATCACTTGGTTTCTGTACATGCAGTCTTAAAATATTTTATAAATTTTTATTGAAATGTTTGATTTGGAAAATGAAACATATATTTTTTCCTAACATATTTAGGGGTGATTATGGTCCTTTTGACACCTTACCGACTCAACGAACTGGTTTATTTTATTATTGTTTTGGGACCATGGCACATCGTCGTACACAATTAGATTATCAGTTGGATACCAATGGTTTAAAAACAAAAAAATAGACAATGACGAAGTTGATCATTTGTGTGTTTCACATAAGTAGTGAACTCTTTATTTTAGCACTTCAATACGTACATCAGACTAACACCTTCCATCCTATAACTTAAAAAGAAAATTTAAAGGATTATTTAATGGGCAGCTAATGCGTGTAAGTAGAATTCTTCCCAACACATTGACATATGCTTTTCCTTTCCGTTCGCACTTGCCATTTGTAAAGTTTAGCAGGTTTCGGAACCTTGAAAAAGAATGAAAAAATTATTATAAAACGAAGCGTGTTTGAATAAAACAAGCAAGAAATGGACATTTGTCCGAATACATTGGCACGTGCAATGCTCACCTAGAAAACATGCATGAAATAATAATAAATAAAAACAAACAATCAAATTCATTTTTCCACCGTGTTAATTCTCTTCCCCTTAGGGCATCTCCAACAAAACATTAAATATCCAAATATCTGAAATCCAACCCAATAATCAGCTCCAACAGTGTGTGGAAACACCACACAATTCAGATTTCTGGGCTGAAAGTTTCGGAATGTGCAAACTCTTTACGCGGTTGTTCAACAGGCACGTGAATACACGCGGTTGTTCAACAGGCGCGTGTATCACGCGTTTGTTGAAAAACCGCATACGTTTCAATGTATGACGCGCATGTTGAACAAACGCTTGGAGTGTCCTATAATAAATTGTTTGACCTATTTAGAAATTTAGATTACTGATTTCTGATGAAATAGTGTGACAAAAATAAAAATGCAGACACGAAAATGTACTTAAATAAAAACGATGAACGGTTATAAAAGCTTAAGATACATGATTTCACTAACAATAAATGGATACATAGGTTCAAATACTAAATAAAGGTTACAGAACAATATTACAACTACCAAAGCAACAAAAACACAACAACTAACGCTAAATAGTTTTACTGACTTCCAACAAAGTTCCATAGATGATCCGTTAAATCTTTCTGGAGTCTTCGATGAATTTGAGCGTTACGGTAGGACTTCTGGCTTTCGACGTGAAACTCAAGCTCTAGCTCACTTCCAGTCATATTTTCGTACCAAATCTCAGGTGGAGGAGCAGGGCAGTCGTAATTGAAGCCATCCTCCATGTCTGTTTCGTCCTCTATAATCATGTTATGTAAAATAACACAAGTATACATTATTCTAGTCATTTTATTTGGAGACCAAAGTCTGCATGGATTACTGACTATGGCAAATCTTGATTGTAGAACGCCACTCTTTCTACATCTTTTCTTTGTCCTTCTTGCATTGCTGCAAATCTTCCTTGTTTATTATTTTGTGGGTTCGGTATTGTCTTGACAATGGTACTCCATTGTGGGTATATACCATCACCTAGATAATATCCATGGTCATAGTCGTGACCCCCTAAAGTAAAATGAATTGGAACTGATCTACTGTTCGCCAAATCGTTAACCAAGGTACTTCCATGAACTTCTCTTCTAGCTTTTAGTAATTTGAAGAACAAAGGTGTGTGCTTCCTTCTCTTTATCAAAATAGTGCTCTAACCAAGGTACTTACATGAACTTCTCTTCACTTCTAGCTTTTAGCAATGAATTTTAAATAGTTGATTTGATAATAAAATTTTAACCCATGCCTATGTAGGATGAATCAATGGGAAATGGACGACGACACTTTGGCAAAAAATTGGGAAAGTTTGGAGTCCGACGCTTACGATCGCCTGACGGTTATTGATGATTCCCAACAAGTGTCCCCAAATCACCGTTAACCGGGTAAAGAAGTTTACCCCGACCCTAAAACATTTGACATGGTAGAACTCCCCGATCATCTCGGTGGTGCACCCCAAACTCATTTCGTTGCGGTGCATGGGGGTAAGTATACTAATCGATACCGAGCTCTAGCAATCGGCGAGGCAGTACCAAGAAAGCTTTGTTACTGCGGGTCAGCCTGCTGCGTGGTTGTGAACAAAAATAGAAGCGCTAGTACAGGGCGTAGGCTATACAAATGTGCTATATACGATATGAGCATACTTTATCCGAACACCCTCAGAGTTTGTAAGTATACCTAGTGGGTTGATCCTCCGATGTGTCGAAGAGGACATGAGTATGCATTAGAAATGCAAGATGAGAACGGCAGCTTGAAAAGGGAGATTTTCCATCTGAAACAACTTAACTCGGATTTAGAATCCCAGTTACCACGATATCCCAATGAGTAGGCAATACTTGTATCGTTGTACCAGTGTATTAACGTATCCGAATGCTTATGTAGTATGCAACAATGTATTAGTCATTGTACCCAAATGTTATTGTATCAGTGTATTAATGTATCCAAATGCTATCGTATCCAAATGCTATTGTATCAGTGTATTAGGCAATACTTGTATCGTTGAATGCTTTTTAAAATTTGAAACGTTATAAAATATACTAATAACAATTTTTAAAATTTTAAACATTATAAAATATACTAACAACAAATTGGTAAACAAGAAGTTCCACGCGCTTGTTTAACAAACGCGTGAATCCACGCAGTCGTTAAACAAGCGCGTGGTCCACGCGTTTGTTAATCAAGAGCGTGGATGGAAAAGTGTTGTGTTTCCCCGCATTACGGAGTGTGGATAATCGGAAAATGAAAATCCACACTCCGGAACAGTTGGAGATGCTCTTAGCATGCGTTCTATTCCCTCACATTGTTTACCAGAGCCAAACTATTACTCTCTCTCTCCCCCATTGGTTTATCCAGCTTCATGAAATAGCGCTCCATCACCACTTCTTTTCCTTTCCTCCTCCGTTGTCTGCTCGCTGGTTCCTCCTCCTCTTCACCTCATCAACAACCATACTCAGTCCATCGCACTCCGTCGACATCCGCAGTCCATTCCTTCCTCGAAATCTGCCCAACTCCTCTTCAAAACAGTCAGCTCCACCCTTTTAAACTCCACCGTGCCGCCATAGTCCGCCGTCTACTCAACATCACTGGTCACACCAGCCTACAAAGAAGACTGTAGTTCCTCTCTTCCAAAACCGTCTCCCTACCCGCTGAACTGCCCCCCGCAACCACTTACCTCGACCCAAATTCGCAAGGAACAAAAATGTCATCGCCATGGATTCATGTTTACTCCCTTGTTAGTCCATGTGTTTAACAACATGTTAAAAGAACTGAGTAGAAAAAGAAACTCGAACAGTTCTAAAAAATGGTAAGAAGAAAAAGGAGGTTTTAAGGAGGGGAGTGGCATGTGAGTTTCATGCTTGCGTAAGCAACACAGGGGCATAGGCGTGAGTGTTTCATAAGAGAATGGGTGTAAGCGCGTGAAGAGAAGAAGATGCAAAGAGGAAGATGAAGTGGGAGTATGGGTTGGGTTTGAAGACATTGGCTGATGGGCTTTGGGCCGGATTGATTGTAGTAGAAATCACCATCTGCTAATAAAATTGGATCGGTAGCGGTGGTTGTATTCTTTGGTTTTGTTCGTAAAGAAATCCTGACAGGAAGATTTGGAGAGCTTTTGGTGAGAACTCTTACTTATTTATTTTGAATTTTAAGTAGAGTAATTAGTCATAACATAAATTAATAATTATAATGAATTTATGGTTGTTTGTTACGAATATTTAGGGTTATATGTGATGTTTGGTTGATGTCCATCTATTTAGAACACACTAGACACTGAGCATTATTGACCGTAATGCTTTACACACATTGAAATTGAGTTGTTATAAAAAATTGTTGTGTTTATGATGAATGACTTGATGATTTTATGGTTGATTATTGGTTTGTTTACGGTTGTATCACACAAACCGTAGTTATGAGATTGTGCAGATAATTGATCGAAATCTCCTTGCCATGCAAATAATGATTTTATTAAAATTATTAATTTGAGTTTAAACCTTGATTTTTTTTAAATTTGTTAGGAAATTTAAATAATTTAAACAATGTTCGCAAATACAGTGATTATGAAAGAATGCGTTTTCACAAATAGTTGATTCATAACATATAATCGAAGGAGTTTTAAAGAAATAATTATCAGATTATTTTAAAATGAATTTTCGAAATTTAAATGAAGTTTTGAAATAAGTTGTTAATGGGAATATACAATATTATTGTGGAAAAGATTTGGAATGTAGCCGAAATTATAAGAAATAAAATGGATAGAATGACTTCCGTAAAGGACAAAAAAGTTCGAGAATATTTCAATAATTTGTTTTAAATTGGTTTGGTTAGTATGCGAATAAATTTAATTTGAATTAGATTTAAATCTAAAATAATCAACCAATGTTCGTAAAAAACTAATTTTAAATTGAATTAGTTGAAATATGAACTGGATAAGGATTTTAAAAAAATGTGTACAACATTGGTTGTGCAAACAATTTAAAAAAATTAACTGTGAAAAATCAAACGCTATTTGAACAATGTTAGTGTAATATTTTGATTCAAATCTAAATAGTGAAAATCTAAAATGATGATTCTGGAATTCAAATATGAATATAAAATATTATTTTGAAATATGGTTTTAAAATTCAAGTTATGAAGATTCGAGATTATTCGGGAAAGAATTTAGACGATTTACATTAAATCGTTGTATAGATCAATTAAGGTTAGTCGAATAGTCAAGGCAAGAAGAAAACTACAAATTGTTAAGGAAATCTAATTTTTGCTTAAGTTGTGAATTGTTATCGAACAATAAGTCGGTTAAAATCTATTCTGAAATATCAAATGGGTTGAATTATTGTGAATGTAATTTAAAACCGAATTAAATTTTAGTAATTTTGAAAACTTATGGAAAGGATAACAACGAATGAAACAATCATGTTTTGAAATAGAAGATTTGGAAACGAATATTAAATTTCATGGAATGGTTAAGGAGATAATGGGGTTTATGAAATTTTAATTAATCCAATTTTGTTTATAAATAAATTGACACCGATTTATAAGGAGATTTGAGTTGAGAAACTCATATGGTCTATAGCTATAATTTTTAAAATACCCTTATTACTTGGAAAGTCCGGGATCAGATATGGATCTGAAAACCATTCCAAGTAATAATACGACATTATAAAGCAATTAACGACTTGAATATTGATAAGTGAAGACTGAGTATATTTGAATTGTTTAGATTGATTGCTGATGTCTCGGATCAGGTCGTACACCATATACGAGGTTATAAGTGGCGTGAAATCTGAATATATATTGAATATTCTCGGGTTGTCGTTCTGTTTGGCAACGGCTTGATTTCCAACTTCCAGTGGATGTTCCATTTGGCAGTGGTAAGTGGTGCTTGCATCCGACGCGTCGGACGCCACAAAAATTCCCAACGTGGCAAAATAAGGTTGCGAACGCACCCTACGTATGACTTATGTTTCATTGTGTAGGCCTTACTTTGCTAAGAGTTTGTAAAGTGCTGTGTTGTGTATTGGAAATATAATTCACTTCTTATTGAAGTATGTAATTCACTTCTTATTGAAGTATGTAATGTTATTCACATGCTCCCTGCGTGGAGAGTTAGATTGTAGTCTAGTGACATAGGCTAGCTCCAGTGCCTTAAGCACGTATAAGTATAGTGGACGGAACATTATAAACTCCGTATGTGGTGGACAGTCCACCTAAAAAGCCGAATGTAGTTGATAGTCACACTTTCTATCACCTGTAAAAATGTTTTTTATTATCTGTTATAATAAAAAATGCTTGCGGTCACTTTCAAAACCGGTCCGCCCTGCCAAAAAAAACTTGATTTTATTCAACTTCATATTCTTCGCTTTATAAAGTTACTTAAGTTTCAATATCTAGAAATATATCATCAAACCTAGTCATTTATTCATATCTTATAAACTCAGTTAAGTTTTAACATCTAGAAATCCAACAATAAACCTAGTCATTTATTCACATCTTAATTTCTACTTTATAACACTCAACATTAAGACTTAATTATGTTTCAACACTTGAAACCACCATTATTTATAAAACTTGTTTATAAAATAGGAATTCATTCTAAAGTCGATTATAAAATCTGATTATAAAACTTTGTCTATTTCAAAACATTATTTTATATAATTATATATAAATTGATTCAAAATCCTACATTGGTTATAAAATAGTTTATAACCTCAAAAGTTATTCAATTTTGTCTTATGACGAATCTTCACATTCAAAATGCTGAATTTAGGCCGTCTGCCACCGGTCACTTAACCAATATAGTTTATTGATTTAATAACATAGAAATATCGGTTTCTATTCAAAAACCATCATCCAAATCAGTTTTAAGTGATATTTAGGTTAGACAGCTCATGGGTGTATAAAATAAAAGCGAATAACATCCAAAACATTGAGGAATCCTGTTGGATCCCTCCAACCCATCCCCTGGATCACAACTCATATATTAGCATATATATGCGTACTAATTAGGTAATAAAATCTAATTCATATAAGATGAATCTTTCGCTTATAATTAGGTAAATTCAAAGGTCATCCATTCATCGACGAGAATGTATATATCAACAACCACCAACAAAGTAATAAATTATCCAATGAATCAATCAAAAATATCACATAAATGAATATCGATTCAATAACAAATATTTAGATTATACGATATGATATGATAGTACTCCAGAAAGTGTGAGAGTTAACTCACCATCTACCAATCAACGTTTTTATGTTGTTTTATATAATTTCAAATAATCATTTGAAATTGCATAAAAATCCAAGTAGCTCCAAATCACACCAATCCAACTCGTACGCGTAGTGTTCGTGAATATGAACCCAATGCAACTTGTTTCGAGTGAATATTACCTCATATAAAAAAAATTATAAGCGCTATAATATTTAACACAAATTAAAGTAGTTTAACATTTAACTAATGATGTCATTAGCCATATTAATACCTTCATTAGCTTAATACAAATCACGGCTTAATCTTCGTTACTCCCAGGTACGAAATCAAAAACTCCCGACCACCTTTAAACCCATGCCGCTATCTTTACCATTGACCGAACCCCACCACTTACACCACCGCTACTGTCATCCTTCAGTGACTATACATCCCAAACATTATGCCACGAAGCTCCGTCATTCTCCTAGAAACCATAGATGAATGGAATCTGTTGAACTCCAGATTTCGACATTGTCCGACCACGAATGATGACCAAACCACCATGGATTTGAAGCTCTCCTCCTTCCCCTATGTTTTCTCTAGAAGGAAATTACCTTAAAAACACTATGGTTGCCAGCAAACCCAAAAATAGGAAACATGACAGACCACGGGTTTTTGGTGATCTCTGGCTAGCTTAAGTGTCTGATGGTCGAGCATTGACCATGGATAAGCTCCCCTTGATGATGCGAACAACGTTCATGATAGAGATTTTGGCTAATTATGGATGGATTGTTTTGGATAATTTCGGTCGTTGATGGCTTGTGAAGGTTAGGTTTAGAGTATGAGAAGAGATGAGATGCTTATACAGCTGCCTAAAAAACACTATCCATTGAGTCCGAAAAGTTGCAAACTCAAAACAAGACGTTTTAACTGCCATTCATAGCGAATAACCCACATTCTAAACACAATAGAACTATTTTCGAAATCTAATTCGATCATATATAAAATCTCGCTTTTGAAATCATATTATAATAAGTGGAAATGCATCTCGCATCTTTCTTTTCAGGTTTCATGTAAAGTAGATCCCTCCCTAAAGTTTCATACAAACGGGTCCCTATTTTTGGGTGCTTCATGTTTTTCAGCATTTTTTTAGTGTTGTTCTGTAAACAAATTAAAAATTTGCAAATAATCACTGGAGTAATCTGCAAAATCAGCAATTATAGTAAATAGTTGCTAATATATCAGCAATTATTCACAGTTGTATGAAAATTTGCTGAAATATCAGCAATTATTCGTATATAGATATTAAAAATTGATGCAATGTGAATTATTGCTGATACATCAGAAATTATTCACATATAGATATTAAATTTATGCAATGTGAATTATTGTTGATATATCAGCAATTATTGTATATAATTGTTGATATTTCAGCAACTGTGTTAAAGGTGATGAAGGCTTACGAATACTTGCTGATATATCAGCAAGTATTATATATAATTACTAATATATCAACAAGTGTATTTTACTTGTTGTAAAACTGAATTAATAAAAGTCGGATGAAAAGTTGCAGCAAAATCTGCAATTATTGCTTTAAATTGCTGATATATCAGCAATTGTTGTACATGTGATGCAAATAATTGGAAAAGTTGCTTAAATATCAGTAACTATTGCAAATAATTGCATTATTTGCTGCAATATACTGAAGCGTGCAATTTTTTTTGTTTTCTTTTGTTTTTAATTCGTTTTTTGTAGTTTTAATGCATGAATAAGATGATGATTATGTATTAAATTTAAACTTGAATTTTCATGATTATTATTTTTTTGATAATTTTTGAAAAAACAGGGACCTAATTTATAATGTTTTTAGGCAGGGAGTTTTTTGGTATTTCGAAACATAATAGGGACCTTAGCCAAACTTACTCATATTATAATTTATGACGTTTATCGATACACGTTTATATTACGCACGATTGCACGACAACTCTAATCGACATGAAATTTGGAATCATACAATGATAAACCATTCTAGATTTGATAAAACTGATTTCGTCGAATTCCGAGATCATTTGGAAAATGACTATTTTCACGTGTTAACGAAATCGAGTAAATAACAACCGATTTACAAATACTCAGATTGAACTATAATAATTTCTTATTATCTCTCTAATCCAATTAGAATTTTTATTAAACTTCAAATCAATTTAGTTCCATATTAAATTCAAGATACAAATTTCAAGTTTATTCTATATTCAAACCATCTTATAAATTAGATTCAACTCCAAATTCATTCTTTAATATTTAAATTCATTAAATATTGAATGTTCAAAGTTCTAGGTTGTTACAACAACCTATTGTTGGAAACCATCATCAATTGTTCTTGCATTTATTTGGGAATCTCAAATAGTTATAGAAAATACTTGATTCATCCTATTTAGCTATATCTAGCAATGTCACATTCAACAAGAAATGAATATACAACCAACCTCTTCTAGTGATGTCAGGAATAATGACAGCTCTTCCATTCGGAACCAACCACTATGGTTGGATCTACTCTACTTCACGTCGAGTTATAAGGTCATGACCAGTCACAAGTACAAGCAATTCTCACAAACCAGACATCACTTTCGCACTGGTACATCTCCAACTCGACACACTCAACCCATAACATTTCCTATGCGTACATATAGAAAAATTCAAAGTTGTGGAAGGTTATGGATTTTAACCGTCACTATTGACGATGGTCAAGATCTCTCACAGAGAAGATAAACTCCAATGATATGACATCAATAGAAAATTCTAACCCCATCGCTAATAAGTAGAGCCTCATACTCGCCAAAGGTAACTATATCGCCATCAACTCCGAACTGAGAGTCGAATACTTCTTCTCGCATGGTTTATATATTATCGGCTAGAACACGACAACCTTTAATTTGGAAATAAACCCCACTTAAAACACACACATAACCAAGTGAGTATTATCGGCCTCATGTTCCTACTCGGAACAATAAATCGACACACTCATGGGTCAACCTCAACTTCCAAATCATCGAAACTCACATAGAACTTATAACGACATCCTACTTGAGATGATGTGACCCTAGAGCTCCACTTCTCTCGACGAAAAGTGAAGCTCTAACAAACAGGCAATGAATGATGTTTCTTCTATACCAATGACAAACACTGATTGTGCCCTATGCTCTCTTTTCATTCATGGGAAGGCGAAAACACAATTAAGCAGCGCAAGCACAAACCATTCAAGTGATATCCTAGAAAATGATCTAATAAATCAAAAAATATATGCTGACTCGCTGGTTAGCACCAATGACACAACCATCAATTCTAAATCAAAGCAGCGAATGAGGGTTGTAATCGGCATATGTCAACTAACTTCCTTCAATCGGTAAAATCTCCTCAGGATTTCCAATCGAAAGAGCATTTATAACCAGATCAATATGGAAATTGACATAAACATGATAGAAATCTAGTCATCTCATCAAATGTGTTCAAATACTCTCAAGCTACAATCTTAGATGACGATTCATTACTAGAGAACTATCTCAACCTGTTATAGTCCAATCATAAACAACTAGCCTACTGAAGATCTATGTCCCATCTCACTTTTGAAAATCGAAGATGACTCACTAATGAAGATCATAATGTCTTGGCCCGCTTTTGTCACCAACAACCACTCATTACCATTGATATTCGATATCTCCTAGGAATTGAACTACTGGAGTTAAATATTAAGTCCAATTAGGCTCAACAATTAACAACAAGCAAACAAATTAACAAACTTTCAAACACAGCTGGATGGGATTTGAAGTTTGACGAACCATGTATAATGCCAAGTATAGGTGAGATATGACATAACACTCCCCCACCTCGAGGCCCGAAATTAATCGCTATGAATATTGCAGTCATCCTAGTACTAACTTTAGGTAAACAAACACGATATGTTACACACATATATAATCTAACTAAGTCGTTAACACGGTAAGACGTGATCAAGAAAAGAAATTAATCATCACCAGTCCCAATCTCTTCCATCCATCAAACCATAAGATAAGATAGAATATGAAACATAGAATCAAAACTAAAACATGTATGGAAACACTATTGGCGGAAAACATTCGTTGAGTGATGACGTAATTCGCTTCTCTCTCATTGAGCTAGCACACGACAAAAGAGAAACAAGTATTTATACATATATATATATATATCCATAATTGGTCCCAACAGAGCAAGACAAACTCTATACTGGGAACAAATTCGAACATCACAAGTTTTCTTGATTGAATCCTCATGCCATCATCCTCTCTGAATGAAATCAACCATCCTTCAATTTGATCATCCAACCTAGTCACAAGCTCCAGACTTGGGGTGACAATAGAGAGAAAACTGTACTTCGATAACATATCGAATTCAGTCACACTCTCCAATGCGAACATATTGCCTACATCGGCGAACTCCTCACCGGCTTTAAAGAAGTCGATACATACCTCTTCGACATGAATATTGAATTAGTCTTGAGCGAATTGTCTTAAAACCCCGAATCAGTAAAGACTCCCAATCAATTCAGGCTCAACCTTGGAGTATAGTAGAAGCAAACTTCCATTTCATTTAATATCCAAGTCGTTGAAGAGTCCTTACGAGAACCCAAACCGCTCTTTCACCATAACAATCAATTTTGTTCTAAGGAACGGTATACCAAATGGACATATAAGTTTCCACACAATGCGACATGTTCTACACGCTGCACTTGAATGTCGTAAATAATTAGAGATATTAGGTTATCCTAGATAATAGACTGTACCATTTACTTAAAAAAATGGAAATTAAGGCTAGTAGTCCTCAATTCTGCCTAGCTCTCACTCCAAACGCCAGATCATCTCGAAGAAGTGGTAGGGACATTCAGTCACTAATAGAGACATTTATTCCTGTGACAATCATGTGAAAAACAACCTATACAATATACTCATATATTCATTTGTGAACCGAAATATATACAAATACTTACTCTCTTGTATATGTTAACTTCATAATTCAATACTGCATAGGTTAAACAATGCAACCTAAACTCTTATACCAAATGCGATGTCTCATTATACAACACAGGTACTTATATAACCAACTTTTCACTGTACAAGCTTACGATCGATGTACAAAGGTTGTCAAGAGAAAGAAAAACTTGAAAGAAGAGAAAAGAAAAAGAAAAGAAGGAAATAGAAGAGAACATAAAACTCAATCACAGAGCATGTTATATATCTCACGGCGCATCGGATAACATATAATAGTAACAATCACATAAATAAAACCGGAGAGATGGTAATAACTTTGTAAACCATACAATAAGAGTATACAGACTTATACAGTTATGCAGAACATTAATAGAGTTTATACAGGAGAAAAGTATACCCAATTGATAAACTGGCTTTAATAAGAATACATAGGACTATCAAGGCCCCACGATGTCGCAAAGCGTAATAAAAAAAATAAGGATACAAGTATAAATATTAAAATGTTGCCTCCTACTAATCCACCCTGTGTAGCTTTAAATAATACTCGTATCAGTCACTTGGTCTGCTCATCACCATCGTCGACAAGCAGCTAAGGAAATAAGCATGAAATAAAACCTTGCGCTAGACAATATTTTGGTGTAAGTGATAAACAAATCTCAAAGTACAATAAAATTCATAATAGTATATATGGCAATGAAGGTATAGAGAATCATACATGTCATGCCCCCGCATCTATAAAGTTACAATATAACAATCAATAGATGCTATATTGTGATAAATAACATATAAAGATGATGTAATAAATGTCCGAGTAAAAAATGGTGATAATAAATAAACATTCATAACATCCATTACCCATACTTACACACACTCACTTAGTGCATTGGATATGCGGTTCCATACTCGAATCTTTATCACTCAGTCGAGTAAGACCTAGGTTGTACTAACTTGTATGCCTCGGGGTTGAAACCCAACTTGGTGTAGCTTAATGCCATAAGTCTTCCAACTTGGAAACAAGGAGGACCCAACTTGGTCCAAAATGGACATCACACTCGCACCCCTTCTTCTCGATTAACTAATAAAGTTGCACGTATCGATAATCCCATTGCATGCGTCACCCGCAAAAAAGTCCAATCCCGGATCATATGACTCCTAACTTAGGGTCTTCTTAGTTGGGCTAAATATAAAAAACCAACTTGTTGTCAATCTCAATCATCTATCCCCAACCCTCTCGTGTAGCCTCCACTTGTTCCATCGTCATTACTCTACATTCTGGATCATCGCCACCATTGGATAACGAATCAATGCATCAAGGCGCCACATCAGCCTCACATAAAAGCCACTAAACAAAGAGCTATCAGGTAGAGACCACCGTCGAATAAACCATTTTATCCTTTTCTTTGAAGTTTCATCATTGCCGATGTCAAATTGGCCAAAATGGACGATAACAATGGTAATCGATATCGACCACTTCTTAGTAATCGATAACGACAACTCAGATCAACTATTTATCCAGAATTGGATAAATATACATCCAGGTAAAACAACCAACGTTCTATCAAAATAGTGTAAGCGATTTTACCATTATTGCCCTTACACCATCTATAATGTTGTCGTATAGTTTGCATATAACACACCATTACGTCGGTGAATAGGATGCGCCATTATATGACAATGTTAAATCATAATCGTAAGGGGCTCGATCAACACAATATGACAAGGCACACGAGGATATACACAAGATAGGATTCTATCGGATTACGGACCCAAGCCAGTGGTAACGCATAGCCGTAATTACCGTCCACCTCTAACAATACACCCAATATCAGTGGTGCACATCAATCAAATCACAAAATAATATATATGGTTTTGAAGAAGCATGTCCGGTAAGAGGAGCTAACTCAATTGGCTTGGGTATGGCTCCTGTTGTAGTCATTTCAATTATGACCCGAAGGTCAAGGCTATCCATTATCATTCTCTTACTTCATTCCTATAGCGTTCGTCAAACAAACTTACTTCATTACGGACTCTCCACCACATACACAGTTGTTAAAGTGGCATTAGTATTGACAGAGAGTATAGGACATGACAGTATGTGATGTCATTTAACATGTAATACGTCATTTTGAAGGGTGCAAAAAAGTGTGGTTTTTACAAAGGAAAATACTTGATTATTTTTCTAAAATGGCTCATAAAACGATTTCTCAAAACCAATTATTTTCTTTATGAAAATAATTTTATACTATTGTTTTGAGGCCACATAAATTTAAATACCAAAATCATAAAATTCTTTTAGCTCCAAAACTATAGTAAAATCGATATTTATTTGCATATTGGAAATCTAGTTTAAAATCGTGCAAGTGTACCCAATATCATCAAAACACATAATTTAAATTTATTCTTAATTTTACAACAATTGGTATCTTTCATAACCAAATGCTTATTAGACACTGTAGTCGTTTTTATAAAATCGCACTTTAAAATAAATCATTATTTTCAAATTAATTAAATTCCACATTACATTCAAATCCTACATTTTCTTTTGAAATAAACTAAATCTTAATAATTTATCCAATCATTTCTTAAATTTCAAAATCATTAACTTGGTAAATGCATTTACAAAATCCTACTTCAACTTAAATTGTCCAAATGTAAGTTGCACATTCGATCCTAACTTAATTTCTATTCTTTCTTAATTTTAAGTAATTTTAAAAATGTATATACATCTACTTGAAAGTCTTATTAAATAAAATATTTTGATAAATTACTTATAACCTTATTAATTTACTATAATCAATATAATTTGAAAACTAGATAATTTTATAAGTAAACTTTAGATTAATAGTATAAAACTTATATTAAATAAAACTTTTCTTAAAACACATAAACTTATTTTTTAACCTTTTATTTAATTTACTCAAAATATAATTTAATTTTAAATTCAAAAATTTATAGATAAAACATATATTTTTAAAGATCGTTAGAAAACATTTCAAAGTAGACCAACGACATCCATATAATATATTCTACCTAGTCAAGTAATACAGATATATATCATTTCGTTCCGTTAAATTTTGAATCGTAAGTGCATATCATTTCAACCCACGTCCTAAATTGATTCAATTTTATTTTCTAAATCTATATACTGAATTCAAGTATGTATTTTTCAATCCATAAAGATTTTCCTAGGCTATAAAGAACTTGGAGTGTGAGATTCAACAGTTAAATTAACACAGAAAGCAATATCAAATATCAAGTCAACACAGTGTCATTCAAGTAACATACGGTGTCATCGCGTCATATGTGCATAAATAATGCTGTCATTTTAACAACTTTTCAATTACAGTTATTTCTCTTTCAAGGAAATATTAGTCAAGTGTGAGTTGAACTCACCTTCCGTGGAGACGAAAACATTTGAATTTGAATACGGAAAAGATACACGACCATCTCTCAAACTAATTACCAAAATCTCAACAATATAGATTAACAACACAAATTCGACAACTTGAGATATAATGAAGACTATATCACCAAATTCGACAAATGGAAATTGAAATTCAAACTGAGATTTGACAAAATTGTAGCAATCTTTCTTTCTCTCTCTCTTTTTTTATAAAATTGGCAAAGAGGCTTCAGCAAAAATATGGCAAGGCAAATATTACAAAAAAACAAAAGGATGGCAAGTGACATATTTTAGCGAATAAAGTTAAGGTTCAACAAAGTTTTCAAATGAATCTCAGCAAAACTAAAATTCACAAACCATGGTTTCAACAAACTGTTGATTTCCTTTTTTAAATGTTTTTTTTTTCAACATAGGCTTTGTATAGCAACCTAACCATGCTTCTACAAATATGTGTCTCTGCAAGCTAAAGCAAGGTAAACTACAACAAAGGCAACTAACAAAATATTATTACTAAGGTAAGCTACACACAACAAATCCAACAACTTGTTTCATTCTTCTTATATATATATATATATATATATATATATATATATATATATATATATATATATATATATATATATATTACGCACGCACGTCCGTTGGACGTGTGCAAAGATAGTTATTTAAAAAAAAACTGTAAAATCATTCCCTAGTATAAGTAAATGACATAATGTACCACTTTTGCAGCCACATCAAAATGGCTGAAATGTGCATAATACTAACAGTTAATTGCATCAACCATCGGATTAATAACTTATGCTAAGCAGCATGTTTAAAACAAATCAGATCATATTTACATAACATCTGAGCTTATATCAACTATGTAAATGATTAGAAAAAAAGAAACAGTAGAAAAATACTAAAATTGATAATTCAAAACTGGAATAAAGAAAATATATAGGATAAAAGATTTAAAACTCAGCATGTCATTTAACTTCAAATGGAACATATAATAACAGAAATATCTGTGAAACATGCATTTATTTTCGCATGCAGTGAATACGGTTTAAACCACAAATATTTTTTTAGTATCACCCTATTGCTCAACGCCTCATGCAGTTACTGTTCCTTTACTATGCATGGACATGGTGGTCCGGTCATGCATGCAAACTCTCCAGCTGGTTGTGGGTTTTTTCCATTTGGAAGTTGAAGCTTGTTGCACACGCATGTATACATGCATTGAATATCATTTCAAGCTCCTTCCTGCCCTTAGTGAATCAAAACAACCACCAACCTGCAATCATGCATCCACAAAATATGATTAGCATGTGCGTAAACATAGTCTCTTCTTTTACATCAAAATGATCAAACTATGAACCTTCTGCCTGTACTGCTAGTAAGAACATTTGTCATAATGAATACAATTTTGTCATTTACAGAATTTAAAATAAAAGACGGTAAAACGGTAATTGTGGTATGACACTTGAAAATTATGTGTATGGGTAGTGCAAAAATGGATCCAATGGTGACAATTGTAGAGATAAAAATAAAGGCGGTAAAAGCAGCTATTAAACATCCTTCGGTAAATTTTCTAACTTTTTTTTTACCTGTGTGGTCTTCCTCCTTTTCATCTGTCAGTGCCGCTTCTTGGCCTAAACTTCTGTCATACCGTCTAATTTAATAAGATTATATGAAAACAAAGTAAAATTTAAACCTAAATAGCAGAACACTGATTTTGCTAATTTAAACATATAAAATAAAATATTACCGTAATAAGAAATTAAGTATTAGACTTGAATGATGTTTGTCAATCCGTTGCTGACTATGATAGCCAAGGCAAAGCACTGCACAAAAAGATATACGCAGAACAAAACAGTTAGTGAATTTAAGGAACCTTTTTTATAATGAAAGAAGTCTTCGTATGCAACAACTAAAACCAAAAAAATAATGAACAAAAATTAGCTGACCAAAAGATATAGTAATTATTCACAAAAGGAAGCATACACTGAAACTTTTGTGTAATGACCCGGGATTTTGTCGACTTTGGTTATCGCCATAAACTCACTGACGACTAACCAAACATCAAAAAATACCGATCATTAATGAAAGAAATTAGAGGGTGAGGATAGATAGAAACCCAGAATAGAAGAAGAAGAACAATATCAGAATAACACGAATCTCACAGCGGAACGAATAAATATATCTCATAACATAACTTTGAAATACAAATCTGTACTTGCATATACATATCATTATCAAAGTACATCACTTACAACACAGCGGAAATAACTATAGCTATATGATCCTGAAGCCTCCTGCTCTTCCAGTATATCTGTAAATCCTGACTACTTGACTGCCCGTACAAATTTAGGCACCCAAGAGTTTAGGGAAAACAAAACAAAATAAACTCCGGGTCAGTCATGGGACTGGTATGAGTAAAACAGTTTAAAAGGTCAAGCAGGTAATCGATATCTCATAAGACCACGCCGTATAACGGAACGGGTTTTTCCCTTATGAGAATCCAAATATCTTTATATCAAAAACCTTTTTATATTATAATAATGTCTATCAACACAATATAATAATCTTCTAGCAGAAACGCTTTCATCTCACGTTCTACATATATAGTATACAATCAAAACCGCAGGCACGTATATGGTAATGGATTTCCAACTATGACAAGGTATGGAACCACCTTTCGCTCGTGTACCTCTAGAGAGGAATACACTGGGTTCAACAAGAACATCTTGCAACCCGGCCACACATGACCGACCACTCATTTCGCTTGAGTGTATCGAATGTATATCACCAACGGTCGGGATCAGCAACCGTTTCCCAATTGGGACAGCATCAAAAATAGATTTTTAGAAGAAAATGAAACACTAGATCAGGTGACTATACACCCTACTTCGGTGCGACCGACTCAGCCATGCTGCCTGCCCGATTTCTGTCATTTACCGGATGATGAGGCTAGAAGCTACGCTTTATCATCACACCAGATTCACTTTGAATGCCACATCATCAAATCCATCAAATCACCGATTGACGTCCTCAACCATACATTATGTGTTAGCTAAAAGAAGTTTCCTTCTCCGCTTCCACTCTTGGTACGGTTAAGAAATCAATATACATGATCGTCTGGAAATACTTTGTCAGACATCCGTCCATACAAGTCATCCAGGAATAGGATGAACCGAAGGCACTATTCTGTAAACAGGATAGCCCTTGCATAACCCCGTCTTCAATTTCCTTCGGCATATATGATTCGCAACGCTTACGCCAATACAGAGTGGTTCTTTGGATAATAATCCAACCGGTCTCTCCATATTAACAACGTTAAAATGGTCAAAACTTCGATAGTCTGTGATTTAACTATCGAAGAAAAACAAGTGTGCAAACAACGATATTATTTCCAGATGGAAATTATATCGATCAATCATCATTCAACCTTTATCTCTTTATTTCATTAATTTACTTATCTCCTGTTTCCCTATATTCAATATTTCTTATTTTCTAAATTTGGAAAATATACGTTATTAACTATGGAAAACATTTCCATTTCTTGTTTTCTTTATTAGAAAACATTTCTGGTTTCTTATTTGGAAACATTTCCAAAGCTTCTTCATTGGACTTAGACAGATGTTTAAACAAACCATCGCGATGCCAACTCAAACCATTTCCTTTACTCCCGAACCTTAACTATTCCTTAGTTAAAATCGAAGCCAATCAAGTTGGGGTAGAACTACCTCTCAGACCTTAACTGAACAACATTTCTAACTTTGAAATAGACAAAGTTCACCCTTCTAATTCTTTAACAAACTTCCTTACGTAACTCTCTTTCAAATCTTTTCTATTCGATAATTCTTTCCTTCGATAAGGTATATTCGATAACTCTATTTCAATTTATTCTATTCACATAACTCTTTTGATTTAACTCTAACTCTATTCACTTAACTCCTATCGAATAAACTATATTCGAAAACTCTTTTAATTCTATTTGAATAAACTATATATTCGATTAACTCCTTTATTCTATTCGAATAAACTATATTCGATTTACTCCTTTTACTTTAACTTTAGTTGATTAAAATAACATCGATTAACTCTTTTTACTTTATCTCTAATCGATTAAACTAACATCGATTAATTCTTTTTACTTTAATCAATTAAACTAACATCGATTAACTCCTTTTACTTTAACTCTAATCGATTAAACTAACATCGATTAACTCCCTATTTGGTTTAGCTCTAACTGATAAACTCTAGCCAATTAACTCTAAGTGGTTAACCCTAACTGATTAACTCTGGTTGATTAACTATAATCAATTAATTCTATTCGATGAATTCTAATCGAGTAAATCCTTTTGGCTAAACTATATTTGAATACCTCCTTTAAACTTTATTCGATAACTTCCTTTATTCTATTCGAATAACTAATTCGATTAACTCCTTTTCGAATAAACTATTCATTTATAAAGATTTACTTTTAGTAACGGTTCTTCACTTTACAAATGATTTCCTTTTATTCTAACTTATCCTTTGATTTTATAAATATTTCTTTTATAAAAAAAACCTTTTCCTTTTCTATATAAAATCCATCGATTTTATATAAATAATTCATTTTCAAAATACACTTTGAAAAATCTCCTTTTCCATATCCAGGATTTCTCATGGTATTTAACATACCATATAACAACGATAAATATCGTCCAAACATACATAATCAACAACAGATTATATATCACATCATATACCACAATATATGAATCACGGTATAATAAATGTTGAGGAATCCAGTTGGATTCCTCCAACCTGTTTTCCTGTATCACAGATGTTAAACAATATAGATAACATCACTTTCAGTTCCATATGATATATTCTGTTAAACAGAATCAATATAGAAATTCAACTAACTGACTAGCAGTTCAATCAAACAGTCAACACACAGTCAAACAACCAATATTTAATAGTTCTAAAAATACAACATGAAATTATAAACTGTTCAGAGTTAGTGAGATTCACTCACATTGGTTTGTAATCGTTAAACAGCGATTTATGAATGTCGATTCTGATCAGACAATTTATTCTGCTATAAATCCAGACAAACTCTAAATCATTCCAACTCAGTTCCAAGGTGTAGTCGTCGTTCATTTGATCCTAATGGATCCCTCCTAAAGCCCACACGCAGTACATACAGCCTTCATTTCATGTTCCCAAGTGCTGCTGTGCTTCCCGTTGATTTCTCACGCCCTTTTTGTAACTAGGCTTAACATTATTAAGTCGGCGCAATTCCCAAATGAACCCACGTATGCACTAAACAGTGCATTCTTCTTCCAGGCGAAGACATGCTCCACTTTCCCACTACCATAACCAATCATACCAACTCCCTACTGCACCTTCATTTCATCACCAATTACCATCCTAACCTCACTGTGCTTCACCTCTTTGCCTAAGCCTCACGTCCATCATCAGGTTGTATATTCAACACTACTCCCCCTCTGTGCAGTGTTTCTTCCCTGTGAACATGTGTCGTCAACACCAAAACACCCCATCCAGATCCACATACTTCATTTATCCTATACCCGAAACAATAACTCGATTCCTCTTTAAACATTTCGGGTCCTAGTTGCTGCAGTAATATGCAAAAACTATTGTAAGCTGATAATACACTGCCTTCCAATATCAAACAGTCGCCTACTGCTCATTTTCCTTATTACGAAAATTCATATAATATTGACTACTTAATATTAACTAAACTAACTTTCTTTTATAAGGTGCTTACAGTAAATTTTCACTTCATCCTCTCCCTGTTATTTCCCAGAACCGAAAGCCGCAACAAGTTTTTCATAATGCCGTACCCCTTTAAGTGAACAGCAAAGCTTCTTCATTATTATAAACTCCTGCCCCTCGTAACCCCAATCTCCATGCCGTCCTCACCTCAACCCAGTTCCCCTAGGTTCGACGCCAACGTCCAGCAATAGCCTCGCAGGTCAAAGTTTGGGCCCCTCAAAATGGTGCGTGCCCTTCATGAAGACCACTGCTGCGATGCTCTCTCGCATACGAGTTGATTGAATCCGATTTCGGAGAATTTAGTTGAGTATTCATGTGGATTTAATTGGATGAAGGATTCATGAAAGTGGCGGCTTTTATTTTGATGTTGAGTTTGGTTATACGGTGGAAGGTATTTATAGGGCTTTTGGATTTAGATATTTCTTTTGTGGAGGAGAATTTTTTCCAGGTTGCTGAGCGCGTGGCCTTCTTTTGATCCATTTAGTTTGATCTATGTGTGAGTGTGCTCTATTTTCAAAGGGTAAGTTTTTACGGACCGCTATAGACAGATTTAAACATACCGTTGTGATCAACACCGTCTCACGATCCCAAAAATATAATAATATCGGTAGGTGGTCTTGTATTTTGAAACTTCAAAATGTTGATTATAGGGTGCGAAATACTTCAAATAAAAAGTCGCGTATTTAATTAATTAAAAATTATAATAAAATTCTAAAAATTAAATTATCCCTATGTCCCAAAAGAACCTTGTCTAAATTCAAACCCGATCTCTAGTTATATCGAATAAACCGTTACGGTCGATAAACGATTCTATAGCGACTATTTTAAAATTTGATTTGGACATATCTCAAAATCTACATGACGAAATCCCGATTCTTCTCTTCCACTAGAAAGATATACTTCATCAGCTCCACACGTTTCTTGTTTCACAGAAATGCGGCTTAAAGTGAATCTTGTACATTCAGTTGAAGTTCGAATCGCCAATTTACGAACTACAGCGCCATTTCGAGCTCGATTTTAATTATATTATAAACTATATATTCAACTATCGATGATTGAATATATTCGTTATTCAAATTCAATTCCAAGCTGAATTAAATATCACAGATGATCCGGTTTACACCATATCATCATTTCGGCCAATTCTGATTATTTCATAATTAAATATATTATTTAATTTATTATTTTAATTAAATATTCATCATTATTTAATTCCATGACCATTAAATTCACTATATCACTATTAATATAATTAAATAAATTAATTATAATACCTCTGCCAATGTGGGTCATTACATTTTGGTTCTGTTCAATTAGAGAACTAACATATGAATGATTTCTCATGAAAAGCTAACACCACTATTATGCTTGAATACAAAGTTAGCAACCCAATAGTAATAAACAAAGTGAACATACATTTAAGAAGATGGAAAAAGGAAATAAATTGAAAAATCCAAATGCAGCTTTGCCCAATGTCCTCTGGTTTGGTCAGACTGAAAAATTAATCAAGTATATTAAAACAGCAATCGAGCATGAAATAAAATTTATTTCAATGAGCAATCATATTGTTTCAAATCTTACAGAAATAAAGAAAATGGTTCCACTATCAAACTCATATAATTCAAAACCATTAGTTTGTATCTACTTTGTTCCCATGATAATACTCTTCAAGTTATCCTTAATCACTACAATGACTACTCAGAACTTATTAGTCATTTCATCAAACACTTAGTTTGCAAAATTAAACAACATTGTTTCGAAACTGAAGGCATGTACAATGAAGGTGGTGAGTGATAAACTGTAAAACAAATAAAAATAGAAAATGCACAAAATTACTTATGGTATTGAGAGTTTTTCAAAGCACATATGCCCATATGAATTAATCCATGTTAATGACTCCTTTGTAGAAGCAATTCTTAGATCCTTATCTTAACCATGACTTCTACTTTTCCTGTAGAATACAAAAGTGAAATTTACTGAATGAAATAAGGGAGGAAAGAATTACTGCCAATAATTTGAGAAGCTTCAATCTATTAACGTAAAGGAAGGAAGAAAAATGATGTGGCTCCTTCAGTTGCAAGAAACATGGGTAAGAAATGGAAGATATGGGTTAGAATAAACATCGAAAACCAAATAAAAAAGAAAATGCACAAAAGAACTTACACTGTTGAAAGCTTTTCAAAGGCTCAAATGTCTGTCTGAAGTAATCCATGTGTATTACTTCTTTGCCAAAGAGGTTGTTTGGATCCTCATCTAACCCATGAATCCAGATTTCCCCTGCAGAATACAAAATTAAAATTACTGAATGACATAAGGGAACAAAGAATTAATGCCATCAATTAGAGAAATTGTCAAATTTTTAACATGTTGGAACAAATAAATACGATGTTGCTAATTAGAAATATCAGTTAAGGGAATATGAAATGTTTAGACGAAAGCTAAACTTCTGTCATTGGATCTTCTGGCACATCTACGAAGTATGGATTACTGAAACATAAAACGTTAACTGATTGGAATAGAAAATAACGTGTGTTATGGATGAGAAGAAAAAAGTAGATTGTGTCCACTAACTAATAAATACCATTATAGTTAGGTTGCGGAAAGTACCGAAACCGTGACTGTCATAGGTGAAGGAAGGAGCGAGAAACGGAGGAATGAACTCTATAGATCTAGACAAAATCAGTTGTGTGGTTAAAGAGTTTTCGTCTTTTTCAGCTGCTTTCTACTATAAGTCTGGCAGATGGGAGGAGATGGAATGTTGTGAACCGTAGATCTCGTAGATGGGAGGAGATAGAAGAGTCGTTTTGGTAGAGGCCGCCATGAAAAAAATGAGTGTTTGAGGAGGGCAGTTGAAAGCGGTGGAAAATGAGTAAACATGGAAAAGATAGAGACGTGGGTTTTGTCCCATTGGAGGTAAAATTACCGGAAGTTCTGTTGAAATTAAGGCGAATAAGTGCGGTAGAAAAGCATAACATAGGAAAAGCCAAAAAGGGTTCACTCTGACCATTGACCTGGGGTCTTGCATTATAATATAAGATATATATATATATATATGTATATGTATATATATATATGTATGTATGTATGTATGCATGTAAATGTGTGTATATATATATGTATATAGGAAGCCGCTATTTGGAAACAAAATTAGACAGAAACATAGAGACATAAAGCCTTGCCTGCTGGATCTTTTTATCATTATGTGGAGGAGTGGGATTCATGGGGGAATCCAACGGTGGAGATCAATTGTGTCACCAATTATGTCAAAAATTTGTGTCTAAATAGAATTTCCTATATATATATATATATATATATATATATATATGCGCACTTGTTTTACATTTTTCATGGCGGATCCCACCAACGAAACCAATTTTCGATCGAATATTTCTTCTACTACAGCTAAACCTCCCTTCTGGAAATCTGTCTGCAAACTTTAATCCAAAGGATACTCATAATCAAAGCCAGGTTGCATCGAACAATCGGAGCTTGAGATTTATTAAGCCGCCATCAGAATATGTTTTTATACCTAAGAAAATATATAATCAATCAGAATCAGCTTGGACGAACACAGTTGCTTTAATTCCGATCTACTTCAGATTGTCGACTGTTAAGTTGAAGGAGTACATCAAAAGAGTTTGGAAGCCCTCTGGTAATTTCAATATCCATGTTACATCTACTTATAATTTTGTTGTCCAATGGAGAATCAGATTGATTATGCACGAATAATTGAAAACTCGACATACTCATATTTGGTCGATTGTTAATGGTTGAAGCATGGGTTCCTAGATTTGATTATACTAATAAACAAAGTGATTTAGTTCATATTTGGATTTGACTTCTTAATCTTCTTATGGAGCTATGCACAAAGGATGCAATCCAACTGGTGGCTAGTTTTATTGCTAAACCTATTTTAATTGATGAGAATACAGTTGTGAAGAAATTCAAGAAGTATGCTAAAGTTCTTATTTCTATCAATATGCAAGATGTCCTTAAAAAATCAATTCCTATTCTATTGTATATTGGTTAAAAGATTGAAACTACAGTAGAATACGAATTAGTTCCCGCTAAATGTGGAAAATGCCAATTGTTTGGCCATGATGATAATGTTCATGAAGAGATTAATGTACCTAGATGGAATTCATCTGATACTACTTCCAATTCCTCAACTTCTTATGCTGATAATAATGGAGCAGATCGAGTAGTGACAAATGAAGCTGCACAATGTTCATCTGATCCTTTGGATGATCTATCTTTTTTGAACACTAAACTTACTGATGATATTCTACTTGATGATTTACAGAATGTGGAAGATGTAGTTAAAGATGATGGCAACCAGACAGTTTCAGAAAAGGGTAAACTGGTTGATGTATCAGAATTTATTGACAAAAACATAAGCTACTCGCAGAGTAAAGTAAACGTTTATTCCCATGTTTCTTCTTTTCCTCCTCCTAAAAGATCAACTAGGAGCTCAACCTCAACTAAATGACAATTTTAGCTTGGAATGTTAGGGATATGAATACTCTCTTGTGCATGAAAGACGTATTCAAACTCCTAACTCATGTTAAATCAGTTGGTTTAGTGGAAAATAATTTGTCAGAATAAAATTTAGCTTTATTCATTTATATGCTTCCTACTAACTGGAATTACATGACTAATGACTTTGATGCTTTTAAAAGCGTATTATTTTAATTTGGGATGCTAGAATGTGGGATCTAATATGTATGGCTTCTTCTTTTCAACATCCGACTATTGTTGCAAACAATAAGCGAGGTTTTTCTATGGTTCTATCAATGATATAAGCTAGTAATATTTTTAGTGACAGAGTAAATTTGTGGTAAAGTTTAGTTAATGATTCTTCTTTAGTTGATAACTCTTGGATTAATAATGTTCTTTCTCCAAATGATAAATGTCGGGGCCTACCTGTGCCATATCACCAGTTAAGAGAATTTCAGAAATTTATATTGCAAACTGCTTTAACTGAAGTTAAACCATTATGTTTCCAGTTTACTTGGCGGTGTTTGCTCCAAATTTGGGATCAAACACCAAGGGTGTAAAAGCTACACCTCACCGATTCGGTAAGAATATGGAACCACGTAGTCGCAAAATAAACGGATGAAAACAAGTAAAAACACGAAGGAATTTTTATAGTGGTTCGATTCAATATGAATCTACGTCCACTTTTAACCAATTCTCATTATGATATTCAAGCTTACAACATATGAAATTCACCTCATTACAATCATTTCCCCCTTTTAACTCTCTTTATGATTTAACTTCACTAGAATTTGGTAAAGAAAAGTGGAGAGGCCTTTAGCTTTGTGATGAATCTTCAACCACTTATGTGCTTTAATCCTTTTCCATGATCTTTATACATTTCATAGTGAATTTAGATTCGTTTTTGTTTTCGGAGAGAGTTATAGAAGATTAGAGATCCTTTGAATGGTGTTTGAGAGATTTTCTATGTAGCTTGCATGATATTGAAGGTACTTAAATTCAATTATGGAGAGCTCTCATGATCATTGACTTAGATTTGATCTTCATGGAGTTAGAAAAGTGTTGGTGAATCCATAGAAGCCATTAGAGAAGTTGTAAATAAGTCTTCAATTTGGTAGAGTCTCCCCTTGGAATGAATTTTCGGTCCCCCTTTCAAATGAACTACGAGGGGTATTTATAGGTGATTTTAGCCCGGGTGGCAATTCTGTAATTATGCATCAGAACGGCATGACTCAACTCGCCATGACTTCACACGCCATGAATGGGATGCTTTCTGCGCCGTGACTGGCTTGCTACATGAATTGGAATAACGACACTGACACCCATGACATGGATTAACATGGGTTCAGCGATATAACTGAAACCTGCGGTACTAAAATGAATTGCCTTGATTCACTGTATGAATTAATGCGGGATGAAACTGTCTCGCCATGAATTAAAACATACGACATGGATCTATCCCCAACATTTCCAGTGACACATGGCGTCATGTATATCCAGTAGGACCGATGTAGTCTGTAGATGATAGGATGCATTTTCTTTTGGCATGACATGATTATGACGCCATGGCATCTCAAGTCGAACGACATGAATATCTTTATGGGTTGGATCCTTCAGTGGCATGGCTTCAAGTTAACGGTATGAATGCATGCGACTTGGCGTAATGAATGGTATTAGGATTCCATCAGCACATTTATCCTTCCCACGTGAGCGTAATTGTAGAAATGATTAATCCGATTGTGTGTGTCCATCCAACTATGTGTGTCCATACGTCATTGCTTTCCTCTAAGCTTTATAACCTGTTTCATTTCGTTGCGTTCAAGCTGCTACTTGATTCCTTTTTTGCTACGACATGCTTTATTATGGTCTTTATGTCATGAATCATGACTTCCATCTTACGGCATGGCGTTAGTAGAGAGCACGGCATGATTTGCATGGATGAATTGCGTACCATGTGAACGACTTGAATTGTTAAAAGTGGTGAGCGACATGAAGTCATGATCGACATGGTGCGGACGGCACAAGTTTCATGCGGCTTGACTTATGTCGTGCCAACGACTTTCCTTCATGTCGTGCTATCGAATTAATTTGAGCAGCTCCACTTGCTCGACACAGTTTTGGGTAGTTAGTAATGACTTGTAGTTGACGAAATGAAAGCTTGCGATGATTTAGGCTCATGTTGTATCAGCGACTTGAATCCAACTTGTGCCAACGACTTAAAATCATGTCGTGCGGATGACCTTAGGATCTATGTCATAGAAACGACATGAATCAGCTATGCCGTGTGCCATCGTCCGTGAACATTTCTTAGTTCTGAATCGCGTTCTAAGAACGGGGTTAACATTTTCCCCTCGAAGCTTGTATTTCTTGCTTGCGAGGAATGCAGGCTTCGAAATGACTATAGTAACTGGTGAGCTTTTCCTTGATTGGTCTTGGATTATAATCTTGATTTGCTTGCATCATCATGTTATTTGATCCGGCAGAATTTCGGTGTATCTTTGCACTGCTGATGATTAGCCAGAATTTTGTCTTATTTTGTCGTCTTTTGACGATGCGTTGGATCGTAAATTGCTTTATTTCACCTGTTCTGTAATTAAAAATAAGTGTTTGCACAATTTGTGGGCTTATACTTTGTCATTGATCGCCCATATCAATAACAGGATTAGATTAGTCATTGGAAAGTGAATTATAGCGAATTTTTACTTTGAATTAAATAACGTGTCTATACAGTATTATTTTATCCAACGGTTTATAATTCGTCGAATATTATTTGCACAAACACGATATTCTAATTCGAATTCATGTTAATGCTTGAAATCAACTAATCGACTCTGCCGATTATGGACTTCAAGCATTATCGCTTTATAACTTATATGACGATATGAAATGTTTCTCATTTGAGAAATGTGTTTTGGAGAGATTTCTCGGTTTCCTTTCGAAGAAAACTTGGATATTTGTGCCCCGGTTTTAAGGATTCGTTATCAGTCTTCTTCGCAGGAAGTATTTTGGATTTAAAATCTGTGTTCAGGCTAAAATTTTATACTTGTCGTGTTTGAGATTTTCAGACACTACGCAAGTTAAGCGATTAATATTCAAATTCTATTTACAATCCAGCTTGGTTAATTCAGTCAAATGGGGACTTTTGTCATTCAATCGTACTGATTAATCCAAGCATCGGTAATTTTAGAAGGAGTGCCCCAGAGAGAGCTTTTAGCCAAAACCCAATGTTTGTCGTGATCGGATCAGGTGCTTCCTGATTCTGACGATCAACTGGGTGCCCCTAGCAAGGACTTTACATGTTATGCCCCCGCTAAGAGTAGACTTCGGGTTTTAGTGCCCAATAATTCTGCCGTGTCTGAAATGATCAGATGTCACGTGAATGGATTAGAAGTCCGATATTCTTCACATCTGAAGTAATCAGGTATTACGCAAATGGATTTTCAGTGTTCACGTTTGATCATATCAAACGCTACGCAAATGGTTTTTCATTTTTCACGTTTGATCATATCAAACGCTACGCAAATGGTTTTTCATTTTTCACGTTTGGTCATATCAAATGCTACACAAATGGATTTTCATTCTTCACGTTTGGTCATATCAAACGCTACGCATATGGATTTTCATTCTTCACGTTTGATCATATCAAACGCAATGCAAATGGATTTTCATTCTTCACGTTTGATCATATCAAATGCTACGCAAATGGATTTTCATTCTTTACGTTTGACAAATGCTACGCAAATGGATTTTCATTCTTCACATCTAGGGATTCCAGATGCTACGCAAACGGTCTTAGTGGCTGTTATATCGTTTCACGGGGCGGCCATCAGTCGCTTTGTCATATGCTCGACTTGGCATGCTATTCTGGTTTAGGAACTGAAGCTCTGAACCTCCCACTTAGGGAACTGTCCTTTCGATAAAAGTTTCAGCTCTCGTGCTTGTTTGTCGTGGCGCTTGCTCGCTGTTTGAATCTTGGCGACTTTCCCATTCGCTTTTCAAGGAAATGCTTTTCCTATTTTGCATTTGTCCATGTTGTTGTTGGGGTTTAGAGCTACATTCGGCTCTTGAGCTAATGTTGTTGGGGTCACGATGTCATAGGAACAAGCGCTCGACAAAATTGCCTACAATATGAAACCATCTTCTAAGAAAGTTTTGATTTGACATATAACTTTGCAAGTAGAAAATTTATTCAAACAGATATGCTCTTAGTCATAGTGCTAATGTTCAGTGCATCACTTGCATATTATTACAGACTGTTTTCATAAAGTTTTGAATATAACAGAAAGTAAAACGCCAAGTAAAGCATGAACTAAAGCGATAAATAGGGCATGAAGCAAAGATGTAGCGATGTTGATCGCTTATTCTGAGCCATTGCAATGGGAACACGATCAGTTGTTATCAGTTGATAATCGGCCTTGGCATGATTTGTGCAGAAGCTATGTTGCTTGGGCCAGACTGATCATTTGATGCCCCTTGTCCCTAGGGAGCAGCAGAAGGATTCATGGCTTGTGGATTCTTTACATATTGCTGTAGCCTGTTTTTCCTGATCAACTCCTCAATGAGGTTCTTTAGGTGCTGACACTCGTTAGTGCTATGACTAGGCTGGTTATGAAATCTGCAGAACTTCCCCGAGTTTGTTGCTTTATCGCTTACCCTTATCGGATTTGGCTCTGCGTACTCTTCAGAACTTTTTGTTGCAAGATAGATATTTTCAGGAGTGTCATTCAAAGGCGTTAGCTCTGATGAGTTGAAAAGACAGGACTTCTTATTAGTCTTGTTGTCGTTCCCATCATTGGTTCGCTTCTGTCCCAGATTATTCTTCTGGTTAGGTTGGACAGCCGTATTTTTAGGAGCTTCAAGGAGTTGATTGCCATTGATGACCTGAAGGGGTATAGGATTATCTTCCGCTCTCATGTACTCCTCCGCCTTCTTATAGAACTTGTAAAGCGTAGTCGGTTCCTTTATCTTTATCCATCTTCTGAATTCGCTTGTTTTGTCTATAGCGTCGAGTAAGGCCATGAGAATTATGCGTGGCTCTGGATTCCTCACTTCAGACAAGGCAACATTGAATCGACTGAAGAAGGCTTTGACAGTTTCCCCTGGATTCTGCTTCATTGCTGAGAGTGTTATAGCATCCTTAGCTTTGGTAGCATACAAGTGGAACTGCTCTTTGAACTTTTTGGTGAGGTCAGAAAATCGATCGATAGACTTGGGCGGCAGTTTTGTGAACCATAATGATGCGGCACCTTCTAAGTAGAGAGGAAAGTATGTGCATCTCATCTCATCGGTCGCCTTAGCTGCACTCATATTCCATTCATATTTGAATAGGAAGTAGTTCGGATCTACGAGACCGTTGTACGGAGGCAGAGTCGGAGGATTGAACTTCTTCGAACATTCTGCTCCAAGGATTCTTTTGGTGAATGGAGTCCTATTGGAAGAGAAGTCCCATTCTCTTTCATCATCCTTGCTAGCTTGATTCTTTTTCATGGCTCGTTCTATCATGTCCGAAATGTATTCTTCGGTGTTATGGTGCTCTGTGAAGCTGAGCTCTTTACCATATGTTCGTCTAGGCATATGATCTCGATTGGAGAGCTTAGGCCTTTTTCCTTCTCGACGAAGAGGTGCCCCCGTGATAGGATTGGCGGCTTTTCGAGCGTTCACTTCGGAATGGTTCTTAGCTTTCGATTTCAATCCTTCGATATAAGCTTCATCCCCGTCACTTGCCTCATCATAATCGTCTTCCAGATTGTCATTGCGGTTATGATCGGAAGCAGGCGATTTGCCATTCTCCTCGAGATCCACATGCACTTTTAGAGGGGCTTGAATTGATTGAGCATTTAGAAGAGTGTTCATTTTTTCCATTAGAGCATCATTAGCATCCATCAAAGTCTTATTTGAAGTTTCAATTCATCGGTTCATGTTGGCAATAGTGGCATTTAGTTCATTTTTAGTCACACCGGCTCCACTTTCCGAGTTTTCGCCAACTTAAAAGCGATTTGTGGCGGTGTTTCTTCATGAATAATATCATTGGCTTCTACCATGGTTTTGCTAGTGGTCTTCTTAGATTTGGCCATAATTTAGGCGAAGGATGCAACTTAGAGCTTTAATGCAAGGATCTCAACTTTGGGAGAGTGCGAGAAGAGGTAGGAAACGTGAGCGCGGCCCCACGGTAGGCGCCAAATCTTTGCTCCAAATTTACGATCAAACACCAAGGGTGTAAAAGCTACACTTCACCGATTCGGTAAGAATATGGAACCGCGTAGTCGCAAAATAAACGGATGAAAACAAGTAAAAACACAAAGGAATTTTTATAGTGGTTCGATTCAATATGAATCTACATCCACTTTTAACCAATTCTCATTATGATATTCAAGCTTACAACATATTAAATTCCCTGCATTACAATCATTTCCCCTTTTAACTCTCTTTATGATTTAACTTCACTAGAATTTGGCAAAGAAAAGTGGAGAGGCCTTTAGCTTTGTGATGAATCTTCAACCACTTATGTGCTTTAATCCTTTTCCATGATCTTCATACATTTCATAGTGAATTTAGATTCGTTTTTGGTTTCGGAGAGAGTTAGAGAAGATTGGAGATCCTTTGAATGGTGTTTGAGAGATTTTCTATGTAGCTTGTATGAGATTGAAGGTACTTAAATTCAATTGTGGAGAGCTCTCATGATCATTGACTTAGATTTGATCTTCATGGAGTAAGAAAAGTGTTGGTGAATCCATAGAAGCCATTAAAGAAGTTGTAAATGAGTCTTCAATTTGGTAGAATCTCCCCCTTGGAATGAATTTTCGGTCCCCTTTCAAATGAACTACGAGGGATATTTATAGGTGATTTTAGCCCAGGTGGCAATTCTGTAATTATGCATCAAAACGACATGACTCAACTCGCCATGACTTCACACGCCATGAACGGGATGCTTTCTGCGCCATGACTGGCTTGCTACATGAATTGAAATAACGACACTGACACCCACGACATGGATTAACATGGGTTCAGCGATATAACTAAAACCGGTGGTATGAAAATGAATTGCCTTGATTCACTGTATGAATTAATGCGGGATGACACTGTCTCGCCATGAATTAAAACATATGACATGGATCTATCCCCAACATTTCCAGTGACACGTGGCGTCATGTATATCCAGTAGGACCGATGTAGTCTGTAGATGATAGGATGTTTTTTCTTTTGGCACGACATGATTATGACGCCATGGCATCTCAAGTCGAACGACATGAATATCTTTATGGGTTGGATCCTTCAGTAGCATGGCTTCAAGTTAACGGTATGAATGCATGCGACTTGGCGTAATGAATGGTCTTAGGATTCCATCAGCACATTTATCCTTCCCACGTGAGTGTAATTGTAGAAATGATTAATCCGATTGTGTGTGTCCATCCAACTATGTGTGTCCACACGTCATTGCTTTCCTCCAAGCATTATAACCTGTTTCATTTCGTTGCGTTCTCGCTGCGACTTGATTCCTTTTTTGCTACGACATGCTTTATTATGGTCTTTATGTCATGAATCATAACTTCCATCTTACGGCATGGCGTTAGTAGAGAGCACAGCATGATTTGCATGGATGAATTGCGTACCGTGTGAACGACTTGAATTGTTAAAAGTGGTGAGCGACATGAAGTTGTGATCGACATGGTGCAGACAGCACAAGTTTCATGCGGCCTGACTTATGTCGTGCCAACGACTTTCCTTCATGTCGTGCTGTCGACTTAATTTGCGCAGCTCCACTTGCTCGACACAGTTTTGGGTAGTTAGCAATGGCTTGTAGTTGACGAAATGAAAACTTGCGATGATTTAGGCTCATGTTGTATCAGCGACTTGAATCCAACTTGTGCCAACGACTTAAAATCATGTCGTGCGGATTACCTTAGGATTCATGTCGTAGAAATGACATGAATCAGTTATGCCGTGTGCCATCGTCCTTGAACATTTCTTAGTTCTGAATCGCGTTCTAAGAACGAGGTTAACAACTGTGTACCTAATGCCTCTTGCACGCTCTTCCAGAACTCACTAGTGAAGATGGGATCACGATCACTCACTATGCTAGAAGGTACTTCTTATAGACGGACTAGCTCACGAAGATAAACTAGTGTCAACCATGTTGTTGTTCTCTTGCCCTTAAAAGTAATGAAATGAGCGCTCTTATTAAGCATGTCTACTATTGCCCACATACCAGTGTTGCCTCTCCTCGATCTAGGCAAACCATCGATGAAATTCATAGAGACGCTCTCCTACTTCCATTGTGGGACCTTCAATGGATGAAGCAAATCGTTAGGCTTCTTCTGTTCAGCTTTTACTTGCTGGCAAACTAAACATCGAACTATAAACTCTGCTACATCTTTCTTTATCTTGGCCCAAAAGAAATTCCTCTTCATGTCTCGGTACATCTTATTGCCGCCCGAATGGATAGTCATCCTAGAATGATGGACTTCCTCAAGGATTGTCCTCAACAAATCCCCAACTCAGGGAACACAAAGCCTTCCATCTCGTCGTAGCCACCCTCTGCATCCATGGAATATCTACTAAGGTGACTAGAAATTTCCAGTCAACGGAGCCTACCCAAGATGTATGTTATCTATGGGCCCTCTCGCTGCAAAGATCCTATCTGATCCATAAGAGTAGGTTGCACCTCTAAAGATGCCAAAAAACCAGATGTAAGATCCGTAGATGGCCTAAAATCAAAGGTCGATATGTACTTCAAGCTCTATCTCTCTATGAATAGAGGACTCAAGGTCATCCTCTGCATACTCAACGCGCCCGCCACTACATTACCCTTGCCAGGAGTGTAAGCAATCTCAAAATCATAGGACGCTAGGAACTCCATCCGTCTCTGCTGTATCAAATTGAGATCCTTCTGCGAGAACATATACTTGAGCGACTTATGGTCTATGTATAACTCGAACATTTCTCTAAGGAGATAATGGGGCCAAGTCTCAAGTGAGAACACTATAGCAGCCAACTTAAAATCATGGATAGGGTAGTTCCTCTCACGAACTCTCAGTTGTCTACTGCCGTAGCATACTACCCTTCCCTCTTGCATCAAGACGGCACCAAGTCCTATACCATAAGCATTAGTGTACACTGTGAACACCTTGTTCCCATCACATAATGTCAAAACATGGGTTGTTGTCAGAACCCTCTTCAACCGCTGAAAAGCATCCTTATAATCAATACTCCAAGAAAAGGCCAGACTCTTCATCATTAATCTGGTAAGTGGGGCTGATAACTTTGCGAAGTCCTTGATAAACTTCCTATAATAGCCTGCCAAACCAAATGAACTCCTCACCTCCGATGCATTCTTTGGAACCTTCCAATCTTGAACTGCAACTACTCTCGTGGGATCCATTGTTATCCCGTCCTTGGAGAATGCCTTACAAATTTTACCTCCTTTCTCCATAAATGACACTTGGAGAATTTCGCCTTAAGCTGGTGTGCTATGAGAGTCCTCAGAACCTCTCCTAAATGTAGGGCATGCTCTTCTTCGCTCTTTGAGAAAATCGGGATGTCATCCACAAAGACCAGCATGAATTATTCAAAAAACTCCCTAAACACCCTACTCATCAGATCCACAAAATATGCGAGTGCATTCGTCAACCCAAAAGACATGACTAGCCACTCAAAGAAGCCATTTGGAGTATTGAAAGCAGTCTTGTCTATACTGTCCTCGGCCACCCTCACCTAATGAAATCCCGTGGCCAAATCTAACTTGAGAAAGCAAATGCGCTAACAAGCTGGTCAAACAGATCATCAATCCTCGGGAGTGGGTGCCTATTCTTCTTGGTGAGCCTATTGAACTCCCTGTAATCCACATGTAGAAGAAGTGAGCCATCCGCTTTGGTTGCGAAGACGACTGGAGCACTCCATTCTGATAAGTTCTCCTAATAAACCCTTTCTCAAGTAGTTCCCCACTTGTTTGCTAATCTCCATCCTCTCCTTAGGACCCATGTAGCGCACAAGAAATGCAATTAGCTTCGCATTATCCACCAAGTATATCCAGAAATCAATCTCACGCCTCGGGTAAACCCCAAAACTCATCAAAAACACCCGGATACTCTAGACGGGTGCAGATTGCAAATCATCGATAGAAGCCTCAAGTGATTCTATCAAATTAAGCATGACAGACCCCTTTGGGTAACAGGAAATCTCAAGAGTCCTCCCTCGGCAAGTAAAAAGTCTAACGGCCCTCCTCTCACAGTCTAGGATGGCACCATGCATGGCAAGCCAATCCATCCCTAGAATCAAACCATAGCCCATAAATCCGAGCACATACCGTCGCACTCAAACTCGATGCCCAACACAGATATCCTCAAACCCCGACATATTATAAAAGATGAACCGTGCCTCCAATGAGGTTTGAGACAATAATGGTATCAGAAACAATACTAGTATTAAGGTGCAGAGACTCAACAACGGAATCAGATATAAAAGAATGAGCTGCGCCAGAATCAAAAAGAGTCCTAACGGGATGATCGAAAAGGGAAATCAAACCTTCAATCGAAACTTTCCTACCTCTGTCCGGTCCATTGGCCCGAGAGTATGCACCTGGCCTCTAGAAGGTCCTACCCTTTGCCTATGTCCTTGCTTCTTCGGACATTCCCAAGCACAGTGTCAAAATTCACCACATTTGAAACAAGCATTCTTCCTTTTTTTCAATCCTTGACCAGATGACCCAAGCTTCTACAACCATGATATTTCTTCTTCTTCTGAGCTTTGCCGTTCTTTTCACCTTTCTTTTGCGTTTCTTTCTTGGGCCACACTTTCTTGTTTTGAGTCTCGTCAGTCTTAACCTCTTTCTTTTCATCTTTACCCTCTTCGTGCATCAATGCCATGTCAACAAGACCCTCAAAAGTTGCCCTCATCGATATATGGGATAATGCCAATACTTGGAGAGGATGACTCAGTCCTCTCACAAACCTTAAAGCTTTCTTGTTCGGGATATTCACTCGTTCTAGACCAAACCTTGCAACTGATTCAACTTATTGACATACTCTTTAACAAACATACTTCCTTTCTTAAGTGCCAAGAATCTCTCCATCTGCATACACTCTTCTGCCTGAGAAAGAAACTTCGTCTCGAATCTTTGTCGAAAATCAGTCCAAGTATCAACTGGACGCCCTTCTTGTGTCACCTCCTACCAAAACGAAGCCTCGTCCTTAAGCTTCCATGCGACCAACTGTATTTTTCTATATTCATCGACTCCAAAAAGTCCAATCAAGTTCTCTGTCTCTCGCAGCCAATTCCATGCTTCCATAAAGCTTTCGGTTCCATGGATTGATTTTCCTCCCATAGCATAGAAGTCCTTGCATATCTTAGAGAAATTATCTACATGCGGAGGAGGAGGAACAGCAGTACTGCTGGGGGACGGGCGTCTCTTTGGCCTCTGGTAGGTGCCGTAGCCTTAAGATATCTACGGAACCAAGCCAGTTTCTGAATGGCCTCGGGAAGATTCGGTTCCCCAGACATGCTGAAAAGAAAAGGAAAAGGGATCAAATAGAGAATCAAAAAATATTTTACATGGCCGTGGGAATATGTTTTTTCCAAATATAGGTTTTTATTTGAAAATACTTTGCCTTTGAAAACAATTTTTCAAAACTTTTATCCAATCTTGTAGCCTTCAGCTCTAATACCAAATGTGACACTCCACGTCCGTTAATGCCACTTTTTAATAGAATATCTTAAGTTCCGTGAAGCATTATAAGTAAACAGAAATAGAATCTCACAAGACAGATATAAAATAGCAGTGGAAATTAAAACTTCATTATTTAGCAAGAAACATCGTAGTCTGAAAAACTAGTTACAACATCAGGCTAAAGTACTGAAATCGAATACATCAAACCAAAACATCTTTCTCGCAATGTAAAACCATCAAAGTACAAAAATTTAAAATCATAATCTATAACAAAGTTGACAAGTAGTCGAAGAGATACATCAAAGTAGATTCAGTCCAAGCCGAAACAGATGAGAGAGAAAGTCCTAATCATGATTGAGCGTCCCCATCCCGAGAACCTAGAGAGGGAAGGAAAGAGAGAAAAGGGAAACGAAAAGGGTTATACATAAAGTCTGGTGAGTTCAGTGAATTTTAGCATATAAAGAAGTAAAAGTATCATGACAAGCATATAAAGTTGAATGAGAGATAACAGTATCATATAACAGGTGTAAACAGGATGAACATGATGAGCAGAATAAACAGAGTAAACTATGCTTCTCAACTACTTTTCTTTGCACCAATATTAGCATAATACGATTTACGACAGAATTAGGTGTTCCCTAATATAACAAAAACAGAGTGATAATGGTAGATTTAGGTGTACTCTAGTTACTTAACAGGTTTTACCCTAAACAGAAGTAACAGGTACCTTAACAGAATATAATGGGTGTTACCCCGAACAGAAATAAGAGGCACCCCAACAGAAACAGGCAGGAATAGATGTACCCTAATTACTACCCCCAAGTGATCGACTCCCTAACATGTAAATACCTTGTGTCGGCCCCACAATAGGGTGTATTACTCCATAAAGTGGCAACCTACATAAGGACACAGACCTATTTACTGGTGCTACAACAGCTTGTTTTTCCCCATAGACCGGGCCCATGCATGCTCATGACTCCGTTGGAATGCACCCATATACACCCCCTTTTCAGATAAACCTCTTATTATCAGTTCAGTATGTGTGCTCTGGCCCCTACCTAGTGCGGGGTCCCCGTTTAATACCAGAATGGGTTACTGACTGATATGGGCCGCACACAACCGATGTCACAAGTCAAACCACTTAACATGTGTCCCCCAATTAACTAAGATTTTTAACAGGTTAAGACTTACAGATTTACAGGTTCGCCTAACCCCCACATATTAACAGGTTAAGTATTATAGATTAACAGGTTCATATAACCTTAACAGATTAAATATGTTAAGTATTACAGGTTAACAGGTTCATATAACCCCAGCAGATTAAACAGGTTTACTTATCCTCATAGTCCTAACAGATTCACTTAACCCCACAGAGTTATCAGGTTTCACAGGTTCCTTATAGTTTTATTTACATGTTACGCTTAATCTTTGAGTTATGCCTATATATTTATATGCCTCCAAATTTCAGTCATATTTCATAGTATAAGATATGTCCCTAAATTTCAATCATATTGCCCAGTATAAGATATGCCCCAAAATTATAATTCCCAACCATTTCCAAATTATCCTAATTTCGTTCGTATGTAGTTCTCTTACGAGATTGGCCTAAGCTCGAAGGTAGCCTTGGCTTATAAAATAAAAGGGGAATAAGAGAGGGAGACAAACAGAAATAGGCATATAATAACTACTAAACAGCATAACAGATGTACAGAAGAAAATATGTAAATTACAGAATTTTTTTTAGATATGAATCAGTTTATTAAAAGGCATAGGCTCAGATCCAGGTTTATTAACAGGTCAGGATTATTGTCAAACTTTATACTAAAAGTAACATGAACTCACAGAGATTGGATTTAAAGAATAGAGAATAATATGCTGATGTTGCAGAAGGGAATCTTGTATTAATCATACAAGAATTGTCTTGACTCAATCCAAGTTTTGGCAGCATCTCCCCATCTTCATTTTATATTTTTAGAACAAGAGTTTGGGGAATAAATATGAAGAAGTGTGATTGATTTGATAGGAGTGCATACCTTTATATAAAGTTCACATACAATCCTTAACCGTCAGATCTCTGTCATTTAAATCCAACCGTGCAATAAAATAATGAATTTGGTCAACAAAACATGCCAGGTTCGCTCAAAGAATTCGGTTGGATCCACGTGGGGTCGACCCACCTACCTCCTGGGTCGACCCTAGGGTCGACGCAGCCACCTATGTGTCGACCCGTTGGTCGACCTAGGCTTACGTGAAAATTCTTAGCTGAAAATTCTTTTTAGAGAAAATGGATATATAACAGGTATTGCAAAGATAAACATTTTTGGATTTTACCCATTGATAACAATGCATCTTCGACTTGGAAATATATGCTTAGACTTCGTACAAATTCTAGGCAATTGTTTAAAAAAAGCATTACAATAGTCGAGGAAACTTACCTGTGGTATGAACCATGGATAAATTACCAGTATTTAGTTGATTTGTTGGGTTTTGATAGATTCCATTTTCTCGGTCATACTAATCAGAAAGTTAGCTCTTTCTTTAGAAATGATGTACTGGATCCTAATATTCACCCTGCAACAAGAGAATTTATCAATTAAATTAGCTCTATTCAAGTATATCCAAATAGTAGGCATGTTGTGTATGAATGGGGGAATTGTGGAAAATTTCTTTCCACAAAGCATGGGAATCTATTCGAGTTCAAGATGAAAAAGACACAGCTTTTGAGGTAGTCTGGCACAAGAAAAATTGTAAAAAGATGGCTTTTATATCTTATTTAGAAATCATGGGAAGGTTAAATACTAAAGACAGACTAACTCGCTATGGAAATATAATAAGTATGATGTGTGCATTGTGTGAAGCATACCCTGAATCAATCCAAAACTTGTTTTTTGATTGTAATTACTAGTCTTTTATTTGGTTATCACTAAAGCAGAAGCTTTCTCTTCCTTTGATAATTCATCCTATTCTAAAAGATGAAGCCAGAAGTATTCATTCTGCCTTTAAATCAACTAATCAAGTTCGTGATATTGCATGTAATGCTTCACAATTGATATATATTTCATTTGGAAAGAGAGGAATTTGAGAATTTTTCAGAATTAAAGGACTATTGCAACTTCAAAATTAGCACAGATTGAAAGAGAAGTCACATTTCTTTTTTGAAATAATGGAAGCAAAACTGTGAGAAGCTTGATAAATTCAATTATTCTGGATCGATGGGTTATTGAAATATTGGATACAGGATAGTGTGGGAAGAAAGAACAAGTATTTGGTAGACATTTTGAATAATTGGGCCTTTTGGGCTTTGTAAGTGGGTCGATATGCTTTGTTTTGGTTTGGGTTTTACTATTGTATTGGGGGTTTTTTCCAGCTATATTGGGTCTTTATAAGCTGTATACCAAATTTATATGTGCTCTTTTTCTCTATAAGGCACCCATTTAGGTTAGGGGGATTACAGGGTTTTAATGAGGCATATAAATGAGGTTTTATATTGGTATAGCAATAAAGAGCACCAATTTTTAAAAAAAAATTGCGCATAGCAGGCTTTACACATATGTAAAATGAAAAACACCTAGCATATTTGCTTCTACAGGTCATGTACAAGTGTGCCTCAACAACTTACCTTATTGTTAGAATGAGAAGAAGTAAAACACAAAAAGAATATAAAAAACCCACAGCGTAGAAATAGGCGAGGGAACAAAGGGAGGCTTCATGAATTTATCCTTTTCACAACAAGGATATTTTTATGGCATAGAGTATGCCATGTTTTGTAGTGTACCACTTCATTTTACAAGCCATAAACTGGTTTAGAAGATGGGGAAGATATGACTTCCCACGCAGGTGAATTTTGATGCGAGGTACAACTTTTCTTGGTGCTTGGGTTCAGCCATTACATAGGCAAATCAAAAGTTTTTTTTTTTTGCACCTAGACATGGGTTTGCAATTATTCTTCAACAAATAAGCAATTTTAATTGATTTAACAATTTAGTGAAAGAAGAAATAAGAACGAAGGAAGAATTGTTTTTTATAAGTTGAATTTGAAATCACATGAAGACCGGATCTACAAGAGATGAGATCTTGATTTACTGAGAAGAGAAATGTATTGAGGAAGAAGAAGTAGTCGCCTCGGTAAATTAGGAACGAGAATACAAAGGAAGAAAGTCTATAGATAAATTTTCTAGGTCCACTCAAATTCTAATGTAATTTTCATGCAGTGGAATAACGTGGCACAGATAGCTTTCTCAGGAATTTAACCTAGAGAATAATTAAAATTATTATTTTCAAACAATGCATTTTTCACAGAAAAACTCAAATTTAGAGATAACGACATGGATTTACGTTAAACAAAAAATGAAGAAAATTAATAATTTTGAGTAGGATCATAAGTATAAAATTTCAATATTTTTAAACTTTCATATTCCAACGCACAAAATTTTAAACTTTGACAAACTTGACAAAATCCTAAATTTCATGCATCCAAATCTCACAATATTATTGCAAGTCGTATTATTTCAATATTTCAATTCATTTAAATTTTATATTTAAAATTTATATAAATTTAATTTAATTTAGAGTTTTAATTTCATTTGAAATTCTGGGATATTACAAGTAAAAATGGATAAAAAGATACAATTAATCAACACAGTTTTGTTGCAACAATTTTGTCGCTCGTGTTATCTTGAATTGTTGTTAGTTCAATGTTTACATATCATTAAACCTGCTTAGCTGCCCTATGTTAAATTTCACATGCTATAATATTCATCTAAGTATTCCTCTGACATTATCAAGATCATCGTCATAGGCCATAAAATTTTGATCGTCATGCTTTCTTCTTCTATGCAAATCTTGATCATACGGCTTCTTCTTTTATGCAAATATGTTGCTATAACAACAAAATTTTATGTATTACGAATTCTTGAGAAAGGGGAAGAGTTATGAAAAAAGGAAATGAAGAGGAAACGGATGAAAAAAATGAATAATGAAGAGTAGAGGATGAAGAAAATAGGGTGATGAGAGAATGAAGTTAAGAGGAAGTTGGTCGTTGACATGTAACGCATTCAACGTTAGTAGCTTGATTTCATCTATCCAGCTAAACGAGTGTAACAACCCGAAATTTCAGAACCAATTTTAAATTTTAATTTAAGCTATTTTGAGGAATATGTAGTATAAATTAGTTCTTTTTAGGAAATAAAAATTTGAGAGTAACTTTAAAATTAGTTTTTACAAAACTATTTGACTTAAAACAATGTTGGTTTAAATATTAGAATTAATGATTTATGTTGTAAATTTATAAGATATGGAATTTAACTTGTCTTGTTAAATAATGTATTTCAACAACTATTTATGAACTTGACTTATTTGATAATTTACTTATTTTGAAATAAAATAGTTGAAACAAAAATATCATTTTTGTTGAAATTAAATAGTTAAAAAGAAAAATAACATTTATGTTAAATAGATTTGTGTTAAAAACAAAAATATCTATTTTGTTAAAATAGAATTGTTAAACATAAATTATTCTTTTTATGTTAAAATGTGTATTAGAATTGTTAAAGATTATAAATATTTATTTATTTGAAAATATGTTAACAATAAGATTGTAATATGTTAACGATAGAAAATGTGATCTTTGGTATGTTAGCAGAGATAGGAAAAGAATTCAACTTAGGTAATAATGGGTTAACATTAAAAGTTACTATTTTATGTAATAAGAAGTTATAAAAAAAAAATTAGTCATATGTTGAATTCTATTTTTGGTTGATAAAGATATAAATACATAAGGGTTATTATTAAATAAGATAAAATACGCAAGGGCTAAAATAAAAGAAAACTCCTCACCTCTATATATTATCTCTAACTTTCTCATAACTCTAACACCAAACCCTATTTTCTTTCTCCCTCTTCACCAATGGCCGCCGCTTTCTCTTCTCGTCCTCTTCTCCTTCCTTATCTCTTTCTTTTTCCTCTTTGAAAAACCCTACAACAAAAATAATTTATGTCTTCTTAAAATTTCTGCCATCGTCCTTCTCAAAAGAAAGGAAAAGGAGGATCTTCAAATTGAAAATTTGCTGGTTCCTTGTCTTTATCATATAAATGACAGGTGAGAATTCTTAATTATTTAATAATTAGACATTTAATTACTATATTTTTTTCTTGTTACTTAATTTTTGTTTGTACGATTAAGATTCATGTTATTTGATTATGCGATGTAATTTTGTTATTTATATATGCGAGCGATAAAAATCTCAACTTTATTTGAGATTCATGTTATTTATATATGCGAGCGATAAAAATCTCAACTTTATTTGAGATTTATGTTATTTATATATACGAGCGATAAAAATCTCAACTTTATTTGAGATTCATGTTATTTATATATGCGAGCGATAGAAATCTCAACTTTATTGAGATTCATGTTATTTATTTATGCGAGCGATAAAAATCTCATCTTTATATGAGATTCATGTTATTTGTTTATTCATGCATTAAAAATCTCATCTTTATTTGAGATCAACAATATTTATCCTGTTTAGGCGATAAAAATTTCATTTTTATTTCTATCTGTAATGTAGATTTATTTTTGCGTTAAAGATTCAATCTTATTTATGCATGAACATTGGAATTAGGATTAACAATATAATAATAAAAAATTATTATTACATTTTATTGTTGTTCATGGATATGGGTTTTTATCAGATTTGAGATTTGAGATAAAATCACATTTTTCATGTTTTACATGAAACATGGATTTTATCAAATCAAGAATTAGAATAAAAATCTCATTTTCATGAACCACATGAAAATGAATTTTTATTAAGATTTCATTTCCAATAAAATAATATCTTTTTGATTTCATATAAAAATTGGTTTTTGAGTGAATTTGTCTTTTTCAGTAAAAAGAACAAATTTTGATTTAATATTCTTTTTGAAAGTAAAAACAAATTTGGATTTAATATTCTTTTTGAAAGTAAAAAGAACATTTTGATGTAATATTCTTTTTGAAAGCAAAAAGAACAAATTTTGATGTAATATTATTTTTGAAATTAAAAAAGAACATATTTGGTGTCAACATGTTTTCCATATAAAAAGAACATCTTTTAATGGCATTTTGCTTTATATAAAAGAATATCTTTTTATTGTCATCTTGTTTGTCATGATAAATTCATCGCCTTTATATGTTAACGATAACATGGAATGATTTATATTTATATTTTTAAATTATATTCCTTTTCTATGTAATGTAGAAATGATTACATTTTTGTGTAATATATGACAGATTACATTTTTCTATGTAATATAAAAAGAATTCCATTTTTTTATGTAATACAAAAAGATTACATCTTTATGCAAGATAAAAAGAATTACATTTTGATACAATGTAAAACGATTACATTTCCCATGTAATACAAGAATGAATAAAAAGAGATTACATTGTTAATATAGTAGATGAATGATTAAAAAGATACATTTTCTTTTTCAATGTAAGATAGAATCATTGAAATATTCAAATTTGGATAAAATTCGTGTTAACATAAAAATTACACTTTTATTTAAGTATGAATCATATAAAAGATTTAAGTTGGGATAAAATTGTTTTGACAAAAAAAAAGTATATTTTAATGTATGAATGGATCATATTAAAAGATTCAACATGATAAAATGTATGTTTACAATTAAGATTACATTTTTAATGTAATAGGAGATTTCACATAAAATGATTCAATGTTGATTAAAATGTATGATCACATTAGAATTTACGTTTTTATTGTAATGCAGGATTTCATATAAAAAGGTTCCATTAGAAAAAATAACATTTTAATGTAAAATGTTACATTAAAAATAAAATTGTCATTTTTTTTTATAAAATGTTGCATTAGAATATAAATACATTTTTGTTATAAAAAAATACATTAGACTTTAAATACATTTTTGTTATAAAATGTACATTAGAATATAAATAACATTTTTGTTATAAAATGTTGATTTGGATGACTATTGTGAATTGTTTGAAATATGTAATGTGTTGTTATGACATTTTTGATATTTAAAAACATGTTTACACTGCCATTTACAAGTTTCCTGACTTGTTTATGTTGATTGGACGATAAATTTTCACACATTGTCCAAAAGCACAATTAATAATATATTATTTGAATTTGTGTTGGTTGAAACCCTACACGGGTCTTGGGTTGATATTCTGATTACATATCGCCCTTGTAATTATTTTAAAATGCACTTGGGGTATTATTGAATGTTTTATCATTATTATGGAATTAATGCGATGTTTGAAATCCATACAATTAAAATTATATGGTAATGGATTGGGTCTCATTCCAATTTTGAATTAAAGAAATATTTCTATTTAATATTCAGTTAATGGAAATAATTAACGTATGAATTAGAGAGATTATATCTTTATTGTTTAAAAGTTATAATAAAAGGATTCAATTAAAAATATTACATCTTTATGGTCAGTATATTAAGATAAGAAAGTTTGATTCCAAAATTTGAACATTTTGAAAAGATTATTATTATAATATAATAATAGTATAGAAAGTTCAATTTTTATTAAAGATTGAAATGTAAGCTAGGATATTTGGGAAACAAAGTATTTTTAACAATTAAATGTAAAGATCATATCTTTGTTTTAAAATAATATTTTAAAATAATATTTTCAGTGAATTAATTATAGTAAATATTAGGCTCACGTCCCTATTTTGAAACTTAATTAGGCTCACATCCGGTCATAAACTTATTGTAAATTAGGTCCCTGTTTTCAAAACTTATAAAATAATAATTAAAAAAAATTAAAAAAATTCGTAAATTAGTAATAAAATATATTACGCTTATAAAAAAAATTCAGTTCAAAAAACAACAAAAATAATGTCAGAAAGAAGAAAACAGCAAAAAAACAGAAAAAACTGCAGTTAAATGCATAATATTATGCACCTTTTTGATTTTATTGCATGCATATATGCAATTATTGCAGTTCTTCCAGCGGATAGATTTAACATAATTTTTCAGTTCATTTTTATTTGCATCCAAATGTGCAAATTTCTCAAAAAAATGCACACATGTGTGCAACATTTTTATAGGATAAAAAGTAGGGACCTAATTTATAAAAAAAAAAAACAAAGTTCTGAAAATTTTTAAACCCGCCCCCTATTTTATTTTTTCCGCCTTTTTGTATATTTTTTTTTAAAAAGTGCGTACGTTCATAAAAAAAAAAATCTAAAATATGGAAATAATGTCAGGAATCTACGGAAATCGAAAAAAAATAGTTGCATACATTTATGCAATTATTACTGATAATTGCATATATGTATGCAACTTTTCTGCAAGCTGTTTTCAGATTAAAATCTGAAAATAAACCTGCACAAATGTATGCAAGTATTTGAAATTTTTGCGCACATGTATGCATTTATTTGCATGAATAAAAATTAACGAAGATGTATGTAGTGAAAAATATGCACGGATGTATGCAGGAAAGTGATATATGTGCATACTATTTTGCATTTAACTGGAAATTTCGTTTTTTTTTTTTTTTTTTTTTTTTTTTTTGATTTTTGACGCCTTCGTTGATGGTTTTTTGTTCTGAATTTTTTAGTGTTTACATGTTTTATTTAAATACGAATTTACGTGATTTTTTTATATTTTTTATGACTTTTCAAAAAATAGGGACCTAATTTACAATAAGTTTATGACCGGGTTTTTTTTATATTTTGAAACTTAATAGGGACCTTTGAAAAACGCACCTTAATTATAACTATTAATTATAATTGTATTTGGACACGAGGTTAAGTTACATTTGTGGTATAAGTCTGCCCGGACCCGCCCGGCATATCTAGGAGCCACAAATGTTGAACCTAATGTGAGAGGTCCAAGTGCGCAAATATGAATTGGGCCATGACACGAGGTTAAGCCCAACTTGTAGGATAAGTCTGCCCAGAACCAACCCGCATGTCCAGCATCCACAAGTCACAGGCTTAATGTGGGAGGTCTGGCCCGGTATAAAATATAAATGAATAAGATAATGAATTGGGCTATTTAATCTGTTTTAAATAGCAACGCCATTTTAACCCGAACGTGTTTATCGATTTATTTTATCCATTTTATAATGCATATTAAAAGAGCTAATTTCGAAATTAACATTTTGGAAACAATAAATATTCAATTTGGATTTAAAAATAAAAATATTACATTTTCAATGTAATAAAGATTTAAATGAAAATATTACATATTCAATGTAATAACGATTTAATTAAAAATGTACCTTTATCGAAATGAACTAGTTATTAACTAGAATAAAAATCCAATTAATTAATATTTAATTGGAATGGAATAAAAGAATTGGATTTTGGTTTGTCGTGAACGGTGTCTTTAATAACATTGTTCTTAAACACCGGTTAGAAAGGAATAAATCTTCTAAATAAGATTTAATGGAATTTTCCAACCAATATTTAAATTGGAATTAAATAGTAAATATAAGTTTGGGAAAGATAAATCTTTTAATTAAGATTATTAGAGCTTTCAAGTATATTTAGTAATTGGAATAAATTGAAATGTAAATTTGGTATATTGTGAACTATGTTTTTAACAACATTCGTTCTTTAACCCGATTTACAGTGAAAATATGATTTGGAATTTATAAATCTTTTATCTAGATTTAACAAAAAATTTCCAAAGTAAAGTTTTCCAATTTAATATATTAAATTGGAATTGAATGGAATTCGATTGGTTAATAATCGAGATGAATTTCTATGGATGAAAACTGTTACTATATATGGAATTTAAAAGGCCTTGCCGTTATTCCATTTATATTATTTGTCTAATACAGAAATTTATACCGATTGTATATATTGATCTAATTTCTATGAAATTTCTATATTTTATGGAAAATGATATTGGGTTTATCGTGAACTGTGTTTTAAATGACACTAGTTCTTTAACACAGTTAAAGATAAGAATTATTTCTTAAAAGTGGTTATCATTAAATAATGATTTTGATATTAAAACCGAATTGGAGTTTTAATAAATTCTTAGTTGAATTGATAGAATAATTTCAAAGGATTTTATCCTTGATAAAATTAATGGGAACATTTCCCTAATAATAAGAATATTTTATTAAAAGAATATTCTAAATTGGAATGAGGCGTTGGATGTGTTTTATAGCACTTGATTATAAAATACGCGAATTATTCAGAAAGACCATGTTTAACCCATTCTGAATAACTAATGCGATCAAGAGTCGAAGATGAAGACGGTGGTTGAAGACCGGAGTTCTTCACGTCGTTTGGGTGGTTATTGCAATCTTGATTGGACCGTACACCCAAGACGATGGAAAAAGTGGTGATCATCCAAACGTGCTTGGAGATCGATGGAAATGCGAGGAATAAGGTGCCTCCGGTTTCGTTCAGACCCAGAACGGACTTGTAAATGGATTTAGTGTCTGACAGTATATTCCTTTATATTGTATTCGTTGAACTCTGTTTAATGTGTAGCTGCTGGTGGTGGAGAATTTATTCTTCGCTTAACACCCAGTTATATACTGGTAGATGATCAATGATATGGTATGGTCTGACAATGTGGCACGCCAAGATGCAATTGGTCAAGGCTTTTGTTGAAAAGCAGAACCTTGTGGGATGATCAAAGCATAGCCTGTTTAGGCGTAGCTTTGTGTATAGCGTTACTTCGCGAGCCTCACAACCCGATTGGAGTCTAAAATGGGAGAAGGGACCGTAGGGAGTGCACACGTTTCTTTCTAGCTAGAGTGATGTTAGGGACCTACCAGCGCTGACATTTTACTTATGTGGATGATGGATTTTGAGGCGCCTCGGATTTATAGGCCGTAAGTGGTCATACTATAGGTCCAAAGGGACCGGGAAACGTATGTTCAGGAATTGCCAATCACTTTCGACAGGTGTGGACCGGCCCTACCGCTCCAAGAGTTCACTGCGGGGGATCCTGAGGCATTTGCTAGAGTGTCTCGAATCGGTAAGGAGCTCCTCCCTAGCCTTGACTCATGATGGAAAACCAATTTCCAATACGACATTACGGTTTTGATTGTAAACCCTATATATTGCGACATAGTGGGATGGGGCGCTCATGCTGTCTATGATTAATACATTTACTTTCGAAATTGATTTCAACACTATGCACTTATAGTAATTTCAAAAGATAAATTTTCGCGTACCAAGCATATTTGGCTATTATAAGATAAAACTCTATCCTCCGGCTTGCGTTGCATTGTGTGATGGGACCTGAGTCTTATAATAGCTTCATTTTCCTTTATTTAGCATTGCGCTGTTTATATTTATGCACTGGTATTCTTGGGGGTAAACCCATTCCATGTTATACGGCGTGGTCCCTTGATTTACCTAACTTTAAAATCAACTTAATAACTGTTTTTGAGTTCTCATACCAGTCCCATGACTGACCTGGAGTTTATTGTTTTAACCTAAACTGTGGGTGCCCATATTTTTCTACACGGGCAGCTAATAGTTTTGGTTTTGCAGATATTATATTCACAGGATCCTGGTCTACAGCTGAAGCGATATTCGGAAAGCTCTGTATCCGTGTATTTGTCTCAGTTGTATTTTGTATTATTTTTCCGCTGCTATTTAAATGTAATTTAAACTCTGATATTATTATATTTCCAATGTATATTGTTTATTCATACTTTGGAATATTCTTGTACTCTAATGTAATTGTTGTAACAGCAATAAAATGTTCTTCTGTTTTGTGTTCTGATGTGTGTTGTTCTCAAAGCAATCCGGGCTTTCCTTTACGGGGAAGTTTCGGGTTATCACAACGAGGCTGGTTGGTCGGTTCCATTGTAGGAACGACGCGTCGGAAGCGTCCTTAACGCGGAAGGCTCTCCAAATGACTAAAAATTATACTTAAGGGTGGGTTTGCATGTAATTGTAACAGAGCATTTAAGCGTGGTATTTAAGCAGAGTTGGAAGTTAAATGAGGAATGCATTTGTGGCTTCAAGCAGGACCTTTAAGTGGTATATTTAGTTTGCATGTTTAATTTAATTGAGTTATAGTTTATTAATTAATTGTTTTGTTGAAGATAATTTTTGAAAATTTTATCAAATATTATTTCATACGAAGAGGTGTTCATAGGGGTGGCGTTTGAACATGAATATGAATTGGTGGTTAAATTTGAAATAGTCAAAACGGTGTACGAATTTAAATTCGAACAGGATAATTAGGGTGATTAGCTTAAAAATGAGCCAATGTTGTTAGGACATAGCTAACATTACTTAAGAGATGGGAACACTTAATTAAAGTTGCATCATTAAACCAGGCTAGCCAAATAACCACCACCAAATATGCACTTAGAAATGTCCAACCCCGCTACAACACCATAATAGGCATTATATCAATATGTATACCCCATATCTTCCTAATAATTCTACATTTATAACTCATATGTTTCCTCCTTGTAGCAAAATGCTTAACTATCATAGCAAAAAAAAGTCCGTTTAAAATATTTGTTTCTAGTCTGATATGTGTTTCCACTTATGTTGTTCTTGGCTAGAGTGACCTTGCTACTACTTGGGGAGGTGATAGAATAAAATAGTCAGCAAACTATCACCAATTCAGCCTCTACACACAATTCGGGAAAGGCTTTCAAACCAAGGGTCAATACCTATAGGATCGGGAAGACATGGATATGAAAGTTTGTACCAGGAAATTCTGCTTGCACAATCGCAATATTATACATTAGAACCACGAAAACCTTTTTCACTTAAGCATATTCGAACTATAAGTAATCTACGGATTTTGAAAATAAAACTATATCAGTGATTTTATATTTCTCCGTGGCTGCTCCATGTAAATTACTTCTTCTAATACTCCATTAAAAACATTTTTGACATTGAGTTCCCTTATTTTTCACTTCTTATATAATGCTGACGTCAGAATGATTTTAATGGTTGTTGGTTTGACCAGTAGTGAAAAGGTTTCATTGAAAATCAAATTCATGCTCTTGAGTATCCCTTTGTATCCAATCTTACTTTGTATCTCCCTATAGTTCCATCTGGATTTATTTTAATTATATTAGCCAATTCATATCCAACTACATTTTTGTTTGTGGTGGATTAAATAATTCCATCTTTTGTTTCTAAAAAAGGCAATAATCATCATATATGGTAATTTTTAAGTTACTATCTTTAATTATCTAATTATATGTTTGTTTTCACAATTATTGTTGTAGTGGTGTAGGTATTCAGCATGAAAATTTCTCTTTTTGATATTATTGCAATGTGATACCCAGGTCATACTTGTACGTTACTATTTGATGATTCGGTGACTTGACCATTGTCCAAAATTTGACTTTGTTGCATGTTTGATTAATCTGTATTAGTCCATTCGATTAGATTGCTCGAATCCGGTAGAGTTTGACTAAAAATTTAACATGTTTAGACAATTTTATGAAATCATGACCTAGACCATGAAAAATGATGTGTTGTGGCTCTGAAACTTTATTAAGGGTGTTAAAGGTTCAGTTCGAGTTTAGGTCGGGTCAAATCGGTTCGGGTTGAATTTAAATGGATCGGGTCAACTGATTTATTAAATAGGTCAGAAATAGCTCAACCTGATGCTATCCCCATTTATAAATGGGTTGACCCGACTGAACCCGTATAACTCATTTAATTTGGTCGATTCAGGTCGTACACGGGTAATGGCGGGTTTGGTCATAATGGATCATAAATGGGTCAGGTTAACCCGTATAAGGTATAAACGGGTCAAAATTGGATTATAAATGGGTCATAAATGGGTTATTAACGGGTTAAATTCGAGTTCATGAGTCAAAGGGGTTATAAACGGACCGTGTCGCCCTATATATAAGTATAAACGGGTTATAAACATATCAAATTCGGGATAGCAGGTCAACCCGAAACCCATCCATTTATAAACGAGTAAAATTTGGTTTGACCCAAAAGTGACCCGCCGGCTAAATGAGTTGGGTTGACCTGCTAATTTTCCACGAGGGTTACGGGTCGTGTAGGAAATTAACAGCCCTGCTCTTAATCTGGCTTACTTTTTGATATGCCTCATATATTAGAATACATAGGTATTGTTGGAATTGAGGTTTGTGGATTACATACCTTCTGCGTTGTCTTTTTATATCTATGCTAGCAAAAGGAAATACACTTTCTTTGAGTATAGCATTTCCACTTATGATTATTTGTCCACTACTATTAAGACATTTGTGTCTTTTTATTTTGAATTGTAACCTAAAAGTACGAGGTGATTATCTGATATATACTTTATAAGAAATATAAGACCTTAAATATGGGGAATATAAACATTAAAAAAAATTGACTCCTGATAATCTGCTGACTCCAAATAATGACTCAGCTGGTCCTATCCCTTTTAGTACTTTTATCGGTAATCTTTTAAATTAAAAGGACTAATCTATAAGAGTCATGGTAAAAAAATTATTCTAAGTCTGCTTGAGCAAGCAGAAATTTATTTTTTACCATATGTCTATGCTTTTTTTTCTCTAATGGGCCTTATTTTTCTAATGTATTATCCCATGTAGTCCTACGGATTATACCCTTATTTAAAAAGAATGTACTAAGTGATCTGGACTCAGTATCACCATCATTTTGAATGGTATTTAGATTATGATTAGTTTGCTTTCCTGCCTACATAATCAATGTTTTACAACATTATAAGCTTTTGATTTTTTTTCCAAAGTAAATCCATGTGCTTATACTGAATACATCAAGCTAATGATATGCAGTATCTGTATCCATAACTAGAAATAAGTGGTGACGGACCCTAGATATAAGTTGCAACCCATTGCAGTGGCTTATTTTTTAGATTGAATATCTACATTGGTTGATTTATGATAATTCCCCATTTGACAGCACACTACAAGAAGAATAGTGAATTCCAACGAAAATAGCCGTCGCCAGCCGTTGATAAGATATTGAAGTTCTGTCGAAATGAGAATTTCATTTCGTAACGAGTCCCAATGGCAACAATGGGCATTTTCCAATGGTCTCCAATGACATTTTGAGTCAGTTTCCAATAGCTAGATTGAAAACATGGGATATCTTAATCATCAAATTGCAGCCTAGAGTTTTTTGGAAAATGTTAGAAATTGCCGTTGGAAATCGTTAGAAGCAGTTGAGAAGTGGTAACCAATAAGCCGTATGTAGCCGTTACAAACCATCAAAAGTCCAGGTATTTGTTTCTTTTTTCAAGTCCAATGTCTTCAATCCACCACACACCATCAATAAACATAATAGCTCTGTTGCAAGCATATGTATAAAAAACAGTAATCAAATATATAGCAAAATACAATATTTAATCCAAACCATGCACAATCAATCCAATATGCATACCATAATCCAAAATACCAACAATAATTGTCTCCAAACCAACATGCAACAACTCCATAAACAAATCCAAATCCATGTAAAATAATATATAATTCGTCAAAATGTATCAGCCATATCCTCACCACTCGTAGCATGTAGATGTATATACTAAAAACATACATCTCATCACTCATCATCGCCTCCCGAACCAACCAGTAAAGTGGTTCTCCCATGCCGCTTTATAAACTCCACCAAACGTTGGTTGAGTTGTTCCATCTGCACATCACGATGGCGATCATGCTTTTATATGTTGGCGATATGGGCTTATAGCCCTGCAATTTCGACTTTGTCTCAAGCCCTCTGGTATGCCTTCTGGGATGTCTTAGATTGCCAAAAAATGTTATAATGCCTTTAACATCATAAATGTAATTTACATAATTCTTGTTGAAAAATACGCAATATCTAAATTTAGTTATTTCTGAAAATTACCACTGGGTTCCATGACAGGCTCAAAATAATGTTTACCTCATCAATAGTCAAATCATCCAGTCCTATGTCATACAGTTGTACCTATGCTTGCAAGAAATTTTGTCGTAATGCAAAATATAGTTGAATTTTACATAACATTATTTTAATTCTTTATAACTAACTAGTAAACCAATCATTTTTAAGTAGGCTAATAGCTATAAATAATAAAAAAATTGCAATGTTGTAAGTATAAATAACACTGATTAAAATATTTATAAATGTGTACTTGATTAAATTATAACTTAATTGTATTATACTTCCATACGTAGCAATCGCTTTATCATCATGCTTTTAAGAGTATACATATGAACCCTCATCGCTGGTTTGCATTAGGGCACGGTATGAGTAAAAAATATCCCAATACGACATAGGAGCCTCATGCTCTTTTTGTTGAAACATGAATATATATATATATATATATATATATATATATATATTATAAACTATCTATTAACAACTTACAACTCAAAATATAAAAATGTAATAACAATTGTTATCTTAATAAATAAATTTACCAAGTCTTCGCAATGACGTTGGATTGGTTTGGAACCATCGCGATATATGAGGATTCTTGTTTTTGTTCGTAGAGTTCCTCTCTGACTCTCTTTACAAATTCAAATTGGGAATAATGTTCTACAGTTCTAAATTATGCATTAAATAAATAGAATAATTTAAAGTAATATATTGTAAACTAACTGTAACACCTCATTGCTCCACCATCTGACCTAGGCATCCCATAGGCGAGCGCTTATCCAATTTGGTTTTTTTCCTCACTTTTCTCATAGCCGACACTATTTCCCTATATTTTTTTGCAATTTTAATGTTACGTTGGCGATACATCAGGAAAAGATCAATCTCCTAGAGGTTCATGACACCCTTAATGGTGAGAAAACGAAAGTTATATATTTTAATAAATAGTTAACAATATGTAAATTTTTCTGGTATCACTTGCACAATATAAATGCAAAATATAAATTTACACTTGCCAAGAAGTCCTTCAAATGGTCTATTTGACGTTATATGATATCTTACTTCACTTTCGCCAACCAGCAATCATACTGCTCATATATGCATGTTTAGAGATAGAGAGCACTGTACCTGATGGCTCGAGCTCAAAGACACCATGTTAAAAAGAAACAAACATTTAATAAATCATGACTAATGTATAATACATTGTACAGAAAAGAAAATTAATGCTGAGATAAAGCTAATATTTACTATCAGTCAGCTTTAGGATGCAACTTGACCACTGGATGCGCTAGCTCCTACGATGGACCACTGCCATCACCAGTTGGAGTACTAGTCCCTCGCTTAGAGGAAAAGGGAGATTTTGAATAGGAAGAGCTATATAGATGATAGGTATTGACTTTCCTTTTTGGCCCCATAGTTTTATGGTTTAATCCTTCGTCGACCACACAATTTGTCATATCATAAACGTAATTTGAAAACCAAGTAGCGAAATCTTTGTCGTTATCCCCGTTTGGGTATTGTGAATCGTAAACATAACAGTTATAGAAGAAATATTACATTATAACTAATAAGCAGTGTACGTATTTATGCATACGCATATGTAGATGACATAATGCATTAAGAAGAATATAAGCATGTTACCTAACGAATGATGCAACTTCAGCATAATTGAAAAGAATATATGTGTGTATCGGTAATCTCTATCATCCAGCCATACTTCCACAGATTTCCCAGCTGGTTGACCGTGTTTTTTTTAAATAGATAAGGTCGACTGATAGTCGCCTTGGTTAATGCCTTCATCAATACACATAGCACTCTCAAATGATAAGTTCACATGGCCACTAATATAATGAGAGGTAAAATTAAGCTTTTTCTTCGATACATGTCTTCCAAATTGAACATTCAACTCATGATTTTTGTCTTACTTTTTTCTTTAGATCATTTAAGTACCTATTAAGAATTATTTTAAACTAAATATTTATACATTTAATTGAACTTAAATTTAACGAACTAAATATTAATGCCTCTCAAATGGATACATTCGTCCATGTTACACAAGCCCTCAAAGATATGCTTCAGATGGAAGATGATAGGTAAATGCTTCATTACATTAAAGAAAACTGAAGGAAATATATTCTCCAGTTTGCAGAGCAGTATAGGGATTTTTTTTCCTCAAGTTTACGTAGACGATCCACTTTTAACATAGTAGAACAAACCTCAGACGAAGTTTTGTTATAAGCGTCTGAACTTTTATGGGCAACGGTTCTTTTAAAGAGACAGGTAACAAATTTTCTATCAATACACGATAATCGTGACTTTTCATCCCACTAAATGTGTTGTTTTTGTAGTTGACACACCTACGAACATTAGAAAAAGTTCCATCTAGAAATCTTAACCTTCCAACCAATTTAAAAATATTTTAACTTGATTATTATCTAGCTCCCAGCATTCTTTTGGTTTTTTTGCTGTCATTTGGCTTCACATGAAGCTCAGGACGATTAAATATTATTTGTGTATCACGTCCTGATTTCAAATCACCCTTCATCTTCCCTTTAACACTCAAAACTGTATTGAACACATTATCAAACACATTTTTATCGTTGTGTATCATGTCAGTATTATGATAAATCAGGAGATTTTTTCATAAGACAACCCCCAAAATATATTTTATTTGCACCAATTATGAATTGATGATTTACCTTAAATTTCAATTTTTTCTTTGGTTTCATGTATCATTAAATAATCCTTTACAGGTTATATATATATATATATATATATATATATATATATGTATGTATGTATGTATGTATATGAGGCAGGTTCAATGGCACCTGAAACAGTGCTGCACCCTATTTTCCCCCCTATTTCCTCCACTCATTTCTCCCTTTCTCTCCTTCCACTCACTCTCTCACCTTCCACTCACTTATTATAACATAAATGAGACATGGAAATTAAGGGGCAAATGGGGTTCTCACTTTTTGGGGTGACATTGAATGCATACATATATATATATATATATATATATATAACTTTGCTTGATCAAACCGTTAGTGTTCACAAAGTCTCATGTCTATTAGCTGCAAAGTTTTTCTTACTTCTTCTGAAAGATGATTAATATGATGAAATCACATATGGCAATCAAGTCATGAAATTTTCTTTCTAAGATGTAAAGATAATGATCCTTTATCTTCAATGAAATAAGGATAAGCTAGATGCCAGACCGTACTCCATCCTGAAAGCATTGCATATGCAGGAAAATCGCTAATTGCCTACAACAAAAAAGCAAACAAATGAAAGTTTTTTTTTTTGAAAAAATCATATGCCTTAACTCCTTCGTACCACAATGTTTTCAATTCTTTAAATCAATGGATGTAATAAACATCGATTCCTTGTGTCGGATCATCAAGACCAGAGACGATATTTCTGAGAAACATATATGGAGTTTACATACACATCTATGGAGGTAAATTATAATGTGTAACAACTATAGGCCATGATGAAATTTAGAACCAAATTTCTAACATTACGGCTATCTGTTAAGAAATCGGGATATTTCTGATCAAAATGCTTCCATGCTTCCCCATCATCTAGGTGTGTTAACGTACATTTTTCCTATGTCCTCACACTATGCCATCCCATATGACGTGCGGTTACAGAAGATGCATATAACCTTTGAAGCCTAGGAGTAATAGGTAAATAATGCATACATTTAATCAGGACTTTCTTTCCTTTATTTTTTTCTTGGTTTGTACATTTTCTAGTTACAAATTTTACAGTTCCTAAGATTGATTTCTTCTTTCCAAACAGCATGCAACCATTTAACATGTATCTAATTTTTATACGGTAAATCAAAAGTTGACATAAGCCTTTTCCACTTCATAACGATTTTCGAACATTAAGTTATCAGAGGCATATGTCGCTTTGTAGCCTGTACAACAGATGTAAATACATCTTCTATAAGGCTGTATTTAGATTTCATCGTAATGTGTTCTGTGGTTACTGATAATTGGATATTTCTCATACATCCTTCCCAAAGTAGTTTTTTGCGGCATTCAATAAATCATATATTTTTTGCCAAATATTTGGTTCTTCTTCAGCACTATCACTAGCAAATTGAGAAGTAGAGAACATTGAATCTGTTGCATCTTCAACCATATTCTCTACGAGTTTCATCATAAAACTTTCACTACTCACTACCTCCTCATTCTGTAAGGGATTAATGCACAAGTTCTCTATGACGACCCCAAGCCAAATAGTTCAACACGACATACTAATGCAAATGAAATTTAACCATTTCTGGTATCAAATGCATCAACAATTTGCATCTACTACATGGACAATGGATTTCTTCGTCATTTTCATTATTACCTAAAGTAAAATCAATAAATATGTGTACACCATTATCAAAATATGCAATTATTGAGCCACTATTTCCCTTCATTGTTGATACATCCAGCTTTGATTAATAAAATAATTGATCATTTATCCTTCTAATTAAAAAATATAATATAAATTATAACCACGTTGATAATTTATTTTTCAGTTCAATTTTAAAGTTTAATGCTTTATTAATTGATCATTAACACATTGCTATTGGGTCATCAAACTTCCCATTACAAATATAGTTACGTAATTAAATCTCATAACTTCTTTCATTTTAAATCGTTCAACAAAAATTCGGTAGCACTTTCTTTTTGTTTCTCGAATCGTACACTATTGTGTGCACACTGGGAACATAAAGGAGCACTGTCGAAATTTGGTAATTGGTTAAAAAAGAATATAGATATCCGTTCTGCTACAAAAAAATACTCACGTAATGATCATATACAATACTTACCCGATGAGACCAAAAAACACTATAAGATTTTTATGAATATAATATATTACATATTTTATACTTGATAGAAAAAATGGATTTCAATATAGTTAAATTAATTAACATTTAAATTAAATTAAACCACCATATACAATAGTTTATCACATATGCACATGTTTAAAACTTTAATTACCTAACTGTATGTCATATAAAGTTAATTATCGTTTTCCACGTTTTAGAAAATGCAAAAACTAAATTATGTCATTTGCACTAAATAACTCAAGCAAGCCCTAAAAGCACTAAATTATTCAACTCATGCAGACTAATTCATTATCGCACAAACTAAACATGTTAGCGTTCAATACTTATAGGATAATAACAGTAATGGACCTTCAATAAACTATACTACATAACCAATAAGACAATGTAAACAGTTAAATTAAAAAAATTAACCCTAAATGTGACAACCCACCTTTTTGTATAGTTTAAATTCTACAATAAACCTGATACACCCGATTCAGACTATTCAAAAAGATGGATTATTAATGGATTTGTTCTAATGAAATAAAAATCATAAAAACGAATACATAATCTCGCAGTGGAAAGACTAAAATATAATAACTAAATATCACAAGTACGTAAAACAATTCATGAAGCTATTTACATTTGATTTCGGTTATACACGATACACAGAATTATACAAATTTCCAGGCGGAATAATGAATACTGATATAGTAATAGATAAGTTCTTCGACTCCATATTCCTCTCCAAGAATGAATTTCTTTGAAAATATGAAATACTCGGTCTGACCCGAGCGTAAAGTAAAATAAAATACTCGAGTCAGAATTAATATTCTTATGCAAGTAAATCAACTTATATGAAATGTTTAGGTGACATATACAAGTAGTTTAACATGAAAATATTCTCAAGATCCTGACTTCATATTTCATCTTATTAATTGGTTTGTCTCAACTATCGATTTCCTTATGTTTCCAAAATCAACTCAATATACTCAGACTTAAGATCTCAAATCAACTTCATTTATTAAACTAAACTTCAATTTCCAGTTTCTATAATTCATATTTCAAGATGATTCAATTTCTAAAACTTCAATTCGATTTAGATTACATATCGCGCTTATCTCATTTAAAGCCATTATATTCAAATAAATAATTTAGACTTAGTTGCTTGGATTAGAAATAGACTTTAAATCAACAAAATATATGGCTAAAACAGTAAAATTTAAGATATATAATAAGTGTGGTACTAATGACACCCCAATATGTTCTTCCTAATACCGCAATTAAAAAATAAAGTTCATTAAATTTTGTATGCTTCCTAATAGCACATTACCTCTTCATTCTAATTTCTCACTGTATCATCATTTGCCAAACTTATCACGTACTAAGCTAATCTAAAAACCCTAATCTCTCGTAATCGATGTCTTCTTCACGTCTCTCGCAGGAAAATTCAAATTCGTACTGTAATCTCTCAACTGTTTGTTGATCTGAAAACCCTAATCTCTTTCTCTTCTAGTTTGCTTAATTTAAACTTTATTCACGACTTTTGTATATTCTTCCGCATTGTGGCGTCGAATATGTTAGTCGGTTATAGATCTACGGTTTAGCTCGTTGATCGGTTTTAGAAATAAGGACGAACGAATATCGAACGAAATAGAAATAGAATTTAACAGTGTGGTAGCCTCTATTTTTTAAGTGTGTGATATTAAGAAGAGTGTAATACTAATTCTTATGCTATTTTGTTAATCATGGTATTAGAAAGAATATATTGGGATGCGCTGCCCTGCGACTTTTTCTTCATTTGTCCCATTCGTTTTCTCCCACACTCCAACCTCGCCCTCGTCACTCAATCCCCTTTAGCCACCTCATTTCTTCTATTTCGCACTCTTTTCTAACCATCTTCACTTCCTTCTGATAGCCAAAAATAGGAAATTGGAATCTCGATACATGAACAGTGCCACCAGATCTGGAAGAATCTACTCCATTTCCCCATCAAGTTAGCAAGAACAACTGTAGACCAAGTTCCGTCTGATGTTCTTGTTCTTCCTCCAGTGCTACAACTGAAGTGATAACTCCAATGCTTGAAATGCCGCTGTCGGGTATAGTTAATCTATCTAAGACGCCTCTTTCTAATCTGCTTGTTGGAGGTCTTCCCTCTGCTGATCACTGGTCCAACGATGATGATACGAATGATTTTGAGTCGGACTGTGCACCGAATGATACAGGTATTAAATCTGTAAGACTTTCTCCTCGAAATGAGATTGGTGTTTTGGGTTTCGACACTGACACAATGGTTTCGAATAGTGTGAATGTGGAAAAAAAATGAAAGTGGATAGTGGTATTGTGTTTGCCCCTTCCAACCCAGTTGTTTGCTCAAAAACCTCTGCAGGTTCGAAATGTCTTCAAACTTTTCGAGAGAATGTTGCATTCAAGCATGTTGTGACTACCTCTAATCTGCCTGATAATTTAGATAACGTGGCAACAGAAAACACTCTCTTTGCTTCTGTTACTAAACCTGTTATATTTCATGTCATGGCTGTGTCTGATGATTTAGTTGTTACGCTTTATGATAATCCTGATGGAGTTCATCCAAATTTTCCTTAATGGACATCGCTTTTGGAGAATTCTCCACGTAACAAGGGCACTTATAAGACAACTTTCTTTGTGAACTCTGTGTGGGGATCAATTCTTCTGTACCCAACTCCGGTGTTTCCGTGTGCCCGACAAATCACCACCACATCAACCACACATATTATTAATAATTTAATGAACGGGTCCTACAACCCATTCAAAACTATTAGATTTTGTGCTAATCAATGAATAAGATTGATCCGGCACATGGGAACACCGGAGTTGGGTACAGAAGAATTCATCCCCGTTGTGTGTGAAGGCATTCGTAACCTAACTACGGATGTAATTGGTGCAAGGGCTGATTTCTGGACTGATTGTTTGGTTGGTTTTTTTTCTTGACACACTTCCACCGTATTCGGTTGTTAAGGAGCATTGCGGAAAAGTGTGGTAACTACGTCATGGTCTGCAATTTTAGATGGATTGATCTATGTTTTCATGAAATTTTATCTTCTAGTGGAACGGCTTCGTGTACTCAGTGCAGAGCCTACCATTATTAGAGGGGAGTCGTTTATCGTTACTCTGTGGAGTCCATCCGTTGACAAAGCGAGAGAGCATGTCCTCTCTATTTCAATATAGACTTATTTCTCACACATACCCTCAGTTTTGCAATCCCTAATAAGCCTCAATTGGTTTGGAAAGCTAAGGTATTTTGATGCTAACACAGTAACCAAAGACAAACTGTTATGTGCCAAAGATCTTATTGAAATAACCCCCGATAAACCGCTACCGGAGACAATTAAAGTTAGAATAACTGATGAATAAATGGTTGAGATGAGGGTGTGTTATGGATGGACGCCTGAAGTTTGCTTCTTGTGCCATTCTGTTGGCCATATTCACTCTTCCTGTACTTGAAAACCATCAATCTCTGCTCTCGCTTCAGTTCCTCCGTCCGAGCGTGTCCCACGTCCACAACCTCCTATCGTGAAGTAGGTACCAAATGTTCGTGTCTCTTCTCGTACTATTGCTCAGGAGACTGCTGTCCCTAGTGATAATGATCAATTTGAAAAATATAATGCATTTTCTGATGAGGTTTTGCATTGCAATGATATCAGTTGGTACTCGGATGACCATTCTTGGGTCCATGAATGTTCAGGTATGAGATATGATCCATCTAAAGACTTGTTTTATAATATGTCACCAACATTGAAGGTGATTTACGGAGGCTATTTTACCACGTCGTGAGTGAGGGTTTTGGGCTCATTGTGGAGGGTGAGATTAGTGAGTTGAACAGGGAATTATTCTATGATACTACATGGGATCGGGACAACGAATTTCATAGTTTTAAACTGTGCTTTGAATCTAGCCATGTTGTACTTTTTTCTGAGTTATCAACATTATAGGGACTAGTGATGAATCTACTTGTTCCTCCTATGTGGGGTATTAACTGTTTTTCCTTTAGTAAATGAAGCTCTCTGTTCACTCCTATTTTTATTATATTGTAGTGCCACTTCAACCAGCCTTTGTAGTTGTCGGGTGCTTTGTCTATCACCTATTGTAAACTATTTTATTATTTTCCATAATAAGAGTGTTACAGATCACTTTAAAAACCGGACAGTCATGCAAAAAAAATTATAAATAAAATAGCAAATTGATATACTATACAATATTTTAATTAAAACAATTATAAATAGTTAAATATAAAATATTTCAATTAAAATAATTATAAACGAGATAGATAGATTAAATATAATATAAACAATTTTAATTAAATTAATTATAAAAAAAATAGTTAACTTTAATATAATATAAATATTTTAATTTTAATTTAAAAAATTATATATATAATAGTTAAAATACGTTATATTATAAACTTATTTTATTATTAAAAATATATAAATATATATAGTTAATTAAACGGTAAAATAGAATAACTAATATAAATAACATTAACTTAAGCATCTCCATATTCTAATCCAATTTGATTCAACTCGATCCAATATCAAACATTTACAAAATCCACTTAATATATATTCAAGTTTCAAAATTTCAAATTCAATTAATCAGTTCAACCTTCAAATTTCAATTTTAAAATATTAAACCTTTACATTTAATATCTCATTAAGTCCCATTTTACCAAATTCACAAATCAATTAAATCTTAAATTAAATATCATCCTAAAACTGAATCAAGTATTTCATTAATTCAAATCAAATCTTTACTAAATCAACAAGTTTAAATCTTAGTTTAAGCTAAAACTTTCATTAAATCAATTCAAATCTTTTAGTTAACAAATTCAATTTAAATTAAATCTAAAATTAAATTTCAATCTATTGCCAAATAATTCCTATTAATAAATTATAAATTCAAGCTTAAATTTCTAAACTTTAAATATTTGACCAAAAATCTAAATCGATTCATTTAATCAAGAAGCTAGGCATATATCATTTCAATCAATATCTAAATTCCATAAAAAAATTCGTACATAGTATAAGATGTTGGGAACTTGCAAATATCATAACAAGGGCAATAAAAATCAAAATAACAAACCTACAATGATTACATACAATAATTCCTATTAATCAAAATAACAAACCTACAATGATAACAAACCTACAATGATTACAATGATTGCATGTAATCATCAGCAGTTATTTCAGATAAATTATTAACCATCGGTTTATGTGATTTAAATCAATAATTCAATAAATTATCAACTAATAATTCAAATCATTATCAACCAACAATTTATGAAATTATGACTAACAATTTAACAATTAAAATCATGAAATTAGCAACTAACTAATCAAGCAATTTTAAATAATTATTCAAACATTTATAGCCTAAACAAATGCAAAATAAATCTAATATTATCATCATTTCATGTGTTATTAATTTCAAGCATATGAATAATAATCGTGGGAGATTCTCACCTTATGTGGATTTAGATCATGGCAAGCTCAGAAACGGGATGTCACGAATGTTCGAACATGACACACATGAAAGTATAGTACACGACCCTGACAAGCTCAATTTCTCAATATAACAACATGAACAAATGACTTAGCAATTTCAAGTTTTAGGTCACCCTTGATAGCCAGCTCAAGTGCAACCAAGAGGTCAGGTCAAGCTACCTACAACAACAGAATAAAAATCGAAATTGGTTCACATGTTCAGGTCATCTACAAAACTGGTACACAAGTACATGGGTAGCGCAAGAGGGTTTGAGTTCACGACATGGGATGGACTGCTAGAAGGCGCCGCAGAGATGCTATGGAGGTTGACGGAGCGGTACATGAAAGTCGGGAGCGGGTCTTAGTACTACAACTGGAATGGTTTATCCAGTAGGCCGGAGCTAACAGGGAAGCCGCTGGACAACGAGCTAATGTGGGGAAATGGTGTGGTTCATGGAGGAAGGTGGTCGTGGTGACATGGTAGGTCAGAGAGAGAAAGGAGGCGGAGCAATGAAGGCTTTCTAGGTGGAGTCACTGGGTTCGAGTGCTGCAATGGACGTGGAGGAGGTTACATGATGAAGTGGTCGATGTAGGCCAACGAATCTGAAGCAAAGGTGGAGAGGGTGAGGTTGGTGGCCTGGTGGAGCGGATGCGAAATCAGCGAGGGGGAGACTGTGTTCGGTTCCTTGAATACTGGAGGCGGTGGATGGAGGTTGATGTTTGTGGGTCTGGGCATGTATGGTGGGTGCAACGTCGAGGGGAAAGAGTAGAAGGTGGGTAGCGGCTTTAGTGGAGAATGAAAAAATGAGAGAGTGCAACTTTTTTTCTAATTTTTCCAAGATCTTGATAAATAAATGGAGAAGAAGGAAGATAATACAAAGAGGAAGAGGGAAGAGAAGATGAAAGTGACAGAAGATAAAATTTATTTGAACGATGCTAGAACGATCGAAAAAATTATTTGAAAAATATGTGGCAGGAATTCAGTGTAATTCACGGGAAAGAAACAATCAAATGGCTTATACAACTGCTGCATTTTCTGATTTTTTTAATTTTCGGTTGATTTAGCATCAGTGAATTTATTTAAAAAGAATAGAAATGATAAACATGGCAGATTCACATGTTTGATTTAAAATTTACTCTACCAATACACACATTTATTTCAATTTTTTAATAATGATTTTTCTTTCCGTTCCGATGCGAATGTGATATAATTGGTGTGTTTCTTGCCCTTTTCTTCCATCCAGTTTGCTTCACATTGTTCGAACAATACGATACTTCTGAGTATATATAAGCTTTTTTTATTTTTGCCTGATTTTAAATTTTAAATTTTAATATTTGTAGTTATATAATCCCTATATAAAGCTGAATTTATACGTATTCTTCAACCTTTGGAACTGTCAACTGAATTGTTTCAAAATCATTGAATTTTATATGGATTGGAACATGCAGTATTTATGGTTCTTCAGTATGCATACAGATGTTACTAAAATAAATAAAAGGCAAATTATATTTATGTTACTAACGATCGATTTAATTTATTTAAATTAAACAAAATACAAGTAATCCAAATCCTAATTTAAATTAAAGTTTATAGTTTAAATTTAACATCAAAACCATTTCTACATCGTTTATAGCTGTTATTTCATGAACGTCAAATATCGTTTTAAACTCAGATTTATTTTTATTATTAAAACTATACTTTAATCTAAATGAGCACGTATAATTTTTTCTCAAAATATTGTTTTAATATGATTAAACGCTAATTCAATTTAATACGAAACATAAACCACAACTAGCTCGCTTCTTTTCAATTGAAACATTATAATTAATTTAATTTCAATTTATTCAAAAATACAAGCATTTCAGTTACATCATATAAAATTATTTATAAGAATTCATATAATTTTGTCATTTGAAATTGATGGAAAATATGGGTTGTTACACTAAATAAACAAATTCATGTAATTAGGGTTTAGACTAATTACCTAATTTAGAGGTGGTTAGGGGGCTAGTGATGAAGAGAGTGAAGTTTGAAGAATTTGGAGAAGCTCATGGAAGCTTGTAAGATGACCAACGACAAAGTGGGGGAGGGTGGAAGGTTTTTCTCGTTTATTGGGACGAAAGAGAAGTGAGGAAGAAGAAGCATGTATTTGGTCTGATATCTCATGATTTTCCATTAGCTTCCAATGGTCGTAAATGGCATTATTTCAACGGCTTCCAATGGCATATTATTTTATTCGTAAACGAAGTCTAGAATGTATTAGTTGTTAGAAATCTGCTATTAGAAGCTTCAGTAAAACGTTTCATTTACTTTTAACGTTGTGCGGTTTCTAATCTTAATGTGACCCTATTAATTTTGTTATAAATAGAATTTTCCATTTTCCATTATGCAATTTCTAATCTTAATGTGACCCGATTAGTTAGGACATAAGTAGACTGTTCATATTTAGAACGTTAGGTATGTGATTAATTTTAAGCGTTGAATTAGTATACAGTGGCGGATCCAGGAGAACTTCTTTGTGGGGTCCTTATGTAAATATAAATGTAAAATAAAGTAAGAACTGGAGAAATGTAAGAACTGGTAGAGAAAAGGTTTGCATTATAGGCTGAAGGCATGCATTTCTTGTCATAAAAGTCAGTAGAAGCTGACAAAAATGGCTTAGAAAATGGTAGAATTGAAGAAACGTGGTTGATGGACCTTTAGATTTGGCAGATTGGAGAAAAGTTGAGTGGGGTCGTATCCCCCCACTCAAGAAGCCTGGATCCACCCATGTTAGTATATGATGGACATACCAGATTTAGAGTTAAATGTTATATAAAGGACTGGGTGCTTTCTCTCCCTAAGTCAAGAGTTGTATTCTTCTCCATCTAAAAACACATAAGGAAATATGGTAAGAGAGAGAAAGCGAATTCTGAGAAGAAGAGTAAACATTAGAAGTCAAAGAAAGAAGAAGACGACCATTACATCTTCTGTTGCTAATCAAGGTACGTCATTCTAAACAACAGATCATATTAAGTTTCTCCCTTTTGTTTGTGAAATATTCAGTATGGATGACCATAGAGCTATTCAATTGAATTGTACATCATTAATCATGAAAGATCGAATTATACAGAAAATTCTAACATGTGGTATCAGAGCCAGCCAATAACTGAATATTTCCTATGATTGCAATTGATTTATTCTATCCTTTACTCATGTTGTAAATCAAGTATGTATAATAAGTCATTTATAAACATGATATTTTTGATTTTGTTAATCACCAAAGTGGTCACAATCAGAATAATCATTTAGTGCATAAGTGGCATAATGATTATTGATACAAATTGCCAGTTATAATTAAAGCAATCAATAAAAAAAACTAGCATCACTAATGATAGAACCTGAGAACATACCCAAAGGAAAGTCTTATTCTATAACTAGTTGACATGATGAGGTTTAATAGATATTTTTATTAAATAAATATTGATCATCCAAAGATATTAATTATATTTAATTGAATATATTTATTGCTTCATTATGTTTTGGTATTTAATTATGTTAAGTATAAGATAATATCTACCCAAAGGACTGTTATATTATATTGTTATGTACATATCTGAATCCCGTTAGTTATGAGCTTATAGTTATTTCAATTTTTATTTGTAGTAGTTCCCATGAATACACATGCTTCATCTGTTACATTGTTCACTAGTGTTAATCTTTCTAAATGGAGAGAACACTACAACAATAAAGGTATTTTATAGCGTTTGAAAAACGCTATTATAGCCAAATATAGCATTTCAGAGAACACCATGTAATGACATGCTATCTTAGACCGTTGACTTTAAATAGAACTGGGTAAAACGCTATTAAAAATTGATATTCTATAGCATTTTCCTTTGCTATCAAACATAAACGCTATATGAAATCATAACCAACAGCAACTTGTTATAGCGTTTATACACCTTCTGTTATAGCATTTTCTTTTATTTCTACAGCGTTTATGCCTATAGTTTAATAGCGTTTAGATGTACGTTGGAATAGCGTTTACACCATGTTACTAATAGCATTTGTGCAGATCATTTTATAGCGTTTGTGCAGATCATTTTATAGCGTTTTAAAAACCTTATAATCTTGCACCCAAATCCATAGCATTTACCATTTGTATATCACCATTTTAGCTTTTTGTTAATTTTAAATACATGCGTATCATTCAGACAATGCTCATATATATCTTCTATTTCTCAAATATAATGTATTTTACAAACAAACATGTAAACTACAACATAATATTTCATATATATCATTGAACAACATTCATACATTCAAACTTAATATTTCTTACATATAATTCAAATTACTTCTCATATATCCAAGCTTAACAATTCGTACATAGATCTTCCATGTCCATAATACGTCATATATACTTGCGTTAACAAGTTACCTACAAAGTAGTCAAATATTTAATCTTGCTTTGCTTCTGATATTTTGTCCAAAACATGAGAAATTTGGTCCCGTCACAACAAAAATAAGCAATATTTAGGTCAAATATTTAAATTTGTGTGTGTGTGTCTATATATATATATATATATATATATATATATATATATATATATCTGTGTGTGTGTGTGTGTTTGTTGGTTAACAACAACTAAACCATTATATCTATATTCTAGATATATTTTAATGGCGTCTGAAGAAACCCTAGGAGGCGATGATCCGCCTGGTGATCTACAAAATTCTAATAATGCTAATTCTTCTACCTTACCTGACGATTCTCAAGAGGGATGGCAGGAAGTAAGGTCACGTAAATCATATGCTAGGGCTGCGAAGGAAGGGATCAGTTCCAAAACAGGAGGGGGAACAAATTCGTACAAACCAAACAACCAATATGGCAGATCTGACAGATCATATAACAACAATAAATTTAATAAAGTTGCGCCCCTTTTCAGACCTGGAACAAGAACTTAGGCTAATGTTGTTGAAGGTAACACAAAAATATCTGGGGATGTTCAATTTTTTAATCCTGCAATAGATAACGAAGGGGTATTTGCTCAATTAGATGACAAAGTATTTGAATTGGCTAAATACATATGGAAGCAATCGATATATATTTATCTAACAGGCAGAAGGCCTTACTACGTCCATCTTAATGCATCTATAAAGAGGGAATGGAAACCAACAGGTAGATGGGATGTTTTTGCACGGGAAAACGGATTTTATTTAATCAAATTTGAACTAGAAGTTGATTGTACAAAAGTTCTTGAAGGCGGTCCATGGTTTATGGACAATAAACTTATATTTATAAAGAGATGGGAGGCCAATTTGAATTAGAAAGAGATATGTTAGAAACACACCCAGTCTGGGTTAAATTGAAGAACTTGGATCTTTCTTTGTGGAACTCTAGAGGGATTAGCATGATCGCTAGCCTCATCGGGACTCCTCTAGCAATGGATGATAGTACTAAGAATGTGAAAAGATTAAACTATGCTAAAGAACTAGTGGACATTAAAGCTAGTAGTGAAATTAAGCATCAAGTGAGAGCTAGGGATTCTAAAGGAAACATTTACATACAGGAGGTGGAGTATGAATATATTCCACCTATTTGCAAAAAGTGCCAGTGTTTCGGGCATACGGACGAGCAATGTTCAACTGTAGTTAAGTCGATGGTTTGGCAACGAAAAGAAACTACTGCCAACGATTGCTTAATTACAACACAAAATGCTGGAACTTCTTACAGCAGCAATGAAGGCACAACTACTACTAACATAATTACAGAGGATGCTAGCAGAGAGAAAAACACTTCAGTACAGAGGGACACTACTCAATTGGCTTCTGGATCAGATGAGACTGTGGTGGCTCCCCAGTTGCCTCTCCAACCTGCGGTGGTAGTGGAGGTGGAAGAGGAATCTCCCCCGAAGCTTCCCCAAAGCAGTGAGGATGCAAATATGGATGCACAAGTAGTGAAAGCTCATCAAGCAATACCTGTGACTGATCAGGAAAAATGTCCTGAATCAATTGAAGACATAAGACGGTTAGAAATAAACATTCAAAGTGACAAAGATAGTGAAAAGGAGACTGAAACTAGAAATGAAAGCTTAACCAAACCTAATGAAGAATATGTTGAACAGTTCAGGGAAAAAAGGTAAAGACAAAAAATACCAAGGTAATAGATGGTTCTCCTCCTATTACGATGAGTCGCAGTCTCAAGCCTTAATGTCTATTTTAATGTGGAATGTGAGAGGTCTAAATAACGATACCCGTATTTAGATCTCTCAAACATTAGAAGGAAACTGTCTCCTTCTATAATGGGTATTCTGGAGAATAAGCTCAACGATATATGGGAAGTGAATAGGAGCATACAAATAATAACTGTAGTGACTCACATGGTCATATTCTTGCGATGTGGAATAAATCTATATGAAAAGCTCACGTGTTTGACTGTGATAACCAGCAAATAACTATTAAAGCATGTAATATGGGGGGTCTCCTTATATATGTGACTGTTGTTTATGCAAGTAACTTTGAAAGCAAACATGTTGAACTTTGGAAAAAAATCATAAATCTTTCTAACTCTATTGTTAACCATTGGATTGTCTCTGGTGATTTCAATGCTATTTAAATGCTAAGGAAAAGAAAGGTGGTATTACTGTTCGAGTTTCACAGCTCTCTGAATTCAACAATTGCATGACTGCTTCGGGATTGGTGGAGCCTATGCACTCTGGCCTGCAATTCACATGGCACAGTGGTGAATGTAGGAAAATCTATAGCAAACTTGATATAGTGTTTGTTAATGATGTTTGTATAAATTTGTTTGCTGAAATTAGCAGCAACGTGCCACCCCCTTCAACTAGCGACCACTCTCTAATCCACATAAAGTTGAAAACATGTGTACGAGAGGAAAAAGGTAAACCATTCAGATATGCAAATCATTGGCATCTCTTTAGTGGTTATTATACTAACATCATCTGTTCTGAACTGGCTGTACATGGAAATGGACACATGTATCATTTGACTCAATTTCTTAAGAGAACAAAGTAGAGACTAAAAGAATGGAACAAATTCAGACCCAATGGCAACAGTATGGTCGAGGAATTGGAGAAAATAAATGCAGACTCGTTAAAAAATCTTGAGTCTGATGATGCTACAGATGAGGATTGGAGAAAATATACTGAGTCTCAAGCAAAACTGAAGCAAGCTTTATATATTAAAGCTGTTGAGCTCAAGCAAAAAGCTAAAGAACATTGGTTAACTGAGGGCGATGATTGCACTAAGTTTTTTATACTAAAATGTCTGTTAGACGAAATACTAATCACAATTTTCAATTTTAGGATCAGGATGGCCAATTTATTGTCAACTTTAATCAAATTGAAAGTGAAGAAATCAACTACTTTACTGCTCTATACAATGGAGAGGCTAATGAAGACTTACCCCATATTGTTCCCCGTAGGCTCGTCAATGAAGCTGGCAGGAGGAAATTGATGGACGCTGTCACTATTGAAGAAGTCAAAACTGCCTTGGCTAGCATCAAAGCAGACGCCTCCCCTGGGCCAGACGGTTTCAACTCCGCCTTCTATTTGAGACATTGGACAAACCTGCAACAGTATGTGGTTTCAGCTATTCAGGAGGCTTTTATTTCAGGCAAGATTTTGAAAGAAATAAATCAAACTTTTATTTGTCTGATTCCTAAAACTGCTAAACCATCTGCGATTTCGGATTACCGTCCTATTGCGTGTTGCAATGTTATTTATAAAATCTTAAGTAAAGTGGTGTGTAACAGAATGAAAGCAGTTTTGCCAGATCTGATTGCAGATAATCAAAATGCTTTTATCAAAGGCCGTAGCATATCTGAAAATTCTGTTCTTGCACATGAATTGGTGAGAAACTTCAATAAAAAAAGGGGTCGATAAATTTTGTCTAAAGGTTGATCTCCAAAAAGCATACGACAAGGTTAATAGATCATTCATTTTGCATATGATGAAATGCATGCATTTTCCTGACATGTTTGTGCAACTTATAAGTGAATGTATTACCACTGCCATATATTCTATCTTAATTAATGGTGTTTCCAAAGGATTTATATCTAGTAATCGTGGACTGAGATAAGGAGATCCCCTTTCTCCACACTTATTTGCAATTGCTATGGAGTTTTTTACTCTACAAATGGAATTGGCTAGCCTTCACTGCCGCATTCGTCCAGTCTATAACAATCAACCTCACATCACTCACTTAATTTATGCGGATGACCTAATTATATGTATCAAATCAAGCATTGAATCAGCTAAAACTATTAAACACGTTTCTAGATAAGTATGCTGGCCTCAAATTGAATGAACAAAAGTCAAAATGTTATTTCAATGCACATTGTAGAAATAAAGAGGGAATCTTAAATGTGTTGAATGTAATTGAAGGTTCTCTCCCCGTGAAGTATCTTGGGGTGCCTCTCTCTTCAAATAAGGTTACGGACAAAGAATGTGCATTTCTTATTTCTAATATTCGAGAGAGGTTACAAGAATGGAGCTCGAAACTTTTATCATTTGCTGGAAGGATAGAGTTAGTTCACACTATGATTCAGGCCAAAGTCTACTTCTGGCAGCAAACTTTTCAGATACCAGAAGAATCGATAAGCAAAATTGAAAAGGTTTGCGCAGATTTTATATGGAGAGGGGGATTACATAAGATAAAATATCATGAACTTTGCAAACCAAAGAAAGAAGGTGGTGTCGGTTTGAGGAACCTACGGGAAAGGAAAAAGGCTTTTACTCTTAAACTTGAGAGTAAACTCATAAATTCTTCTTCTCTATGGGCTAGGTGGATGCGAAGTAAATACATGCATGATAATTACTAGACGATGGGTATAGACAACAATGCCTCCTCAACTTGGAAAGCTATTCTAAATATAAGAGACATTCTATCAAAAAAATGTGTACGAGAATTTGCATGTGGTCGAGAAACAAGTTTATGGAGGGATCCGTGGATATCTGGAAAATCGATCATTGAATATATGGGATGGGATACATACTCTGATTTTGGCTGTCCTGAAATTTCTATCAACTCCATTATTGAGAGTGGTGAGTGGAGAGTGACCAGTTTGCCTCTTAACGAAGGAACTAAAAGAATCATATCAAACATGCAGACTTATCCTGATCATCAATCTGATACATGGGTTTGGAAACACAGTGCAGAATTCACAATCAAAACATCTTACAATTGTGTTCGAGAGTAAGGGGAGAGATGTGTTTGGGATAAATTTATTTGGAGTAAAGCTAATATACCCAAAATAGCTTTCACTACTTATAAAGCTATCAAGGGAAGGTTGCCAACAAAAGACAGACTGAACCAATGGAACATCATCAACAACACTGATTGTTTTATGTGAAGATACTGAAGAAACAAATCGACATCTATTTTTTGAGTGTAGATATTCTAATCAAATTGCAAGCAGGTGTTTTCAAGCTTACGGCAGACAAATCAGAGAAAATAACATGCATCGGCTATTAGATTACCTGGCTAACCAATGGCATGCCAAACACATGGATTCCGATGAAAATAGCGTCATATTCACAACTTTAATTTGGTGGATTTGGAAGGAAAGAAACCGCCGATTGTTCTAATCGAAAGCACGAACAATAGAAGAAATTAGTAGACTGATTAACCATGACGTAGAAATTAAACTGAAAAGTAGAAGAAGGAGACTCACCACAAACCAGGATAGCAGAAGAGTTGATACTGGAGACATAGATCGAGAGGAGATGAATGATCAAAACCTAACTACACAACTCCGTCGCCACCCTCCATTACTGATTTGGGAATATTTTGAGTTAAATGAGTTTCCTTTTTGGCAAATTCTATTTCAACCCACATAATTAGTTAGTAGCCCCCCATTTTATCAAAAAAATACGATGACCAAACTGCCCTTTTACTGTTATATTTTTTTTAGTTTTTTGAACACCTCGTAGTTGCATTACGTGGTTTTTTGGTGTACCTCGTAGTATGTCTATGTGGTCCATGAATGAACCACGGAGATCATCTACGTGGTACTTTGATGAACCACGTAGGGCAACTACGAGGTACAGTGAAAAACCACGTAGTCCCCCTACGTGGAAGGGTAATTTTGGTTTTTTTTTAAAACGGGGGGCTACTAACTAAATTTGTGGGTTTACTGATTATTTCATGATTTGGGGGGCTACTACCTAAAATGGTCGGTGGAAATAGAATTTGCCTTCCTTTTTTGTGAAGAGAAAGATGTGTTGTCGATAGCCTATTTGGCTTTCGCTTTTTCCACGTTGTATATTGGACTGTAAATACTTTGGGCTGGGTTTGGGCCGTAATAAAATTATACCTATTTTCAAATATGTGTGTGTATGTGTGTGTGTGTTTGCACATATTTCATTAAATATACCATAATATCGATAGTTCATGCTAAGAACTATATGTTTTTGCAGGGATAAATTCTACTTTAAAGTCTAAACAAAAGCCAATTAATTCAGATACACATAACACTTGTACAGCTATACAAGCCTCATGAGAATTGAAGACTAATAATAGTGCTTTCTCATAAAGGAATAACGAGCCACCGTAGACCCAAAAGTGATTTCAAAGTAAGTTTTATATGACTGGATAAAAGTGACTATACTGACAAGATTACATTTGTATTCAATTATGTAAATAACACGAGATAAGTTACAGTTAGTCTATGTACGCCAAATTCTATTAATCAAACAATGACAAATAACAAATGTGTAATGACCCGCATTGGCAGAGGTATTTTGATTAATTTATTTAATTATATAAATGGTGATTAGTGAATTTAATGATCGTTGAATAAAATAATGATGAATATTTAATTAAAATAATAAATTAAATAATATATTTAATTCTGAAATAATCAGAATTGGCTGAAATGACGATATGGTGTGAACCGGATCATCTGTGATATTTAATTCAGCTTGGAATTAAATTTGAATAACGAATATATTCAATCGTCGACAGTTGAACGTATAGTTTATAATATAATTATAAACGAGCTCGAAATGGCGCTGCAGTTCGTAAATTGGCGATTCGAACTTCAACTGAATGTACATGATTCGTTTTAAATCGGATTTCTATGAAACAAGAAACGTACGGAGCTGGTGGAGTATATCTTTCTAGTGGAAGAGAAAAATCGGGATTTCATCGTGTAGATTTTGATGTATGTCCAAATCAAATTTTAGAAAAGTCGCTGTGGAATTCCTTTATAATTTATAAAGGAATTATTTATATTTTAAAAAGGGATTTCAATATAAATCAAATATCGGGTTGATCCAGAAGTGAATATCGAGTTGTAAATACATACAGGAATATTCTAGAGCTGCGTGGTATGCCACTGTGAATATAGACGATAATATTTAATTTTAAATATTTAATTTAATTATATTTAAATATATTTATATATTTAAATAGGCTATTTAGAGCATTAAAAATAGCCACTTTTGCAAACGAAGTCGGAATTCGACGAAACCAGTTTTGTTGGATCCGCAATATCAAACAGTTGTTAGATTTCCAGTTTCGTGATTTTTGGAGTCACTGTGTGGCCATACGGATTTTTAGAGTGTAAAATAGTCAGTATTTCGATAGTTAAAAATACGCTGTGCGAGCATATGGAGTCGAAATTCGACGAAACCACTTTCGTTGGGACCGTAATGTCGAGCTCTAGCTACATGTCCAGTTTCGTGATTTTTGGGTATCATGTGTGATTACAGGGATTTTTAAAGGACCAGAAACGAATAGAGAATCGAATAAATTAAATAAATAAATAAAAATATATATCCTAATGTTTGTATGATCCTAACCAAGGCCACATGCCATTCTCTCTCGGCCACAATCCTCAACTACCCCGCAAGTTATAACAGGAGGACAAAAATTCTCATTTCAGAAACCAAACACAGAAAGAAAATCCAAAGAAAAATTAATGAGAAAATCAAATACATGATGAAATTCAAAAATCTTGAATGCATAGAACTCCTCAAACCAAACACTTCGATTCTGTGTACTTCAAGTTGAGATCGACATTTCTTTTTGGGTTACGGAGGAAATACCAGTATGGTATGAACGAACTAGGTTTGAGGAAATGTTGAGTATGGAGCAATGATTCGAGAGTTGAGTGTTATTTCCAAATTCATCAATGAAAACCGCAGCTGGTATGTGGATTTTGGGGTATTCGGTGGTCGTTACTGTTCGTCGAGGTACTGGAAGTCGCTGATGACAGGGTGAAGGCGAGTTGGGGTTTAGTGGTGCTGAAAGGTGGAGGAACTAATGAGAATCGTTTTTGTGGTGGTAGTTCTCGAATCCATGAAGTATTGAGGGGAGGAATGGAGATCGAAGTGGGATCAATGGCATTTGGGATTGTCTGTAGCTTACGGGATGGTCTTTGGGAAAGAAAAGGATCGGGTTCGGGTATGTATTCAACGGCGGTGGGCCAAGAAGGATGGGTTAGGCCCAATGAGGGATAACACTTATGTTTTAATTCAATTTAATTAGTGAAGGAGCTTGTAACCTTGATATCTTTACCATACGATATCAGAATTGGACGAAACAAGATCCGACAGGATCGTATGGATGGGAGCAACACAATGGAGCTGACTGGGAGTGAATCCGAGCTCGTTACGATTTATGGCAAAATAAATTGTCCGTCGAAGTCAAATAAACGCAAACCGTTATTAAACGATTAACGCGCCAATGTGAGTAAATCTCACCAACTCTGAACAGTTTATAATTTCATGTTGTATTTTTAGAACTGTTAGATATTGGCTGATTGACTGTGTGTTGACTGTTTGATTGAACTGCTAGTCAGTTAGTTAAATTTCTATATTGATTCTGTTTAACAGAATGTATCATATAGAACTGAAAGTGATGTTATCTATATTGTTTAACATCTGTGATGTAGGGAAACAGGTTGGAGGAATCCGACTGGATTCCTCAACATTTATTTTACTATTTTTCATATATTGTGATATATGATGTGATATATAATTTGTTGTCGATTATATGTGTTAGGACGATACTGATCATCGTGATTTGATATGTTGAATACCATAACATATCGAATGTTGATAAAGGATTATTTTCAAAGTGTATTTTGAAAATGAATTATTTATATAAAATCGATGGATTTTATATAGAAAAGGAAAAGAATTTTTATAAAAGAAATATTTATAAAATCAAAGGATAAGTTAGAATAAAAGGAAATCATTTGTAAAGTGAAGAACCGTTACTAAAAGTAAATCTTTATAAATGAATAGTTTATTCGAAAAGAAGTTAATCGATGTTAGTTAATCGATTAGAGAATAAAGTTAAAAGAAGTTAATCGATGTTAGTTAATCGATTAGAGAATAAATAAAAGGAGTTAATCGATGTTAGTTTAATCGATTAGAGTTAAAGTAAAAAGAGCTAATCGATGTTAGTTTAATCGATTAGAGTTAAAGCAAAGGAGCTAATCGATGTTAGTTAAATCGATTAGAGTTAAAGTAAAGTGAGTTAATCGAATATAGTTATTCGAATAGAAAGTAAAGTGAGTTAATCGAATATAGTTATTCAAATAGAAAGTAAAATGAGTTAATCGAATAAAGTTATTCGAATAGAAGCAAATGAATTAATCGAATATAGTTTATTCGAAGAAAGAAAAGGAGTTATCGAATATAGTTTATTCGAAAGGAGTTAAGTCAAATAGAGTTAATCCAATAGTGGTAGTCAAATAGAGTTAATCCAATAGTGGTAGTCGAATAGAGTTGATTGATAAGGGTTAATCGAATAGAGTTAATTGATAAGGGTTAATCGAATAGAGTTAAGTGAAAAGAGTCAATCGAGTATAGCTATTCGAACGAGGTTTAAGTAAGGAAGTTAGTAAAAGGAATATAAAGTGAACTTTGCCTATTTCAAAGTTAGAAATGTTGTTCAGTTAAGTTCTGAGAGGTAGTTCTACCCCAACTTGATTGGCTTCGTTTTTAACTAAGGAATAGTTAAGGTTCGGCAGCAAAGGAAATGGTTTGAGTTGGCATCGCGATGGTTTGTTTAAAACACCTGTCTAAGTCCAATGAAGAAGCTTTGGAAATGTTTTCCAAATAAGAAACCAGAAATGTTTTCTAATAAAGAAAACAAGAAATGGAAATGTTTTCCATTGTTAGTAACATATATTTTCAAAATTTAGAAAATAAGAAATATTGAATATAGGGAAACATGAGATAAGTAAATAAATGAACTAAGGATATAAATGTTAAATGATGTTTGATCGATATAATTTCCATTTGGAAATAATATCGTTGTTTGCACACTTGTTTTATTCGATAGTTAAATCACAGACTATCGAAGTTTTGACCATTTTAACGTTGTTAATATGGAGAGACCAGTTGGATTATTATCCAAAGAACCACTTTGTATTGGCATAAGCATTGCGAAGAATATATGCCAAAGGAAATTGAAGACGGAGTTATGCAAGGGCTATCCTGTTTACAGAATAGTGCCTTCGGTTCATCCTGTTCCTGGGTGACTTGTATGGATGGATGTCTGACAAAGTATTTCCAGACGATCACGTATATTGATTTCTCCAACCGTACCAAGAGTGGAGGCGAAGAAGGAAACTTCTTTTAGCTAACACATAATGTATGGTTGAGGACGTCAATCGGTGATTTGATGGATTTGATGATGTGGCATTCAAAGTGAATATGGTGTGATGATAAAGCGTAGTTTCTAGCCTCATCATCCGGTAAATGACAGAAATCGGGCAGGCCGCATGGCTAAGTCGGTCGCACCGAAGTAGGGTGTATAATCACCTGATCTAGAGTTTCATTTACTTCTAAAAATCTATTGTTGATGCTGTCCCATTCAGGAAACGGTTGCTGATCCCAACCGTTGGTGATATACATTCGATACACTCAAGCTAAATGAGTGGTCGGTCATGTGTGGCTGGGTTGCAAGATGTTCTTGTTGAACCCAGTGTATTCCTCTCTAGAGGTACACGAGCGAAAGGTGGTTCCATACCTTGTCATAGTTGGAAATCCATTACCCAATACGTGCTTGCGGTTTTGACTGTATACTATATATGTAGAACGTGAGATGAAAGCGTTCTGCTAGATGATTATATATACTGTGGTTGATAGACATTATTATAATATCAAAAGGTTTTTGATATAAAGTTATTTTGGATTCTCATAAGGGAAAAACTTGTTCCGTTATGCGGCGTGGTCTTATGAGATATCATATACCTGTATAACTGTTTTAAATTGTTTTACTCATACCAGTCCCATGACTGACCCGGAGTTTATTTGTTTGTTTCCCTAAACTCTTGGGTGCCTAAATTTGTACGGGCAGTCAAGTAGTCGGGATTTACAGATATAGTTGAAGAGCTGGAGCAGGAGGCTTCAGGATCATATAGCTATAGTTATTTCCGCTGTGTTGTAAGTGCTGTACTTTGATAATGATGTATATTCAAATACAAATGTATATTTCAAAGTTATGTTATGAAATATATTTATTCGTTCCGCTGTGAGATTCGTGTTACTTTGATGTTGTGTTCTTCTTCTTCTTCTATTCTAATTTTCTATCTTATCTTTCCTCACCCTCTAATTTCTTTCACTAATTACCAGGATTTTTCGATGTTTTGGTTATCGACATCGTGTTTATGTTGATAACCAAAGTCGCAAAAAAATCCGGGTCGTTACAAAATGAGAAAACATACAACTGTTAACATTGTGCTTTATCTTAAAGCAAACTATAACAATCGTGGAATGTGATGTTTAGCCTATCTACAAGCACATGGATAGGATAATTCACACTTAAGAAAATATAATACAAGACTCATAACAACAGAGAAGTGGAAAATAGGATTCATTCTCGTTCATGTTACTGCATTAAATATGCCCCTTGTTATTTTTAATTTTATGATGTCACAGGTTACGCTACAGTGCATTGAATAAGCATGAATAATTCAGTATGTGTACCATCTTCATTGGCCTTCAGGTTTAGGCTACAGGTTGTTAAAACTTGACAAAAAACGTAAAAGTAAAGTCTGCAGTGCTTTAAATTCTATGATACCATCTACATTGTACTTCAAGTTAGGCAACAGGTCGTTATGAAAAATAGTAAAATGTAATGCCTGCATTGCTTTAAATTTTACGTTAGAGCATCCATTTGGATCCAATAGAGCATAACTCAGAAACTTATCTTTGAGCCAAAATATAGAAAATGTATTTGTGGCTACTCCAATGCCTTCGGTTAAAAGATATAAGATGTCAAACGATTCAGAAATTTAACTTATAAGTTCAACTTTTTGGTTAGAAATTTAACATATTTATGACTACTCAAATGGTTGCAGTGCAACTACTAATTCTTTAAACTGTCTGATAATGAAGAAATCACCCAAAGCATTAAATTGCTTGACCAGGACTTCCAGCGCGTGAACTCAATACATGTAACCATGTAAACCATAAAAAAAATAGATAATTAAAAACTGCTAGTCAAATAATGAGACATAATAAAATTGGAGGCCAATATAGAAAATTATAAAAAGTCAAAGCTTACTTTTCATAAATATGCTCACTACATTAATATATGTCCCCGGTATTGTACGATAATTATGATAATACTATTTCAGAATCAATACACACATTTAAGGTAGTTAAAAGGAATCCTCGTTGTGCATATGAAGCTTCTAATTTCAAATTCCCAAACAATCACCTTATTCTGCCAATAAAAACAGTGCAATCAACATATAGCAATAGGACTGACAACTTTATTAACAAACTGACTTGTTATTCCTACATCACTTTCAGCAACCACTTCTTTGCCTTTCATCTTCCACATGCCTTCAAATATGTTCTGCTTAAAAGAATTCAAAACAAATTCATTACTTAACCAAAAGATTGGAGTTTCAAATTCAAAGAACTCGTGACAATTACATATGCAAATAATATTTGATTTAAGTTATCTCGGATTAAAAGGAAACTTTACGTTTGATTAAGAATGAATACAGCGCCTATGAAATATAAGCAAAAAGGAGAAGGTTGCATAGGTGGAGCAACTTTGCATCCATGTAAGACTTACTGGATTATTTTTATAAATAGACCTCAATACTAAAAAATATATTGAATAACAGTAATTCTAACCATGATAGCCATGAGATCTGGTTAGTTTGTTCACTTTCTTTTTCTCTCTGTTTTTTCTAACAGTATTTTCACTCTAATTAAAAATGTAGTATATAAATTTATTTTCAATCCAAGTAAAAATGTAGTATATTGTAAAAAAAATCCGTTTTAATAATTGAATGAGCAAAACAAAATTGTACGACAACTGTTATAATGGAGTGAGATAGTGAGACATCGTTCTTTTCTTAACAGATATGCACACTACCAAAAAACATTCAATTAAAGACTGCAAAATTAAAACTGAAAAAAACTAGTCTTTAGTCAAAGACTGATTAGTAACGAAAAGATCCAGTTACTAGCATTTTTGTGTTAATGACCGAAAATCAGTTTTTAATCTGTCTATAAACTTTTCAGACTGCCTAGAGACAATAATGTTTCAGTCTCTAGTTCGGTAACCGCTACTATTTAATTAATTATTGATCTGAAGCTGAAGCTTTTAAATAAATTTTCTAATCGAATGGTTGGTATTGACGATCCATGCCACTATTTTGACAATCCATACCACTGTTTTAGCTTGCAAATAAGGACACCATCACGACCATATCATTTCCACTATCTCCATCTTGAAACGATAAAACTTCCTCTTTTTCATCAATGGCTTCCAAGTTTTCATTCTCTACCGTTCCATCAATTTAAAAATCAGATCCGATGTAAACTAGAAAACGCTCTTCACTATTAACCAGTCCCCAATTCCTGCTCTACCACTTCATTTCCCTAATTTTCTTTTCCTACAAAAAAAAAAGATCTATTCGGTTTATTTCAGTTTTGAATGTTCCACGGGAATCTATTCACCTACGTGAATCGATTTTGATAACGTTTTCCAGTTTTTATATACAAAGGATTGGCGGATTATCGATAGTGGAATATGGCGATACTCAGAAGGCGACGGATTATTGGGGTTGATAAGATGGCTGGAGCTTGGCAACGATCAACGAGGAGTTGTTTGCGATCTTCAAAGGCAATATGTTGTAGATGATCTATTATTTTAGGGAGTTTAAGGCAGTGCGCGTGATGATAATCGGAAAGTACGTATGTGATATTGAGATTTGGGTATTATTTAATAGTTATGAGTAAGATTTAGCAATCAACAAAAGTGAAAAGGCTTTTAGATGGCTGATGTATAAAGGAATTGTCTTGCAACCAAAGGAGATGGTTTGTCTGAACGTTTTAAATGTTTTTCATCCAATACAGCAACAATTGAATTTGATGGTGATAATATATAAATTGAGTGACCTGAGATAGTTGTCAAACGGTGATAATAAGGAATGATATTGTTTATGGAATTGTACAGAATGATATCATTTATGGAATTGTATAGAGATTGTGTATGTGTGCAATTGTATGCTAAATGTTTTGATATTAGTTGATCTGAATGGAAATTTATGATTATGTGTATTACTATTTTTGTATTTGGGTTTATTACATGTATTTATTTAACCAAATATTATTGTACAATAATTCTGAATGTTTCCCACGAGAATGAAATTTTAGTTTAAGTATAGTTAAATTGAGTAGATTTTATATATATACACACACACACACACACACACACACATAATTTGTGACTGATTTGAAACTTTATTTCAGTTTCAAAAGTTCAGTTTCAAACACAATTTAAGACAGATCTATTCAGTCTTTAGAATTAAAGACTGAATATCAGTTTCAAATAATTTTAAGACTTGAGAATTAATAACTCAAATTTTCAGTTTTTAGTCAGTCTTTAAATCTTATTTAGAGACTGAACCGCTTACTTAAAAACTGAATATGTCAGTCTTTTAATTCAATTTTTTTTGTAGTGGCAGTTGCATTCGAAGGAAATTTCCTTCAGGAGCATGCGTTAAATGGCCGGGTTTTTTTTTCATTTTCTTTTTTTATTGCAGCCCCGCTATACCATCTAGCTTCTTGATAAAAGGGTATTATCTTTCGCATTTCTTTTTTTTGGCAAGGCGTTTTAAAAAAATTTGGCAAGGCGCTTTCGCATTTCTTCATGTTAAGTTTATCAAATATGGTATTTTATCCCCTGAATTCCTCTGTAAATAGAGGATTTAAACTTGTGTTCAATAATGTACTATTAAATACAATCTTCTAATTTACTGCTTAAACTGTTTTTGGCTATAGGGTTGCTCAACATCTTCTGACTCAATAGTATGATGTAACCAGTATAAATGATAAATAACAATACATTATCCTCTTACCCGAAATTCACAGTTTTACTAAGCAAGCTGTTTTTTATTTTATAACCATCCATATTTACGATAGTATTATATAATTATCGAGGAATATATTGCAACAACTATACTGTAGATATGATTAACCTTTTGTTGTTGCAGAGATGATTAAACTTTTCTTTAATATAGCTTTTTAAAAAAATTGTGTTAATAAACTTCCGTTTAATGGTTAAATTCGATTGCAATTCAACATTGTTAATTTCTTCTTAATTTTCTGTGAATTTCAAATGACTAATAGGAATTTTTTAATCATGATAATATCCGTTCCACTTTTGTTACATATCTTAATCAAATATTATGATTTAAAACTATGGTAAATAATATTGAAGAATATCTTTAATTTAACATCTAGCATGTGATATATGACATTATTTGGGATTCAAATCATTGATGTCTATGATTTCTTTGAAAGCTACATTGCTCTTAACATACTTTACAAAATGATGTATATGTTGTTATGGCGCATGAAACTGTATCGAACTCCAATTTTAGCTTAGGCTCCTAATTACATGAGAATACACCGTAGGCGCATTAATATGAGTGCGCGTGTACAGGATGCGGGTGGCAGTCGACATAAGAATTGATGACATTTCAATTCAACTTGCAATTTTTGGGCAGAGAGGAATGTTTATTCGATGTAAACATTTCATTCTCTAAATAATATTGCATATCTTTTTACATTTTTCAGGCATATAATATCATTGTATCGTCCATAATTTCCACCCTCCTTTAATATAAAACAAATATTTACTGCAAATATGAAGGCTTTTTTCATTTAACAAGTGAGCTTATTTATTTTTGTTGCATGCATTATGGATTATAACCATTTTTACTTAGAGTGAAAATAAAATTGAGCCGTAAATTTATATACTACAAATTGAGCCATGAGACCTCAATACTAAAAAAACATAGGAGTTCTAAACTTACATTTAGGACGAAAATAGCATTTTTTTTCCCTTTTGATCAGCTAACAAACTTTACAGTGATTACCTATATAAATGTGGCGAAACATCAAATGTGTACACATTTTTAAAAAAAAATATCTATAAAATAAAAAATGTTTACTTACTAGAACTAGATTCTATTACAACTTTTGAGGCTGGCCACGCTACTGTACAGCCTATGGCATCTTCAATGCAGACAAGATCAGAAGTTGATCTCCAAAGAACTGCATTTGGAACCGTAGCGTTCACTACCCAAACTTTAATAGCATCTCTTCCAAGTTGAACAAAATGAAACATTTCATTTGGATCGGTTGAAGCCACGACTCCTTCTGCAACCAATGCTCCTGTTCCACCAACGTCAATATGCTTGCATTTACTCCTAACGATAGGAAGGGATCGATTTCCACCCTATCAAACACAAGCATAAACATGAGTGCTTTAATATGTATTTCAATTAGTAATTTTGATAACAAATTACTACTATTTTGCTTTAATGTATTACTATATGAGATGTCACATTGATAGCACTGGAAACAAATGATGTGTCTTTGACCGCCTCGACAACCACTTTTGATTCTGGCCAAGCTACTTTATTACCAAAAGCTTCTCCAACATGTATCATATTATTTGTTGGTCTCCATAAAAATGCATCATGCTTTTTTGGATTGTCAATAGAAACTAACATAGCCGATGGTCCAATAGGAATGCCATTCACAAGCTGGTTGGATCGCTAGAGTACAAGCATCCTTCAGCAACTAGTTCTTCACCTCTAATCCAATCATATAGATTGCATAATTTTTTCATGCGGCTAGTTTTACTCTATTAAAACAAAGTGAATCATAACTTTGTCATGAATAAAATTAATTTGTACTTAAAGTTTTTTGAAAATTAATTTACCATATTTTCATATTGGTCCACGTCACGCATAATAACTTTGTCGGAAGGCCATGCTACTAACATGCCTGTAGCCTCTCCAAGATGTATCGTACTAAACACGGCACTCCATAAAAAGCATCCACTTTTCTTGGAAACTCAATCAAAACTACCTTCGCATTTGGTCCTAGAGGAACTCTGTGTACGAGCTCGTTTGGAAAACTTGACACTACTCTTCCTTCAGCTACTATTTCATCAGTTCCATTCCAATTCAACAAATCACATTTATCATCAGTGTTGCCATAATTGCTCTACATTTAATAAAAGTGCATTAAGTTGATTACTACATTTACAATGATAGTATATTTGATGTTTACCTGAGATACGTATTCTCCTCTTTGAGATCCATTAACCTAAAATTTGCAAATTTGTAGAACATGGATTAAAAAATCATATGAAAAAAAATCAAAATTTTTATGTAATATTGCTACGTAATTAGTACTACAAATATTGATGTTATATACCAAATTTTTCTTCAACATGTGAATCTCTTCTTCCAATTGTGAAATTCTCTCATCTTTATCTTGTAGCAGCAAGGACTTAGTATAGTTTGCACCTCTCCCCATTGCCCATAGTCGCCCAAGCCTATATTGTCCTAACACTTGAGAGACAACATCTTCTCTCACAGAACTTTTTGTTTTGTTTGATTGTATTTCAGATTCAACTTTTTTCATCTTTTCCTAGAAAAGTTATCATTTTGTTACATATTTATAAGTACTAGACAAAATATGAATATATGTTAGAAAAACAGTATTATAGAATTTTTATCAGTACTGTAGTGTCTTACAATAGTATCCTGGACATATGTATTCACCGGTTCGCCATTTTTCCAAATGCGGGATTTAATCCAAATTTGAGCTCTAGGAATGGGGATAGTATTACCATTCTCATTTCTCTATTAGTAAGAATGATAAATAATATGAATGGTATAACTGAAAAAAGTGACATGTAAAATTAATTAAATCGATTGTTCTTTCTTACTATGTCCTCCGCTAGTCAAGCCATTCCTTTGCGACTAACTGTATGTGGCAGTTGAACACTTCTGATACCTTTGAATTTATTGCTTTGTGCCTAATATGAAAAGATATAATAAATTGATTAATTATAATTATTACATATAATTGAATTTTATATTTATTTACCTTAAACTTTGAGTCTGTGTTTTCCTTTATAAAATCCCTCAAATCGTTCATATTTTCGACATTGCTAGGTTTGAGCTTAATCCTTTCCTCTATGTTCTTTGCTTTCACAATTTTCCTAACTAGTCTACTTTTAGAAGCCCTCCAGATGCATCACATTTGTTGAAAAACAAGCACTTTCTGCCATTCCTCATCTAGTTTAAATCTTGCCTACAAAGTGTAACTTTCAATAAGACCAATACTAAAGAAAACAAGTACTAACTATACAAAAAAATGATTACAGTAAAATATAATGAACACAACATAATCTTCAATTAATTTTTTTTAATCGTTTAGCTTAAAGAGTTGACTTTTGCAAAAAAAAATAGACGCAGCACAATTTGCGGTGTTAACGGGTATTCAAGGAGATCAGAATTGATTCTGTAATTGGATATGAATTTGTAATCTATATTGATGCATTCAAAAGAGATACAGTGCATTCGGTTTACATGATATATGTACAAAACATAATGGGCAATGCAAAAATGTATTCGGCCCATATACAATGTTACCTGCACCGGCAAAGGGTAATATACAGTTGCATCTCTTATTAGTGGATACCTATCTAGAGGATAAAAAATATACACAAAATTGCTTGGCATTTATGTGAAAAATCAAAAACTTGTTTGCTCAACTGATTTGGTAATTGTTTGAGGTTGGTGGGTGTGAGTGAAACACCTACTTTGTGGTTGACTCAGTGGCACTGGCATGAAACTGATTACCAGATGCATGATTGAGGAAATATATGGAAGTAGTATGAATCAGTACACCCTTGTGAGCATATCATACAAGTATTGGTGTCTCTAATTATCATACTTTTTATGCTTGGAAAAGAATAAGAATCAAAAGAAGTGAAACCACATTTAAAAGGGTCCAACATTCCGCTATTTGAATTCAACGAAGGCAGTTTAATGAGATGGGGTTTTTTTTTAGCACGGAACATACGATCACATTTAAGAAGCAAACCAAAGTACTAAGCACATGGATTTTTATGGGCCATCTGCTCATGTGTAGTAGCTGTGGATGACACATCCTATATATTTGGCATTCACTATGAAAACAACATTTTTATTGAAGGTTTTGCTCTTTTCATATATAATTAGCATAGACTATCATAAAGCGCCTGCTGTGCACGTTATTTTGCCCTTCTGGCATAGGCATGAGTGAACCACTGTAAAGCCATCGTATGATTGATTGATAAAATGGAAATAGTCCCTGGTCTATCCTAAGCTGTAACTTGATCAATCATCCCCTTGCAATGCTTTGTAGTTTCTAAAAGGAAAAATGAGAATTATATCATATTTTCATTCTGTTTTCTCGCACTTTTTCTTTCAATATAACTTCGTACGTAAAGCTAAGTAGATGCTCAGTTGTTCTTATTACCGGAAGTTCTTACGACCCCACAGTACATCAGAACATGTCAGATCAACATCTCTAACAATTTGAGCATCACAAGATCAAGGGATTCTGTATCCATTCAACCGATGATTTAAAGCTGATAGAATTTGTCCAAGTATACAAAATGTCCTACTAACCAAACATTATTCTTCTTAAGTTGAGGTTTTATGTTATAAGCGTGAGTATGCATATTATGATCAGTTGAGTGTGATCAGTAATGAAGTTCGGTGTGGGATAAGAATTGGAATTGAAAGTAAATAAATATATATTTATAGATGATCCTTGTGCTGTTAAAGAGCTTTCAAAAGATATATATTTCTTATCACAACAAACATAAAGCAATCATCATAAGAATTGGAATTGGAATTAAGCTTTACGGTCGTCGATGACTGAGACGCGAAATGTCGCGACCTCTCATGAACCTGGTTCCATTTCTGATCAGTAATTATTTCCAAGTATTGCAGGTGAACTTATTTAAGTATGTACTCTTGTTCACTAATAATGCAAATAAATGGTCCACTATATAACAGTATAAGGTATGAAAATGCATGTATGAGGAAGATCAATTATAAAGGTTCGTGAATCAAAAACCAAACCATTTTATTTATAAGAAATATCATAAAATGTACTCCGCATGCATGTGCACTTCTAAAGCTATATTGTAAAGAATGAAAAATGAATAAAGGAAGGAGCCTGAAAAGAAAATCGGGTCTTTTCTCATTAACATGCGCTCAGTTAGCTCAAAGCCACAAGGCTACAGCAATGCAAAAATATTCAAGTTTAACTGGAATGGAAGACCAAGAATTTTTGATAGTATTGCTAACAGACAGTTGTTTTTTAATTGAGTTTCTGATTAAGTGGTTTCTGGAAAGAGAAGAAGCTCAGCCAAAACAACTCTAGCCAAAACCACTGGTTCTGGAAGATGATTTGCTGCTTGTCCAAAACCAGGTCCCCTCCTTTTTTGTGGAAGAATAATTCAACTGTTTCATGGAAATTACAGAGTTTGACAAAATTACGGAGGAAGCCTGCAGTGAGCAAGGTAGTAAAAAAGTATGATTCAACATATCCTTGAATCACATTAGTTGAAATTGCATTGGCATTTTCCATGCGTGATACGGAAGACGCGTTCTGGGCTGCTCGTAAACTTAATGAAAATAATTCCAAGTTCGACCACCTCCTCCAAGTTAACATTTGTCAAAACACATGGAAACAGGACGTTCTAGATCGTCTTATTGGTCATTCTTTCAAACACCATGTTAATATTTTAGATTCAGTAATATTTCAAGTTGAATATGGTCAGAATTCATATCGCGGACTGAATCTATAATAGTAGTAAAATATTCATGTCGCGGACAATACTGATAGAAGCATTTAAGTCCGCATGGTTCAGTTTTGGTCTTTCTGCAATGGTGATAGAAGCCATTAAATTTAATAGTAATATTTTGTACTTTATGTACTCATCGCGTAATTCTATTTCATTTTTTCTTTTTTCATTTTCTCTATTTAAGTTTTGGTCTTTCAGTTTTCTTTCAGTTTCTATTTAAGTAGTATTTCATTAAATGCAAAAATATTCATGTTCTCTATTTAAGTTTTGGTCTTTCAGTTTTGGTTCCTCTATTTTTTCATCGCATAATTCTATTTCATTTTCATATTTTGTACTTCATTGGAGAAATCAAATAAATTTATATGTCAAAAATTATAATTTTCTCTAAAGTATGAACAACAAACTCTATTACTTTATTTATAACTATAAACTCTTTTGATACCACTGCATGTTTCATTAAGTTTATCATCATTAAGTTTCTCCGAATTCATGTCGCTGACTGGATCTATAATAGTAGTAACAGATTCAGTAATTTTTGGCATTACACTGGATATTGTCGCATCAATACAATGAACCACGCACAAGCATTTGTACAGTTTTGTAACAACCTGAAAATCTGAGCCAGTTTAAAAAATTTTATTTTGGCAATTTTAGCGAACTTTGATATTTAAAATAGATTATTTTAAATAATATCGACGTGAAATTTATTTTCAATATAGAATTCGACGTATATATTATATACGTCGTCGTTAGAATATATAATAATTATATATAATTATAAAAGGAATTGAAAATGGCGCGGTAGTTCGAAAATTCGATTTCTAATTTCAAATGAATATACAGAATTCAATATAAGTCAGAATTGAACGAAACAAGAAATGTTTGAATCTGTATAACTATATCTTTGTAACGAAGTTAACAAACTGAGATTTCATCTTAGAAATGATAAGATATGTCCAGTTAAAAATTAGAAATAGTCGCTGTGGAATTTATATATATTTTTATATATATAAGGCCCTTAAAAATAGCAATTTTGCAAAGGACCTCGGATTTCGACGAAACCAGTTTTGTTGGGTCCGTGATGTCGAATTATTGCTAGATTCCAAATTTCATAATTTTTCGAATCAGTATGTGAGCGTGGCAAAGGAAAACGCATTTGACCGGTTTCAGTTGATTTTAATCGACTGGAAATTGGCCATTTTTCATACGGCCTCGGAATTCGACGAAACTAGTTTTGTTAGGACCGTATCGTAAATACGAAGCTAGAAAATATTTTTTGGGAATTTTTCTAGTTAGTATGTGGCCCCAGTAATTTGAAATGTACGTTTAAAATTCAATATAGCGATTTAAGTGTAAATTTAACAGAAACTGATTCAAACAGTCGAATCAGCCTACGTGGCATATCCCATTGTGTTCGGAATGGGGGTAGAACGCTATGGATGACAGGCGGTGGGTTCGATTTCGAGTTCGTATGTAAAAGTCAACATAAATTGAAAATAAAATAATAAAATAAATAATAAAATAAATAAATAAAAAAAACAAACTTCCCCTTATCTCCTTTGCCCCCCCCCCCCCCCCCCGTCCATTTTGAAATCGACAGAAATAAAAAAAAAAAAAAAAAAAAAAAAAAAGGGGGAGCCGCCGATGCTCCAACCCCCTCGCCGTCGGTGGTCGCGCCTCAACGGACCACCGCCCCCTCCGACAATCTCGCGAGAGCCTCCCCCCCCTACGCCAGCTCGATGGAGGAACGATGCTCCAGCCCTAGAAACCCGACGCCCTCCTCCACGTCTAGGCCGCCGCCTTCGACCGCTCCTTCGCCGCCATTCACGATCTCCGCCGCCCCCTTGAATCACGCGCCACCAGTTTCTTCCCCCCCCCCCCCCCCCGACCCACTGATGAACGCACATACACCCCCCCCCCCTTTTCCATCTGTAAGTTTCCTTTTTAATTTTATTTTCCTTATTTATTTTGCTTTATTTGTTTTATTTTATTTCATTTTTATTTTTAATCTAGAAATTCTGATTTTAAAAAGCAGGTATAAAACTGATTTGATTTTTGTTTAATGTTAAAAACTGATTTTGAAAAATGATTTTTAAAATGATTTTAAACCTGATTTTGAAAAATGATTTTAAAAATGATTTTAAAACTGATTTTTGAAAAGTTTAAAAACTAACTTTTGAAAAGATTTGAACTTTATAAGTTAAAAGATTATATTTTTATAATATGATAAAAATAATATTTTTATCATATAAAGATGACATTTTGAGTCACGAAGATCAGAAATTATATATGGATATATATTGTTTCAAAAGGAGGATTTTCTATATAAAAGAAACATTGTTTTGAAAGGAGAAAATATGCATGTGTTTTGAAAGAAAATTATATTTTGTTATAGAAAGCAAAATATAATGATAAGATTTCTTAGTATAAATAAAAATTCGATTTTTATATATGGAACTTTGAAATAAAAATTCGATTTTTATATATGGAACTTTGAAATAAAAATTCAATTTTAAAATATGGAACTTTGAAATAAAAATTCAATTTTTATATATTGAACTTTGAAATAAAAATTCGATTTTTATATATTGAATAACATAGAAAAAATTCGATTTTTACATATGTAGAGAATACGGGCGAAGGTAACAAAAAGGCGAAACGACGAAGACTTCTGCAAAAGAAGAGCCGTGGAGCTAGGATAGCTATAAGTGAGAATTTCTCACCTTTCAATTTAATTTTTCTAGTTATATATATATACTAGGATGCAGACGGTGCTTAGTAGCACCCGACACAATCGTCCACAGACCATGGACTTGTTTGTTTGGCTGTTTGGTTATTGATGGTGATATTGGTTTGAATGTGGTTTGTGGTGTGAAAAATCGAATCGATAAATTGGTTAGGATTAGACGTGCGCCGTTATAAGGCGAAGGAGTAAGGCTAGGTTAGACTCTTACTCCAAATTTTGTGGTTTGCATAATGAAATTGATTTGATTGATGTGTGAATGGCGTGGGCCTTCACTAGTCCGGGGATAAGGCTAGGCCTCGTCCCGTTTCTAGTATCGTGCCGTTATGCCGCCGAAATTTTCTAAAATATGTTAGAAAAATAAAAATATCATTTTATTTAAAGAATGAACTGAAGAGAAATTCATATGTTGAAATAAAATGTTTGGTCGTTAAAAATATAAATTTTAACGTGAATGTGAATAAATAAAATATTCATTTGCAAACCAGATGGTTTGTTTATGTACACTTATTTGAAGGACATTGATTGGGTCGATAAATTTTACACATCGCCCAACTGCACAAATAAAATATGTGTTTGATTGTTTGAAACCCTACACGGGTGTTGGGATGATATTTGACGTACACTAATCCCGATTGTTTAGTTCTGTGTCGATCGATTGATTGACAGACTTTTATAAGCGTTGAATATTTATATTTGATGCTTATACAGTGTAGAATGCACTTTGGATGATGGTTGATTATTCATCCTTGTTGATATATGCATGTGTTGTAGAAAATCCATATAATTAACATTATATGGTAATTGATTGGGCCTCATTCCAGTATTTGAAAAAGAAATATTTGAAAAAGAAATATTTGAAAAAGAAATATTTGAAAAAACAAATATTTGAAAAAGAAATATTTGAAAAAGAAATATTTGAAAATAAAGGAATATATGAAGCCGTGTTGATTAGATTGACGCCATTTTGACGTGAACGATATTTATATCGATTTTAAACGATTTCGAAATGAATTGAATTGAAAACGATTTCGAAATGAATTGAATTGAAAACGATTTCGAAATGAATTGAATTGAAAACGATTTCGAAATGAATTGAATTGAAAACGATTTCGAAATGAATTGAATTGAAAGCGATTTCGAAATGAATTGAATTGAAAACGATTTCGAAATGAATTGAAAACGAATTCAAATTGAATTGAAAGCAAATTGAAACGAATTCAAATTGAATTGAAATTTGAATTGAATAGAAATGAATTTTAAAACGAGTTTATAGAGAAGAATTCAATTTTGCTTTGAATTGAAATGGAAGTTGAAATAGATTTTGAAAACGAATTTTAAAACTATTTATATAATTCGTTTTAAATAGAAATCGACGATATATATATTATATATATTATATATATAATATAATGGCCTGAATAGAACGCGCCGCGCCGCGGCAGTTCGCGAATTTCGACCATTTATTTCAAACGGACATTACGGGAGATCCGACCGTCGGATTCTCCTAAAACCGGAACCGTTGGGTTCGTATCGAAAAGAGCTTTCTAATGAATGCTAGAAATTTGAAATCTAACGGTTGGATTTGGAGATACGTCCAAATCAAATTCGAAAAAGGTCGCTGTAAGTACAGTTCGATGGCCGTTAATGGAAATCGACTGTACGGGCCTTGATAAAATTATTAAAAATAGTAATAATTTGTGTAAAATCATAAGAAATGATTTGTGAAAGTTTGGGATGAAAAACTCCATATTTGAAAAGATAAAAATAGATTTTTATCGAAATGAACTAGTTTTGAACTAGAATTATAATTCTATTTATTTTTAAATAAATAAATTGAATTTGAAATGGTTTTGAAAATAACCAAAATTTCCAATGATTGCATTGGAGTGGAGTTGAATCGAAATTGTCTTCGGAATATTTCGATGTTGGAATTCGTGATATTACAGGTGTTGTTATGGAAATTTGAAAGATATATATTTGTATCGTTATTTCCAATACGACATTTGTTAGTCGTAGAATTCGATATTGAATATAAGCCGATATATTTTCTATTCAGAGCCTTGTATTGAATATCGAATGTGATTTGGGTTTGTCGTGAATGGTGTCTTCACTAACACTGTTCTTGAACCCAGTTGAGAAAAGATTAAATCTTTTTATTTAGATTTAATGAAGTGTACCAATTAAATGATATTTAATTGGAATTGAATTGGTATTGATTTTTGGGTTTATCGTGAATAGTGTTTTAAATAACACTTGTTCTTTAACCCGATAATTAATGGAACGTGATTTGGGTTTGTCGTGAATGGTGTCTTCACTAACACTGTTCTTGAACCCAGTTGAGAAAAGATTAAATCTTTTTATTTAGATTTAATGAAGTGTACCAATTAAATGATATTTAATTGGAATTGAATTGGTATTGATTTTTGGGTTTATCGTGAACAGTGTTTTAAATAACACTTGTTCTTTAACCCGATAATTAATGGAATGTGATTTTGGGTTTATCGTGAATCGTGTTTTAAATGACACTGATTCTTTAACCCAGATAATGATTAAAACTAAGTGGAGTTTTAATGAATCTTTAATTAGATTGAAAAGATCGAGAATGGAGTATCACCAGTTTTGCTCCAGGCGATAGTTAAATCTTTAATTAGATTTGAACGTGAAATTTAGAAACTAACTGTCGGTTAGCCAAGCAGAATGGTTTTCTGGATATTGATCTGATGTTGGTTTCGGCCTTCGGGGTTAATATTTGGGGAATTATTCTCTTGATTAATTTACGGTTAGTGACTAATGAATTGGAATGAGGCGTATGTTGTGTTTGTGTAACACTTTTATAATATATACGCGAGTTATTCGGAAAGACCGGGTTTATCCCATTCTGAATAACTGATACGACGATAAGTCGAAGGTGAAGACGGTGGTCGAAGACCGGAGGTCTTCACGTCGTTTGGGTGATAACTGATGATCTTGATTGGGCTGTACACCCAAGAAGATGGAAACAGTTGGTGATCGTCCAGACGTACTTGGAGATCGATGGATATGCGGGGTACTAGGTGCCTCCGGTTTCGTTCAGACCCAGAACGGACTTGTAAATGGACTGTGTGTCTGACATTGGATTTTAGTCCGTGTGATTGATCTCTATTAAATATATATTTGTTTGGCGGCGGAGAATTTATTCTCCTGCCTAACGCCCTTCTCTGAGACGTACGAGCTCAGGGGTTATATATTGATGGATATCAAACGCATGGAGTGAATTGCCTGTGTGGCATGCCTAAGTGGCAATTGATCAAGGCTTCTGTTGAAAAGCAAAGTCTTGTGGTGATGATCAAAGCACAGCCTTTGTGGCGTAGCTTTGTGTAACGTTTACTTCGCGAGTTTCACACCCGGTATGAACCAAAAACGGGAGACGGACCTCAGGGAGGGCATGCGTTGCTTTCTAGTTAGAAGTGGCGTCAGTGGTTTTACACGCCCTGACGAGTTTGACTTATGTGGTTGTTGCTGTTGCGAGGCGCCTCGGATTGATCGGTCGTTCTCGAACCGATGGAGCCATTCGTTGGCTCGCTTACGCCCCATAGGGCGGGGGAACGCATGTTCAGGGTTTAAGTTTAATCCACATCGGTGGACCGGCCCTGTCGCTCCAAGGGCCCACCTGAGTCTGGGTCCTGTGGCTCGGGCTAGACAGTCACGAATCGGTTGAGGACTATCTTTTGCCTCGGTTCATAGACGGAAACCCAATTTCCAAATACGTGACTTTGCGATTTTGATTGTATAACCTATATATGGCGACATAGTGGTATGGGGCATTCATGCCGCCTATGATTGATACTTATGATTTGAAGTTGTTTTATACACTATGCACTTATAGTAGTATCAAATGATTTGTTTTAAACGTATCAAGCATTCTTTGGCTGTTATAAGGGAAAACCCTATCCCCCGGCTTGCGTTGCATTGTGTGATAGGACCTGGGTCTTATAACAGCTTCATCTTTCTTTATTTAGCATTGCGCTGTTTGTTTTATGCACTGGTATTCTTGGGAGGAAACCCGTTCCGTGTTATACGGCGTGGTCCCTTGATTTACCTAACTTTGAAAATAAAGATTAATAACTGTTTTAGTTCTCACACCAGTCACATGACTGACCTGGAGTTTATTGTTTTAACCTAAACTCTGGGTGCCCTTATTTTGACACGGGCAGCTAGTGGTTTTGGTTTTGCAGATTTATATTCACAGGATCCTGGTTTACAGCTGGAACGATATCCGGAAAGCTTTGTATCTGTATATCTACTTCTAGTTGTGTATTGTATTATTTTCCGCTGCTATGTATTTAAATGTAATTTAAATCTCTGATATTTCTGTGTAATATTCATTTATACTCTGTATATTCTTGTAATCTGATGCATTGTTGTAATATACAATGAAACGTTCTTCTATATGCGTTCTGTTGTGGTTTGTTCTCGAACTATCCGCGCTTTCCTTTACGGGGAAGTTACGGGTTTTCACAGTTGGTATCAGAGCTTTGGTTTACAAAGCTAGAGAACAAGACACATTAGAACCATACGAAAGAATTCATCAGATATTGGATTAGTAGTATCCAATGAGAATGACTCGTTAGAGATAGGATCAGTAGTATCCTAGAACGAGTGTGAAGAGTATATTTTTAAAATGAAAACAAATTTTGTTTTGAAAATTTAAAATCAATTATTCGTATCTGATTATCTATTTATATTGAATTTGGACAATCCAGTATATATAGATTTTGCGTATACGTCTGATCCGCGTGTATTCAAAGTTTTAATATACTGGATAGATATAGAATTACACTCTAGTCGCCCGGGGATGATGTTGATTATGACCATGGCATCATCAATAATTATGTTCGTGTTTCGAAGGTGTGATATCTATATATTTCCTATTGACTGGTGTGAGATCCAAAATTAGATAGGGCCTATTGTTGTGATGTGGCATCAAAAATCTGATTTTTGACTATGTATCAAAGTTATCAATTTGAAACTCTAATCCACTAATTGATTGATGTTTGGGTTGTTTGTTTATTTGTTTGATAATTTTGAACCATTATGCCTAATAGCATCAAATATTGAACTATACTGAAAATTGGTTGCATTTGCTTGCATATACATAAATATCATTGAACAGGTCATAGCAAGGAGGCTAGAGCAGAGAATAAAATTTGTTTGCCCGACAAATAGGTACATGTTTACTACATAATTTCCTGTTTTGTTTGGGTGATGATGATTTTGTGAGCCTATTGGCTAGCCGCTTGGCTTTTTCTTTTTCTTTTTGAGATCTGAAGGACCGGGGAAGCTATTTGAAAATCCCCGATGCTCCCGGTGCAGGGGAGGTTATGGCGAAATTTTTCGAAAATTTAGGGTGTTAGCCAAATTTTTGAAATTTTGAAAATTCTCAGAAACTAAAGAGTTGGAGAATGGAAGCCAGATCGAGCGTAGAGTTGATTAATCAAACCACTTTCGACTTTGTTCCTTTTCGGGGACGAAAAGTTTTAAGTGGGGGAGATTGTAACAACCCGAAAATCTGAGCCAGTTTAAAAATTTTTATTTTGGCAATTTTAGCGAACTTTGATATTTAAAATAGATTATTTTAAATAATATCGACGTGAAATTTATTTTCAATATAGAATTCGACGTATATATTATATACGTCGTCGTTAGAATATATAATAATTATATATAATTATAAAAGGAATTGAAAATGGCGCGGTAGTTCGAAAATTCGATTTCTAATTTCAAATGAATATACAGAATTCAATATAAGTCAGAATTGAACGAAACAAGAAATGTTTGAATCTGTATAACTATATCTTTGTAACGAAGTTAACAAACTGAGATTTCATCTTAGAAATGATAAGATATGTCCAGTTAAAAATTAGAAATAGTCGCTGTGGAATTTATATATATTTTTATATATATAAGGCCCTTAAAAATAGCAATTTTGCAAAGGACCTCGGATTTCGACGAAACCAGTTTTGTTGGGTCTGTGATGTCGAATTATTGCTAGATTCCAAATTTCATAATTTTTCGAATCAGTATGTGAGCGTGGCAAAGGAAAACGCATTTGACCGGTTTCAGTTGATTTTAATCGATTGGAAATTGGCCATTTTTCATACGGCCTCGGAATTCGACGAAACTAGTTTTGTTAGGACCGTATCGTAAATACGAAGCTAGAAAATATTTTTTGGGAATTTTTCTAGTTAGTATGTGGCCCCAGTAATTTGAAATGTACGTTTAAAATTCAATATAGCGATTTAAGTGTAAATTTAACAGAAACTGATTCAAACAGTCGAATCAGCCTACGTGGCATATCCCATTGTGTTCGGAATGGGGGTAGAACGCTATGGATGACAGGCGGTGGGTTCGATTTCGAGTTCGTATGTAAAAGTCAACATAAATTGAAAATAAAATAATAAAATAAATAATAAAATAAAAAAAAAAAAACTTCCCCTTATCTCCTTTGCCCCCCCCCCCCCCGTCCATTTTGAAATCGACAGAAATTAAAAAAAAAAAAAAAAAGGGGGGGGAGCCGCCGATGCTCCAACCCCCTCGCCGTTGGTGGTCGCGCCTCAACGGACCACCGCCCCCTCCGACAATCTCGCGAGAGCCTCCCCCCCCTACGCCAGCTCGATGGAGGAACGATGCTCCAGCCCTAGAAACCCGACGCCCTCCTCCACGTCTAGGCCGCCGCCTTCGACCGCTCCTTCGCCGCCATTCACGATCTCCGCCGCCCCCTTGAATCACGCGCCACCAGTTTCTTCCCCCCCCCCCCCGACCCACTGATGAACGCACATACACCCCCCCCTTTTCCATCTGTAAGTTTCCTTTTTAATTTTATTTTCCTTATTTATTTTGCTTTATTTGTTTTATTTTATTTCATTTTTATTTTTAATCTAGAAATTCTGATTTTAAAAAGCAGGTATAAAACTGATTTGATTTTTGTTTAATGTTAAAAACTGATTTTGAAAAATGATTTTTAAAATGATTTTAAACCTGATTTTGAAAAATGATTTTAAAAATGATTTTAAAACTGATTTTTGAAAAGTTTAAAAACTAACTTTTGAAAAGATTTGAACTTTATAAGTTAAAAGATTATATTTTTATAATATGATAAAAATAATATTTTTATCATATAAAGATGACATTTTGAGTCACGAAGATCAGAAATTATATATGGATATATATTGTTTCAAAAGGAGGATTTTCTATATAAAAGAAACATTGTTTTGAAAGGAGAAAATATGCATGTGTTTTGAAAGAAAATTATATTTTGTTATAGAAAGCAAAATATAATGATAAGATTTCTTAGTATAAATAAAAATTCGATTTTTATATATGGAACTTTGAAATAAAAATTCGATTTTTATATATGGAACTTTGAAATAAAAATTCAATTTTAAAATATGGAACTTTGAAATAAAAATTCAATTTTTATATATTGAACTTTGAAATAAAAATTCGATTTTTATATATTGAATAACATAGAAAAAATTCGATTTTTACATATGTAGAGAATACGGGCGAAGGTAACAAAAAGGCGAAACGACGAAGACTTCTGCAAAAGAAGAGCCGTGGAGCTAGGATAGCTATAAGTGAGAATTTCTCACCTTTCAATTTAATTTTTCTAGTTATATATATATACTAGGATGCAGACGGTGCTTAGTAGCACCCGACACAATCGTCCACAGACCATGGACTTGTTTGTTTGGCTGTTTGGTTATTGATGGTGATATTGGTTTGAATGTGGTTTGTGGTGTGAAAAATCGAATCGATAAATTGGTTAGGATTAGACGTGCGCCGTTATAAGGCGAAGGAGTAAGGCTAGGTTAGACTCTTACTCCAAATTTTGTGGTTTGCATAATGAAATTGATTTGATTGATGTGTGAATGGCGTGGGCCTTCACTAGTCCGGGGATAAGGCTAGGCCTCGTCCCGTTTCTAGTATCGTGCCGTTATGCCGCCGAAATTTTCTAAAATATGTTAGAAAAATAAAAATATCATTTTATTTAAAGAATGAACTGAAGAGAAATTCATATGTTGAAATAAAATGTTTGGTCGTTAAAAATATAAATTTTAACGTGAATGTGAATAAATAAAATATTCATTTGCAAACCAGATGGTTTGTTTATGTACACTTATTTGAAGGACATTGATTGGGTCGATAAATTTTACACATCGCCCAACTGCACAAATAAAATATGTGTTTGATTGTTTGAAACCCTACACGGGTGTTGGGATGATATTTGACGTACACTAATCCCGATTGTTTAGTTGTGTGTCGATCGATTGATTGACAGACTGTTATAAGCGTTGAATATTTATATTTGATGCTTATACAGTGTAGAATGCACTTTGGATGATGGTTGATTATTCATCCTTGTTGATATATGCATGTGTTGTAGAAAATCCATATAATTAACATTATATGGTAATTGATTGGGCCTCATTCCAGTATTTGAAAAAGAAATATTTGAAAAAGAAATATTTGAAAAAGAAATATTTGAAAAAGAAATATTTGAAAAAAAAATTATTTGAAAAAGAAATATTTGAAAAAGAAATATTTGAAATAGAATATTTGAAAATAAAGGAATATATGAAGCCGTGTTGACTAGATTGACGCCATTTTGACGTGAACGATATTTATATCGATTTTAAACGATTTCGAAATGAATTGAATTGAAAACGATTTCGAAATGAATTGAATTGAAAACGATTTCGAAATGAATTGAATTGAAAACGATTTCGAAATGAATTGAATTGAAAACGATTTCGAAATGAATTGAATTGAAAGCGATTTCGAAATGAATTGAATTGAAAACGATTTCGAAATGAATTGAAAACGAATTCAAATTGAATTGAAAGCAAATTGAAACGAATTCAAATTGAATTGAAATTTGAATTGAATAGAAATGAATTTTAAAACGAATTTATAGAGAAGAATTCAATTTTGCTTTGAATTGAAACGGAAGTTGAAATAGATTTTGAAAACGAATTTTAAAACTATTTATATAATTCGTTTTAAATAGAAATCGACGATATATATATTATATATATTATATATATAATATAATGGCCTGAATAGAACGCGCCGCGCCGCGGCAGTTCGCGAATTTCGACCATTTATTTCAAACGGACATTACGGGAGATCCGACCGTCGGATTCTCCTAAAACCGGAACCGTTGGGTTCGTATCGAAAAGAGCTTTCTAATGAATGCTAGAAATTTGAAATCTAACGGTTGGATTTGGAGATACGTCCAAATCAAATTCGAAAAAGGTCGCTGTAAGTACAGTTCGATGGCCGTTAATGGAAATCGACTGTACGGGCCTTGATAAAATTATTAAAAATAGTAATAATTTGTGTAAAATCATAAGAAATGATTTGTGAAAGTTTGGGATGAAAAACTCCATATTTGAAAAGATAAAAATAGATTTTTATCGAAATGAACTAGTTTTGAACTAGAATTATAATTCTATTTATTTTTAAATAAATAAATTGAATTTGAAATGGTTTTGAAAATAACCAAAATTTCCAATGATTGCATTGGAGTGGAGTTGAATCGAAATTGTCTTCGGAATATTTCGATGTTGGAATTCGTGATATTACAGGTGTTGTTATGGAAATTTGAAAGATATATATTTGTATCGTTATTTCCAATACGACATTTGTTAGTCGTAGAATTCGATATTGAATATAAGCCGATATATTTTCTATTCAGAGCCTTGTATTGAATATCGAATGTGATTTGGGTTTGTCGTGAATGGTGTCTTCACTAACACTGTTCTTGAACCCAGTTGAGAAAAGATTAAATCTTTTTATTTAGATTTAATGAAGTGTACCAATTAAATGATATTTAATTGGAATTGAATTGGTATTGATTTTTGGGTTTATCGTGAATAGTGTTTTAAATAACACTTGTTCTTTAACCCGATAATTAATGGAACGTGATTTGGGTTTGTCGTGAATGGTGTCTTCACTAACACTGTTCTTGAACCCAGTTGAGAAAAGATTAAATCTTTTTATTTAGATTTAATGAAGTGTACCAATTAAATGATATTTAATTGGAATTGAATTGGTATTGATTTTTGGGTTTATCGTGAACAGTGTTTTAAATAACACTTGTTCTTTAACCCGATAATTAATGGAATGTGATTTTGGGTTTATCGTGAATCGTGTTTTAAATGACACTGATTCTTTAACCCAGATAATGATTAAAACTAAGTGGAGTTTTAATGAATCTTTAATTAGATTGAAAAGATCGAGAATGGAGTATCACCAGTTTTGCTCCAGGCGATAGTTAAATCTTTAATTAGATTTGAACGTGAAATTTAGAAACTAACTGTCGGTTAGCCAAGCAGAATGGTTTTCTGGATATTGATCTGATGTTGGTTTCGGCCTTCGGGGTTAATATTTGGGGAATTATTCTCTTGATTAATTTACGGTTAGTGACTAATGAATTGGAATGAGGCGTATGTTGTGTTTGTGTAACACTTTTATAATATATACGCGAGTTATTCGGAAAGACCGGGTTTATCCCATTCTGAATAACTGATACGACGATAAGTCGAAGGTGAAGACGGTGGTCGAAGACCGGAGGTCTTCACGTCGTTTGGGTGATAACTGATGATCTTGATTGGGCTGTACACCCAAGAAGATGGAAACAGTTGGTGATCGTCCAGACGTACTTGGAGATCGATGGATATGCGGGGTACTAGGTGCCTCCGGTTTCGTTCAGACCCAGAACGGACTTGTAAATGGACTGTGTGTCTGACATTGGATTTTAGTCCGTGTGATTGATCTCTATTAAATATATATTTGTTTGGCGGCGGAGAATTTATTCTCCTGCCTAACGCCCTTCTCTGAGACGTACGAGCTCAGGGGTTATATATTGATGGATATCAAACGCATGGAGTGAATTGCCTGTGTGGCATGCCTAAGTGGCAATTGATCAAGGCTTCTGTTGAAAAGCAAAGTCTTGTGGTGATGATCAAAGCACAGCCTTTGTGGCGTAGCTTTGTGTAACGTTTACTTCGCGAGTTTCACACCCGGTATGAACCAAAAACGGGAGACGGACCTCAGGGAGGGCATGCGTTGCTTTCTAGTTAGAAGTGGCGTCAGTGGTTTTACACGCCCTGACGAGTTTGACTTATGTGGTTGTTGCTGTTGCGAGGCGCCTCGGATTGATCGGTCGTTCTCGAACCGATGGAGCCATTCGTTGGCTCGCTTACGCCCCATAGGGCGGGGGAACGCATGTTCAGGGTTTAAGTTTAATCCACATCGGTGGACCGGCCCTGTCGCTCCAAGGGCCCACCTGAGTCTGGGTCCTGTGGCTCGGGCTAGACAGTCACGAATCGGTTGAGGACTATCTTTTGCCTCGGTTCATAGACGGAAACCCAATTTCCAAATACGTGACTTTGCGATTTTGATTGTATAACCTATATATGGCGACATAGTGGTATGGGGCATTCATGCCGCCTATGATTGATACTTATGATTTGAAGTTGTTTTATACACTATGCACTTATAGTAGTATCAAATGATTTGTTTTAAACGTATCAAGCATTCTTTGGCTGTTATAAGGGAAAACCCTATCCCCCGGCTTGCGTTGCATTGTGTGATAGGACCTGGGTCTTATAACAGCTTCATCTTTCTTTATTTAGCATTGCGCTGTTTGTTTTATGCACTGGTATTCTTGGGAGGAAACCCGTTCCGTGTTATACGGCGTGGTCCCTTGATTTACCTAACTTTGAAAATAAAGATTAATAACTGTTTTAGTTCTCACACCAGTCACATGACTGACCTGGAGTTTATTGTTTTAACCTAAACTCTGGGTGCCCTTATTTTGACACGGGCAGCTAGTGGTTTTGGTTTTGCAGATTTATATTCACAGGATCCTGGTTTACAGCTGGAACGATATCCGGAAAGCTTTGTATCCGTATATCTACTTCTAGTTGTGTATTGTATTATTTTCCGCTGCTATGTATTTAAATGTAATTTAAATCTCTGATATTTCTGTGTAATATTCATTTATACTCTGTATATTCTTGTAATCTGATGCATTGTTGTAATATACAATGAAACGTTCTTCTATATGCGTTCTGTTGTGGTTTGTTCTCGAACTATCCGCGCTTTCCTTTACGGGGAAGTTACGGGTTTTCACAAGTTTCATGACTTCCAGGCCATTTAGAAAAAAAAAACAAAAGAAAATTTATTGTTTTCTATTTTTGTTGTTGAAATTTAATGTAATTTACTTTTAAGGTTAAGACAGCCCGTACTGTTGAAGCATAACAAAATATTAAATCTTAATTTTGATTGAGGATAACATCAATCTTAAAGCAAGAAACTCAATTCATAATAATTATATGAAAATGATACATGAATGGAACTCCATAACACAAACTTTAAATCATCGCCAATTAACCGCCAATCATCAATCGTGAATGGAACATGCTCCCGTATAAGCAGCCCTAAGTAAGAAGACAATTTTACAGAACCTTCTCCTATTGGTATAGCATTTTCGTTGAATTCAACGGTAATCCGAGATACATGCTCTGATGGAAGTCTTTTCATTGTTGTCCGACCTCTCGTTTTTTTTATTTTCAACCAGATTTTCATGTAGTTGAAAACAAGCTTCGTTTTCACCCAAATTATTTTCAACTTCAAACTCATTGGTTTCAATGTTCAGTTCAGATTGTTCACTGGGTTCAATATTTGCTTCAATTTCTACATTTGCTTCGGGTTGCTCGTTGGGTTCAATATTTGCTTCAAGTTCTTCGTGGGGTTCCTCAGCTTGTTTTTGTTTGTGGGTAAGCTTCCTCTTTTTCGCCATTTCCTACATTAACAAAATAAAATACTGAGAATTACACAGTAAAGAGAATCAATTTGGCTATGGAAGGCTTACTAAATATATAACAATTTTTTTTTACACTTTCCCTTTTTATGCATTTTATCAAACAGTGTAGTAAACATTGAAAATTGAAACTGTGGGGTAAGTGCAGAAAATAACATGGATACACCTCACAAAAGATGGCTGTAGGGAAATGATAAAAGCCTAGAAGACTGGAATATAACAAGTTTCTTCCTAACAATAAAGACAAATGCATATTGTTTTATCTTACTCAAACAAAAGCAACAGATTAGAAGAAAATAAACAACTAAATGAAAACAATCTGGACACTTCATACCCATTACACATCATTTTTAACTACACTAATATTGCTTGCTTTTTATAATCTGTTATAGGTTGTTATTACTCAAGTTTTCATATGAAAACAAGGACCATAATAATGATGTCATCCTACATATCCAGCAAAAGGATTCAGTTCTTAAAATAACAAAATGACAGCAAAAGAACCAACATTCGGATTCAAATATATTTTCTAATATAAAGCAGGAGAGTTAGACCAAATAATAGATGATCAAAGAAAAATAGGGAAAAACTGCAGAAGCAATAACAGATGCATGGTTTGAACCAGTGAGGGATCTCCTTGCTTTTGGGAACCTGCATGGAGGTAAACTCTGACCTGATCCAAAGGTGTTGTTTTTGTAGTATCAAATCATTACAGCAGCGAAGTAACATCAAATTTCATGTTTTTGTCAGATTCAAGGTATATGTAACATTCATTTTGAAAGTTTAAGTTTATTTCACAGGCATAATTAAATAAGAAATTAGCGAATGGAAATATTAGTTTTCTGAATTTTTAATCCATTCAAGCTACAAGTTTGTCGTACTTAGCTTGCTACTTGATAACATATGAATATTTAATCCATTCAAGCTACAAGTTTGTAGCAATTAGCTTGCAATTTGATAACAAATATAACAATATATCATAGGTAGATGTTGCCTTTATTCATTGATTTTTCTTCTCTGACATCTTTTTTTTTCAAGATCTTTCAAAACAGGCAATATCTTATGCTTGGATTATATTGTACTTAACCCATTCCTTGGTTTGCACAAACTGTATTTTACAAATTTTTTATTCAAGCTATTTATGCTTCATTAGTTATAAACTATATAGCTCTATTCATCACTCAATTTGATACTTGCTGGGTATAAAGTTATGCATCATATTATTCTGTTTTTAAATCCTAAATATGGCCATTACATAATTGGTACTCTCTAAATGGAATTATATATGCACTACAGGGTAGACCTAACTATCATTGGGGCTGACTATGAACTTGTAGTGGATATGCAAAGCAAAACAAACAGCAAAGTCATAGTTTGAAAAATAGACAACATACTTCAGATCCTCGTAAACTGAAAGAAAAAGGTACAAAATACTTTTCTGACTTCAGAATGACAAAATTTAATTGATGTACCATCTGAGAATGCAAAGAGGAAACTTATATCTAAGTGAAATAAAATATCCAAGAAGCTCAACATTTCAAATAAATAGTACAAGTACTCAGCAACATATCCATTGATTGTACATGCATCTCAAAATTATTCGAGTATTCCTTCACAATCTTCACTAACAAAAGAAACATCATTAACATATCCATCGATATCCATACTGATTTCTTGGCAGTCTTCCTCAACATGGTTTACTTCCTCGATAGTATCCTGGATCTCTAGCTCATCAAAAATACTTAAAGATGCTTTCATTACCGTATACCAATTAGAAGAATCATTCTCACTCAAATAAAAAACTTGTTTTTCTTGGGATGCAAGTATATATGGATTTTTAAAAATGAAGTTTGGCTTTGATGTAAATTGACAAGAGTAAACCCATCCTCAATCTTTACACTAATTCTTATGTTTCCCTAATGACACTTAAATATTGGAACATACAAAACATTATAGTCTAACAAAATTATATCGGTAAGTATCCCATAATAAGTGACAACATCAACCACTTGAGAAACATCTTTTGCACTTGCTCTGCACATGGTTGTTCCATCATAAGTCACTCCACTATTTTGAGTTTTCCTCCCAATATCTTTTATGTGAAAAACGCAGACCATTAATGATGTATCCTGTATAGGACAACGCATCGTTCTTCGGACCATAAGCAATCCATTTTAGCATGCCGTTGTGCTCTTTGGAGCTAATAGGTATCTATAAACAATTGATTTAATATGATAAAGCTAGTCATAATACGATTTAAAATAAATTAGTAACATTTCAAAATTTAATTCACCTTTTTTTTAATCCAATTGGAGAATGTAGCTATATGATTTTTTCAAAGTAATGTTCCATTTCTTTCCATACGCTTGTCTAAATTTTGTAGCTCCTCCAAATGCAAACTAAGGTATAGGAACAAAAGTTTACGTTACACTTGACATTACAAACAATCAAAACATAGAAAAATATAAGGTATGCACGTACTCTAAATATGGTTCTACTATGGCCATATTCATTAGCACAGCCAAATGAGGGGACTCTTTTTCATTGAAAGACAATGTGATTGTCTTACATGCTGATATTGGATGTCCTTCAAGTATTACATTACTTTGGTAATCTTCATTTCGAGCTTCTTTCTCATGCGATTTTCTCAAAAATTCACCAAAAAATCTCATGCATTCTTCTGCGCGATAAGATTCTGCAATACACCCCTCAGGATGAGCATAATTTCTTACGTAATCTTTTAGTGTTTTCATGTACCTTTCAAAGGGGTACATCCAACGAAAATGGACTGGCCCACACAGTCATGCTTCCCTTGCAATATGAATTATTAGATGTATCATTATATCAAAAAAATACAGCGGAAAATATCTTTCAAGCTCACACAAAATCGCAATAATCTCATCCTCCAGATGATGTAGTTTCTCTCTATCAATAATGCGCTGACATAATTTATTAAAGGATGAACATAAATTAGATATTGTTATCGTTGGCTTCTTTGGAAGCAATCCTATCATTAAGATTGGTAATAATTGTTGCATTAAAACGTGATAATCATGAGACTTCAAACCACTAATTTTGCAATCGTCCAATGATACACATCTTCTAAAATTTGAGCAATAATCATCGGGTCCTGTAAAGTCATATAACCATTTGCCAAATATTTATTTTTCAATTTTTGACAATGTATATGGAGCTGGTGGAAGATATGTCTTGTTCCCACGAGGTTGTGTATGAAGACCATGTCGAATTCCCCAGTCCTCCAAATCCTTTCTAGAATTAATTCCATCCTTTGATTTTTTGTCATGCAACTTTGTGCTCATTAGACTTTCACCGACATTTTTCTCTACATGCATTACATCTAAATTATGTCGTAATGGAAGTTCCTATAAAATCAATAATGGAACATTTTAATTATATAAGTTCATAACATTATTTAGTGAAATAAAATAAAACGTGCGTGCTAACCTCCCAATATGGCAATTGGAAAAAAATGGATTTCTTTTTCCATCCTGATAGCTCCGTTCTCATAGGATTTGTGTCCTCATCATCTTCATTTTTCTCGCTATATTCAGTTCTTCTTTCATCCCCTATCTTACTTTAGTCACTCTTGTTTTTCCTTTTTCTATTATTCTTTTTTTTTTGGCTCTTCTTTACATTTCCAAAATTATTTGGAAAATCTTTTAGAATAATAGAGATTTTTCTTCCAGTTAGAATCCAAGGCCTATACCCTTCCTCTACGGTATTATCGAACAAGGCCTTATTCTTTCTAGGGATTTGAAGCGGATAGAAATCTTCTATAACCGTATATAGACGGTCTTTGAACTGTGATTTAGCCATCGATGATGAGTGTTGACACCGGATAATGGACATGCTTTTTTACCTTTTACACAGCAGCCAGCAAGATTACCATAGGCTGGAAAATCATTTATTGCCCAAAGCAAAACCGCTTTCATATTAAAAATAGATTGGTTGTATGCGTCATAAACATCAACTTCAACATTCCATAAATGATATAAATCTTCTGTCAGTGGTGCTAAATATACATCAATGTCATTTCCTAGCTGCTTTGGACCAGGGATCATTAAAGTTAATGTAATATTATCTTTCTTCTTGCACAACATAGGCGAAAGATTATACGTGACGAGCATTACAGGCCAACAACTATATTTGTAACTTAGCATAGAAAAAGGATTGAAACCATTTGTTGCAAGGCCAAGCCTGAGATTGCGAGGATCTGCTGAAAACGATTTATATTTCTCATCCACTACATTCCAAGTAATAGAATCTACAGGATGATGCATTTTTTCCATCGGTGCTTCTATTATTGAAATGCCACCTTAAATCTTCCGCCATTGTTTTGGATCTAAACATTCTTATAAACCTTGGAATTATTGGAAAATAACGCAATACTTTAGTAGGAATCCCATGCATAATCTCCTTTGTCCGCTGATTTACCTTCCACTTTGAAAATCCACGTTTTGGGAAATTTTTAAATCTTTATATTCATTCCTAAAAAGGCAACAATCGTTTTGACATGCATGAATCTTCTCAAAGCCCATGTCAAATAATTTAAGGAATTTCTTTAATTCATATAACGACTTCAGAAGTACATTATTTTTTGGCAATAACAACTGTTGCACATTTAAAATTTATCGAAACCATTATCAGAGAATCCAGTCTCACATTTAAGATTATAAAATGCGAAGATAGCGGATAACCTTGTTTGATCTAAGCAACCAGGATACAATGGAGTTTCTACATCTTCTAAATTTTTATGTAAATCATCCTCTCGTCTTTGTGCATCATCTTCACATTTATAATCATCAAAAAAGGAATTATTAACAAATTCTTCATCTTCATAGATGGCGGCCTTAAGTAAATCATATGCATCACCCGACTTTGCTTCCTTCTTTTTATTTATCCGCTCGCTGTGATTATACCACTCACTACTCATATACTTAGGATCCATTCCTCTTATAATCAAATGCTCAACAATAACTTCTCCAGAAAGAAGACTAAGATTTCTACAATCTAAACATGGACACAATTTTTTTTCTACATTTCCCATATTCCTCTTTGCATCATTCACAAAATTCCAAGTTGCTTGCTCATACTCTTTAGTGATTCTAGGAGCAAAAGGAGTAAAAAGAACGATAACCTTATATATTAAAATATGTTTTAAATTCAATATTGAAGTTGAGCACTGTAATAATTACATGTTCAAATGTATCCAATCTTTATCCATCATTCACAAAATACCAAAATCTCTCAAATCGAAGCAAGCAAAAATTCTCAAACATCTACCATTCAAACTACAATAATTATGTACGATTAATCAACATCATAATCATGTACAGTTAATAAAGAATACAAGTATAGTTAATCCCATGAATTATTTCTATAAACTATTCAAGTATATCTTTTTAAACATACAAATATATCTATCTTTTACAAGCATCTAGGAGAATTAACTTGGAAAGAAAAAGAACACAAATTTCATATCATCAAAATTTAATGAATAAGTTTAACGTACACTTGCAATGCAGCAACAATAACATACGGTTTGTGCATTTATCTTTCTCCTTAAGCTTTTTATAAACATAACATAGCATTTCTTTTTAACTAAAATACAGGGTATATTCCTAGAAAGACGATAATGTGTGGTTTACAGTCAAAAACAAAGCATAAGATAAATCATATATTCCTGCAATAGTAAGCACAGGAAAGGGACAAAAACAATGTCCATTTTTGTAGGGAGCAAACGATGGTAGCCAATAATCATACCCTATTGTCATAATAGTATGAGCTATAATAGAGCAAATTATATTGATTGGTTGCATGATAATTTCATGCGAACATCAGTCATAAACCGTACCATAATTGTTTTTTGCGATATATCATCCTATTTACATAATAATTTTTTTCCAGATAAATCAGTTAATATGCAAAACCATATGATTTTTAAAATTTGAATTTTTTGTAGACACATGCACGCACATCAAACTTACACACTCATAAAGATAATGACCTCCGTGGGCATATGTATATGTATATGGGTGTGTACAAACACATACATCATGTTAATTAAACCGCAATTTTGTTTTTGGTTTCATGCACGCCAACATGCATGTTTAATCTGCATTGTAAGTAACATCTCTATCAAAACTGAAATCGATTTATAGTTTCTATCTCCTCAAAATCATTAATGACATCAAAATTTATTGTATCGGATATATCCACACAATTATCAGGAAAAGGAGTTTCATTATTATATGAACACATTTAGGAAAAATCAAACCATTTAGCTCAAATGTGACAAAGTTGAAACAAAAGGAGCGCACAAACACCGACACATAATATAGGACATACATAACTATGGGTATAAAGAAGGATATTAACAAATACTTTAGGAGTTCACATAAGGGGCATCCACTCGGGACAATCACAAATGTGCACGCTAAAATATGTTTGTATTTCAATCATATACAGTAGTGGTGACATCGCCGTAAAGTAGTTTGTAAATGTGCATGCTACTGGCACTTAAAAAAGGACCTAAATTCCAGCATACAAACTAGTGGACAATCACAACTAGTAAGTTGTGGGATTATTCCGGTCACATGATCCTTGTAATACGAAAGGTAAAGGTATTTCTTAGCTTAATGATGAATTCAAGTCAGCATGTGTTTCACGTATAAGCTCCCACTGCATACTTTTTCAATTTAGCATAAAAGTCAGATATATACAAAAAAATTGATTAGTAAAAGGAAATATTTTTCTTGTTCTAGCATTTCTAGTAAACAAGTAGTTATAAAATTATGCCAGAGTGTAAGTACAATTCCTTGTCTGGTCTTCTTTACTTCATACCATTGATAAGGAAAATCAAATACTACATCACCAATACCATAGTGTATTACATAACATAAGTCGAATCAGGTTTAGTATAATAAAACATAAACACATTTAATCTCCTTGAGTATCAAAAAATAGATAACTTCATTAATAATCTCCTATAATATATGCAACTACATTGACTCATGCAGATGGTTTGTTAGTTGTTATTATTTTTCCAGATCAAGCAAAGATGTGGTGGAAACATAGTCTAAAACTTAAAAGTATTATATTGGACTCACATCTGTAATATTAGCCAGACCCATCTGGTTAGGATGAATACGCTTCAAGCACAACTATTTTTTTCTCTTATCTAAGAAAATCCACATTGGTCAGTCTGAAAACACCATGCAGGATGAATTACAAACAATAACCTCTAATACAACACAGCGCCCAATGAGATCCTAAAACAAGTTGCACATACGCAATATAAAACCAAAACACAAATGTGACGATCCCAAAATCCGAGGGGCGGTATTAAGGATAATCATTGGGAAATAACACATTAATCATTAAAGCAGAGAACAGATAATAGCAGAAACAATAATTAGAATAAATTTACATGGATATGACAGCGGAATCACAACATGTAATACTATCAGAATAGCATAGCGTGGGATATAACTTAGTAAATAAAAAGGAAAGTGATCAGTCATCATCGCCAGAGGCGGAATACATACATGCGGTGAGACATAATAAGGGTATCAGTCTACATCGCCGAAGGCGGAATACATATAGTGAGAAATACGGAAAGTAAATCAGTCTGCATAGCCAGTGGCGGAATCATAATATAAATACAGTAATGGCGGAAAATGTCAAAGTCATCTCTGTGAAGTCAGCCTCGCCATGGGCCAAAAATGCACTCTATGCAACAGTGCAGAACCAAAAACCACCTGTCACCTGTGTACTAGGCTGCCCTTGTGAAAATAAGGGCACCCGCGTTTGCAAAGTGAAACAAACAACGAGTCAGTCATGGGGACTGGTATGAGGAATCTATTTAACAGTTAAACAACAGTAATAGCAAATCATAGGACCACGCCACTTTCGCGGAACGGGTTTATTCCAGTGATTGCTAGTGCATTTAAAACAAAGTAAATTCTTTTAAAACAACGCAATGTTTTTTAGAAAGAATGAAGCCATTATAAGACTCAGGTCCCATCACACAATGCAACGCAAGCCGGAGGATAGAGTTTTACCTTATAAGGGCCAAATATGCTTGATACGTATAAAGCAAAATCATTTGATATTATTACTAGTGCATATATGTTTCAAACACGAATAGCATCATAAATATCAATCATAGGCGACATGAGCGTCCCATGCCACTATGTCGCCATATATAAGTTACAATCAAGTCCATTATCTCGTATTGGAAATTGGATTTCCGTTATGAGTCGAGGCAAGGGGCAAGCTCCTCTCCGCTTCGAGACACTCTAGCAAATGCCTCAGGACTACACACTCTGGGTAACCCTTGGATCTTCAGGGCCGGTCCTCACTTACGTTAGAGGATTAGTTATTCCTGAACACACGATTCCCGGTCCTTACAGACCTATAATCGAGGCGCCTCGCATTCCAACAACCACAAAGGTATTTTTCAACCATAATATCAACCACAAACAATTATTTCCAACCATTCGTCAAACCATATAATATCACGTCAATCACAAGCAATAAATATCGTCCATGGTCTGTGGACGAGGGGAGTATATATATATATATAATATAATAATTCACTTGCATTTCATCACAATTCAAAGCATATATGTTTCAAACAACGCTTGTATAATTTATACATCGCTAATATAACTTATACAACACATGTACATGAGGTATACAATGCGTATATAATTTACACTTCGCTTATATAATTTATACAACGCGATTTCATTCACACAGATAATTTAGATTCCTCACATTGGTTATTGCGGTGCTAAAAATCGTAGGAAGGTCAGAAAAATCCGCGGCTTCTTCTAGAATGTAGAGAGCCTCCTTGCGGTCACGGTGTCTCCTATTTCATCGAATTTCGTTAAAGAATGAAAAAGATATTATTTTTCAAAGTTTTGCAACACTTAAAAGTGCTATTTTCATTACAGAATTTTCATCAGAAAGGTTTCTAAAACCTTCGAAACTAGGTCTCAAAATTTCAGTCGATCCGTACCTCTATGCTTCGATCAGGCTACGCTGCGTCGAAGAGCTACGAAGCACCTCCAGAACGGCGGTGGTGGCGAGTGGTTCGGTGGCCTGTGCTCGTCGCGGCGGCGCTCAGAAGGTCGCGCCTTCCTCCTCGATTTCCGGCGTCGATAGTCGATGGGAGGGGGCGTGGGTTGGTTGGATGTGGAGAGGAGGCGAAGGCGGTCAGAAGTCTCAACTGGCGGCGGCGGTGAAATGGCCTGAGGCGGCGGCGATATCGACGAGAAGTTTTGAGCAACGTGGATCGTCCAATCGTTCTCTGGCGGCTAGGGTTTTAGGTTTTTATTTTTTTTATTTTTTTTTAAAGAAAAATTCCTATTGGTCCATGCTTTATAGGAATTTTTAAATAGTGTTTTTGCAAACGGACTCCTTTTTAAACCCAACGACTGACGCCCCTAGCTAAATACCCCCATTCCGGACACAATGGGATATGTTTCGTTGGCCATTTCGACTGTTACAGTCAGTTATTTTTCAATTTAAAATATAAAACATTCGATATTTAATTTAAACGTACATTTCAATTTGCCAGGGCCACAAACTGAATCGAAAAATTCCAGAAAAATAAATCTAGCTTTGTTTTGACGATACGGTCCTAACAAAACCAGTTTCGTCGAATTCTGAGCTCATTTGAAAAACGGCCATTTTTAGGTCGACCCATTTTAACAGAATTTGACCAAACACGTTATCTTTTGCCCCGCTCACATACTAGCTTCAAAAATTACGAAATTTGAAACTTAGCAATAATTTGACATCCCGGACCCAACAAAAGTGGTTTCGTCGAATTCCGAGGTCGTATGCAAAATCTCAATTTTCAAGGGCTATATATACTATATAGCGACCTTTCTGAAAATTCGTTTGGCCATAACTTTTGATTTTCGTTATGAAATTTCGATTTTTCAGATTTGTTAGAAAGGTATTGATAAACAGATTTAAATATTTTCAGTTTCGTTAAAATCCGTTATATTTTCCACCCGGTACAGTCAGACAAAGTTTGTATTCAAAATTTCAACCTGCCATATTATACACAATTCTATAATTTATTGAAATAGGCTATTTAAATTATTCAAATTCTTTGGTAATAACCTAATTTAAAAAATATAAACTAGTTCACATTTTCCGGGTTATTACAACAAAGGATAGCAACCCCAATAGTACATGCACTGCTTCGGGAGTATATAGTTGGATAAATTGTAAATCTCACAGCTTCAACAAGAAGCAGATAATTGCACAAACAAGATAGTCCAACTCAAAATCCAATAGCCAAAAATCTTCAAATTGGAAATGGCACTAAATTCAGTATTTATAAACCTTAAATGCCAACAAAGGGAGTCCACATCAAGAACAAACCAAACGATCAGACTGCGGGATCCGGACCTATCAGATTTCACACTTGGCAGTCGCTACAGCTGATCAAATTATATGAAAAACATAGATTAATACCTTACGGATGTTCGAATATGGGAGGCGTAGCAAGGTTGTTGAAATGCCGGTTGGGATTAGGCACTGGGACTAACTTCTTGATTGAGGGATTAGGGCACCGACGGCTTCGACGAGGGCAATTAGGGTTACATGAACGAGATCTGTAGGGTGAATGTTTTCGATTTTGGGAGGTGATGATGGCCGAGATTAGTCATTTTTTATAGCTGCTGCGTTTAATCGATTTTGGGAGGAGATTTTTGGTGGTGCCTGTGGAGTGAATGCAGTACATGTTACTTTTCTTTCCCGCTGAAATTTTAGTTCCCACGTTGTTCTAAAATAGTGTTGACATCCCGCCTTACTCAAAAAAACGTTCATACTGAATAGCGTTTTAACCATGTACGAAGCTAGTGCTATTGAAAGCTAGTATTCTTATAGTGGAACAAGTCAATTTTCATTTAGGTGTTTAGGATCTTGACTTGGCACTCCTTGAGGATAAACCTGTTTCTCTTACAGTAGCTAGTACCGAGACAGAAAAATCACACCATAAAGCATGGGAACGTAGCAATAGATTGAGCCTTATGTTCATCAAGATGAGTGTTGCTAACAACATTAAGCCAACAATTCCGCAAACAGAAAGTGCTAAGGAATATATGCGGTTTGTGGAAGAGCGTTTTTGTTTAGTTGATAAGTCACTCGCTGGTACTCTTATGGCAGAACTCACGACCATGAAGTTTGATGGGTCGCGAACTATGTAAGAGAACATTATAGAGATGACTAATCTTGCTGCAAGGTTAAACTCCCTTAGGCTTACAGTAGAGGATTCTTTTCTTGTCCAATTTATTTTAAACTCGCTGCCTTCTGAATATGGACCTTTTCAAATTAACTATAACACAATAAAGGATCAGTGGAATGTTAATGAATTGGCCAGTAGACTTGTTTAGGAAGAAGGACATCTGAAAAGTCAAGTGAATCACTCTGTAAGTTTTCTGAGTAATAAAGCTGGTAAAGAAAAGAATGAAAAATTAAGTCATTTCAAAATGAAAAAGGAACCTGCTAAGAATGGGCAGGATAAGGAAAAGAAGGAACTAAAGGACGTTCAATGTCGTTTCTGTAAAAAGAAAGAACATTATCGAAATGACTGTCCAAAAAGGACAACTTGTTTCGAAAAGAAAGGTAATCATCATCTTTCATATGTTTTGAATCAAATTTATTTGAAGTTCCTATTAATACATGGTGGCTTGATACTGGTGCTACAACACATGTTTCCAATAATGTGCAGGGATTTCTTGTTATCTGAACCATAAATCCAAACGAATGACGTTTTCTCTTTATGGGAAACAGAATGAAATCCAAAATAGAAGGCATTGGGACTTATCGTCTAATTCTAGAAAGTGGATATGTATTAGACTTATATAGTACCCTTAATGTACCTTCATTATCTAGAAACCTTATTTTCATAAGTAAATTGGATATTTTTGGTTTGAGATGTATGTTTGGTTCTGGTTATTTTGATTTATATAAAAATACTAATAATGTTGGTTCCGGCATTCTAATTGATGGTTTATATAAACTGAAATTGAATGAAAATTATGCGAATTCCTTGCTGAATGTGGTAAATAATGTTGGATGCAAACGCAACATGTTGAATGAAAATTCTACTTTCTTATGGCATAAATGACAAGGTCACATGTCCAAGGAAAGAATGATCAGATTAGTAAGTAATGAAATTTCGTCAAATTTATACTTTAGTGATCTACAATTATATGTGGATTGTATTAAAGGTAAACAAACCAAACATAATAAGAAAGGAGCCACTAGAAGCAGCCAGCTCCTTGAAATAATTCACATAGATGTTTGTGGACCTATGGACACTCCAGCCTTTAATGGGGAAAAGTATTCCATCACTTTTATTGATGATTTTTTCCGTTATGGTTATGTCTATTTTCTTCGTGAAAAATCTCAATCTATGAATGTCCTTGAGACGTTTATAAAGGAAGTTGAGAGGAAATTAGATAAAAGGGCGGAAATTATAAGGTCTGATAGAGGTAGTGAATATTATGGCAAACATAATGAGTCAAGCTAGTGTCCAGGTCCATTTGTAAAATTCCTCGAAAGTCATGGCATATGTGCGCAATACCAATGCCAAGTATACCTAAGCAAAATGGTGTAGAAGAAAGGCGCAATAGGATGTTGGTAGATATAATTAGGAGTATGATGTCAGTTTCTCCACCATTTAAGAATTTATGGCCGTATGCTCTCAAAACCGCTAATTATTTATTGAATAGGGTTCCTACTAAAGCTGTTCAAAAAACTCATTTTGAATTATGGACTAACAAGAAACCTAGCTTAAGACACCTGCATGTTCGGGGTTGTCCAGCGGAAGCGAGAATTTATAATCCACATGAAAAGAAATTAGATTCTCGAACGATTAGTTGGTACTTCTTAAGTTGCCCTGAAAAATCTAAAGGGTATGTATTTTACTGTCCTAATCATAGTCCAAGAATTGTAAAAACTGGTAATGCTAGATTCATTGAGATTAGTGAAGTCAGTGGGAGTACTAGAAGAGAAATAGTATAAATAAAGGAAACAGGGGCAAATGTTACACAACCTATAAAAGTTCCTCCATCTACTATTACCTCAAATGTTGTTCCAGCTGGTGAAGAACGGCATGATGCACAACATATAAATGAAGAAGTACTTCCTCAAGGAAATGACTTACATAATGCTGATGCGCATGAACCACAACAAGTAGCATTAAGAAGATCTCAAAGAGATCATAGGTCAGCTATTTCTAATGATTATGTGGTTTATATGCAAGAATCAGTTTATATGCAAGAATCGGATTATGATATTGGAATCAATAAGCACCCAGTTTCATTTTCACATGTTATAGAAAGTAAAGAGTCAAAGGAATGGATTAATTCCATGAAACAAGAACTGAAATCCATGCAATAGAATGAAGTTTGGGATCTTGTTGAGTTACCACGTGGGTGTAAAAGAGTCGAATGCAAGTGGGTTTATAAAATCAAACACGACTCTAGTGGTAATATCAAATGGTATAACGCTAGACTTGTTGCTAAGGGTTACACTCAAAAAGACAGTATTGACTACAAGGAGACATTTTCTCCTATTTCGAAAAAGGACTCACTAAGAATTATAATGGAATTAGTAGCTCATTTTGATTTTGAATTGCATCAAATGGATATGAAAACAGCCTTTCTGAATAGAGATCTTGATGAGGAAGTTTATATGAATCAACCTGAGGGTTTTTCTGTAGAAGGTGTGTAAACTTAACAAGTCAATATATGGACTTAAACAAGCATCCCAGCAATGGTATATTAAGTTCAATACCATTATTACTTCTTTTGGTTTTAAGGAAAATACGGTTGATCACTGTTTATAACAAAAAATCAGTGAGAGCAAGTTTATTTATCTAATCCTTTATGTTGATGACACCTTGCTTGCTGCAAATAATTTAAGCATATTGCATGAGATTAAGAAATTTCTCTATATGAACTTTGAAATGAAAGATATGAGAGATGCATTCTATGTGATTGGAATAGAAATATTTTCATGATCGATCACAAAGAATATAGGGATTGTCTCAGAAACGATATATCGAAAGGATTCGAGAGAGATATGGAGTGAGTAAATGTTCACTTGGGAAAGTTCCTGTCCTATACAGAAAGGTGATAAATTCAATTTTCATGCAATGTCCTAAGAATGGTGTTGAATGAAAGGTAGGACTGGCAATTAGAACCGAGAACCGAAAAGCCAAACCGAACCGACCCGAAAAGATCCGAACTCGAATTGAACCCGATGGGTCTCGGGTCGGGTCTAGGTGATGAAAAATACAATAAAACCCCGATAAAACCCGACCCGAAAGACCCGACCAAAAAACATTGAAATATATGTGATTTTAGTGGTATTTCCCACTTGGATCCAACTCAAACCGAAGCTCGGGTCGGGTCCAGATTTTGGAAATGTATAGTTTAGACTCGACAAAACCCGATCCGCGTAGACCCGAGACCCAGTGGGTCGGGGTCGGGTATGTCGGATCGGGTCTAATTTCCACCCCTAACGAAAGGAAACAAAATCAATTCCATATTCATCTGTAGTTGGTAACCTACTGTATGCTCAGACCTGTACTAGACCGGATATAAGTTTCGCGGTCGATATGTTAGGGAGGTATCAAAGTAATCTAGGAAGGGAACATTGGCAAGCTACAAAAAAGGTTTTTGAGATGCTTACAAGGCATGAAATATTACATGCTCATGTATGGTGGATCCAATCACTTGGAGGTGATTGGATATAGCAATTCAGATTTTGTTGGATGCATCGATACATATCGACTTTTGGTTATCCGTTTATGTTTGTTCAAGGTATTATATCATGGAAAAGTGCGAAACAAAGTATCGTTACTTCATCTACTATGGAGGAAAATTTTGTGGCATGTTATGAAGCCACAATTCATGCATTATGGTTGCAAAATCTTATTTTAAGACTTGCGATTGTCAACATCATTAGCAATTTTAAGACTTGCGATTGTCAACATCATTAGCAAGCTGCTGAAAATTTATTATGATAACTCTACAACATTGTTTTTCTCAAAGAACGACAAGTACTCTAAAGGTGCCAAACATATGGAACTAAAGTATCTTGTGTGAAAGATGAGGTTCAGAAACAACGAGTGTCAATCAGGCACATCAGGACATAACTTATGATTGCAGACCCTTTGACGAAAGGGTTACAACCAAAATAATTTGAAGAATATGTTTAAAGAATGGGTCTTGGATGTATTAATACTGATTGATGTGTGACATTCTGAGCTCTTTTATGCATTTCTGATATACAATTATGTGCCTCTTGTTTTAACGTGGTAATACATACTTTATGTAATTTTAAAAAAGAAAGAATAGTATAAAGATATTATGGTTAATCATTATGATATAAGACACTCTGCGGACCATTATGTTGTTTTATATAAATTATGAGTGTAAATTGATGGATTGTTGGTATTTTAGTATATGGGAGGAAATGCATTGAATTAATAATGCAAAACCACCATAACTCTCAATAATTTATCATAGTATGATGTTTAATTCTTGATATTTTGAATAATCGGGTCAAGTGGGAGAATGTTAGAAATCTGATATTAGAAACTACAATAAAACGTTTCATTTACGTTTAACATTATGTGGTTCCTAATCTTAATGTGATCCTATTAATTTGTTCATAAATAGAATGTTTCATTTTCCATTATGCAATTTCTAATCTTAATGTGACCCTATTAATTGGGTCATAAATAGAATGTTTTATTTTCCATTATGCAATTTCTAATCTTAATGTGACCCGATTAATAGGGACATAAATAGACCATTCATATTTAGAATGTTAGGTCTGTGGTTAATTTTAATCGTTGAATTGGTATATGATGGATGTACCAGATTCAGAGTTAAATGTTATATAAAGGATTGGGTCCTTTCTCTTTCCAAGTCAAGAGTTGTATTCTTCTCCATCTAGAAACACATAAGGAGATAGGGTAAGAGACAGAAACCGAATTCTGGGAAGATGAGTAAATATTAGAAGTCAAAGAAAGAAGATGGAGGCCATTACATCCTCTGTTGCTAATCAAGGTACGTCATCTTAAACAATAGATCATATCAAGTTTATGCCTTTTGTTTGTGAAATATTTGGTATTGATGATCTTAGGGCTGTTCAATTGAATTGTACCTCATTAATCATGAAAGATCGAATTATAAAGAAAATTCTAACATTAGTTGTTTGAAGTCGTTGGAAGCCCGCCATCGGTGGTTGTTAGAAGCTTCCTTTCGATAAGCACTATTTGTTTTATAGCGGTAAATACACCATATAATAAGACATGACTATCAGTGGGAATTTTATGTTTTATTAGAATTTATTTTACAATACTTGCATTGGGATAACCTAATTTATAATGTCATACATCAAAGATATTTTTATTTCTTTCTACTTGTGAAGTTTAGACAAATTGCGTCACATTTCTTTCTTTAAAAAAATTATACAATCAACTAGATCAAATCTGTATAGACATATAACTGCATTAATCTACAAAAAAAATACTTTTAGTTAGTATGCCTCTAACCAAACAATACTTATGGTAGAATTCAAAATATACCCCATTATCATTTACAAACTGAGAAACAATTATAAGATTGTTCTTTATTTCTAGCACTCTTGATGTATTATTAAGATACTGACATCTTTTACCTTTGATACTGGCATTACTGATGTGAGTAATATTAATAGTTTTACGATTCTCCATGTTGATTGATTGTTTATCTTTATATTCCTTATTTTTCAGATTTAAATAGTTAAATTGGCTTGTATAACGGCTGGTTGCTCCTAAATCATGGTATTATGCCTCGTCTTGATTATGTTCCGGCCTTATAACTTCACTCAGGTGATTGATTCTACTAATTTCCAGTTGATTGCTTATATATAGTTGAACTTGGCCAATTTTGGCACTTAGTTGATGTTTCTTTGATTATTTGACTAATTTGCCATATAATTGACATTAGAAAAGAAGTATCATTCAAATGTACTATGTTAATTTTCTCATATAGTTGACATTTAGGTACATTGTCATTATTGTGTCTTCTGTTTCCTCTAACTCTACCAGAATATCCTCTCCTTTGATTTAATTGAGCATATCTGTTATGAGTTTGATTTTTCTTTTATATAATTAGCAGTACAGCAAATCGAAAAATCTGTTGAGACTTCTTGTTATCAATTCTTGCTTCGTGTGCAATCAAGATTGTGTGAACATCTATTTATTGTAGAATTTTTTGATAAGATATAACTACCATAACTTATTCAAATTCATCAGTTAGAACATTTTAGATTTTAAGGTTTGTTCAAAATCAAAAAAAAAAAAAATTTGCTACTTCCAAAAAATTACAAATTGCTCTGATCTTTAATGGATACTCTCTCATTTTATGATCGACTTTTTTGATACTTTTTAGTTGTAAATTCTAACATGTAACGTTTAATTTAATTGAGTCTTGAAAGCCTTTTCAGATTTTCTGAGAAAATATAACTGCCATAACCAACTGATATTCATCATTTAAACCATTTTGGATTTTTAAGATTTGCTCAGAATCTGAAATTTTGTGTTCTGCATTCTCCAACAAATCACAAGTTGGTTTAATCTTTAAAAATGCTCTGCCATTGTATAATTGTCTTTTCGGATACTTTGTAGTTTCCATTTATGATACATAATGTTGGCTACTGACTGAGTGATGAATACCTTTTCATATGATGATCAAATTTCATTAGCAAATTTTCAATGAATCACTTAAGATAGCAGATTAGTACTTACTCAAGAAAGTAATCATGAACTTATGAGTCTGTCTTGTCTATGAAGCCTCATATATTTTTCATTGCTGACCACTATATTGTCTTGATCGGTAAAAACATTGGAGGGACTAAAATGGTTCTGTGAATAAAACCTTCAAACCCATTTTCTTGAATTACAGTCTCAACTTGAAGTTTGTTAGCCCTATGCGGAAGGAAAATGGGGCTTTGTTCGGACCGTCGTTACATAACAAAGTTTCCATAGTAGTTTATTATTCTCTTCAAGATGAACTGTAATAAGTTGAATTTGTGGGCTAATTACAGTTTTGACTAACTTTTTTACACTTGCTTCTGTCTACTGACAGAGCCGGCCTAGGCCCAAGCCCACCAAGACCTTGGGCTTGGGCAACCAAAGGCCGAAGGGCAAAAAAAGAAGGAAAAAAAATCCGATTAGTTTGTGGAAATTTTTTACGCTGTTTCCATCTTCAGTTTCGTTCTCTTTCTTATTTCCTTTACAAATCTCGTAAGAAGCCATTTGCAACAAAATTTTGGGGCTTTTACTCAAACCCTAATTCAATCTTCCTTGCGCTTTGTTCACCTTCGTTTGCTCCTCAACAACCATCAATCGTTGCTGCAATCATCTCTTCTCCGTTGCCGAATATCAGACGACTGTTGCTCCTTCCATCTCCAGACAAGTTAAGGTAATTTCTTCTTTCTGATGCTGGTAATTCGATGGATGAATTTAATTTGGGTTTATTTGGTAATTGGTTGTTTACTTACTGGAATTCTCTAAATAAATTGGTAATTTAGGTTTATTTGATAACCGGTTGTTTCAATTGTTTGGTCTATTTTGATCTATTTTTACTGCATGTTTCAAGATGAGCCTACCACTGAAATAAGTTATTCTTGAAACCTTTATTCAAAAATTTGATCTAATTACATTATTTGACGTTAATTTTGCCAAAAGAAGTACACAAAAATAAAAATAAATTTTTTAGTGAAGAATTTTGAACAATGCTTAGATAGACAATTTTAAATGGATTCATACTTTTATATTTGTTATCATCAATTAAATGTCATGTTTACCAAAATTTGCTTGGTTGGATAATTCTAATGTTTTCAAAAATAATGGTCAAAGAATCGAAATTGAAGGTTATACTAAAGAACTAATTCTTAATAATTTGAACATACTAGAGATTTTAACTTGATCTCTGTAACGACCCAACTTTCGAACACATCTCAAGTTGTGCCATTAATAAGAAATGAGAATAGATAGAGGACAAATCACAGAAACATCAGAATCTCACAGCGGAAATTTCACAAAAGATAACACTTCAACATTTCACAGCGGAATAAATTACATCAGGGAATCATATGTCTAGTGATACAACCCTTCATAATACATCAGTAATTATACATCTCATATATGATCAACTGTCAGTCTTAGTTATACAAAAGATAGATGACCAGCACATAACAAACTCTTCATTCCAGCTTCATAGGTTTCATCAAATCCTGATTCACTTGTCTATTCATAACAAGCGTTATGAATACCCAAGAGTTTAAGGGAAAACACAGAAAAAATAAACTCCGGGTCAGTCAAGGGACTGGTATGAGTAAACAGTTTGAAACAAGTAAAAATTATCTCATAAGACCACGTCGTAAGTACGGAACAGGTTTTTACCTTATGAGATCAAAACATTTTTGTATACTTAAATCATATATTATCATATAAGTCTTTCACAAATAATTTAGAATCTAGAAGAATGCTTGCATCTCACATTCTCCTATATAGTATACAAAATACAAATCTCTTGGCGCTTATGGAAATTGGATTTCCAACTCTGACAAGGTATGGGACCACCTGCCGACTGTGTACCTCTAGAGACGAATACACTGGGTTCAACAAGAACGTCTTGCAACCCGGCCCACACATGACCGACCACTCATTTATCTTGAGTGTATCGAATATATTGTCACCTTACGGCTTTTTGTCGCGACCACCGTTGTTCCCCGGGAGATACAGAAATGAAAGAAGTAACAAATACAAATATTCTCTAGATAGTGACAATACATCCTAATGGGAGCGACCCACATAGCCATGCTGCCAGCCCGATTTTTGTCATTTCCTGGGTGTGAGGCTTTGAGGCTACGTTATCTTCCAGAACATCTGGCCACCATTCACTTTGAATGCAACATCGTCAAATCCGTGATCACATATTGATTGTACAAATAAACACTGGTGTAAAATAAAGAGAAGTTACCTTCTCCCCACCAACTTGGTATATTCGTAATATCAACGGCGTAACCGTTGGAAATACTCTGTCGGACATTTGTCCATACAAGTTGTCCTGGGATTGGACAAACCGAAGGCACTATTCAAAAATAGTCCTTGTATCTCACCGTCTTCAATTCTACAATCTCTGACGCACGGCTTATAATCAAATCAAAGTGGAATATAAACTCCAGTCTCTTTTGAAATGATTAACGAACATTTTTCTTTTTAAGTTATAAATCTAAACCGAATTATAATCTAATCAGCATATACAGTTATTGTCAAATCAAAAGTACATGATTATCTTGTCAATATCTGGTATATTGATCATCTTTTCAAAACGGTAAATTTTAGTGTGTGCGTCGCATGGGTTTTTCTCTCCGTTTGGCTTATCGTCTTTACAAATGAATTCTTACTCTATTTTCTCTTTAGAAAATATTTCTCATCATGATTCTAAATCTGATTATCATGAATGTCTTAAATTATGTTTTATAATCAACTTTCACACTTCGTATCGTTTCCGTCAAATTTCTCCTTCGATCCTTTATTCTTGATCTCTTATTCTTCTTTCCATACTGATAAATTCCTCTCTTGATTATCAGTCTAAACACGATTAAAACATTCATTTACAGTTCTCGTTTAAAATACAGAACTGTTCATGATTAGTTCCTTATATCAGTTATTTCAGTTATCAGATAAAAGCTGACAATCCTACCGTATGTGTCACATATAGTTTCTACCTTGTTTTGAATTTAAACGTTTCATTTGAAAATAAATTAAAATTATAAATTAAAATTTATAATTACAGTTGTTGTGTTCACTTCTCGTTCTTTGTTAAAACCCTACTCGATCCTTTCCATTTGATCGACTTCTTTCGATCTTACAGTTTAAATATCCCATTAGAAAAATCATTTCTAATACTTATTATAAATTAAATTTATAATTTAATTTAAAATTACAGTTTCTGTTTTGGAATTTCAGACCTTGACAAAACTGTCTTTTAAATCCTGATTTCACTTCTTACTTTTTCCTTGTTAATTTAAAAATTCTATTTTTCTTCCCTTTGTTGACTTCCCTTGTTTATGAAATTTTACACAATCAAAGTAACTAATCAATAAAGGTGACAAACAAACCAGAATTCACTGAATTGCAGATTTTTTTCTGATCAACAATTTATGACTCATTCAATTAATTCTTAAATGATATTTAGTCATAAAACTATTTTATTTGCATCACACACCAATTTGTTTTAAATCAAATTGATAACCTATTGTTGACTTATTGAATGTTCGACCCGACCACACATATATACGAGCCGACTATTTAATCATGTAATCTTACTTATGTATTTAAATTTTTACTTAAACTATTTCTTTTTATTTTACTTTCCCTTTCTTTGCTTTTTCCTTATTTCTTTCTCCCTTTTTATTTTATATTTATTTTTACAAACCCATCAGCCCAAAGTCTCGGCCCATCTTCCTTTTTCCCCCTCCCTTTTCTATTTCTTTCTTTATTATTTATCTTCCCGACCCACAGCCCATATTTCCAGCCCAAACTTCTTTTTCCTTCCTCTTTAAACCTGCTGCCCCCAAATCCTCTTTCTAACATCCAGGAATGCACGCAGAGCATCAGTGGCCGGTGCACATGCACACGTACCCAGCGCCATGATCATTGCTCACGACCCCTCCCGCAAACCAAACTCCGATCCTCGAAGCCATTCCCACCACCAAAAACAGTGCCATGCCCTGTAGCAAATTCCGACAGGGCCAACCCAAAACTGTAAAAACTCGATCCAGGAAAATCCCCACAGCTTCCACCTCCGACCACCTACGCCTACCCCACTCCGGCCATCGACTGGCGACGACCCATGGCAGGGTTTCCCCCTGGTGCGCACCCCTACTTCGCTCCGACCTAAGAGCAGTTCGATCCTGACCCTAGCCTATCAAATAGTCACCAAATTTATAATTAATTTCAAATCTCTTTAATTGCTTGTTTAAAAATTATACTTGTATTTTTCCTATTATCATTGGCACCCTACACTTCACTGACTTCGACGCCGTAGACCATAATCGACCCCCTCGCCGGAATTTGATCAAACTCCCCTTTTTGACCATCTCAGAAATTTTCACAATTTACTTCACTAAAAATCGAGATTTTTATATTAAAATTCATGACTTTCCATTTCAATTCTATCTACATACCTGAATTTATATATCGTGATGTTTGAATATTTGAGTATTAATGGTTCTTTACTGTTATCTGCAATTTCCTAGTGATATATACTACTGTTTGAATAAATTTTAGAGTATATACCCGACAAAACAAACATCTTTCATATTGGATTCAACTCTTATAGCAAACTAGGATCTGTGCTGTGAATTTTGTATTTATAATAGACTTGAGTTTACTTCTGTTCTTCTCATACAGGCATAACCTGTCATACAGTGGTATACCCTCAATATTAGTATATACAAACTATCTTAATTTATATGTTCAGATGAAACCAACATATAACATTTACACTAAAATTTTGAATGAAAGAAGTGCTAGAGATTTAGCTCACTCACCTAACATACTACTGTTGTTTTTACCTTCTAGCTTATATCCTCAGATCCAGTTTTTTAAAATCATTCCAGTTTCTACAGGAAGGTTGAATTGACTCGATATAACACATTCAGAAGTAAACGTGCATGCATATATGTTTGCATCACAATTTATAACAATCTATAATTGATGTTTTTCCTTTTTTCCATGGGTTAAAACAATAGTTACTTACTGTACTTTCTTACTCTCCGTTTTTATCATACTGATATATTCAAGGGTTACATAGCTTAAATTTCATCATATGATTCAAGTGATAGCATTATGACTGAGCCCATCTATCACCAGCAAGGAAACATATGTGTATACATGACATCAAACAAAATATTTCAATGGTCATTGAAAATGGGAATTTACTATTGTTCACAGTTTTCACTTAATTTCTTCTTCGACAGAAGTGGTTTTGCAAAACATTCAGGTTTTTCAAGTGTTTTAATGTTGAAATCAAACCACATATCAACATGTATATTATAAATGATGTATGGTGTACACAAACAAGATATACATACATATGCAACTTGCAACATTTACCAGTAACCTAGGAATTATTTAAACAGAGTTTCTAATAATTGAGTTTACTCACAGTTCAAACAAAATTGCAGGAAATCTAAAACAGAAATTTAAAAGCAGTTTTACTCACCAAAAGAATGGCTTGAACCCCCTTAGCTATTTCTTCCTTGATCAAGTACAGGAGACTGTTGTTTGTGTGTGTTGCTAGCCCTTTTATAGTGGTAAAAGTGATAAAATAATGGACAAAGAAAAATCTGTTTTCAGATTTTGAAAGGTGACAACTCAAAATAATTTTTTTTCTCTTACTCTATCTAAGTACAAAAAATCCTGATCTCACATGGCTTGCATCAGCCAACTCAACCCCTCAAATCCCCCTAGGCAACCGCTCCTTTACCCCATTCGTTCCCATGACAAATCCCCTCACATAAATGCTTATGATCCTTCACCATCTACCTTGGTTTTTCAACCATTTTTTTTTTTTTTTTTTTTGATTTCATTTCAAATCAGTTTTTCATGGGGTTTTAAACCATATCTTATTATATGACACCATGATTTTACAACACAACATAACTACTATTACTTGGCTTGCAAGGCCTTATAAAATCTGAAAATCTTATGCTACAAAATCAATGTCATGTGATTGAAAATACATAGGAAAACCCTTAGAAAATCCATGGCATGTGATGGTTTTTGTCATGTAAAATCTCTTGAAATACTATGGTCTAGTAGTTATCAAATGTAGGTACAAACCTTAGCATATACGCAAGATTTTGGCAAAATCCTTAGCACAAGTTTTGACAAGATTCATGCTTCTGAAAATATCAAAATTTCAGAAAATTTATGAGAAAAGACAATGTCTTAAAAACTGAAAATAAATGCTACCCAAAATGATTTTCCATGTGACATTATCTCCTCTAGGTCCTTTCTACTAGCTAGTACTAGTGTAGATGTTTTCATGAAGTGAAATGGATTATGACAATTCATGCTCTCTTGTTTTCAATGCATATAAAAGTGTAAATAATTTTCTTGACTTTGTTTTGAAAAAAAGATGTTTAAACATGTTTTAAAATCCAAGTATTGAAAGTTTTTAAAACAATGATTTGCAAAAACTTAATTTCCTAAATCCTTTAAAAAAAACAAACATGTATAAATAAAAATGGCATCACAAATACATGCTATTAAAAAGTGTTGTTCTTTACACATATGAAAAATTAATTTCAACAAACGCTATCAAACATATGCTATTATACGTAAATGTGTAAAGATTGGTTTTGGTAAGTGTTATGCAATACATGCTATCATAAATACACCAAGTTAAAGAAATTCAAATTCAAAACCTTCGACATGTTTTAAACAATTTAAAGTCTTGATTATTTCAAATCGTAGCTGTAAATACGTACTCACGATCAATCAGTATCTGTGTAAATACCCGGGTCATTACAATCTCCAAATTTGCATAGAAACTGTCAGCAATATAAAGTAAACATTCACAAAACTCGGTTTCATTTCTGTACTAAAATTCAATAATATATTCAGATGCAGTGTTGGGGTGTAGACTGCAGCGTAAGGGGATTGCTTGATCTCCTTTAGGTGTGCATTTGAATGTGCGTGCATGCAGTGCTGGTCCAAAGAATTTGTTGCCCAAGCCGCATAATAAATTTGTTGCCCATTGCTAATTTGCTGTATAAAATTTTAGCATTTTCTTTTTGAATATCAAGTATAAGATAAGCCGAGTTGTTGCGGCGCCCCCCTAAAAAAAAATTATCAACGCAGCCGGCAGCTCCTTGCGGTTTGCTCAAGGTCACGCGAAATAGGAAACCATCGTTCTCGCCAGCCGTGATCGCTGCTCCTAATCCTCGACCTTCAACGCCGGCCTCCAATGCTCCTCCTCCATCTCCCCCTGTAAGGGCGCAAGGCCGCGACCGGGCCTGAGGTAATTAAACCGATTAATAAGGAATCCGGAATTGGTTGATAATCATGATTTTTTTTTACTTATTAGTTCATCAAAATTGGTTCTAAAAGTAGTCTAATTAGGAATTGATTAACTTGACTTCATGATTCATTGATTAAATTGGTTAACTGATTAGAAATTTGTAAGTTTATCCATCGATATATAAATTAGTTTACTTATTAAATTAGTTGAATTTATATTAAAAGTTGCAATTTTTTTTGAAACTGTATCTTTCTAGATTAAGAACTGCATTTCTTTTTCTAAACTACAATCTTTTTACATTAAAAACTGCATAAATTTTTTTGAAACTGCCTTTTTTTAAGATTAAAAAGAGTAACATAAATTTAATTTGTTATTAGATAGTGATAAATATGACAGCATAAAAAGACAATAAGAAACAGGTGAGAAGTAGAAAGCAAAATTCTGATGTATATAATTGAAGGGTGAAACAACGTCAAAATGCAATATCTATATCAGTCGGCTCAAATTTTAAACTATTCAATGCAAAAGCACAACGGTCAATCTGTTCAAATCAAGTCGGAGAAGCAACTGAAGCTATTGGTGAAAACGTTGATGATGCTTAGTTGGTTTTTGCTTTTTTTTAATAATTGAATTAAATGTTGTAGGTGTAGCCTGCTTCATGTAGTGCATTTTGAAAGAAAAATGAATATTTTGTATGCTATAGTCTTTTATGTTATCTTATACTTGATATTCAAATAGAAAATGCTAAAATTTTATACAGCAAATTAGCAATGGGCAATAAATTTATTATGTGGCTTGGGCAACAAATTCTTTGGACCGGCAGTGTCTACTAAGAATTGACTATACTATCTAAAGTTGCTGAGTCAATTTCATTGTTCATCATGATTTTGATTCAGAAGAAAGATGAAAGCACAGTAGAAGAATATGAGAATTTTGATCAAGACTCAGATTCAAAGGCAGAAATGGACTGTAGAACGGGTTAGCTGGAATCAGCAAAACTTAAATAATGATTTATTGTATTATAAGTATTCCGATAGTGTTGTACTAAGGCACTCCAATACGCTCTTCCTAATACCGCAGCTAAAAAATACAACAAAATAATACATTCCTCTCTTCCTAATACCGAATAATTAGAAATAGAGGCTACACCATATTTCTTCTATTTCTCCATCTCTGTCATTGCGCTCGATAACCCTAAATTACATTCGATCAGAAAAAACCTTCATCTCCGACTTCAATTGACGCCGACTAACTTCGACTATATCTAAACAAACTTACCCAAATATAAATCACGATATTACGGTTTTAAGGGTTTTAGATCACTAAACAATTGAGGGATTACCATACAAATTTGAATTTCCTACGAGAAATGTGTAGAAGACAACGATTGATTACCAATAAAAGAGACTAGGGTTTTCAGATTAGGGCTGAATACATGATTAGTTCGGAAAAAAATGGTTGAGTGAGAGAATACAATGGAGAGATAATGTGGTATTCGGAAGCATACAAAACTTAATGAGTTTTATTTTTTTTAATTGCGGTATTAGGAAGAACATATTGGGGTGCCCTTAGCACCACACTTCTGATATAACACTTTCTGTAATGCTTTGTGATAACTTTTTGTGTCTTCTTGATCTATTTTACTAGGATTTCTGATTGATTTCTTCCAAAATTTGAGGGGGACATATTAATGCAACCAAAATTTTGAATTCTGGTAAGCCACAAGTCTGAATTCTGGTAAGGCACAAGTCTCTTGATGCAGCAAGATTCATAAGTTTTGGCGAGATACATTACTTATTTGTTAAATAAATTTCTTGCATAAAGAGATTCAAATTTCTAATGAGAAAAAAACAATTAATAGAATCTTATCTTATGAGTCTAATACAACAATCTTAAAAAACTGATATTGTGTTAAAGTGCAAAGCTTCGATACCATGTAAATTCTTGAGATGATTTGATGAACGAACAAAATAAAACAAGAAAAAGATTGAATTGTTTATCGAATGATTTGTTGTTACATTGCTTATATATAGAGCTCTGGACCACGTATAATAATACATAGTTGGGCCAGGCTCGTTAGCATGGGGTTTGAAGGAATGCAATTTGTATGTGATTGTACTCGAACTAATCATATATGAAAGGAGAGAGGTGTAAGTCAGTTATCACTTTATTTCTTGCAATAGCTATGCATGTGTATGTGTGCATATATATATATATATATATATATATATATATATATATATATATATATATATGTATGTATGTATGTATGTATGTATGTATGTATGTGTGTGTGTGTGTGTTTGTGTGTGAGAGAGAGATAGTTAGGATTAAGAGCACCATAAACAGTGCAGCATCCCTATAGTCGCTGATTTCCAACACGTTCACATTTTTTATCTTCACTCTAACTCTCCTTCCCTTCTCCACTAGATTATTAAATTATAAATGAGTAGCCTAAAATGAGCTACAAAAGAGAATAAGTATAGATTAAAACACTAACTATGCGACTTTGTCCTAATTGATTCCACTTTTTTATATAATTGTGTGTGTGTTGTTAAGATATTTAGGCCTACAAATTTGATTGAAATTATCTGCAGGCTCATATTGGGTGCAAATGACATGCACTAAAGGATATATAGTATGAGGTGTAGATATGCTAAATGTCGTTGTAGTGCATGCTTAGTTTTAATTACACAGGGATAATATTAGTTCGTGTGCAGATAACCAATTAAAGCTCATTTAAGCATGCGTGTTCAATGGTTCAATACAACATTTTGAAGTACAACTTGCCTTCGAGTAACCTAGAACAAAGGCTCAAAATTTCGCTTTCCATTCCATTCATCAGCAAATTCCAAAATTCCGGTCCCGTTCCGGTAATTTCGGAAGTTTCATTTTAATTCCGCTCTGGTACCTTTTTGTATATACAGTATCCAATATGCAATAATATTACCGATCAATATGACAAATAAATTTTGTACTAACCCTTTTTTTATATGGTTTGTAAGCAAACAAAATTTATACCGTTAATAATTATAATTGCAAAACTTTAGAGTCCTTTATTACTTAACTATAATTAACTAGTGCGAACCCGTGCTACGCACACGGGTTGGACGATATTGATAGATGGAATCGTATATGTGTGTGTATATATATGAAATAAGTGTTCAGAGTTGTTGGCTTGTTTTGTTCAGTATATGGACTGTAAAAAGCAAGCCATGTTAGTTAGGTAGAAGAATTTTAAACTATCATGTTTGTTGGTACGTTTCTTATGGATAAAATTGCACATAGAAGTAATTGTAATATTATCTCCTATGTAGACAAATTGTTGTAATAATTTATATGGACAAAACTTGGGTGAATATTGTATATTTTGAATTGTGACTTTGCTGATAGAACTATAGATGATTGACAATAAGTTACAGTATAGCCAGAATTTAGTAGTAAGTTACATTTGCTCTAATAACTCTATTGTGTACTGGAGTTTAGAAGGTCAAAACGCATTAGCAGCAATGCGTTAGCAACATATTAGTTTCATAGAAAGCTGGATATAATTGATGATAAAAATGTCAAGAATTTTTAACATACCCAAATTTATTAAAATAATCATCATTTTCAATGCATTACATAATACTTGATAGTTACTTTTCATTGATAACATTTTGTTGCAGAATGCTTAAAACCTATGCAAACCAAACGATATATATTGTAACTTAGAGTTTACGATAAGCTTGCAGCTGCTTTTTAAAATTGATCTTGTGCAGGACCAGTTCTTTCTCATTTGTTTTGTAGCTCCATTTTGGTTGATTAAAAGTTTCATATACTTGATGTCTTTTGTACCTATAACCAAAAATGTAGTATCCAATAAAACGTATATGTCAAAAAAATTAAGTCGCGGTGAATTGTTCTAACTATGTTAGTTGAATCGCTTAGTACGATAAAAAAGCAAATGGGCTGAAATATAAAAACATGATTATTTATGCAGCTTGATACACAGATGGTAGTTGCCATGTATATGTTTATATTGATTATACATGATATACACTGTTCATCTATAAAGGCCAAAATAAATATTCCCTTTTTATACACAACCAATTACTTATGCATATTCAGGATGTTTTTTTTTTTGGAATACGACTGTAAAATATAGTTGATATTGTTTACGTACCTTATAGAAGAATCCAACCCCCATTAAGAGAATGAATATGATTTAAATGTGACTGCAAATATAGCAATACTGATCGATCAAATAGCACACAATGCAGTTAATTGGATATTCATTGGTAAGTTCTTCTCAAAGCTGCATATCTAAAAGCCGGAATACATAAGCCAATCAAATTGAGTATAATATAAAATTGTGTTAGGTAAACTACGCCGATCAGAAAAGAATTCAGAAATCAACCTTTGTGTAGATTACAGAAACTTCTTGGTAAGCAAAGTTTTCGATATAGTCAGGATGTTAACTATTATTGGTAATTAAATTTTTTTAACTAAATTGGTGAAATAGTTAGCTATGTGAAAAAACGTGGCAGGTCAGAGAAAGCCCAACATTTTCTATCATCTGACCCTTAATCTTGTCAGTAGTGAAGCTAAAATTAAATCAAGCCTCCATTCAAATTTAAGGATATTAAAAGAAAGGCTAGAATAAATTTAACTATACGGAAGAAAAACCAACTAAGAGTATCATAAATGGCCAACAATACTTCAATCATTGTATTTCACAACCAAGACTAAATATGTAAATATATTAAAATTTTATTGTTAGCATAGTTAAGTCAAGATTAATAACATTTTTTGTAATTGAAAAACGTAGGATTTCAATATCATATGATAATTTTAAATTTTTTGCCATAACAGATTAACATATTTAAGTATAAGATTTGAAATTACTTTATAATAACGATGCACAAAATCTGAAAGGCTAACAATACTTGAAACAATAGGCAAAATTCGAAACTACTTCGTATTTTAGAGACGAACTAATACTTTTAAGTTTTACATTAACTTCAAAATATAAATAAGCAGTATATTGTTGCACATATGCAAGGATGCAACAGAGTCAATGGTTCAAAAACTTATTAGTTTGACATGTAATTTTGAAATATGCCTATTAAATTTTTCTATGTTTGATTCGGTTCGGGTGATAGATCAATACATAAAATCAAGGTCAGAATCAGGATTTGAGTTGACATGTATTTTATAACTGTTCAGAAAGAATTGTTAGCAGCAAAAGTTTTATGATTTAATAAATATTTGGGTGGAAATGAGGCCGATTTGAGAACGGCCGTGAATGAACATCTACGCATATATGAAACCAACGGATGAAAATTAGCATGCACAAAACTCGATGATCCAGCACAAACAATATCGGGTAAATTGAAAAGGAAGAAGTATTTTTACTTGCTGCAGGGTGGAGAAATACGGCAGCGAAGGCAAAAAGGAATGATCAACGACGCAGAATGCATATAAGAAGTCGGCGAAAGGTAAGCACGAGAGCTACCAGAATCGATCAACGAAGGAAGACTGGGACCTATCGACATCGGTCAGCGGGAAACGGGGACGAATGAAACTGGCAGAGCAAGCTATGGCCAAGGAATCGGGTTAAGGCAAAGGAGGCAAATGACGATGTTGGGGTCGATTCGGTAGGATTATGGAATTTGGGTGAAAATGACGTGTGAATACGGCGGGAAAGGGAAGGAAACGATCGATTGTGTGAAGGAAAAAAGGAAACCGGTGGGACTTGTTGGGAAACGGAGACCGAACAATTATTTCTTAGGACAAATGGCACCATCGTGCTTTTTGGGACAAAAGTGGAACTGAAAAGACTTTAAGGAAGTATTGTTCTTTTGTATAATACTGGTTGGGAAAGACAAAGTTCCTTAGAATCATAAGATGGTATCGAGGAAGTGGTCTCATTTTTTCCCTCCTGGTCGAAGGTTGCACCAGGGGAAATTTATCTTTTTGAAATTGAATTGTGTAAATTTTAGCTTGGCACAAACCTTTGTTTGTTTTCATGTAGAATTAATTTTGAAGTTTCAATGGAATTATTTTCTAACAAATTGATCGAATTCAAGTTGTTCAAAGATGTATAAAGTTCTTGAAAACTAACCAAACCATTTTTGCTTTTGTATCTCCTTCCCCCCCCCCCCCCCCCCCACAAAATGTCATATTATAACGATCTTATCAAATTAGCGCACTCGTGCTATGCACACAGTTGTCGCAAACTAACATTGGTGACATTTGTTTGGATTTTGCATGAATGATGTTTTGTATGTATTATTTATAAATTAATAGATAATTAAGCTGGTTTGCGTTGAATTTAAGAGAGTCGTTACAGCACCTAATTTTTAATTTACTACTCGACAATTTGGTTGCATGCACAATATAATATAAGGTACTGTATAATTGACTTGCAACGTAGATTAAAGTTACAATTGTAAAACTTGAATAAAATCATACTAATAATTGAATGAAATAGCTTTAAGCATATGAAATAACATTCAAGAAATAGACCTAAAAAACTTGCAGAATATAAGAGACACATCAAGAAACTTACAACGGTACAACATATAATATATAAATGAATGCTTTTTTTTAATAATCCATTTCAGTTTTAGCATTCAATATTCAATCTTAACATTCAATTATCTTTGTTTCCTCTTTGTATATACATGTTTGAAAAGGACATGAAAATATATTTATACATCAAGAAAACAAACTTATCTTGTGAAAATGGGTACATGATTCCTCCAAAATTCTGATGCCTTATTTCATCCCTTCTCATCTTACACATTGAACAAATGGAAGAATCAATTTTGCACCTTCATGTGAGTCGAGTTGGAGGATTTAATTTAGACATTAAACCAAAAGTTATATGACTCAACGGCTCCAGTATGCCTGTAGTAGGAGATGCCCTTTATCATTTCATATATCAGAGATTGTTTTCATCTCCAAGTCCATGGCATCATTGTCCAGTAGTTCAAAGTGAAATTTATATTTCTCCATGTGATAAACATGCAAAGTGTATAAAATTGCTGCCAAGCTTACTGAGATAAAAGGACATAACCACCAATTCATCAAAATCCCATGACAAAAGTTAGCAGTTGAAACATTGACTGAAGCGAATTTTGGACTCCACCAACCATGCACCAATCAGCTTCGGAAACTTGATCCTACATTTGTTGCATAGCAAAATGATCAAACGTCCATAATCCAATACGTGATGGTGCCACACCTCCCATTAGCATCCATCCAACCATGATGCCGTTTTTGATCCAAATCGAACCGCATCATTACATCTTCTTAAATAAAGTACCGGTTTTATTTCAATCAAAATAATGTATTATTACTAAATATTCAAACAATATAGCATAAAATGATCAATATATCATAACTGCGAGTTAACTAAAATTGTATTATGTACTTGAGTTGACATTAAATTTGGCAATCCTACTTGAAATGATGGTAACTTCAAGAGCTACATCTCATTTCATTGTGGAGTTGACGCCTCATCACAAAATATATAAAACATTAGTAGCTTAAAAATCAATAGTAAATTGTTTATGTGTTTTGTAAACAATCAATCGCCTAGAGTACGTCCATACAAAAGAAATAGCAAACAACAATTCATAGTCAACATAAACAAATAATAATAAGGGAAGAAGTGGAAGTATTTGAATTGAAGCTAACACACATATGGAAAATAGTAACATACATATAAATTAACAATTGTATACGGGCACAATGCATAGTTGGCCATATTAGATGTTTCTGTAAATACGTAAAAACATAAAGTTAATGCACCAAATCCGTAGAATTAAATCATAGCAACAACATTCAAATATGATTTTGTTAATGACTTATATAAAACAAAATAAAATGTAATATATAAAACCTTTATAATTTATCCATTCAACATGCACTGGAAGTGGAAGAAAAAAAATACAATTTTGAGAATACATATGATTTGCATGTAATCCATAATAAAGGACTAAAAATTGCATGCACACATTGCCTAGTTTCGTACATGTCATTTCTGAATCAAATAGCTCTTGTTATCTGATATGCCAATAGATCAGAAATACTGTAAAATATCATCATAAAATATTTATGTTACTGATAGAAAAATGGTGTTGCCATTTGTGAACAAATATGTGGAAGCGTTCATAAGAAGTTCCAAGTGTTTCGTTCTTTCTTTTGCTTGACTTGGAAGATTTAGATTGAATTGTTGTCCCTTACCGAAAATACCTTTGAAATTATATATATGACTACACTCACATATGCATGCATGCACGTGCAAGCGCACACACACGCACACATATCGAAACTAACGGCGGTATGAAAACTTATCTTCGTTATGAAGTGCTGTATTTATCCCATACGAAAAAAGTTAACACCTCATATTTATGCCTATGCTTACTCATGTATGCCAAATATATTCAGCTAGCAATAATAGCAGCAGAATACATAGTATACCATAATATATTCAACTAATAGCAATGCTAATAGGAATCATTCCTTTGATGGATTCACGGCCATAGTTATTTTTATAACTTAATATGAATTGAATGCAATTGGATGTTGACATAAGTCTCCTTCAGAGTTCATACATAAATTATGCTAGAGAGTTAGATTATCCCAAATTATATGCTAGAAATACAAATTGTGTTTAAAACGTTACTCACACAATAAATGCTGTTTATTTATTAATAGGAACATAGAATCATGATTCCTAGGTTGTACCATACATTTTGATGAATTCAAATTCTACTTACAGTGGAAAATACCCCCATGTTACAATGTCAGCTTAAAGTGGATTTATCCAGATTGTAGTCAAATATATAGAAAAACTCTATTATTTATAGAAATAATATTTGAGGTGAACTTGAATGCATATAGAAAAAAATTATTGTGCCCAAATGCAATAGCAGCGGTTCATACTTCTGTTCCAGAAAAAGCACAATGAACACTATTGTCAAACATAGCTGTTGTTCTGTGGTCGAACTTTGTTTGACAAATTCTTGAAAAAAGTAGTCAGCAGTAGCAAGACATAAAAAATCTTCATAAATCATTAAGGACTAAGTCGTCAAGACAACATTTTCAACTCACAAATTATATGGTAAAAAGAAATTAACTCTACACACATGAATTCAACACTGACAGGAAACTATATGATATCAAAACCTGTTTTTTTTTTCAGGCTATAGGAGTAAGACCATTAGATTTGAATCTATGTCAATCGGTGAACTGAAACCTAAAATATCGGACATTCAAATTCAAATTTGCAATCAATTAGAAACAGGAAGTAAAACAATATTAAAGATGATGTCATTTAATGCTTCCTTGTATATTTAACAGAAAAAACTATTTGTACCAAGGATTTTGCATTTCGGACACATGGGTAAATTCACTCTTCTACTGTATGAATTTTTTCAAAAAAATAGAGGGTCTACGTAAGTTTTGGCTTTGAATACTACATAAAAATTTCTTGAACGATTTCGGGATTTCTATAAATTGGGATATATGTTATTACAAATATTTGTTTTAACAGAAATCTACACAGGAAAAATTTTAAATGCTTAAATTTAGCATTTTCATCAAAAGTGAATACATTATCGGCTACAATGCAAGGAAAACATCCTTATAGTGTAAAATATGAACCCGAAGGAAATAACATAATCTTTCATGGAATTGATGGAGGTAGCTAAGGATGAAACATGTACCAGCGTTTGTGTTTATTCCCAAGGCTGCATCAAAACCAGTTTTTGGAAATCTACTCGCATTTTAAGTCAGGTAGCAGCAGTCTATTGAGCATCGCCATGCCGGGGAAGCTTGGAGTCGGAACCCTAATCGACGGAAGGCTGTAACATCAACCGTTTCAAATTCAGATGCCAACAGCAAGTTGAGCGTCGATAGACGGAAGAACCATGGAATTGGAAACCAAATAGACGGACATGCGCGACGTCAACAGGTCTCGATCCTGTAAATGTTGACCAAAGCTTCGAACATCGGAAGGTTTTAACGCAGGGGCAGAATCCAGGCGAACGTAGTCGGGACCCTAGTTGGCCTAGTGTTGCGACATCGACAGGTTGTGAATCCATAAGCAAAGTGGATGCATAAGTAATGAATGAAGAAACGATGGGTAGTGAAGGAAAGGGATGGCTACCGAAAAGGGTTTTGTTTTTTGAAACGATGCAGTAAAGAGAAGATAGAAGAACGCACGAGCAGAGGATCATATGAGTCGTTCGATGCGGATTTAGACAGGTGTCAACATCGTGATTTTTTCAAAGAAACGGAAACGAAAGGCCATTAAAGCAAGATTGTGCTTTCATATAATATAATAGATTATTACAGACCTTTAAAGCCCATTACCAATGGCCTAAGTGTCCCCGTCCTCTCTCTTTATTAAATAAACGCATTCATCTGCTCGCTTCAACAAACCGGTGAGTAATGAAAAACCGCGCAACCCAGAAATGGCAAAGATAGAACAGCCACGTCATTAGATGATGCAGAGGACAACCGACAGCATGGTATTGACGCGGAAGGTTCCTTGATCTCCTCCATGAACAAAAGGCACTGGAATCTGAAGACAGTTTGGGGTGTGCATGTGCACATGTGTATAAGTGTACACGTTACCATTAGTAAGTGTCTTTAATTACCGAATGGGCTTTTATTATGGGTCCAGTTATGTTGGAGTCTGTAAAAATATAGGTGTTGCATCCTCATTGGGCGCGTGTTGATTTGTTTGGGAGTTTTCTCTCATTCACACTTCTCTAAAATTTCAACAAAGGTTTGTGTTAATTCAATAAAGTCAAGTTCTTTCTCTAATAACTTCTTGCAGTTTTCAATTCTGTTCCATCTATTTGTTATTGTGTTGTGGTTAATGGCTAATATGGTGACAAGAAGTAAGTCGAGCAAATCTGTGACAACCTGAATTCCGACGGACCGAATTTTTTTCAAAACCCCAATACATCGAAACCTGAGTTGGTTTGCTCTGGTATCCTGCAGAAAAGACAGAGACATAAAACATGTCAAAGTTCGGAGAACATCTCACAGCGGAAGGAATAAAATATAATGTAGTTGAAACTTAGCTTTACCTTAATAATAATACTGCTAAATAAAATATAATGTAGTTGAAACTTAGCTTTACCTTAATAATAATACTGCTAAACCAGTATCCAAAGCTATACAGTCTCTATCATGAACCTAACATGCGAATGTTATGAGAAGGGGGTCAGAACATAAGTTCTGTGTGAATGAATTTAAACTACACTTCTGGGATAATCCTACATATACCGTTCAATTATATTTTCTTATTTATTAGGTTATTTGTGCTATTAGCACTCAAGGCTTACACACACATCGCACCCATCTACTCTCTAGTAGATTAACCTAATATAGTGTATATGTAGCTACCCCCAATTAAGGTATGCTCTACTCGCATGGTCTCCACCGTATGTACGCAGTCCCTTATCCAATGTCGCATGTCGTATGTATATCAACGCTACGTTTGCATAAAACTATCATCACTGTGTTACGTAAGCGTTTGGACTGCCATTCTAGATCCTACTAGATTCTATCATCAAATAATGCCCTCTAGTCCATGGTACACCACCCAGAGCGACATGAGTGTACCTAGACTTTCCCCACGTACGTATCGTCAATCGTACTTGATGTCTATTTGCACATGTTCTCTATATGTGCGCACGAGTCCCGTGGCATGGCTAATCAAGAAACACGGAACTCGGTCGGGAGCTTTCAGATATCTGCCGATGCAGATGCTAAGATCTGCTTTTATAGTGGCTATGGTCCCACTAGACCCCTCCCTCAACTAATGAAATGCACCCAAGAATATCAAGAATGAGAACTGTAATCCCGGCCCCCTATTCCCTTCAGTCCTATTGGCCAACCTCACTCATAACTATATAGCAAAGTATATGGTCTTTTGGAGTTCTCCGCCTTTCCGCTTCACATACTGACTGAAGATGGTAGGTAGACGACGAATTGTTATCACAGGGCACTAACTGGTCTCGCCGGATCACACTGGTCCATCTTAGTCTTTGATTGCCTCTTGTTTTGCAATCAAGGCATGCTTATTGGTTCTTCCCATGCAGACCTAACCTCTGTGAGCACTGGCGTATCATCTGCCATTCACAGAGGGATACCAGGAGTACCCTCACGTCCCCGGAAGCTACGTGCTTCGTAACCCAATCCCTTGGAGTCTTATGCATGATTAGATGGACGTTCGCTCCCCCTTGCGCCCTATGACATCATGATGATCTACCGTGTTTGGTTATTCATCCCCTATGTATGGACTGGTCCAAGCGCCTTACCCTTTCGTGTTATTAGCCCTTAAGTCTAATCTTCTAATTATGCGCTTGCTCTATCTCATTAGGTTTTCTTTTTAACTTGGTTATCTCATCCATATTAGTTTTTAACTTAAATTACCAAGTTTCTTTTTCATAAGTCTTTCCCTATTTTTTATGTAGCCACGATCTTTTAATTGTTTACTTAATTCTCTTAACTAAGGTTTACTAACAAGCTCAAACACGACTTTCTATAACTATTTACTTAGTCCTCTTAACTAAGGTTTACCAATATGACTTTCCATGATTGTTTACTTAGTTCTCTTAACTAAGGTTTACTAACAGATTCTCTGTATCGTTTACTTATAAACTTAGTCACCTTAACTAAGGTTTACTAATAATTTTCCCCTTTACCCATATAATTTGTGTTTTCCCTACTCGTGGCTTTATTCCCGTTCCCACGGATTACTTAATCTTCAATTATTTATGGCTTGCATTCTTTCATAAGTTATTTCATCTTTGGATCGATCATTATAACCTACATTATAATTCTTACTTGTCTTGTAACAAGCTTACCTATTATCTTCTCATTCAGTTATACTCTATCTGTTGATGTTGCCATAATCCACCATTATTTACTTAGTTTTATTAACTAAGGTTTGCTACCATTCCCCATTATTATGTTGGTTAAGTTTGTCTATAAGCCTCCGTTTACTTAACCTTAGCACACTTAACATGTTTGTTTCATGGCATTAATCTTTTTATTAATGCACACAACCTCTCACGTTAGACATGCTGCTTGTGGTTGCTGGATATGCCGGGCGGTTTCGGGCAGACGTCTACCGCAAACTCATTCTAACCTCGGGTTTTGGGCTAAATGCGCTAACCTCTCACATTAGACCTGTTGTTGCGGTTGCTGGATGTGCGGGGCGGTTCCGGGCAGACTTACACTGCAACTCAATCTAACCTCGGGTTAGACATGTTCATCTTTTAATTGACCTATACAATTTCAATCTAGATTTTATATGCCTGTTTATCCCAATCCAATAATTCATGTTCACGCTTCTAAACCCAATTTCATGTTTATGGTTCCAATTTGATTTGGATACATAAATTCTACCATGATTACATAATCTCGTACATAGTTATGCCAATAATCCTTATTATATGTTATGCCCAACTTTTCATGTATATAAGTAGTACTTAATCATACCCAAATTAATTGTTCTTTAAAGTCATCAATAATTCATGTCAACCCTCATTCTTATTGCATAAATCCCAATTCAACTTATAATCCCATATGTCTCTTGAATTCTAACTTTTCTTATGTACATATAGTTCATTCATAAATTCTTGATTCAATATACTTAAGCATATCTAATCGTTCTCAATTTTAACCGCACATATTTTCTTTCATGTTCTAGGTTAATATATGTGCCAATTTCCCCTAATTTCCCAATCTCAGGTTATGTTATATGTTATTCCATAATTCCCCAATTCGTGAATTATGCTGAAAAATTCATCTTACAAGTTGTTTCGATTTCCCAATCACAAATTATTTCCAAATTCACAAACATCATTTTCACTATTCCAATCTTTGTTCGTACGCATGCTTTTCAACGAGATTTGGATTAGGCTCGAAGTTAGCCTAATCTTAAAAATAACAAGGAAGGGGGGGAAGAAGAAGACCAAAATACGCATGAAATAAAATCTGAATTATTTCAATTGAGTTAAACAAATTAACTTGGGGAATTGCTAAATGATACATCTAATATTATTCAAGAAGGGCAATTTAAATCCACTCACAGTGATTTTTTGCTTTCCTAAGTCTGATTTAGATTAGCATCCAAAATTCTTTCCTTTCTTGCGGCGTAGATTGTAGATCAAAATCCCTTTTCTCTTTATTTTGAAATAGAAGAAATTCTAAATCTAATCTTTGATCTTCATCTATCTTGTGTTGAAGAAGAATAATTAATTTAACTAGAGTTGAAGCAGTGTTACAACGTCACCATTAATTTTCAGAGGAGAAGAGGATTTCTTGAGGAAGAAGAAGCAGAACTTTAGTGTAGCTTTGGGATTGTGAATTTTAGGGTTGGGTTTAGAGTTTTATTTATAGGTAGTTTAGAACAACTAGGGCCTTAGGATTAAAATAGAATCCATCTAAACCTTACACCTCGCTAAAGAAAAGAATGTTCTAGAGTAGGCTAGACCAACCCAGGTATGCTGCACTATAAACGCACGCATGCACGCAGAAACAAGTTGGGTCCAAGCGCACTTATTTAGCTGCATTGTTTTCTATTTTTAACGTTCAGTTGCCTTTATTTTAAATTAAATGTGCCACTTTTTCTTCCCTTAATTATTTTCATGTTTTATGGTATGCCTTAATCCTTTCATATTGCATGCAATTAATTCACTACTTTTGAATTTTAAACGCCAAAATTTACATCTACTTTTATTTTCAATGTTGCATTGCAATTTACTTTGTTAATTCATCGCTTGTTTCCCTATGTGTGTGTGTGTGTGTGTGTGTATATATATATATATATATGTATATATATATATATATATATATATATATATATGCATACATTCTATTCCCTCCTCCACGTATGCATTTCATAATTTCCAATTAATTCATCAACTCTCTCTTTCTAAACTTCCTTTAATTGCATCAATTATATTAATGTTTCTTTTTGTTATTATCTTTCCTCTTTTTTTCATGCGGTTTCTTTACTTGGATTACTCTGATTACTATACATTATTTTTTTTGTGCGCAATCTTTATTTTGAAATTGTTATTCTTTTATCTTGTGCAATTGAATATATTTACATGCATTCTTCCTCCCATCCTTAATTTATTATTGCAATTAATGCATTCTTCTTTTATAGGCTCAACTCTTTCTTCTTCAATGCATTATATATTTATGTTTTAATTATTCTTTGCATTTTCTCTCATATAATTAATTGCATTTAGAATATGCATTTATTATTTTTATTGCATGCATTAACACATCAGTTCTTTCTTTACCGCTTGCATATTAAGTTATGCACTCTTTTCTCTTTTATTTTAATTTATGTTCATGCATATGTATGTTTTAATTATTGTATGCATAAACAATACAATATTAGTTTCATAATTTATTCTTAATTATGCATGCATTCATATGCACATAATTAATTGCATGCTCTAATTCACCTCTTTCTTTTGTTTTCTTATTAGTATGTACTGATTATGATACCCTTTAACGCAATACATTCATTGCATGCAACCTAATACCTTTGCATGAAATCAATTTCTTTTTTATCACATTCATTGCACTGATATATTACCCATTTTTAACGTACTGTATTTACTTTTATGCACTAATCTCTTTTTATTTTAATTGTAAATTCATTTACACATTAATTTTTAAAATTAATGTATTCTCTAAAAAAACACATTCTTAATTATGTTTATGCACATATTTACATGCACATTTTTAATTGTATTAAAAAAATACGGGGTGTTACATTCTCCTACCTTTAGGAAATTTCGTCTCCGAAATTTGATAAGGGTAAAATTGATAATCCCTCGCATAATATCCATCCATCATGTGTGTATCCAATTTTCGCAAACATTGTGCACATGTGCAAAGTTCAATACATTACAATAATACATGTACGCCTAAGTGGTACCTCCTATATGTATGCAATTTTTCAAAAACTCTTTTTAAAACATGATGCTTACATCCTAAGTATACTTGCAGTTCTATATGAATGCAATACTTTTGAAAATCAAAACATTTTTCACCCAAATTTTCCCACACTCTTACAGAGTAAGAGCATAGTTCATCCAATTGTTGCATCCAAAATCCTACCAACCATCATTAAATTTCGAAATTTAGAAAAATATAATTTTCTAAATTCAATTTCTTATGTTACAAAATGGTATAAAACGGAAAAATTCACTTCTTCCGTTTTTCTTTTATGTATCTTTTCTAATTGTACTTGGATTTTATGTAACTACTCTATAAAGGTTTCCTGTTTTCCTATCCAAGCACAACTACATAAGAAAATTTTCTCTTCTTTTTCAACTTATCTTAGAAAAATTCCATTTTTATCCATCTTAAAATTCTCATTTCCTTTTCCCATCACGTTTGTTGCTTTACTGAATTCGTTGTTTTCTTCTTAGTTAGGCTATTCTCTTTCTATCTTTCCATTGAGCCTTTCCATCTTTCAACATCCTACACAACTACTACCAAGGGCCAAGAATCATAAGACTATTTCACTAAAGAAAAGTACAACCACAACTCTCAACATTTAATTGTCCTTCCACTATCTAGTAGTCACTACTAGTCCTTGCTATGTATTACTAGCCTATACATTTTTTTCAAGCAACAACTCTAGGCCTCTCAATGCTTATGCATTCTACGGGAATTTTCCACTATTCCAAGATGGTCCTTGCTATTTACTTATAGCCTCAAACTTCTTCTCGTTCTTCCTAGGCACTAATCCTTACCTACTCCATTCATTTTAAAACATGGTTTGGCTTTTCTCTTTTTTTTCATTACATTTTTCTTCTAAAAATTAAAAATGCTAAAACTTTTAATTTCTTCGCCAAAACTTACTTTTGCCAAACCATAAAAACATGCTAAAATAATGCAAAACATTTTTTTTCAAATCACACAACTGGAGTAGGCAAGGACAACTATTTTCTTAATTGGGTTTCCAAATTACCTAGGCCTTCCTAGATACATCCACGAAATCGTTTCTCCCAACTATATATATTCCTAATCCATTTTCAATAACTGAACCTTTTTCAAATTTTTAAGGTTTCCCTACTAAACCCACTAATCTCATTTTCTATCGTATGGGATACATCTTTTTCTAATACTAATCATTTTGTACACTTTCCACCCAACATACTTAAGGGTCTCAACTTTCCATGTTCATTCTTTTAGTGTACAAAATAGTTTTTCCCATTTCTTTCCACATTCTACTCTTTTTATCTAATGGGTTTCCTTATGGATCTAGGTTTATATATATAATATATTTATATTTTAGAAAATACAAATAGGTCCACTCATTATTTATATAAGGATCCTAAACGGAAGCTCTGATACCAGATGTGCCAACCCGAATTCCGACGGATCGGATTTTTTTCAAAATCCCAATCCATCGAAACCCGAGTTGGTTTGCTCTGGTATCCGGTAGAAAAGACAGAGACATAAAACATGTCAGAGTTCAGAAAACATCTCACAGCGGAAGGAATAAAATGTATTGTAGTTGAAACATAGCTTTACCTTAATAATAATACTGCTAAACCAGTATCCAAAGCTATACAGTCTCTGTCATGAACCTAACCTGCGAATATTATGAGGAGGGGGTCAGAACATAAGTTCCATGTGAATGAATTTAAATTACACTTCTTGGATAATCCTACATATACCATTCAATTATATTTTCTTATTTATTAGGTTATTTGTGTTATTAGCACTCAAGGCTTATACACACATCGCACCCATCTACTCTCTAGTAGATTAACCTAATATAGTTTATATGTAGCTACCCCCAATTAAGGTATGCTCTACTCACATGGTCTCCACCGTATGTACGCAGTCCCTTATCCAATGTCGCACGTCGTATGTATATCAACGCTACGTTTGCATAAAACTACCATCACTGTGTTACGTAAGCGTTTGGACTGCCATTCTAGATCCTACTAGATTCTATCATCAAATAATGCCCACTAGTCCATGGTACACCACCCAGAGCGACACGAGTGTACCTAGACTTTCCCCACGTACGTATTGTCAATCGTACTCAATGTCTATTTGCACATGTTTTCTATATGTGCGCCCGAGTCATGTGGCAGGGCTAATCAAGAAACACGGAACTCGGTCGGAAGCTTTCAGATATCTGCCGATGCAGATGCTAAGGTCTACTTTTATAGTGGCTATGGTCCCACTAGACCCCTCCCTCAACTAATGAAAGGCACCCAAGAATATCAAGAATGAGATTTGTAACCAGGACCCCCTATGCCCTTCAATCCTATTGGCCAATCTCACCCATAACTAGATAGCAAAGTATATGGTCTTTTGGAGTTCTAAGCCTTTCCGCTTCATGTACTGACTGAAGATGGTAGGTAGACGACGAGTTGCTATCACAGGGCACTACCTGGTCCCGTCGGATCACGCTGCTCCATCTTAGTCTTTTGATTGCCTCTTGTTTTGCAATCAAGTCATACTCATTGGTTCTTCCCACGCAGGCCTAACCTCTGTGAGCACAGGCGTATCATCTACCACTCACAGAGGGATACCAAGAGTACCCTCACATCCCCAGAAGTCGCGTGCGTCGTAACCCAGTCCCTTGGATCCTTATGCATGATCAGATGGACGTTCGCTCCCCCTTGCGCCCTACGGCATCGTGATGATCTATCGTGTTTGGTTATTCATCCCCTATCGTGTGGACTGGTCCAAGCGCCTTACCCTTTCGTGTTATTAGCCCTTAAGTCTAATCTTCTAATTATGCACTTGCTCTATCTCATTAGGTTTTCTTATTTACTTGGTTATCTCATCCATATTAGTTTTTAACTTAAATTACCATGTTTCTTTTTCATAAGTCTATCCCTATTTCTTATGTAGTCGCGATCTTTTAATTGTTTACTTAGTTCTCTTAACTAAGGTTTACTAACAAGCTCAAACACGACTTTCTGTAACTGTTTACTTAGTCCTCTTAACTAAGGTTTACCAACATGACTTTCCATGATTGTTTACTTAGTTCTCTTAACTAAGGTTTACTAATAGATTCTCTTTATCGTTTACTTATAAACTTTGTGGCAACCCGGGAATTTCGACACTTGAATCATGACAATAATACATCATGTGCCAAATAACTCAAGTACCGAAAACCCCAGAAGGCTATAAGAAAGAATTTAGAGGGTGAGATAAGAAAGAAAGTTAAAATAGAAGAAAAAGAAGAACCAACACAACACAGAGTCTCACATCACAGCGGAAACAAAATATAATATAGAAATAAACTTTATTGAGAGCTTAAATTAATACTTACAGTCATCAGAGTACGTCAATACAACATGACAGTTATAATAATTTTTCCTCATATACATCATACAGCGGATAATACTGGACAATATCATACATCTGAACACCTTCGGCTCGTCACTGGACTTCACATTTTTTATTAAATTTACAAATACGCTCTCTTATATATATACTCAAACTCAATCTAGGATATTACTAATCCTATCTCTACCGAGTTATACCACAGAGCCAAGGTTATTCCTAAACCATTGCTCTAATACCAACTGTAGCGACTCGGGAATTTCGACACTTGAATCATGACAATAATACATCCTGTGCCCAATAACTCAAGTACCGAAAACCCCAGAAGGCTATAAGAAAGAGTTTAGAGGGTGAGATAAAAAAGAAAGAAAATTAGAATAGAAGAAAATGAAGAACCAACACAACACAGAGTCTCACATCGCAGCGGAAACAAAATATAATATAGAAATAAACTTTATTGAGAGCTTAAAATAATACTTACAGTCATCAGAGTACATCAATACAATAGGACAGATATAATAATATGTCCTCATATACATCATACAGCGGATAATACTAGATAATATCATACATATGAACACCTTCGGCTCGTCATTGGACTTCACAACATCCTGAGCCTGTACAACCCGGTCTAACCCGAGCATTACAAATACTGGGTCAGTCTGGTGAACGAGAGTGAGAAAAACGCACTAAGTTTATAGGGTGTCATCCATCTTACGGACGGTTTTTACCTTATGATATCCCAAAACAGTTTTGAAAACAATATTATTCTGATATTATAATAGTGTCTAAATACAAATAAATAAAATCTAGCAGAACGCTTGCATCTCACGCTCCACATATATAGTATACAAACAAAACCATGGGCGCTTATTGGAGATTGGATTCCGGCTATGACAAGGCATGGGACCACCTACTGATAGTGTATCTCGAGAGGCGAATACACTGGGTTCAATAAGAACGTCTTGCAACCCGACCCACACATGACCGACCACTCATTTCGTTTGAGTGTATCGAATGTATATCACCAACGGTTGGGCTCAAACCACCGTTTCCCAAAAAGGGACAGCATCGATATATTAAAGAAGCAAAAGGAATTTCTCTAGATAGGTGATTATACACCCTAATGGGTGCGACCCACACAGCCATGCTGCCTGCACGATTTCTGTCATTTCCCGGGTTATGAGGCTTGAGGTTATAATCGACTTTTGGAACATCTGGCCACCATTCTCATCGTCCATACACGTCATCCGGGAACAGGATGAACCGAAGGCACCCTCCTACCGTATCCTAGGAATCACCCTATAGATCAATAGCGAGCAGTCCTTGCAATCCGTAGATTTCAATCACGACAGAATCACAGTCGAGATATCTCTAGGGATCAGCTAGAGAAATTCAACAGTGGCTCCTCCGCTAATGAAGATTTACGGTCTCCAATTGCTCCATCTTGATCAGCGTCTTCCACGTTTTTTGTATTCATTGGTCGGAATGGTTTTTGAATATAAATTTGGTCTCGGTCTTTCCGTACCAATAACGTTTGGTCAGATTTTGATAGTTGGTTATTTAATTATCAAAATAAACAACAATAAAAATGAAACAGATCCATTGGTTTATTACCTAGCATCACTTGTCCATTTAAAAATAATATGTCAGTTTTGATATATAATATTCTCAAATCATTTCATCTATATACTTGGAAAATTTCCTTAGAATCATATTCAATTTCTTGTTAACTACTATTTCTAAACATTTGATATAACATTTATTATCTAATTTTTGGAAATCGATCCAACTTATCAGCGTAAAATAATCGTTACAAATCCCCTTTTTGATTCTGTCATTAAAAACCCAACAATCGTCGCTTATTCCTTTATAATTAACTCATTCTAAATCTCATATCTTACTTTTGAAAATGTCGTTATATTCTTACTAATATCCTTTTATATATTTCTATTATGGAAATATTTTATATCACATCCTCAAGCCGCTTTTATTTCCCTTTTATATTTGGAATCCCATCATATATATTCCCAACATTTTCAAATAACGTTACACTATTACTTTTCAAAATAAATTATACTAACATCTTTAGCATTACAACTAATACCATCCTTCGATAATCTCAAAGTCGTTCAAGTTGGGGTATTTAATTACCTCTCAGACCTTGATCAACAACATTCTTATCTTAAGATGATATCAGTTGCAATACCAAACCTGATATTCCTTCCCAATATCAAATCAAATCCCATTTTAGTTATACCTTAATGGAACTTCATCTCTTATTAAAATAGCGGATCCATATCGCATCTTTATAATTCAACTCGTCTAACTACTTTAACTCAAACTTGGGTTCTCGTTTGATTTTCGTTTTATACCTTCGTCAATCGCTTTATCCAAAAACTAATTTAAAATACTCAACTTTAATAATTTACTCAATAGTCGAAACTATTTACATTAAACTTAATAAAACTTGGGTCTCTACAATTTCGTCAAACTTTGGATTTTATAACATCCAATTATATAGAATCCCAAAACTTACAACTTACTTAGCTTATTTTATTATCAATATAATTTGCTTAAAGACTTCACTTACTATAACAGTTCCTTATGGTTTCATAACACTTCCATTATTCCTTTTAAACCCCAGGGTCTCTACTTTGATTATTAAATAAATGATAATCAACATTTTAAAAATGTTTACTTAACCATTAAATATAACCATTAAATAAAAATAATAAATTAATAAATTCATTTTAGTTAACACAGTTGACTCGGCCAACTTTAAACATGATTAACTCGTTAATCGAATCTCGATTCATCTTCCTATTTAAATTCAATTAATTTAAATAATCTCATTTGATTATCGAAATAATAATCAATTCAATATAATCTCCCTTTAATTGTCTCATAAAACAATTTATCTCAGTCGCTAGTCGTCGTGTTTATCCCTGCTTACTTGCTTATCAATCTTATTTATATATGAATTAAAATCATTTAAAGATTTAAAAGAGGCACGTGCTTCGCACACGGTAAATTTTGGCACAAAAATGGTGATTTGTGGTTAAACAAAACAATATACATATGTGGTTGGTTTATTTCATTTTTATAAACTTCATTAAAATAATATATTTCAAAAATATATTTTCAATTATAAAATAAATTACATAACTTTACTTCTATCGATTTACCTGACGTTAAACCCATCTTTATAAAAATGTTTACATTTTTGGCTATCTGCTACAAATTCCTCAACCAATATCACCCATTAGTTAATAACCAAACAAATGTTGAATTTTGGTTTAACAACCAATAACCAATTAAAAAAATCTAATCATATGGGTTCAACAGTTCATATAATGATCTTAAACAATAAATATAATTGATAACGGTCAACTAATAACGCCCATTCAACATCCAATTTAATTCAATACGTTTATATTGGTATAAACATAGCCAACAAGGTAAGTTACCTTGTTTGGAAATTATCGTTAAAAATAACGATGTCATTCTATTTAAATTAAACAACCATTTGAACGGTCATCAAATCAACCAACACGTAACAAACCAGGCACACAAATAATAAACCCGACTTATAATAATTATAAGGGGGGAAACTAAGTGAGTTGAACTCACCTTGGTTTAATTCTGTTATTTAATTGACTTGTTTAAATTAAATTAAATCGGAGTTTAATTTAAAAATACAGCTGCTTCCATCTTTGTCTGCTCCATCTTCATACTCTAGTACTCGAAGACACGGTTCCAATGCAGTTTGGTTTTCTTAAATCTGTTAACATATTATGCATTATTAATATTCTAGTTATACGATTTTAAAGCATCAAAGTTAATTAAACTTGAATTTATAACAAATGAATCTTACCAACCCAAACTGTTCGGCCCACTACCACCTATTACGTGAGCTTCAGGAATTTGTCCCCTTCCCCACAACTTGTACGTTTTCTCCTCCCATTCCCTTCCTTTAGTTTCGCTTAGCATTTTTATTCCTTCTTCTTCATCTTTTATTTTGAGAACTCGGCCCAAGGCCCACACCTCCCCAAGCCCACGTTAACACTCCCCCCCTAACATGATTCAGCCCTATCTATCGACGAGCCTAAGCTCATGCCTCCTACCACGTTGTTGTTTCACGCAACCTTCCATAATCTTTTTTTTTTCAGTAGAAAGCCCAAACTCCTGTTAAAAGCCCACCACACATCATCCCCACGTCCCCTACTTCCTTTACCACACTCTCTCCCATTTTCTTCAATCCCAGTTCAATGATTCCCTCTCCAGCTTTCATTTTGGAACCGCAAGCTTCTTATAAAGTTTCGAACCACTTCCTCCATACTTCATAAGCCCAGACCCCTTACCGCTACACACAAAGTTCCCCTTCTCATTTCTGAACTTTCGAACAGGTGCTTCATCCTCTGCTTACTCTCGCACCTCCTGTTCTTCTTGTTTCTAACTAAATAACATTGCCCAAGACACCCTCCAACAACCGTCTGAACACCATCAAAGCCCCACCAGTGTGGAATGGCTTCCGCCCCTGATCAGCACAGTTCCCGTCCGTGTCTGTGTTGCCACCAAAATCGCAAAAAGCAACTTCACTCCTGTCTGCCTTTCCCATTCACGTTGGAAAGTCTAACTCATGCATATTTCTACTATTTGGGTGAGTTTCATTTTGTTTTAAATATGAAAAGACTTTGTGAAGGATAGAAAAGAAATGATTGTGAAGTTTACTCACATTTACACAGAGAAGTATGAAGAAAAGAACGAACAGAGCAGTTTCCATTCTTGAGAAAAGGATAGAGGAGCCAACATATTTATAGCAGAACGAGATATTGATAAGCACAATGTATTTCAACCAAGTACACCGTAGACATGTGCATCATAGGTAGATAGTTGCTGTCGATCTTCCCCTGTCATTACCTATGTGATGGTAAGGTGGTAGCTGCGCAAAAGCAATGTAGGTTTGCAGAACCTTTAGGGAAGGTATGTAGAAAGTGGAGACATAGGCTAGCTGTGGGATGTGTATGCTGTCACATTCATAAGTGCACATTCTTCCTTATGAAGCCTTACCATATGCACATGCGTTTTCCCTAGGCCTTCGAGGTGTTTTCCTATCATAGAATAGCTGTGTTCCTCTTTTGGTCTGTGATAGGTTATTTCAAACAATAGGTAGCTGAAGAAAAAGAGATAACGGGAGTACATATTTCACGTGTCTTGTATGTAAGAGTAGGTAGTAGATTCAAACAAGAATTTGGTCGGCAAGGAGTTGTGTTTCCAAGGTCTGAGTATAATATTTTATAGGACACATGTAGTTGCCAACATAATGGTATGTATGGTTTATTAAATTTGGATACTTCAGGCTAGAGGATGGGTAGGCTGCACATATTGGTGATAGGCATGCAGATAGGAGTGCTCCTCCCTCGGTATAGCATGTGTTACACACATTGGTTAAATTGGAAAAGAGGGATTGATGTATGTTGTTTTCTCCACCAGCTATGCGTGCATTAATCTCATACGCTGCATGTGCTTTTGGGAACTTGAGAAGGAAGGGGGAAAGGAGCCTGTGCGAAATTTCAGAAGGTAGGAGTTGAATTTGAATGTTTTAGGGAGTAGGCCTGCAGTTGAATTGTCATGGGTAGCTTTCACTTTACATATGTAGGCTTGAGGTGTTCATCGTACAAAGTATGGACAGCGGATGTATATGTTTATGTTATAAAGTTTACGTGTATGCCTTCCATAAAAACTACGTTCATGTCTGAGCCACTAAGGACAGAAACGAGAATACGATCGTATCGAGCGATGTGCCACAATCCAAAAAATATAATAATATAGACTAGTAAACTTAGTCCGCGAAACTCCAAACTGCTATTGTAGAGGGTAAAATATTCCAAATAAAAAGTTGTTTACTTTTTTAAATTAAAATTTCAGCAAAATTCTAAAAATTAAATTATTACTACGCCTCAAAGATTTGTCCAAATTCGAATCTAATATTTAATTATAATTAAATTATCGTTATGGCTTATAAACGATTCCGCAGCGACTATTTTAAATTTTTATTTGGACATAACTTTCAATATATAGGCCGAAATCTTAATTTTTCTCTTTTATTAGAATCAAACCGATTCGAACGATTCTCGTTTCACAGAATTTCGACTTATAACGGATCCTGTATATTTAAATAAAGCTTAAATCGTAAATTACGAACTACCGCGTCGTTTCGAGCTCGTTTTAATTATATTTATAAATATATAGATATTCGAACTCGATTTTATAAATTCGATATAAAATCCATTATATTTCCAATATAATATATAGAACATATTTAAATATACTAAAAATGACCGAAAATTCTGGGACGTTACAAACTTAGTCACCTTAACTAAGGTTTACTAATAATTTTTCCCCCTTACCCATATAACTTATGTTTTCCTTATTTGTGGCTTTATTCTCATTCCCACGGATTACTTAATCTTCAGTTAAGTACGACTTGCACTCTTTCATATGTTATTTCATCTTTGGATCGATCATTATAACCTACGTTATAATTCTTACTTGTCTTGTAATAAGCTTACCTATTATCTTCTCATTCAGTTATACTCGTATTTGTTGATGTTGCCATAATTCATCATTATTTACTTAGTTTTCTTAACTAAGGTTTGCTACCATTCCCCATTATTACGTTGGTTAAGTTTGTCTATAAGCCTCCGTTTACTTAACCTTAGCACACTTAACATGTTTGTTTCATAGCAATAATCTTTTAATTAATGCACTCAACCTCTCACATTAGACATGTTGCTTGCGGTTGCTGGATATGTCGAGTGGTTCCGGACAGACTTCTACCGCAAACTCGTTATAACCTCGGGTTTTGGGCTTAATGCACTAACCTCTCACATTAGACCTGTTGTTGCGGTTGCTGGATGTGCCGGGTGGTTCCGGGCAGACTTACACTGCAACTCAATCTAACCTCGGGTTAGGCATGTTTATCTTTTAACTGACCTATACAATCTCAATCTAGGTTTTATATGCCTGTTTATCCTAATCCGATAATTCATGTTCACACTTCTAAACCCATTTTAATGCTTATGGTTCCAATTTGATTTGGATACATAAATTCTACCATGATTACATAATCTCGTACATAGATATGCCAATAATCCTTATTATATGTTATGCCCAACTTTTCATGTATACAAGTTATACTTAATCATACCCAAATTAATTGTTCTTTAAAGTCATCAATAATTTATGTCAACCCTCATTCTTATTGCATAAATCCCAATTCAACTTATAATCCCATATGTCTAAATCTTCAATTCTAACTTTTCTTATGTACATATAGTTCATTCATAAATTCTTGATTCAACATACCCAAGCATATCTAATCATTCTCAATTTTAATCGCATATATTTTCTTTCATGTTCTAGATTAATATATGTGTCAATTTCCCCTAATTTCCCATTCTCAGGTTATGTTATATATTATTCCACAATTCCCCAATTCGTGAATTATGCCCGAAAATTCATCTTACAAATTGTTTCAATTTCCCAATCACAAATTATTTCCAAATTCCCAAACATCATTTTCACTATTCCAATCTTTGTTCGTACGCATGATTTTCAGCGAGATTTGGATTAGGCTCTAAGTTAGCATAATCTTAAAAATAAAAAGGAAAGGGGAAGAAGAAGAAAAACAAAATGTGCATGAAATAAAATATGAATTATTTCAATTGAATTAAACAAATTAACTTGGGGAATTGCTAAACGATACATCTACTCTTATTCAACAATGGTAATTTAAATCCACTCACAGTGATTTTTTGCTTTCCTAGGTCTTATTTAGATTAGCATCCAAAATTCTTCTCTTTCTTGTGGCGTAGATTGTAGATCAAAATTCCTTTTCTCTTTATTTTGAAATAGAAGAAATTCTAAATCTAATCTTTGATCTTCATATATCTTGTGTTGAAGAAGAATAATTAATTTAATTAGAGTTGAAGCAGTGTTACAACGTCACCATTAATTTTTAGAGGAGAAGAGGATTTCTTGAGGAAGAAGAAGCAAAACTTTAGCGTAGCTTTGGGATTGTGAATTTTAGGGTTGGGTTTAGAGTTTTATTTATAGGTATTTTAGAACAACTATGGCCTTAGTATTAAAATAGAATCCATCTAAACCTTATACCTCGCTAAAGAAAAGAATGTTCTGGAGTAGGCTTGACCAAACCAGGTATGCAGCACCATAAACGCACGCATGCACCCAGAAACAAGTTGGGTCCATGCGCACTTATTTAGCTGCATTGTTTTCTATTTTTAACGTTCAATTGCCTTTATTTTAAATTAAATATGTCTCTTTTTCTTCCCTTAATTAATTGCATGCACTACAAGAAAAATACCCTATTGCAACTAGCTATTTGCAACAGGCCTCAAATGTCTGTTGCAGTAAATGATATTTAGCAACAGTCATTTCGTAGCTGTTGCAATAGATAAGATTTAGCAACAGGCTTTTCCTTCCTGTTGCGAAAAACATATTTTTCGCAACAGCGCTTTCATGCCTGTTGCGAAAACGTACTTTTAGCAACTGCTCTTTCATTGCTGTTGCAATTGACGTATTATTTGCAACTACACTTTAAAACCAGTTGCAAAAATTATATATTTAGCAACTGTTTTCACCAGTTGCGATACTGCAATTTTTTTGCAACAGGTAAAGCCACTTGCAAAAATGTATTTTTAAAAATTATTTTTTCCCAAGTAATATTCGGTTATAATATAAGAAGTATAAGCATAATAGTTAATATATATATTCAACAACTATTTTTTTTAAGTTGATATAATATATATATATATATATATATATATATTCAATAATAAATAGTTAAGTATAATTAAAAAGTAATATACAACTACTTATAATTAACCATTAATAAAAAATAGTAGTATTTTCAAAAGTAACTTATAATAATTGATCATAAATAATTACTATTTGATAATTAACCATTTGTAATTATATGATGAATAAGAATAATACTTAATAATTGTTACTTAACAATACGAAATCAATGAATAATTTGTAATTAACATTTAATTTACGAATGATACTCGCTGAAGTGAGATATGTTTTATTGAGCTTGATAAATGATAATCAATATTTAACTAAGAAATAATATGTAATACTGTCCAAAAATAATAAATGAAAATGTTATAGAAATCCAGCAAAATTAATTTTCTTTTGCCGCCTTTAACTTTCGTTTTCCCGCTTAACGTATGCCTAAAAGTCATAAAATCCACCGCTACCTTGTGCGGTTGTGCCCTTTCAGATCTAGAAAAATAAACTTAAAATGCAGATTTTCACGAATTTAATGGCTGACTTCTCCTTCAACCCTAACAACAATCCCCAATAGCCTACGAACCCCATTTCTTTGCCTCTCTCCCTGATGCCATGGCGAACAACCTCCAGGGCGACGACGGCAGACCTCGTGGTCGTTCGCCCTTCATCTCCTCCCGATCTAGCCCTCTTCCCCTTCGTTGATCCAAAGCAAAGGGTCTGCTTCGCAATCGAGGCCTACCTGTCCTCTGTCTATTCCCGACCCTCCTTCACCTAGAGCTCCCACCGCCTACCTATCCTCTGTCTATATTCAATGTCCAACGCCTTTTTGGCTGCTCAGGTACTCTGTTTTTGAAACTTAAGTTCATTTATTTTATGGTTATTATCTCTTCATGTTGCTCAGGTACTCGATTGAGTAAATAACAAAAGCATAGTGTGGCTCCAACTTCGTTTTAATACGGTTATCTTCGGCTATTTTTATTCCTTTTGTTTGTTTTGTTTTTGGTTATTTGTGAATTCACGTTTTGTCGTTGTTTGTATTAACCTGTTAACGAGATGAGTGACAATTGTGGTGAGTATTGATAGAAAGCTATAGGACAGAAGGTCACAGTTTTGTTTATTGTAATGAAAGGGAGGATGTGCGGTTTTGTTTATAGCGATGCTTGAATTGGCAGATGGACTATGTTTTGAATGGTTTGTGAATGAGGTGCTAAAGGGATTTACAGTGGTTTGTTGTTTGTGTTTTGGAGGTGTATGACTTGACAAGGCTTGCAATATGACAGTATAGTAGTTTAATTGATAGTCGGATGATGTGAAGTTGTGAGTAGGTTGTAGGGGATTGGTTTGTGATGAACAAATTATAGATGCTTATTGCAGATGGTGATCACTGTTTTAGGCAGTTGTTTGTAGATGTAGTTGAAGGTGAAAAATTAAATGGTTTGTGAGGTTTGTATGGTGCTTGTTTTCAGGTTCATTGCATTGTATGGTGCTTGTTTGCTGTAGAAGTTGGACTAGCAAAACATCTTCACAGAGCATGAATAATGTCGGCTATTTCAAGAAAGAATCCATGCTCTTCACAAAGCATTTCAGCTAGCATTATCCCTACAACACCCTGACCTGCCATAAATGTTGAATGAAATCAAGTTATAGTAAGTGCAGTTTATTAATTTTTAGATGTATAAATTTAATTGGTAAAAATAATTGATTTTTTATTTAGCTATGATTATTGTATTTCTTCTATATAGGTGATTGTTGTTTGGTAATGATGAAGAACCTGTTTTGGATATTGGGATCATTGTAAGTTTTTCTTTGTCTCTTATTTTTCTTTTCCATTACTGTTTGAATAATATCATTTATTTTTGCCATAAGTTAGCTATGTATTTTGTTTATGAATTGCATTTTGGTATAAGCTGAAACCCGTCTCAAACCGTCTGCAATTACGTGTACACTAATGTTTAAAGATTATTTCAAAACCATAAATAATAGTACTGTTGTGACCATTTGCCACTCACGGACAAATGGCTAGATTGACTAAGTACCCTCTTCTCCTTTTCTCTGCTGAAAAACTTGATGCAAAACCCATTTTTCTTCTATACGTTGTTGAATCAGATAAATAATTAGAAACTATCTTGCTTTAGAAGACATGAAAAAAAAAGTCTGGTAAAAGTTACAGTATACATTAGTATCATTACTTTTTTTTATCACCCTGTTATGTTCAGATGAATTATTTTATTCTAAGTATTTATCATGAGTAGTTGAATCATTACTAGCATAAGAGGTGACTTGTTTTAAATGAACATGGTGACCATAGCTCTCAACACCAGTAAGGGAACAAAGCTGAAAACAGTAGCGGATCGATTGCCACTGCAAAAGGAAATGCCACAAACCGGACCAGAGCTCATTAAATTGTTTGAACTATCGTATTAGTGTATGAGAGTAGAAATAGTGTATTTGGAAAATGTAATAAAATATTATATTTGAAAAAAAATGTGTTGCATGAGAGTAGAAATTGTTGTACATGAAAGATGTATGAAAATTACAGAAATTTTTGTTGTAACTGTTTGTAGTATTAAAATTTTGTTGAAATAAAATTTTTATTTGTTTATTTCGTTTTGTGATATACACTGTTACTAAAATGAATACATTTAATATGTAATATCATAAGCTGTAATATTTTTTTTTAATGATTTATGAATCTATTGCAATGGGCATACACTGTTGCAAAAGTATCTGTTGCAACAGCAAAAGCCTGTTGCAAAAAAGTATACTGCAACATCTTATTGCAACGGGCAAAAACTGTTGCGAAAAGGGACCGACCTTTTGCAACTTCGGCTATACCAACGGGCGCTGGCCTGTTGCAATAAGTCTACTGCAACAGATATGGCCTGTTGCGAAAAGTGTTTTTTGTTGTAGTGATGTTTTTTGGCATGCCTTAATCCTTTCATATTGCATGCAATTAATTCATTACTTTTGAATTTTAAACGCCAAAATTTACATCTACTTTTATTTTCAATGTTGCATTGCAATTTACTTCGTTAATTCATCGCTTATTTCCCTATATATATATATATATATATATATATATGCATATATTATATTCTCTCCTCAACGTATGCATTTCATGCATTCCAATTAATTCCTCAACTCTCTCTTTCTAAACCTTTCTTTAATTGCATCAATTATATTAATGTTTCTTTTTGTTATTATCTTTCCTCTTTTTTTTCATGGGGTTCCTTTTCTTGGATTACACTGATTGTTGTACATTTTTTTTTGTACGCAATCTTTATTTTGAAATTGGTATTCTTTTATCTTGTGCAATTGAATATATTTACGTGCATTCTTCCTCCCATCCTTAATTTATTATTGAAATTAATGCATTCTTCTTTTATACGCTGAATTCTTTTTCTTTAATGCATTATATATTTATGTTTTAATTATTCTATGCATTTTCTCTCATATAATTAATTGCATTTAGCATATGCATTTATTATTTTTATTGCATGCATTAACACATCAGTCTTTACCGATTGCATATTAAGTTATGCACTCTTTTCTCTTTTATTTTAATTTATGTTCATGCATATGTATGTTTTATTTATTGTATGCATAAACAATACAATATTAGTTTCATAATTTATTCTTAATTAAGCATACATTCATATGCACATAATTAATTGCATGCGTTAATTCACCTCTTTCTTTTGTTTGCGTATTAGTATGTACTGATTATGATACCCTTTAACGCAATACATTCATTGCATGCAACCTAATAATACCTTTGTATGAAATCAATTTCCTTTTTATCGCATGCATTGCACTGATATAGTACCCATTTTTAACGTACTATATTTACTTTTATGCACTAATCTCTTTTATTTTAATTATAAATCCATTTGCGCATTAATTTTTAACATTAATGTATTCTCTAAAAAAACACATCTTAATTATGTTTATGCACATATATTTACATGCACATTTTTAATTGTATTAAAAAAAATGCGGGGTGTTACAAATTCAGGGCATAACACTTTGGTATCAGAGCCAGACGGATCAGAATTACATCACAATTCCAATGAAGAAGCACTGGAAAAATCCGACGAGTTTGATAAGGAAGGTGGTTATGACGATTCAAGGCAAGATCTTATCAACGCTCAAACTGCCTTGAACATTAGAGAATTAAAAGAATCCCAACATAGGATAAATTAGAAGATGGAGTGATACAAGAAATCCTAAATAGCATTACAAAGGAACTTAAAGAAATGAAATTGCAGCAATCAAACCCTAGGATTCCTTACCTTCCTCCATCCCAGCGACTACAGTCGCGGCAGAATCAAGAAGCCTCCACTTCAACATCTCATGTTCCTACACTATCAAACAATAATGCCACCACTTCAAATAGGAATCTTCCACCTGTCCCTATCAATTAGTATAACCTACCCAGGCTACTACAGAATACAATCATCAAATTGGATTTTCCAACGTACAATGGGAATGATGAAGTCATTGAATGGCTTAACTAGGTTGAGCATTTGTTTCAGTATCATCATACACCCGAAAATGTATGGTTACTAACATGCTCGTTCCATCCCAGAGAGGATGCAAGAAACTGGTACAACTGGCTTGTCAAAAAGGTTCAGAATTATGAAACTTGGAGCGTATTTAAAGAGGAATTGTTCGTCATATTTGCGCCTGAAGAGTTCTTGAAACCCTATGAAGCCATTTCAAATCTGAAACAAACCGCCATAGTCGTAGCTTATCTAACCAAGTTCGAACATTTGCAAAGTATGTGTGACACACTACCTGATCAATTTTTGTAAGAGAAATTTGTGGGTGGGCATAAGGATTAGATAAAATTTGATGTTCGTGTGTTACATCCTATTGATTTCAAGCACCCTGTGAGTTTGGTTAAAGTTTTTGAGTGAAAAAGGTTGAGTAAAAGGAAAGCAAAAATGAAAAAATCTCTCAAGAACACTTCTGGGTCCAAGGCAGTTCAGGAAGAAGCACCTAATACAGACACAAATTTGGAAAATAAAGGACTGACACCTCAAGAAATAATTGAGAGAAGAAGAAAAAAATTGTGCTTTGGTTGTAATGAGAAGTGGCATCCAGATCATGAATGCAAGACAAAACAAGTATATACTATAGAAGGGGTTATGCCATTGCCAAACAAAGAAGAAATTAAGGATGAAACTCAGGTTAGAGAAAGTCAAAAATTGCATGAAATAGAAAATCTGCACTATAATAAAGAAGAAGAGGAGCAATCATATGCAATAACCTTAAGTGCAATGTGCAGCATTCTCACTTTGTCAACACTCAGAGTTAGGGGATATATTAATAAGCAATTGGTGGAGGTGCTCATTGATTCTGGTTCCGCTCACAGTTTTCTCAACTCAGAATTATCCAAGAAACTTAACTTAAGGGTGCAAGACACATTTGAATACACGGTGCAAGTTGCTAATGGTGAAAAGATATAAGGCAAGGGCATGTGTAAGGAAGTTTTGCTAAAATGTTAGGGTTGTGAAATGCTCATTGATTTGTTGATAGTACCTCTAAAAGGTTGTCAAATATTATCGGGTGAACAATGGATGAGAGAATTGGGTGACATATCTTTTAACTTCTCAAAAAGGCAAATTAAATTTCAATGGAAGGGAGTAGATTATTATGGTGTAGCCTCATGAATGATAACAAGAGTGTTGATAGGAAAAGTATAATAAGGTCTATTAGCATGCAGGAATGTCCAAAGATGAATATGAGTGGCCAGAAAAAGACGATTTGTTGACATCGAAGATTGACAAGGCTTTGTAATATATGTAGAGGGCTTATGTGCATGCATCGGATGAAAATAGTTCATCATGAGCACGTTGCATATTATGAAGAATGGAACACAGAAAGCTTGATTGTGGCAATGGAAACTAGTGCAAAGAAGATACTCATATATGATTCGGGTGGTAGCTCATTGATTGCCATAAAGAAGCTGAAGTTGTCGGAGTCATTTAGAATCAACCTTGAGGACAAGATTGTTTTGACGGGGAGGGGAGTGTTAGGCAATGAAAACTATGCTTTACTATCTGGAGCTAGTATGCACTGGCACCAGTATGCATTGGCCATGAATACAAAGCAAAATGTAGTAGAAAGGTGTAGGAAAGAAAGTGTTTGTGAAAAGATAAGAAGGCAGGGCATTTCATCGAGCACTTCTACTAGTAATGGAAAAGATAGAATAGCCACATCATTAGATGATGCAAAGGACAACTGGAAGCATGGTAGTAACGTGGAGGGTTCCTTGATCTCCTCCATGAACATAGGCACTGGAATCCGAAGACAATTTGGGGGTGTGCACGTGCATATTTGTATAAGTGTGCATATTACCATTAGTAAGTGTCTTTAATTACTGAGTGGGATTGTATTATGGGTTCAGTTATGTTGCAGTCTATATAAATATGGGTGATGCACCCTCACTTGGGCGTGTGTTGATTTGTTTGGGACTTTTCTCTTATTTAAACTTCTTTGCAATTTCAACAAACGTTTGTGTTAATTCAATAAAGTCAAGTTCTTTCTCTAATAGCTTCCTGCAGTTTACAATTATGTTCTTTGTATTTGTTATTGTGTTGTTGTTAATGGCTGATATGGTGACAAGAAGCAAGTCAAGCAAATCAAGGCATAACATCCGCCTCTTTTTTCTTTTTGTGCCCTAGATTTCGAAACGGGAATTTCCCCTTATTCCGTTTCGGTCCACGCCAGAATCGGAATGGAACCACCAAGATTCCGGCGTGCCGGATGGAATTTCAAACCTTGCCTGGAACAGACAACTTTTACCCAGATTATTTGATCAACTGCATTAGAAATGATGAAAATATTCAGCTATGTCAATGCCACTACAAGATTAATTAACAGCTGTTACCAAAGTTTTCAAAGTAAATTATACAGGTAAATAATTGTTTGACTTCTAATAGAAATATTTTATAAAATTAAGAAAAAAACAAAAGGAAGCAACAGAAATAGATAACCACAACTGCATTAACATTTGTCTTCATAAGTATAATAGAGAAAATCACGTTGGCACGGACTGTACTAGAGTTGAAGCATATTTCATTCACATAATATAACCAACCACTCAATACTTTAACATGGAGACGGAAAGAAAGAGCAACACGTACGAAATAAGGTGTAACAATCAATCGTTATGCGATCATGTGGAAGTAGGATCTTCTTCCATTAGATAGCTTTCAACAAACTATACAAACACGACCGTCACAGCACGTGCTTCACGCTTTAATTGTTTTCCTATAAGTTGTATATGTTTAGCGCATTTAAGAGAAAATAGTTTATATAGATATTTAATTGTATTTATACGTTAAATTGTTAGTTAATCTAAATTTTGTTTCTATTTACAACCGCTTTTTTTATTAGGAATTTTTATTTATATTACCAAATAATAATTTATTTATTAGATCTTTTTTTGTGATATTAAGATTTGATAGTATTTATAGTTAGACTAAAAGACATTTATTTGTTAGTTTCCATTTTCAAAAGACATTAGATTAGACAATATTTATAGACAAATATACTGTATTTGTAAAAAAAACGTTTGAAGAAAAATAATTTTTAGCACAAATTTTAGTTTTTCCTACGTTTACATTGACACTAGAAAATTGTGATCAAATGTATTATAATCATTAAAAGTGTTACAACACATGCTTCACGTGCATGAATTTTTACTATATTTAAAATTTAAGAGAAAAAGATTTGCAAGAAAGAGACTTAGTTATATTCCTGCGTTGAAATCTCGTATAGTTATTTTAATATATTTTTTTTAAAGTTGCGACATTTAATTTTTATCATAAATTCTAATTTTTACAATTAATTAATGAAAATAAATTTGTAAATAATTTTATTTGTTAGTTTTTTTTAAGCTAGCAGGGTTTGATAATATTGGCAGAAATGTTTTTGAATTGATAAACAAAACTTTTTCTAGATTCTAATTTCAAGTGGTGGTGTAATCCCGCTTTGTGATCGGGCTACACAAAGCTAAGAGATTGCTAAACAAATGGATTTAAAGGAAGAATTCTTAGCTGGAACCCGGATCCGTTTGGAGGTCCTCGACCCGAACCCCTTGGCTTCGAAACAAACAGAATTAGAGAATGGCTATTCCGGATCGGTTCAGAGATTTCTGATCCGGACTTCCCATTTTAACTCCCGATCCAAACAGAAACCTAGTGGTTACAGCAGTTATGATTCACGATCCCATCAGATGCGGAGCGGTTGTATATCCACTCCCCCACGATCACCCATGAACAGAATGTGTTGGCACCATCTCAGAGCTTTCGAACCCGACTCTCAAGGGATGGGCACCACACTTATCTGAACCGAAGGACTTTCAGGGGGATTTTCTGCCTATAAATACATCATTAAGCAACATTTTGAGGGATCTTTTGGAAAACCCTTGACTCAAATTCTCCTTGCAACCGACTATCACTGCCTCATTCATATCATCATCAGGTTTTGGAGTCCATTTCTTCAAGGATTGAGTGAATTTACCAATTGTAAAAGTGAGATTGAGTGATAATCATCATTGTACTTGTACTTGAATTATTCATCAACAAAGTATAAAGTGGACGTAGGCTGTTAAATGCCGAACAACTATAAATTGTGTGTTCTCTTTGTTTTTCTCTTAATTATCATTAATCTGGGTGTTAGAACTACTTTTTAGTCTAACATTTTTGGTGCTTTCACTGAGAACGTTTGAATTCTCATCATTTTGGATTATCATTCTACTATTTGGACCCTCAAGTTCAAAGAAATTAATCCGTTCTCTTCAGTATTTTTGGAAATTTTCTGACTGATCTCCGATGAATTAGACATTATGGCTAAAGGAAAAGGAAAAGAAGTGCAAAGTGCTCAGGAAAATGAGGCGATTGAAGATCAACAAGCTTTGCTTGTAACCAGATTGTGGGGGCAAAGTTCAGGAGCTAACCGGTCCGGTAGAGCTTCTCCGAACCGATCCGACTATGAAGCTTAGGACCGATCCGTTGATGCCGAACCAGATTGCTGAACGCTCCTGATGGCTCTCCCCCGATCCGAACCGCATAGTAGAATATGGCCTGATCCGAACCGAATGCAGTTGAGGCTAGAAACTCTACTTGATCCCCTACAAATGCTCTGTTACCGGCCGCAACAACTAGCGATCAGCCTACCCCCTCTGCACTCGTTACACATGGAGATTTTTCATGCTTGCTTGATATGCTTGATAGCACCCGGGAGGCTTCAGAGGCCCATAAACAAGATAGTGTTCTTATACGGGAGAATATGAGAACCACGAGTAGAGAGATAAGTGAACTTCGTAGACAAAGAGTGTATTCTCTGATTCATCGTCCTACCATGGACCATTCATCATCTTTGGATGAAGAGCGCCCACGTCTAAGGAGGCTGTATGAAAGGCACGAGAATTTGGACCAGTTAACATTTGGATCGCTGGGGTCTCATGAGGACGTAGCCCGAACCCTTGGAGCTGACGATCCAAGTTTGTGGGGATCACAAGTTTTACCTAGAAACCCTAATATCGTCAATCCTACTTAAGGCCAACCTCTCCAGCCGAATCGTGCCGTGAACGACCGGGATCGCAGAAGGCGGGAAGTTCAGACGCTAATCGAAAGCAGAGGGCGTCTCCTAACGTAAGTGCTGGACATATTAGAAGGGATAGAAGCGTAGATCCTGAACCTACCATAACCAACGCAGAAGTAGAAGTGATGGTGCGCCAAATCCAAGCTGATAGTCGCCACTATACCAACGAGGATTGGGGTATTGAGCGTAGTCACACTCCATTCACCGACGACATTTTGGACTTCTAATTTCCCCGACGATTCAACCTACCACAGATGGACCGATATGCCGGGAGAACAGATCCAGGACAACATCTGTTGAGGTATGCATGGTATATGAACGCCGCAGCCGCGCCTGACGTTGTGAAATGTAAAGCCTTCCCGATATATCTAGAAGATGTTGCATTAATGTGGTTCACTCGACTTCCCCCACGATTGGTGTCGAGCTTTAAAGAACTAAGTGAGCATTTTATGAATCAGTTTTGGCTCCATGCCCGAAAAGCCAAAAATATCATTGAATTGTCCAGAATCAAACAGTCCCTTGGAGAATCTCTGAAATCATACCTGGACCGTTTCAACTTAGCAGTTATTGAAATAAGTGATCCCTACGAGCCAACCATTTTAATGGCCTTAATAGATGTGGTCGATCCAAATACTAAATTCTGGGGATATCTAGCTGGAAAACTGTCATTGACAAGGGAGGCATTCTATGAAAAGACAAATATTCGCCTACGGCGGGAGGTAATATATGCTAGTCAAAAAAAAAAGTCTGATGGAGCTTCAAAAGAAGATATCCAAAGTAATGTTGTCATGAAACAGTCCGGCGACAATTCGGGGGAGGTCGAGGTGAACGTTGGCAACAAAAACGGAGGAGGCAACAGGAACGGGAATGGCAATAAAAGAAATAGCAACCGAGGAAACAATTCCGGAAAAAGACCTCGATTCCAAACTTTTGAAATCTGCACACCGTTGAACGATACGTTGGAAAACATCTACCTGGATACTTACAATGTCTTGCAATATAAAAAACCTCCGCCCAGAGACTCCACTGAGAAAGAGCTTATGACTGGAAAATTTTGTTCATTTCATGGAACTCATGGTCACTTTACTAATGAGTGTCGTCATCTAAGAGACGTTGTTGAAAAACTACTAGGAGAAGGAAAGTTAGATGAATACAAGGTTTCCCCAAGAGATAAGGGGAAAAAAGGGCTAGCCCCGAATCAAAACCAGCATGCTCCTAAACCCACAACTCAACAGAAAGGTAAAGGAATCGTTATCAACACTATAGTAGGGGGCTCCATCCAGCTGGCCATAGCTACAGGGCAATGGATCAATATGTAAATGCGGCCAAGCACCTCGAAGTGGGGGAGTGTAGTAACCTCGAAGATGCTGCCCCGGTGAAGCAACAGAAAACGATGTCAGATGATGTCATATTTCATGACAGAGATGATATTGGAGTTCAATCTCCTACCAAGGACCCACTGGTAATCACTACCACTATCGGTCCTGCTCTAGTTTACAAGGTATTAGTGGATAATGGAGTTCGGTTAATATTCTCTTTAAGAAAGCATTCGATCATATGAAGCTCGAAGCGAAAGACTTAAAGCCATACGAGGGATAGATACGCGGGTTCAATGGGGCCTCGACAGCTCCAATGGGGTATGTAGAATTGTCAGTGACGGGACAGGGAGACCATCGGAGAGTGAGAATCCTCCCGTTTGTAGTGTTGGACATCGACTCGCCTTATAACGCCTTTCTAGGCTGACCGGCCCTTGCAGAATTCAGGGCCTGCATCGTGCCCTGGTGCCTATTGTTGAAATTCCCAACCGAAGTGGGAGTAATGAGAGGTAACCAAGCCACCGAACGAGCCTACTACATGGTAGAATTAAAGATGCTGCTAAAAGGATTAAACATAGAAACTAAAGGTGTTTACTCTCCTGCGAAAGAAGACTCAACATAGTAATTAAGGAGGCTGGCTCCGAAGGAGTCGCCCAGAGAACTACCCGAGGACATAGATCCCAAAGAGGATGAGGAACATGGGGGCAGGATGGCGGCCCCAAATGAAACAACTGTGGATATTTCCATTGACGATGTTGATGCGAAGAAGGTTTTAAAGATTGGATCCCAGCTAGATCCGCCTCGAGCAAAGGAATTGACTGACTTTTTAAAGACAAATTTAGATGTGTTTGCCTGGACCCACGCTGATATGTATGGGATATCACCCTCCATTATGAGCCATTCATTGAGTATCAACCCAAAACATCCACCCATTAAGCAAAAGAGACAAATATTGGGTCCGGAGAGGTCAGCAGTCTTAAAGAAAGAAGTAGAGAAGTTAAAGGATAATGGGTTCATTAGAGATTCGACATATCCGGACTGGATATCGAATCCCGTCTTAGTCAAGAAATCAAATGGGAAATGGTGAACGTGCATTGAATTTCCCAATTTGAACAAGGCTTGTCCAAAAGATAGCCATCCACTTACCAGGATTGATCAGCTGGTGGACTCAACAGCCGGACACGAACTTCTCTCCTTCATGGACATGTATTCAGGATACAACCAGATCCCCATGCATATTCCGGATTAAGAGCACAAAAGTTTTATTACAAACTTGGGATTGTACAGTTATGTGGTGATGCCATTCAGACTAAAGAATGTCGGAGCCACTTATCAGCGTTTGGTAAATCGAATGTTCTATAATCATATCGGGAAAACTATGGAAGTTAACATAGATGACATGCTCGTGAAATCCAGACAGTCTTCTAGCCATACGCAAGATTTGGCATTCTACGGAGGTACGAGATGAAGTTGAACCCCTTAAAATGCTCATTTTGGGTTGCATCATGAAAATTTTTCGGTTTCATCGTAAGTTCTCGAGGAATTGAGATTAATCCTGACCAAATAGCAGCAATCAGGAACATAGAAGAGCCACGGAAAATTAGAGATGTTCAAAGCTTAGCTGGGAAAGTTGCAGCGTTGAGCAGATTCATTTCCAAAGCCATGGACAAGTCTATCCCTTCCTTTGACTTAATTAAACGTGGGAAGCGAAACTTTGAGTGGACCCCTGATTGCGTAGAGGCCTTCAAAAATCTATTAAGTTTGCTAGAGAAACGTCCGATATTGTCGAAGCCGGTGGATCATGAAGACCTGTTCGTATATTTGGCGGTGTCATCTTATGCTGTCAGCACAACTTTGGTGCGTGAAGAAGACAAGGTCCAAAGGCCAGTGTACTATGTAAATAAGAAGTTAACAGCGGCAGAACGAAATTATCTGAAAATAGAAAAACTTGCTTATAGTCTCTTGATTGCATCCCAAAAGCCCCGTCGTTATTTCCAAGCTCATCTGATAGTCATATACACTGATCAACCACTGAGACAAGTGTTACAACGACTAGAAGCATCAAGACGATTACTTAAGTGGAATATCGAATTGAGCCAATTTGACTTAAATTTTCAACCAAGGAGATCAATAAGGGGACAAGCCCTAGCTGACTTCATAGCATAATTCATAATTCCCGAGGAAGAAGCATTGGACGACAAGACTGTCACTTCGAAGCATAAATTAGAACTTAGTCCATGGAAATTATATACGGATGGGGCTATGATCGAAGGTCCGGCGCCGGAGTTGTTTTAACTACTCCTAAAGGACGATCCATTTAATACGCCCTGCGGTTGGAATTCTCCACCACCAACAATGATTCTGAATACAAGGCCCTGATTATTGGGCTAAACCTCGTTAAGAAACTAGGGGTAAAGACACTGGATATATTCTGCGACTCCAAGATAGTTGTCTGCCAAGTTCGAAAAGAATTGAAAACCAGGGGACCTTGGCTTGTTATTTACCTTGAAAAAGTAGAGGAGTTACTAGGTAATCTGGAACGTTTTAGCATAACTCACATCCCAAGAATAGAAAATCAGAAAACAGACCGACTAGCTAAGTTAGCAAATTCTGACAACCCAGATGAAACCGAGATGGTTCCAATAGAGGTATTGGAATCACCAAGCTTTGACCAAATGGAAGTCGACCTAGCCCTGGAAGCTGAACCAGAAAGGGAGTCATGGATGACACAGATTAAGAACTTCCTTAGGAGCGGAACTCTCCCATCAAAAAAGAGCGAGAGACGAGCTGTAATAAGTAAAGCCGCAAGGTACGTTTTACAAAACGACGTCCTTTACCGCCAAATATTTTCCATGCCTCTACTACGGTGTATAGCACATGACGTCATCAAGCGTGTAATGAGAGAAGTGCATGAGGGTGAGTGTGGAGACCACACTGGAGGCCAAACTTTAGCAAAGAAAGTATTACGATATGACTTTTTTTGGCCTATCGTAAATAAAGATGCAGCTGATTACTCACGACGTTGCGATAAATGCCAGAAATTCGCTAAAGTTCCAAGGGCACCCCCCGAGATAGCTTAAATCAATGGTCAGCCTATGGTCGTACGCTATGTGGGGATTAGACGTTATCGTGATCCTGTCAATTGCCAAAGGAGGAGCTAAATATGCAATTGTGGCCGTGGACTATTTCACAAAATAGGTGGAGGTCGAACCCTTAACCACGATCACGACGAAACGAGTGATAAACTTCATGGTCAGGAATATCATCTGTCGAATTAGGATACCAATAACCATTATAACCGATAATATAACCCAATTCGATAGCACGGAATTTAGAAATTTCTGCCAGAAGTATAAGATTGGTAAGAGGTATACTGCCGTAGCTCACCCACAGTCAAACGGACAAGGTGAAGCGATAAGTAAAGTTATTAAATCCACTCTTAAAAAGCGGTTGGAACAAGCAAAGGCCATGTGGGTTGACGAATTACCACTAGCTTTGTGGACCTATCGGACGACCTTCAAAACGGCGATTGGTTACACCTCCCTTTCACTCTCCTTTGGATCAGAAGCGGTAATTCTAGTGGAGCCTAAAGTCCCCTCTCATAGGGTGAAGTATTATGACCCGATGACAAACAAAGCGCTCCTCCTAGAGTCCCTGGACATGATTGAAGAGAAGAGGGACGAAGCGGACTTGCGTGCCTCGAGGCACCGACGCCAAGTGGCACGCTATTATGACAGAAAGATTCACCCTCAGACCTTTGAACCCGTAGATTTAGTATTAAAGCGAGTCTTCCCGCCTCCAGTTCATTTAGGTCCAAAGTGGGAAGGACCATATACCATCCAATGGAAGTTTGACACGGGAGCTTTCAAGTTAACGACCGCTGATGGTGAAGAAATTCCTAAAGCTTGGAATGCCCAACATTTACGACGATACTTGACTTGAATTTATACTATTTTCTTTTGTTTTATAATCCATGTAAAAAGGCATGACTTGCCTACAAAGGTCTGGTTAATATAAACAAAAGATTATAAAGTAGACTTAGGTCACGACTTGGCCGAACCACTATAAAATATTGTCTGTGATTTACTTTTCCCATTCGAATTTTGTTTCATGTATATTCTGTGGTTGTCACTAGAAATTTGAATCGACACCAAAGCAAATGAAATAACTGTTTGCATAACGAGATAAAGAGGATGGGAAGACGACGTCCCAAACTCTAACTCTCATGATTCGAGAGAGAGTATAAAGGATGAGAAGACGATGTCCTTAGGGCATGAAGGTGCACCATGACAAAAGACCGCCTCGAATCCACTCTAACCTGACCATACGACATGAGAGTATAAAAGTACGAGGAATAAGTACCAATGAAAAAGAATCTTAGTCCCGCTAAAAGAGCTGGGGGCAGTTTAATGTCGAACCTAATCAATCTTGAATAAGCCCTGGCCAGCGTTATATTCAAGATTGATTCGGAGCATACACATCACACCCTCTGTCATTGATCACTTATTTTATTTAAGCGACAATTACTGTGAATGGTATTTTCCCTGTCTGTACACTTGCAGGGGAATGTGATTGTGACTTAAGTTGTTGTTCACCATTTATGCTTATTAATTTCTTGACATTAACAGAGACAAATAATGAATTTACAAGCATTTGACAGAGTGGGAAACAAACTACTTTATTTACATAGGTGCAGATTTATACAAAAGGACTAAACAAATAAAGGCGAGGGCCGCACTTGCTACAACAACAGCGGGCCAAGGTATAGGCAAAACAAAGGATAGAGTTGCCTTCCATTTTGACTTCAGGGTGGACTTCACTTTCTTGGCAGCTTTAAGTTTTTCCTTCTCTTTTTCAGTCTTGATCATGACACGCTTTGGTTTCTTCTTCCCTGGAACTGGAGCGCTAGGATCAATAGAAAGACTTTTTAGCTAGTTCTTCAGTAATCGACCTGGTTGAGAGTTTGATAACTAACCTAGACCCAGGAGGGATTGTCGCAAGAGGTTTAATAGCCTCGAAATCTTCTTTCTTGTCTCTGGCTTTTAAGAGCATATCCTGCTTGGCCTTCATATCAGTTAAAGTCACGTCATCGACATTCCCTAAATCTCTAGTCATGACAACATCATCATCTCCCTCATGCCCATCATTGCCGCCATCGTCTTTTAAGGTGTCTATCACATCCTCGTCTTGGTGGTTTTCAGTGCTAGATGGAATGGGAGCTTTCTCAGCAACCTCTTACTTATCCTCGACCCTCTCCATAGGTTTTGAGCTAGTGATTTCATTATGTGTCTCTTGGGTATCCTCAATAGACTTTGTATCAATGATCTCTTCTCGTCGCTCATCGGCCTTTTCAACTGGCTGTGCACCTATAATATGAGAACTAACTGGTATTAGCTCAGGAGAAACAATAGGTTCTTTGGTTGTCTGTCCAATAATGTAGCGAAAGGTAGAAATGGCCCTAACAAATTAAGGTGAAAAGGTAGAGATACCTTCAGATGATTTCTCAATTGGAGTAGTAAGAACCTCTGATATAGTTTCAGCAATAGGAGATAAAAAGGATGCCTTAGGGATTCCCGGATTCTCTAGGTCATATCCCTCTGTTCTAGTATCCCCGGGGGCAGGAGAAGAAGAACCAGTTTCAAGGACATTTTTCACTTTAGCCTGACGTTTCTCTTCTTCCATAACTGCAGCAATGAGTCTGCATCCTTCAGCCAAGCGTGTCGGCTCTTCGTCCTTTAGAAATTTCTCTATAAGTTTGTCTTTATCGACAGAGTCCACCTTGAGCTCTTTTATCTCCCATTCAATGATTTGGTCCCACACATAGACCATGGTTGTAGGTAATCTTCGTTCCAAGTGATGTCCCAACGACGGATCACTTGGGCCAAGAATTCTATCATTAGCTCACTGTAACCATCCAATTCCTTCTGGGCTGCAGAAAGATGTGTGCGGGCCTCTTTGGCGGATTTAATGGCAATGCTCGCATGCCCTTCGGCTAAGACCGCTCTAAATTCAGCTTCCGTTAGTCTGGCTTCCAATTCACCATTCCGCTTTGCCAACTCAGCATTTTTCTTCGTCGGCTCAACCTTCTCTTGTTCAAGAGTAGTGCAAGCCAATTGTGTTCTAACACTCTCAGATTTAGCATCCTCGGCTTGCTTTTTTAGATCTAAGCGTTCTTGGCTATGAGATTCCAATAAAGTGTGATAACGTTTTGTAGCTCCTCATGTTGTTTCTTGTAGTTGTCAGCATCTCGTCGAGCAAGAGCAAGCTGAGCCTATGCGTCTTCCAAATCTTTCTTTCAATTTTTTAAGATGCTTTCATCATAATCGGCCATTTCCTTCATGTGACCAATATTAGTAATTAAGTCCCGAATAATTTTAGAAAGATTGTGCGAATATTTATACATCTCCGTGTATTGCTTGTCTACTAAATCTATCTTTGCTAGCATCATCTGCCCATTTCGAAGGAACATGATCAAGTGCGGGAACAAACTGCAGATGATCAAAATAATGATCCGGAAATTGTTTCCTCAAATATGCCAGTTTTGCTTTGTTCTCGAAATCAAGCAACATGGGTGTGTATATGGATAACTCAACATTTTTTCGCTTGGCAGGTACAATGGATATTTCACCTTTGCCTGACCTTTTCTCAGAAACTTTATGTTTATCCTGCGAATCAACATGCTTCGACGGTGGCTTCTCTTGAGGATGCTTCTCTTTAGGAGGAATCGAAGCTTTGGAATGTGGTTTGTCCCCTTCACGATGATCTTGGTAGCTTTTGTGCTTGTTCGGATTTGACCGACGGGGAGAACGAGAGCGTGAAGAATAAGGATGACTGGAATCATAATGCCTCATGTCATCCCTGCCACGGCTTTCGTGCCGATCATGTTCAGTGTCGGAATCAAATCAGGCATACTAGCACGGACTTTCCTGACATCATAACGGGGGCGTGTCATTGTTCCTGCAAAATAATATAAGTAAATTTCAGAGCCAATATTTATGTAAAGCATGGGTGCTGTGATGTGTAGTGCTAGTGTGTTGAGCATATCCTAAGTGATATCCTCCCCAACCAACCAGATCCCGGAGTTAGGCCAGTATATGCAATTTTCCAAGTCTTCACAGGAGTAACTTCTTCTTCGGAAGCGAAGGTAAGAGGATTCGTTCTAAAATCTTCTGAAGTGTAAAGGGCCTCGGGCAAGGGAAGATCTCCCAAACCCCAAAATGTAGAATTATCTACAGTGGGATCATCTCCTTGGGGAATGACTGACGACAACTCTTTTGGGGAGATTGGTTATTCAGGAGTGGCCTCATCCTCAGGAGTGATGTATTTATCTCTATCTTTTTTTGCTATATTTGCTAATACGTCATCTTGAGTTGAAGTGGGGGAAGGACTCTTTTGAGGTATCGTCGGTTCCTTCGAACTCTCTCCATGCTCGGGTAAAATTTTAATTGGCCCCTCGACCGGAGGTATATACACATAAGGGCCCTCCATGACCTATGCTCTGAGTTATAACGACTAACGATCGCACATAACCCTTGCACTAGACAAGAGGAATAATGCGCTGAAAAGTGAGCTAGGCAGCTATGGACGATCATCAAAGTAGATAAACAACATTGGAACCTGTCGTAAAACTCACAGCATAAGGATAAAATATAATAGAACATATACAACAGGTAATAGTAAAGAAGCATCATATAGCAAACTTTTGAAACTTTCTCAACATCCTGAAAGGTTATCCAGCTGGTACCAAAGTTTGTATATAAGGCCTCAGTACAACACTCATACAGTGCTCAAACAGCGGAAACAGAAATACTAGATAGTAATAAAACTGGTACGCCAGCCTCCTACTCGCCTCCGTACAGCAGCATCATCCTCACTAATCTCCTGTAACCTACTACTTAGTATGCCCATCCACAATCGGATGAATAGCCCAAGGTAATAAGAGGAGATATAAAACCTTGAGTCAGACAACAGTCTTAGTGAGCGATAAAACAGTTAACAAACTTCAACAATAAAGTATATGAGAATAGGTAGATTAACAAACCAATCTACTAAACACTAGAGAAGAACTCAACTCCCGTCTTCCCCACATTGGATAGTAATAGCCTTTACGATAAATAATTCAATCATTCATCCATGCAAACCAGAACACACATTCACTCATGGTATAACACTCATAACATCCAAATTATATGTATCTAATGTAAACCATCCTAATTGAATTCAACATCCCTCAAGCACAAGCCCCAAAGGCCTAAACCAATATCAGACAAGCACCCAAGGAACATCCCCTTCAACGTTGGATAACCTCCATGAGACGACACAAGTAGAACAACCAATCATCCATGACTGACTCTTGTTATCACCAACAATCCTTCTTTGAAACCATCGTTAATCGTATGATGACCAACCTTGCCATATGTCAAGGGCTAATGGTAACCCCAGTTCTAGCATAAGCTCCATACGCCTTTCAACGGTACGTATGCATGTCCAACCTTGACACCTAGGCCTTTCAACGATACCCAAGGTACTCGACCTACAACCGGTCTTTTGGGTGCCCCCATCGCATCTTTGCTTTGAGCCTGCTAGAACTTACGATAACGATAACCTCTCGGCCTTCGCATCTCTAGTCATCCAACGTGACAACTTTTCATAGCTCAAGCAACCTTCTTGAGCAACCATTATCCACCAACTCACAACGTTTGAGTAGTCGCCTTATTCGTTGTTCTACATCGATCAACGAGCACCTTTTAACACTTTGAACCTTCCTCTTTGAATTCACTTCGAAGTTACACCACCACTGCACTGCGGCACGAGTTCGGGAACTTCTGCCGAATTTTTTTATAAAAGCAATTTTTGCTCAAATCTGGGTCGTACCCGAAAAACGTACTTTTTTAGAAAATGACCCTGTGCGACTAACCCTTCACACTGCTTGACCGACGAAAGCGACCGATCCTTCATACTGGTAGAACCAACTAGAGCAACCGACCCTTCCCAACTTGGAGCGACCGACCCGCCACTTTACCACTATCAGGCTTCACGACCGACCCGTTAACTCAACCATAGGCTCGCTCGACTGAACCCTTTTTCCTCCAGGCTCACTCATCTGTTTGCCTTACACCCAGCTCGCTCGACTGACCGACTCCTGGCTCGCTCGAGCCTGCTTTCTGTCTTGCTTCCCAAAAAATTACACCCTGGAGTGAACGACCCCCTACGTGCGACCCAAAATCTGCACTTCATAATTTCTACTCCGATTTCCACCAAAACTTCGCCAAATGATAGATTTGACAAAATCAACTCATCCAATACATCAAATACAATCTTAAACATGTTATGAAACCACTATCATCATGAAAATGACAATTATCATCAAATTATGCAAATTTCACCAAAAACCATAATAAATGAGCATATGATCTAAATTGTGTATCTAACTTGCATAATCATATGAAATAGCATAGAAATTACCTATCTAAACTTGTTAAATCTGATCATAGGGTGATTAATATGAAAATGGACTTAATATGATATAGATCTATGGAAAAACACTTGAATTTGATGAGAAACATGCACAAACACTCATATACTTCATTGCATTCATGTGAGAGATGTAAATCACTCACTGATCCTCCAAAACAAGCTAAAATCAATGGAATATGAATCCGGACAGCAAATACCTCGCACCAAGCACCTTGATCCGATGAATCTTTGCCTCAATTGATGTAAATCTAGCCTCCAATGGTGTAGATCTTCAATTTCCCTCTTTGGATTATGATTTCTAATGGTGGAAAGGTGTTAGAGCAAAGAGGAGCACGAGGCACCAAATGGGAGAATGAGAAACTAAACTGTTTCCCCATATATCTCACCCCCTATTTATACCCTTTCATCAACCCACAAATGGGCCTTCCCCAAATCATCCCATTAGACTCCCAAAACCTAGACAACCAACTGAAAAACTTTAATACAACGATTTCTCCCAAACCGCTGAGCCAAATCTTTAATGTAACCACTCTACGGAAAAGCAACCATCAATTCCTTTCCAATGGCACAAGTCTCACCCTCTGATTCAACTTAAGTCAAAAGTTATGCCCTGTACAATACTGATAGGGGCAAAATGGTCACAAACAAAATTGGTAAAAATTATGGACATGTCTCACATCCCCATAAGCAACATATCAAAAGATGAGAATGATCCAACCCTCAGGGAATAAAACAAAAATATTTTACGATCTTCTAATACGTAAAATGTGGGCGGTTACATAAGCGATGTCGATGAAGATATTCATCCATTAAGCAGTCCTTGATAGTCAAAAAAATTTGATCACCATTGAGTAATCGGTTCAAGTGATTAAATTGCACCTGATGCTTCTCTTGCGGCGGGTTAGGAACTACAAGTGAAAATTAGTAATGGTTAATATATTTATAATAAAGATCGGAACTAGAACTCAAAGATTGATGTCTTTACTTGATTTAAGCCATCTCCTCGCACAACCCGGTTGCTGCTTAATATAGAACCATTCAAGTCTTGGATCACCAACCTTACTACTAAATGGGATGGCTATGATTTTTCTTTTGGGCACAGATTCAAAGTATACAAAGGAAGGGGTATCTTGAGTTCTATGCTTGAAATTATAGAAGAAATGATCGTCCTCGAAAGTAAGCTCTATACCTAGAATTTCTTTATATGCTATGTACAAAGTATACAGATAAGCATGTGAGTTGGGCTGAACTTGCGTTGGGGCATCCACATTTATCTCAGAAAATCAACAACAAATGGCGAAAATGGAGGTATCACCTCAACAAGGCACATTAATCTACTGATGGCCATGTACCCTTCAGGATGATTGTGAGGTCGATTTATTTTGGAAGGCAACTCGGTATCTCTTCGAAGTATCCCATGTTTCAAACATATACGTGCGAGTTTATCGTTATCAACTGTGGAGGCGACTGAATCACTGGGTTTCTCCAAGATAGTAACATTCACAAACTCGTCGGGAGCACGGTCATCTCTAACTCCTCCTTCTTCCTCTTCATCCATAGAGATCACCCCCTGATGACACTTCACTATCATGAGTTCCCATCTCATAATCTGGACCCTCACTGTCCCATTCTGGATCTGAGGTGGAGGGTATATCTTCAATGGTAAGGCTTTCAGATGTCCCCGTAGCTCCTCTTCTCTCTGCTAAACAGGACGAGCGTCTCTCAGTCATAGTTGTTGTACTATTGAAGAAATAATAGCTGAAATTAGAGCGAAGTTGCCCGTGTCCCCCCGTGCATGTGTTTGAGCTAAAGTGTGTAAATGTGTATGCAATGATGGAACTAAAGAATGTAAGGTAAACATAAAAGGATGCAATGCAGAAATGAACAACGCAGTTATGTATTTATGAACAGTCCACAAAGTTCAGCTAAGAAGGCTATATCCTAACTGTCCATAAAGTCACAGGCCACAGTCAATGTTGGTTAAGTTGGTTAAAACATTCTTGCACTTCATGTTGGATGACCACGGATTGGTTTGGATGCATATGTTACAAGTGGATCTGTTCGAATTCCCTTTTATTATAATCAGATCGGTTTGGATTTCCAAGTTATGAGCGGATCGGTTTGAATGCTTCACCTAAGCGGATCGGTTCGGAGTGTGAGAAGGAAGGGATCAGGTCGAATGGAATTACAGGAAGGTAGCTACGGTCAGATCGATTGACACAGAACCAAATCGCACCAATATCCCAAAACCTATCCATTCAACTCAATTTAATACTTCAAACATCATCATCTCCTCCGACCCGCACCGATACCACATGCCTGAACCCAAGTACTCCAAGATCTTCTGCTCCACCTCAAACCGATCCTATTCCTCTCTTCTTCTTCTTCTTCTCCACTTATCCAGCAACATCAAACCCATCTTTCTTTAGGATCTCGCTCATGGTAGCATATTTATGACCTAATTATTTCGAAGTTGGTTCAGACTCCCCCTGCAACCACCTCGAAGTGGCGACAAGACCATCAGCAACGAAGACGATGGGATGGAAGACACGGCTTTGGCTTAACTTAAGGTGAAATCGCTTAAATTGCTTCTAAATTCGGATTCAAACTGAAGAATACAAGAATCATAACCCTACCTATAAGATTGTTTCTAGGATTGAAAGATTTTCTTCGCGGTTCAAAAATTAGGGTTTTCTTCTAAAAGTGGCGACGTGGAAATGAAGAAAAAAAGATAGGGGGATGGAAATTTATATGTTGGATGCAAGGCCATTCGTCTCCCCCAGACTTGACAGCCCAACTCGACCCAAATAATGAAAGGATCAAATATTAAATGGATAGGCCCACTCGATCCGAACCAGTACGCTTAGTTCAATGGTGTGACTGGACTTACAAATAAAAGACAAAAGTGGAAAAGAAAAGTCAAAACACTTGTGCATCTTTGAATATTGGAGATATTACCTCGAAGAATTAATCGGACATTGATTGGACTCTCGAAATTTTTGAAAACAACAAAAACAATTCGGACGCCCCCTGTTATATTTATAAACATCAGAAGATGCGACTTTATGAAATGTCATCACTTACAGACGAGTAGAAACAACTGTTCAATAACTTCGATTCAGAAGCAAATAGGTGAAGTATTTCGAAGCACACTTTATTTCCAATAAATGTATACTTCGAGGGGACAAAATGTCAGCCCGCTTTGTCATCGGGCTACACAAAGCTAAGAGATTGGTAAACAAATGGATTTAAAGGAAGAATTCTTAGCTGGAACCCGGATCGGTTCGAAGGTCCTCGACCCGAACCCGTTGACTTCGAAACAAACAGAATCAGAGAATGGCTATTCTGGATCGGTTCGGAGATTTCCGATCCGGACTCCCCATTTTAACTCCCGATCCAAACCAAACCCTAGTAGTTACAACGGTTATAATTCACGATCCCATCAGATGCGGAGCGGTTATATATCCACTCCCCCACGATCACCTACGAACAGAATGCGCTGGCACCATCTCAGAGCTTCCGAACCTAATACTAACGGGATGGGCACCACGTGTATCCTAACCGAAGGCCTTTCAGGGGGATTTTCTGCCTATAAATACATCATCAAACATCATTTTGAGGGATCTTTTGACAAACTCTTGACTCAAATTCTCTTTGAAACCAACTATCACTGCCTCATTCAGATCATCATCAGTTTTTGGAGTGCATTTCTTCAAGGATTGAGTGAATTTACCAATTGTAAAAGTGAGATTGAATGATAATCATCATTGTACATGTACTTGAATTTTCATCAACAAAGTATAAAGTGTACGTAGGCTGTTTAACGTCAAACCGCTATAAATCGTGTGTTATCATTGTTTTTCTCTCTTAATTATCATTAAATTGAATGTTAGGACCACTTTTTGGTCTAACAGGTGGTAAGATTTGATAATACTTAAAGACATATTTTTGTGCTTCACATTAACGGAAAAAGCATGACATCATTATTTGCGGTTTCCTCAAGGTCTTCCACCCGAATGCTCAAATGAGATTTCCCTTGGTAAATTCATCAAAGAATGTGTATGTTAGATAGAATTTATATAGTGCTAGCATAGAAGGAAAATATTAGGTACATGTCCTTATTTCAAACTCTACTAGGTTCACATGCATTTATACTTCGAAATACAAATTACATAACTGAAATTATTTAGTCTAGTTGTCGGTAGATCTTCATTTCTGGACATCATGGTTACATAAAAAGAATTTTTTTTGGCAAAGTTGTTACATAAATAGTTGCAATATTAAAACGTGATATCTTTGGATAAATTTGTAACATTAAAACAAAATTAAAAATATGATAAGTATATTTTGAAAGACACCATGTTTTTTAATTTTCCAGTTTAGCTTCATTTAATTGTAAGACTGAGAAAAATAAAAAAGAATATTATGTGAGAGTTATGGCAGGAAGCATCGATGACATACTAAAGAATGATAGCGTAAAATCAAAGAAAGATCCATATTTCCCAATCATTGAATTGCCCTGCAGCATCACAGTACCCTTCTACTTTATAGAAGTTAGAATTAGAACTTTAGAAGATAAACATGGGAGTTAAAAATTACAGTGTGTTGATCAATTATGATGGCAATGAATTACAAAAGTAAACATAGCCTTCTTTTACTTTGTGAGGCCAGTCTCTAGATGATACTGAAACCCAGAATTTCAAATGGGTTCAAAAGAACTCCATCAAGTATCAACTATTGCGGAGATTATAAGCGCTTTCCTCGAGGTTTTCCTCCTGAATGCTCAAATGAGATTTCTAACATATATGGTATAATGTTGATCGTTGAATCGCACTACAGCCTTCAGTCAGTTGTATCCCTTTTCTACGTGCATGGTGGTAAAAATTTGAAGTGAAACCTGCAGTGAGCAAATTAGATAAACAGTGTTGAATATCAATTATGATGGCAATAAATTGGGAATGTACGATTGATAAGAAAACAGTGACATGGTAATGAAATGCCCCCAACAAATTAAACAACAACGACAACATATAAGAAAATAGTGCGCTTCATTAAAGTGATTGCGCTCAAACAGTACAGCTTTCAAGCCGCATTTAGACAGGTAATGCATTTGCAGTTTAAAATGGGAAATTTTTAGAGGGGTATTTTTTTTGATTTAATTGATTTATGATTAACTATTTATTTGATTTGCTGTGTAATATGCGTTCAACTGAACTGAAACAACGGTACTAAACTGAATACAATCATACAATACTTGAAAATATAAAATAAACAATACAATCGATCAGTGTTGTTCTGCTACAACCATTTCATCTTTTATGCTATCTTGAACAACTGCTATATTACGATGTTTCGATGTCGTGATCCTCTTTACGTGTTATGTTTGTTTTGTTCTAGATACTATAATGTTCTTCTGGGTATCCATCCAGAATAAATTCAGGATCATCGTCATACGTCATAAAATTAGGATCATCCATGCTGTATTTTTATATTTAACTGTGTATAGTCATTATATCTACGATAACTTTTACTTGTGTTTTGTACGCAAACAAAATTTATCGGACATACTAGCCGTTTGAGTCCAAAATCTTATAAAAAAAAAAAGGAGGAGAGTTGGCTAAAGTTGGTTTGTAGCAACTGGTGGTCCGATGTATCTCAAACTTTGCTTGGTCAGAGGAATATGTGTTCACAAGACGTAATGATAGTTATTATGGTTTTGGCACATGCTCAGTAACACCTGAGTCGATTTGCAATCAGAAAGTCCACAAAAAACTTAACTGGCTCTAAAGGGGAAGGAAAGGGGAATCTAGCGCTTTCCAGTACTTAACGTTTCTGTTGGCATGCCCACACAGCTTAACATGTTAGGGGCCTTAGGGCAGTTGGCTAAATCCTTCAAACTCTAAGTACCTACACAACCTCAAGCTGGTTCTGTGGGTTGTGCGGAACACATATAGATATTAGTCAATTTATAGAAGTACAAACCGTAATGAGCGATTAGTACATTACACCTAACAGTGCAACTTCTAATCATTTCTCTACCGGCATCAAGCCTATATAGCCTTTCATTTATTTTCATTCTGTCTTAGTCAAACATGATTTCGAATATGTTAAAATTTAACTATTTGAGACGTCTTCCAGATAATATCTAAAATAGGGATACATCTACATATATATAATAATATCATTCCCCATTTAAGCTTATCGGGGCTGCAACCTTACTGCTGGTTGGCCAGCTATCTCAGTTGGAACCCAACTTCAGCGACTTAAGCGTAAGGCAGACGTTTTCAACATCAATCGGCATGGTACATGCAACATGTGACAAGGAATCTCTATCCGTCTTTAGTATCTTATCTTTACACCAATCATTATTTTGAGGACCTCGGTGAAAATAAACGGGAATCAACAAAGCCTTGAATACTTCACGTGGAAGTTGTAATAAATATGACAATGATATGTACAGAAAAAAAATGAAAGAATTCTTTGGTTGAAAATTAAAAAGAGGCAGCAATGCCCCCACATTATTATTATTATTATTATTATTATTATTACTATTATACACACACAGAGGCAGGTTTAATAACACCCAAAATAGTGAAGCACCCCAATAGTCTTTCTATTCTCCACCAAATATTTTTCCCCTCTCTACTTCCATTCATTTTCTCACCCTCAACTTAAATTAATATAAACGAATGGTGGAAATCAAAGGGCTATTTGAATGCTTCATTTTTAGGATGTCATTAAACGTTTGTCATACATACATACATATATATATATATATATATATATATATATATATATATATATATATATATATATATATATATATATATATATATATATGTATATGGCAAGCGTTCAGTTGCATTCCAAAAATGGAGCACCTCATTTGCCTCCTGATTTCCACATCTCCTTTATATTAAAGAATGTAGTGGAGGGGAAGAGAGTTAGTGGAGGGAGAGAGAAAGTGATTGTGTGTGGAAAAGAGGGAGGCCAAACGGGTGCTCCACTGTTTGAGGTGTCATTGAACCTATGTATGTGTGTGTGTGTGTGTGTATATATATATATATATATATATGTATGTATATATGTGTGTGTGTGTGTGTGTGTGTGTGTATATATATGTGTGTGTGTGTGTGTGTGTGTGTTTGTGTTAGTGAGACACATAATCTTAGTCACATGATTAATTTGTATATATCTGAGGAGTCTAAATCATGCGGCAATCCTAGACTCAGATTTTGTGTCCCTCAGAGATTCATCGGATACTTTCTGAATGATAGAAGACCCATCCATCAGAGATTCATTAAAGACTCCTTATTCCTGACATATCAAAGATGACAACAAATAAGACAAAGGATTAGCCTGAAGAAGATCGAGACAAGATCCTTTCCCGAACCCCGATACCATCAAGATCGAAGCAAAGAGGAAAAGTTGAGGAAGTTTACTTGAAGGCCCACCCTACCTCCAAAATGATACCAAACAATAATAGCACAATCCCCCGTCGAGAATAAATGATCATCGAATCCAAGAAGTCTACTGCAACACTGACACCAAAACACAAGAGGGATGTCAATGTGCATTAGGTTAGCATCCAAAGGAAAGTCGTTGTGGTAGATTTTCCACATAAGGATCGATACCTTCGGAGGAATGCAAGAGTCCCAAATAAAAGAGAAATAAGAGTTCCTGAGGAAATGAACCCTCGTAGAGTTTCATACCGACCTTAGGGAGAAAGAGTTCCCATTCCTTGCCAGCCCACGGCTGTGCGAATCGTAAAGGCCTTTACCGACAGCATACGCTTCCATGTCACACTCACATATGAAGAAGAACTGGAGAAGTCGACCGTAGACAAACGACGGTACTTAGCATGAAAAAACGAAACCCAATGATAGTTGTTAACTCTAAACCGAACCTACTGCTTACAAGCGTAAGCCTTACACACTTCCCCCAGAATCCCAAAGCCTAGCCCACCCTCACGCTTGGGACGACAGATTATGTCCCAAGAGATCAACCGATGCCTTGACACGACCTGGCTTAGCCTAAAAGAAGGAGAAAGTTAAAGAACGATAAAACACCACAATTGGCGTCATATCAACGAAGACATGAGAGCCAAGAAAATCGAGAACCGATTTGATAAGAACTAGGCGACCAACCTGGGAGATGAGAGAGGAGTTCCACCTCAACATCTTTCCTCTCGCTTTGTCTGTTAGGGGATCAAAAATTGCATTGAGCTTGCGATCACGATAAAGGACGATACCAAGATAAGAAAGAGTTAGAGATCCTTCTTGAAATTCCGAATAAGACACAATCCATGTTATCTTGGAAGGAACCATAGATTTGGCGTGAACGAAACAATTCTTTGAGACATTGACTTACTGGCTCGAGCAACATTCGCAGAGATGCAGAAAATCTAGAAGCCGTCGAATAGAACTGTGGTTCCCATCAGAGAAAATGATGATGTCGTCCGCAAAGACAAAGAAGAAATGATGGGGAGACCGCTCGACAGACCAAAACATTGAATTTATCCTGCTACCATAAGAGCATGAGGTCCTTTAACAAGAGCTTCAGCGGCTACAACAAAAAGAGTTGGGAAAGAGAGTCGTGTGACAAAGCCCCCTTCCCAAGAGGGAAAAAAAATTTAGCCGATCCATTGACAAGGTTGGAGAACCAACATCCCGAAATCAGATGCTAAACCATGTCAAAAGGGGCTTCAGGGAAACCAAAACAACGAAGCACGCGAATGATGAAGGACCACGACATGCGATCATATGCCTTTTCCATGTCAAACTTAATCATTAATCACCACATTTGAGCCTCTGGACCTTCGATCAATCTGAGAGATAAGTTCTTGGACAAGAAGGATATTGTCCGTAATCAGACGGCCTTTGACCAAATTCGTCTGAAAAGAGGATAAATCAAGAATCATAGCAAGCCTAATAGCTAAAATTTTAGAGATGACCTTATTCGAAAAGCTACAAAGACTAATCAGACGAAAGTCAGAGCAAGAAAGTGGGTTCTCGCACGTAGGAATAAGCGCAAGATTGGTAGACGTCTAGCTCCTTGAAAGCGAGGTGCTGGAGAAGAAAGAGTGGATCGCAAGAGAGAGATCCTAACTAATGATCTCCCATCCACAACGAAAAAAACCCCGTTGAACCCGTCGTGACCACTCCCGCTTTCTTGACTGAGCAAGAAAACACATGACTGGATCTCTTCCAACTCCGGGGGGAGGGGGCTGCATAGAGGAAAAGCCTCCTCAGACAGAATCAAGGAACGAAAGGTTGGAGGACATGATCAGAGAAGACAATAGAGGGGTTCCCAGAAACGAATGGAATTGGGAAACGATCGTCTCTATAATCTTTGAGGGAGAAGACATAGCGCGACCGTCAAAGCGGGAGATTTGACGAATACTGAGAATGTTGTTCTTCTTACGAATAGAAGAGTGAAAGAACTTAGAGTTCGCGTCACCGTCTACAATCCATTTGATCCTCGCTTTTTGACTCAGAAAGGCATTCTTGATGCACAATTCCGAATTGAAGGTAGGCTGAGCATCGACCCAGATCGCCTTCGCTGTGAAAGTGTGATGTTCATCAAAAGAGGCGTCGACAAGTATAACAGCCTCTTCCACAACGCGCATACGGTCAAAGATATTCTTAAAACCTGGGTGTTCCAGATCTTAAGATTATCTTTGAGACGTTTCAACTTAACAGAGAAGACCGCTAAAGGACATCTCGATGCCGGAAGAATTCAAGATTCCTTCACCAAAGGAAGGAAAGAGTGGTGAGACCTCCAGAAACCATTGGGCTCGCGAAAAGCCAGGCCAAAAAATACCACAGCCTCCCCACCTGGAAACTGAGGAAAAACAAAAACAGAGCAACCATTGGAACAACGCCCAAGCAAACCAAATGGAACAACCCACAGCGATCAAAAATTGCAAGAGGATGAACACAAAATATGGGATGACCACAAACCCCAGCAAAACAACCAAAGAGACGCTAGGTAGAGGCAACCCGAAATGCAACACACACCACCAACCTCTTGGAAATCGCTAACTACAGGAATCAACAACCTATCTCCACTACTCAACCCCACCCCACATCCTACCTCAACAAGCAACAAAGGTAGGGTAGGGAAGACTCAATATATCCCACCTTATCCCCTTTCGAGCGCACTAATGCCACCCAACTCCTGTAAATGTTGCCCCATAGCCAATTACGCTGCGGGATAACTAAGGTTGTCGAGGTCGAACTAACTATGGGGTTCGCATCACGACATGACTCTACCTCCATGGAAGCAAAAACATTGCTCGTAACGAGTGGCAGTAGAGCGAGGGCTTGAGCTCTGCCCAAATCACCTTCCCTTATTACCGAGGATGGATTAAGGGGGCGTTTTGGGCCAGTCTGCCACCTATTACCCTTCCTTCTACTACGAGCAGGACACTTAAGGATCTTTAACACCCCGAATTTTAATAAACAATAATTAAATATAAAAGATTAATAAACTAAATATTAATCAAAATAATATTCAGAACTCGACAACGGGAGTAGCACCATTGAGACTGTTGCAATTTTCTGATCAAAACGAACACTTTGTTTGCTAAAATCAAAGTTATAATGAATTAGTTATGAATTAAAGAAGAATTTAGAAATTAAATAAATAAAACAAGTGGAACAATCGTTTACTAGGCGACCCAGTCTATATGGATCGGCACGTGTGTCGGCCCAGGCTAAGGTGGGTCGACCCCTTTGTCAACCCATGCATGCGAGTGGGTCGACGCAGTTAGAGAAATTAATGTGCCTTAGCTGACACATAGGAAACAACGTTTGTTATTATTTTTACGCCATTAGTTGCTGAGTTGGCTAACTTTTATTAATTTATTTTAAACTAAAGGCTGACTTGACACTTTCTTATTGGTCCGATGGCATGCTTGAACCAGATCTAATCTTAGATTTGGACCGTTGAGGGCATCCATTAAACCCTATAAATAAACTAGCAGAGCCTCTCTCATTTCTTCACATTCCCTCTTCCCTCTTCTTCTTCCCCCTGGCCCATCCTCAAAAGTAGAAAAGCCCACTTAATTAAATTTTTAGGGGATGAAGAGAAGTTCTTAAGTTTTTAATATTTATTTTTATAAGCACTTTTGGAGGCGGAAGTTCTGCTAGATTTTATAAGAAGGCCACAGGGGAAGCTTTGTTCACTAGATTTGTGAGTTTTTACGTAATTTTTAGAATAGTCATTTGTGTATGAATGTTTAGACAGTTAAGTAGTTTTAATTTGCAACTTCTATATTAGCAGTATTTATAAGTTTAGTTTTTCTGTAAGTTGCTGTAATTTATTTATTGTCTATGCCTATTTCTTTCCAATTGTTTATTGTGTATAAGTGATTTTCCTTCTTGTTATTGTTTATTTACAGTTATGTTTATGCCTATTTTATTCACTTTTGTTTATTTTGAGTTTAGGCCAGCCTTGTGAGTAGCCTAGACCGTTTTCCTTTTTCTTTTAGCATAGAGCTTAAGCCTGAAAAGAGCCTAAGCCTTTATCATTATATATGCGTTAAATTGGAATAATGTTGTAATTGAATAATAAAAGAGTTTTAAGGCATACTGAAACTAATCAAGTATTGTAATCATATTGGACTGTAAATTTAGGGATAAAACATCAAACATGTAATTGAAGAACATGTAAACCGAAATAGATTGAACTTGATTGGACATTAAGTAACGCAGGGAAGAGTTGTATAAAAAGATTATATAATTTAAAGATGTTAATTACAACCTAGGATATAACATATAAATATATTGGGCTAATTAATAAAACTTAAAGGTGTTAAGTTGAATTTATGAAATTAATAAGCTAAGATAGAGGGAGTCCATTCTGGTAGCTTGAGGCTAATTGAGGAAGATATGTGGTTCGTAGATAAGGTCCGCTCTGAGGAAGATGAGTGGCTCGTAGATTAGGTCCGCTCCGGCAGCATGGAGTAGATTGGGGAAGATAAGAGGACGAATAGTAGAATGAAATCCTAGTTTAAATCTGTTACGGCAACGTGGGGCAAATTGGGGAATATAAGAGACCTAATAAAATAATGATTGGGGACCAAGTCTAAGGAAGGGTGACTTGTGTCAATTGCATTTTTGGTTGAAATCTTGTATCAATCAGTATCCTTTTGTAATAACGAAATCTAACACTAGGTGGAGGATATGACAATTTACTGAACTGGATAATAAGTGGTTCAAACAAGGTGGGTACGAGCGCATTCTGGCACAAAGGTGAGTGTGCATCGTTCCGATTGGGGAATATAAGCCGTTTTAACGACTGTGATTAATGGTTGTGTCCTTTTAGTTGATCCCCCCGGTTCGTAGGGTGGAGGGTCTCAGTGGTGATTCTTGATTCTTTGGTTCAGCTTTGATTCAGACTTTTTCTAAATTCATGCATTGATTCAGTTCTTGTTTTCTAATCGTTGTATTAACTTACGAGAGGGATAACTTTTATGGTTTTACTTATGTAACGACCCGGATTTTTAGCGACTTTGGTTATCGACATAAGCTCGATGTCGATAACCAAAACATCGAAAAATCCCGGTAATTAATGAAAGAAATTAGAAGGTTAGAATAGAAAAGATAGAAACTTAGAATAGAAGAAGAAGAAGAAGAAGAACACAACATCAGAGTAACACGAACCTCACAGCGGAACGAATAACATATAATAGATAACATAACTTTGAAATATAACAGTTATGTATACAATAGCACTTATCAGAGTACATCACTTACAACACAGCGGAAATAACTATAGCTATATGATCTTGAAGCCTCCTGCTCCAAGCTCTCCAAGTATATCTGTAAAATCCTGACTACTTGACTGCCCGTACAAAATTGGACACCTAAGAGTTTAGGGAAAACAACAAAGTAAACTCCGGGTCAGTCATGGGACTGGTGTGAGTAAAACAGTTTAAACAGGTATATGAACAAGTAAACGATATCTCATAAGACCACGCCGCAGAACGGAACAGGTTTTTCCCTTATGAGAATCCAAAATATCTTTATATCAAAAAACCTTTTGATATTATAATAATGTCTATGTACAAATAGATATCAACTAGCAGAAACGCTTTCATCTCACGTTCTACATATATATACAATCAAAATCGCAAGCACGTATTGGAAAATGGATTTCCAACTATGAAAAGGTATGGAACCACCTTCTGATCAGTGTACTCTAGGAACGATACACTGGAGTTCAACAAGAACATCTTGTAACTCAGCCACACATGACCGACCACTCATTTTGCTTGAGTGTATCGAATGTATATCACCAACGGTTGGGATCAGCAACCGTTCCCGTATATATATGGGACAGCATTGATAGATTTAAGAAACAAATGAATATTCTCTAGATAGGTGATTATACACCCTACTTCAGTGCGACCGACTTAGCCATGCTGCCTGCCCGATTTCTGTCATTTACCGGTTTATGAGGCTAGAAGCTACGCTTTATCATTACATCAGATTCACTTCGAATGCCACATTGTCAGATCCATCGAAAATCACTAATTGGCGTCTACAACAGTACGTTACGTGTTAGCTAAAGAAGTTTCCTACTTCGCTTCCACTCTTGGTATAGTTGAAGAAATCAATGTACGTGACCTTTCTGGAAATACTCTGTCAGACATTCATCAACACAAGTCATCCTCATTCACTTAGAATGTCACATCGTCATACCCGCCAAATCACAAATTGATTTATCTAAAAATAACACGGGTATACAGCTTAGAGAAACGAATTCCTCTGCCACCAAACGTGAATACGTTTGAACAGATCAACTTACGCGATCCATTGGATATAATCTGTCAGACCTTCGTCCATACAAGTTGCCCTGGGATTGGACAAACCGAAGGCACTATTCAGTATATCCATCTTAGTCACTGTTATCTAAGACTTATACAACAACCCTTGCATTTTACTCCGTCTTCAATTATCTTTGGCATATATGATTGGCAACGCTTATGCCAATACAGAGTGGTTCTTCGGATAATAATCCAACCGGTCTCTCCATATTAACAACGTTAAAATGGTCAAAACTTCGATAGTCTGTGAGTTAACTATCAAAAAAAAACAAGTGTGCAAACAACGATATTATTTCCAAGTGGAAATTATATCGGTCAATCATCATTTAACATTTATCTCTTTCGTTCATTAATTTACTTATCTCCTGTTTCCATATATTTTAAATTCTTATCTTCTATTTTCAGAAAACATTTCTGATTCTTATTTGGAAAACCTTTCCAAACTTCTTCACGATCAAGCCTTACCATTCCTTGGTTAAGAAGGAAGTCAATCAAGTTGGGGTATAATTACCTCTCAGACCTTAACTGAAACAACGTTTTAACATCGAAATGGTCAAAGTTTATCTTTTAATCTTTAACAACTTCCTTACATAACTCTCGTTTTGAATAAATCTCTATTCGATAATTCCTTCCTTCGAATAACTATATTCGATGATTTCTCTTACGAATAACTAGATTCGAAAACCTTTCTTCGAATAAACTATATTCGATTAACTCTATTGATTTAACTCAAATCGATTACTCTTTTGAACTGACCCTATTGGATTAACTCTATTTGGTTTAACTCTAATCGATTTACTCTTTTCACTTAACTCCTGTCGAATAAACTATATCCGATAACTCCTTTAACCCTATTCGAATAAACTATATTCGATTTAACTTCTTTAATTCTATTCGAATAAACTATATTCGATTTACTACTTTCAAATAACTAGATTTGATTAACTCACTTCGAATAACCAATATTCGATAATTCCTCTTCGAATAAATTATATTCGATAACTCTACTCTCGAATACACTATATTCGATTAACTCCTTTAATCTATTTGATTTGATAACTCCCCTTTTCGAATAACCAATATTCGATTAACTCACTTTGAATAACCAATATTCGACTACTCACTTCGAATAACTAATAATTGATAACTCCTTCGAATAAACTATATTCGATAATCTCCTCTCGAATAACTAGATTCGATTAACTTAACTTGATTAACTCCTATCGAATGACTAGATTCGATTAACTTAGCTTATTTAACTCATCTTGATTAACTCCTATCGAATAACTAGATTCGATTTAACTCCATTCGCTTGACTCTAGATCGCAACGATCACAATGGTTACGCCTAATTCCCTTAGGCAACATCCGACCGCCTTAGGCTATTTACAGCCCTGCGAATTACGCTAGCAGTCGTACGAGATGGCAACTTACCCTGAATACTATGTTTGACTAACTCTGTCTCAAATAACTATATTTGATTAACTCTAGTTCGTTTTAACTCTAATCGATTAACTCTAACTGAGTAACTCTAACTCGATCAACTCGACTTGATTAACTCGACTTACTTAACTCAACTGGTTAACTTGACTTACTTAACTCACTGGTTAACTTGACTTACTTAACTCACTGGTTAAATTGACTTGCTTAACTCACTGGTTAACTAGACTTACTTAACCCAACTATTTAACTTGACTTACTTAACTCACTGGTTAACTTGACTTACTTAACCCAACTGGTTAACTTGACTTACTTAACCCAACTGGTTAACTCTATTGAACTGGTTAACTCTGCTGAACTGGTTAACTCTATTGAACTAGTTAACTCTATTCAACTAACTCGACTCGACTAACCCCTTTCGAATAGCATATTCGTTTTACTAACTTTCGAATACCATATTCGATTTACTCCCTTCGAATACCATATTGGATTTAACTCCTTTCGAATACCATATTCGATTTACTTTATTCACTTTATAAAGATTTCCTTTTTAACGACGTTTTATTCATTTGAAAAGATTTACTTTTAAATAACGGTTCTACACTTTAAAAATGATTTCCTTTTTATAACGTTTCCTTTCCAATTCTATTTGTAAATGGTTTACAAATATTTCCTTTTCAAATTTATTCTTGAAATATTCTAACTCCTTAAATTCTCTGAAAAATTCGCCATAACCTCCTTTGTAACGGGAGCATCGGGAAAATCCCCAAACCCGCCACACAGGCCTTTCCATTCAAAAAGAAAATGGTTTGTAATTATTTCCTTTTTGAATATCTCCTATTTATAAATATTCCAATTTATAAACATTTATTATTTATAAATATTCCACTTTATAAATATCTCTTATTTATAAATATCCCATTTTATAAATATTCTATTTTCAATATCACTTTGAAAATCCCCTTATCAACATTTCGGTATGTTATGGTATTCAATCGTATCAAATCACGATGTTCTATATCGTCCAAGTACATATAATCGCCCATAGATTTTATATCACATCATATAACAATATATGAAAAACAATAAAATAACTGTTGAGGAATCCAGTCGGATTCCTCCAACCTGTCTCCCTGCATCCACAGATGTTACACAATATGATTATCATCACTTTCAGTTCAATATAAATTATTCTGATAGCAGAATCAATATATAAATATTTAACGGTTTATATATATATAATTTTCACTAACTGACTAGCAGTTCAATCAATCAACCAACACACAACAATCAACAGATGATTAACAGTTCTAAAAATACATTATAAAAATATAACTGTTCATAGTTGGTGAGTTTTACTCACTTTGGCAGTTCATCGTTAAAGAACGATAAACTGTTATTTGATTTGAATCAAACAATTTATTTCGCCATAAATTCAAATAAGCCCCAATCCACTTCCAGTTAGCTTCATTGTGAAGCTCTCGTCCATACGGTCCCAACGCAACTTACGGTTCGTCAATCTGCTATCGTATGTAGGAGTTATCACATTTCGAAGTTAATATGCTTTTAAATAAAAATAAAAACTTTGGTTTGAATTATTAATGGGCCTTTCACCTTTAAAATTCCTTGGTCCAACTGCCACTTTCTTTTTCACGTGGATCTGCCATCTCATTTTCGAATGTTGTCCTTGTTCGTACGATCCTATCGGATCCTGTTTCTCTGATTTTCGTTCACGTATGATAGAATTATTTAGTTTACAACTCAAAACACTATTAAATTAACAAAAACTTAGCTAATTACTTAATGGGCCTCACCATTTGACTTACGGTCCGTCCACTCCAATTAAGGCCCAACACCACTCACCCTTCTCCCCCGAACCATGCTGCTCCATTCCAGTATTCCCAATCGCCCTTCGATCCTCCACGGTTCACCATTTCCAGTGCCAAATACTCCTTCCACATTTCGTTAGAATTCAAACAACAATCGCCAACATCTTCTCCTTCACATCCTCTACCATTTCATCCCCTTAACTTACGACTCGCACCTCTCGTACCCATCCAAACTGCTCTCCGTCGAAAGACCATCCACGCCCAAACGTGAACCGAGCTTCACCAACTCCTCACAACAGGTGTTAAACGCCACCAGGAATCCAAATCTAAACTCGTAAACAACTATCGAAGCACCAAATTTCACCCCTCATCAACCCAAGTTCGACGCTACAGAAAAACCCACAAATCCAGACTTGATCGAGCTTCACAACACTGGTACTGACGCGAAGCTCTTCTTGCAATGAGTACAACCACATAGGTTTTGGGATTTCAAAGAATTTATGTGATTTTAAATGAATTTATGAGGATCGATTTTTATTTTACAGGGAGGAATAAATCAACGGCGAAAAATAGTCCGTTGACCAGAAGGAGAATGTGAATTAGGTTTTAAGGGATGGGGTTAAGTCCTATTTATAGGGAAAATAAATATCTAGATATTTATTAGATATTTTTAGATATTTTATTTTATTCATTTTATATCCGGTTTGTCTTCTAAAAATTCCTGTGCTTATATACGATACCCAAAAATCACGAAAATTGACATGTAGTTAGAGTTCGACATTACGGTCCCAACGAGACTGGTTTCGTCGAATTCCGACTCCGTATGCTCACACAGCGTATTTTTAACTGTCAAAATACTGACTGTTTCTCACTCTAAAAATCCGTACGACCACACAGTGACTCTAAAATTCACGAAACTGGAAATCTAACAATTATTTGACATTGCGGATCCAACAAAATTAGTTTCGTCGAATTCCGACTTCGTTTGCAAAAGTGGCTATTTTTAAAGCTCTAAATGACCCATTTAAATATATAAATATATTTAAATATAATTAAATTAAATATAAATAAATTTATATTATCGTATATATTCACAACAGAATATCATACAGCTCCAGGATAATTATATACTTGCTATTCCGAGTCCAGATTGAATCGATATTCAATTTTTTTTTTTTTTTTGAGCAAAAAAATGTGTGATCTTCTGTATAGAAGAGAGCACACATATATATAATAAAGGTAAAAAGATACAAAGTCCAACCATAGTACACGAGAGGATAACATGAAGACAAACACAACTCTAGGGAAGTATAGGATCGTAGATAGATGAGCTCCGGATAAACCACCGCCCATCTACTTCAATATCGAATTCCGGCAAGGCCACCACCCGATATTGAAGTATACCTACTCCTACACATTACCCATACTCTCTAAGTACATAACTAAAATAATAAAGTACAACAACCAAGAGAACTCTGACTAATAACCTATAAGACCACTCTAAATACAATTCCCAGAACCAAACAGCAATCCACCAAACCGCACTTCACAAGCTCCTTCTTTAAATCATCAATCTGAATCTGCAAATAGCTCAACAAAAACTATTAGCATTTTAACACACATATATATATGGATACTATAAGTATAGTTATATATATACATATCTTTAAGAAGATAAATATATATATATATATATACCTATAAATATACCATAAATATATGCGAAGAAAAAAATAAACACTTAATCATAAATTTAAATACTAATACGAAAGCGACTAAGAAAGTATCTATTGATAGTAATAAATAAACTCAAATTAAATCGAACCTTAATCATAAATACCTTAAATGAAAATTTTTCAAATAACTTGTAATTTGGGTTAGACATCCAATCCAAACAAAAGTGAACTATTTTAATAACTAAATTATCCATAGTAACAATAGTAGAGTTAAAAAATCTCCGATTCCTCTCACTCCAGATAAACCAACAAATGATAATGACTAGTGAATCTAGCACATACCTTTTACTAGCATTATTAATAAATCTCAGAGATTCCCAATATTCTACACACCCACTATTAAAAGGAGAACAATCAAAAACAAAAATCCTTAACACCATATTGAAGATATAACTTGTAATATTACAAGAGAAAAATAGGTGGTCAACGTCTTCATTCATAATGTTACAAAAATAACACTTAGAATTTAAATTTAAGTTCTTCTTCTTAAGATGCTCAATTGTATTAAGCTTCTTATGTACTATTAACCACATTAAAAATTTAGCTTTAGGAGGAGAGTTAGATTTCCAAATGAATTTAAAATGACTAAATGAAATTCCAGAAAAATTAATAAAATTATACATGGATTTGACCATGTATACTTGTCTATTGTCCATTTTCCAACTAATAGTATCGCTATTCTCATCAATATGATATAATGCTAATTTAGCATAAAGTAAAGCTAGTTGTCTTATCGACACTCCTTCTAATAAATTTTCAAAGGTAAATTCCCAAGGAGGGTCTAGATCTTTATTATATATATCCTTAATCAATGCATTTTTAAAACTACAATTATTATAAAGATCACTAAATAAATTTTTTAGGGGAAGTCGTGATATCCACCTATCGTGCAAAAAATAAGACATATTCCCAGAATGAACCACTACCTTATATCCTACATTAAAAAACTCAAAACACTCTAATATTGATTTCCAAAAATAAGATAGCCTATTGTACCAACTATTATTTGATTCTACCATAAACTCGCCGTTTGAATAATAGAATTTTAACACAATAATCTTCCATGTTGACGACACTTCAGAACACTTAAAACTCCATAACCATTTTGCTAATAAAGATGAGTTAAAACTATATAGATTAATGATCCCCAACCCCCCATCTTTCTTGGGCTTGCAACACACTTCCCAATTAACTAAACATTTAACCCCTCTACAAATGGGATCTCTTCCCCCGCTCCATAGATAGTTCTTATTCTGTCAATTTTTTCCACAACCCAGTGAGGAAATCTATGTATAGACATCCAGTAAACAGGAATAGCTGATAATACCGAATTTAACAACACTAATCTACCTGCTCTAGACAAAAATTTATTATTCCAATTAGATAACCTATTATTAATCTTGTCAATGATAACTAGCCAATCCTCCTTCTTAAGTTTTGAAGGCCTAATTTTAAAACCTAAATAATCAAAAGGAAATTTCATGACTGAACAATTTAATGTACTTGCAACCTTTGTTTCTACATTATCAAAATCATTAATAACCATAATTGAACTCTTATCAAAATTAATTCTAAGGCCAGATAACATCTCAAAACAATAAAGAATAAATTTAAGAGCTATAATATGTTTTGGTAAATGGGAAGAAAATAGCAAGGTGTCATCAACAAATTGAAGTATAGATACTTCGTTGTTAAAGTCATCATTACCCACATTACCTAAAACCCCTAGTCTTACCGCTCGTTTAATTATTTTAGAAAAAACATCAGCCGCTAAGTTAAATAGTAACGGTGACAAAGGATCACCCTGCCTGAGACCCCTCTTAGATTGTATCTTCTTACCAATTACACCGTTTACAATAATATTAGAACTACCTGACCTAAGCAATAACATAATCCAATTTATCCATCTAATACTAAATCCTCTAGCAAGACTTAATTCACATAAGAAATCCCAGTCGATAGAATCAAACGCCTTCTCAAAATCTAATTTCAAAATAGCACATGTAAAATTATTTTTGACACATAAATTTATATATTCCTGAACTGCTACAACTCCCTCTCCTATATATCTACCTTTAATAAATGCAGTTTGCGAATTATCTATGAGTATATTCATCTTCTTACTTAACCTATTAGCTAAGACTTTAGAAATTATTTTGACTGAAACATTAATTAGAGAGATAGGTCTAAAATCTTTTAAAAATTTAGCGTCATCTTTCTTCTTGATAAGAATAACATTAGCAAAATTAAAGTTACCCAAACACAAATCCCCATTATAAAAATCATTAAATAGTTTAATAATATCTACTTTCAAAACTTCCCAAAATTGTTTATAAAAAAGAACAGAAAACCCATCGGGCCCTGGAGATTTGTCACTAGGCATATCACAAATTGCCTTCCAAATCTCTTGCTCCGAAAAAGGCAAATCCAACTCTATGACTTCGTCCTTAACATCATTAGGATAAATGTCTTTCCAGTTAACATTGATTCTTCTTTTTATTTTAGCCCCAAAAATTTGTTTATAGTAGTTAGTGAAAGCATCGTTTAAGTCACGTTGAACAGTCAGTTCCATGTCATTTATATAAATAGAGTGAATCAAATTATCACGCCTCCTCTTATTAGCCACACTATGGAAAAATTTCGTATTATTATCTCCTTCTTTGATCCATTGGATTCTGGATCTTTGCCTCCACATAGTTTCTTCCTTCTCTAATATCAAATTGAAATCATTTCTAAGATTCAATAGTCGGTCCCTCTCTACAATATTCAGCGCTCTAGCTTCATTCAACTTGTCTAACTCTAACATCTCACATAAAATCTTATCCTTCTTAACTCGTACACTGCCAAAAACAAACTTATTCCATCTCTTAAGAAAAAATCTTAATTTACCTAATTTCGCAACAAAAATTTTTGCAGAATTACCCTTGTACAAATTATTGAAATAAGAAAAAGAATTCCACTTTACAGAAACAAGTTTAACAAAACTAGCATCTAGTAACCACATCTTTTCAAATTTAAAACTACTACTAATTAAAATATTCAATTCACAAGTTAGGATTAAAGGGCAATGATCTGAGTACAAAAACGGTAAACCCTTTACTTTACAAATTGGAAATTTCTCGTCAACCTCCGCACTTACAAAAAATCTATCTAATAAAGCATAAGATGAAATGTCTCTAACATTAGACCAAGTAAACGATCTGTTGCTGAGTTGAATTTCTATTAAATTATTGACCATAATGAAATCATTGAACTCTTCCATATCGGAGAAATCTCCTTCACGAGGAGATCTTTCACCTAAAAACCTAGTAACATTAAAATCCCCCCCTACTATCCAAGCATTAGGAGAAATGGTCCTAAATTCCGAACATTCATCCCATAAACGTCTCCTCTCAATCTTAGTGTGAGGGCCATAAACATTAGTAATGCCTAACAAGGAGTTATCACTTAGTGATGCTAATATTACATGTAAAGAATTCAACTTAGGAAATTCCTGAATAAGCCTATACTGACAATCTTTCCACCCTATCATAAGCCCACCTGCACTACCAATCGCTGGTGTGTAAGCCCAACTATGAAAAAGAGATCCCCCTAATCTCGCATAAAAACTATGGTCAGGACTTTCAATTTTAGTCTCTTGCAATAATACGATATCAATATGTTGATCAGCAAAAAAAGACCTAACCTTAACACATTTTTTTGGTTTATTTAATCCCCTAATGTTCCAGCTAAGTATCCTCATCTACTCAAGGAGGAAACTCTCTCTAATTCCCTACTCCTAATGTACTCCACATCAAGCTCAATATCAGAAAATATAAAAGCAGTATCACTGGCAAGCTGAGATAACTGACTAGACGACAAACTACTCAATGCATACGGAGAATAATCACTACCATAAACAGAGAAAATACCTGAGCCCGAGTCCAAGGTGCTAGAACTAGCATCCGAACTCAAGGACCTACCTCGAGAAGAAGAAGAGCTAGATCTGATCCTCGCGCTACGTCTGACAAATCCAGAGCTAGGGATAACTCTCTTACGCCTACCTCTCCTAGATGAGGAAGAAGGAGTGACTCTACTCTGAGAAAGTGACTCGCTAAGCCCCGTCGAAGTGGATGCTCTAGAATCAATCCCAGAAGTACCCAACAAGCGCAAACAATCCTCCTCCCATCCAAATACATCGAAGCACGGTCTCAAAAACAATGAAGAGAGTTTCACTCTCTTCTCACAAATGATAACTGAACTAAAATCAAACCCCCATGAGAAAGAAAAAACACCCATCTGACGATCAAAAAAAGAATCTGAATTTGTCAAAACCAAAAACACGTCTCCCAGAAACAACATCCCTTCTTTCCATCCATTCCTTTTAGCCTCCAACTCCATTTCACTTCGAACAATGTTAGACTTATTAACAACAAAATCTGCACCATTAACAACAAAATCTGCACCATTAACATCAACAACAGCCCCACCAAAATCTGCACCATTAAATTCTACACCAAATTCCGCACCATTAACATTAACATCAACAATGTCAGACTCATTAACAATGTCAGACGTACCAAAAACAGCCCCACAAGACTCATTAGCATCAAATTCTGCACCCTTAAATTTGTTCACCACCATATAGTCATGATCCTTGCCTCGCCCCACCAAATAGCCACTACACCTCAAATTCCTCCTGTTGATCGCCCTATCAACTTTTAAACTTCTTACCTTAAAACCCCTCCTCGGCAATGCCTTATGATTCGAGACCACCACCTCATTAGAATCTTCGAACACCATCTTATTCATGCTTGGAACCACATCGTCCTCCCCTAAGACATCAAAACTATTTGACAGCACCAAATCCTCTGCCACGTACCAACCATCCCTTGCTACCTTCGCTGAACCATAATCTGATTCCAAAGCATTTTCATGATCAGACAAATAATCTCCCATGTCCGTAACATCATTCCCAGTCATAACTTCAGAAAATTTGCCATTGTTCCCTTTAAGTCTACCCTTCAGCGAAGTCTCATCATCATAAAACAAACACCCCAATACATAGGGGTCACATAAAAATGGATCACCCATCACCAACCCGCACAAATCTCCCTCATTTCTTATTTCATCAACAAGGAAATCCACCTCAACATTCTCTACAAGAACATCCACACCCATTGCCTCATCTAACTGACCATTTATCAACTCCACATTACCTGATAAGGTATCACAGTTAATGGCCGAATTAAGAACATCAAAATGTTCTAAAATCTTGTCTAACAATTGAAAGACTGCATGCTTGTGATTAGTCAATGAGTCAGTATAGAATCTCCTCAATTTTACGAGGTTCAAACTAAAAGCGAATGCATACTCTTTTCTCGACAGTGGATGAGGTAATGGAGGATATATTTTAGAAGTATCAAAGCTCTTAACCCACAGTATTCCTTCTACCAAACCTTCCAAGCTCCAGCCCAATAACAGTAAAAGATATGCACCTTCATTAGCGTTTAAAGAGAAATCATATGAATATAATTCCAGCAAATCCAATATTCTCATACAAATCATCAAACAGTTGAAGTGCAGGAGTTCCTTGATAGATTTTCCAGAATAACTCACTGAGCATCTGCTTTTGCTATGGCCAATACCCCCACAATTAAAACATCTCAACCCATTTTTACAATCTTTCGCTAAGTGCTGTAAGTCACCACATCGAAAACATGCATGATCCCTCACTACATTCTTCTGAAAATTATTGTTTTTTGGCACACTCCAAATTGAAAAGTTAGAAGGTTGCCTAACCACATCTGCAAAGGACCGATTTAAACTTGAATTTGCCCTAAAGGAGTGATTTATTGATGAACTGCTTTGCCTGAAAGTCAAGTTCAATCTTCCCACTTTCAGATTAGACTCCTTCCTCAATAAGATTGGGGCTGAATTCTTGAGAATCCCTGTTATGCCATGAAGAATTTTTCTTGAGTCTCCCCCGAAAATTAGTACATCGCCTGATTCAAGGATAATTCTCCTTTCCAGACCATTGAATTTCTCATCCCTGAACACGAATTCAGCAGAATCTCCTATCGAGAACGATACAACGGGTAGACCAAGTAATATGCTTTCCCTGCACTTGTCTTTATCTTGATGCAACCCTAATTTTCCTTCTTGATTATAATAGTTGACTATGCAAACATCAGGAATCATTAGCGGAAGTTCATCGCCTTTTCCACCATTTTTAATTATCTCTTTATGAGCATCCAACAAAGAATCATTGACCAATTTCTTGAAATTTACAGGAATATCAGGAGGAATAGCACCATCAATTGATCGTCTGTCTTCATATTGCTTCGATATATGATTCCAGCTCCTACCCAAACACATCATAAGAAGATTAAGCATAGAGCCATTTTCAAACCTCGGTCTTATAAAGCCCCCAGCATTAGAACCTAATTCCAAGCACTTGTTAGCAATTTGAATCTGATCACTGAGACTTAAGAAGTTCTTTAAAAGAATTAATTCTGAACCAAGAACTTGATGTTGCGCTTCAGAAATTACTTCCTCTCTATGCCAAGAAACTGGATTAAACGAAGACCACCAACAATAATCTCGTTTGTGCCCAAATTGACCACAAGAAAAGCACATGAGTTGATTTCTACAGTCTCGCACAAAATGATCGCTATTTCCGCATCTAAAGCACCCATTATGACGAGATTTAGAACGGAATTGAGAAGCCAGAGAATTAGAATGGGATTTGTTAATCAAGAATGAACGAGAATTCTCAGCCGCCATCATTACCAATTATCAATAGTTGGTTATTCACATTAAAAATAAAATGAATCGATATTCAATTTACATTGAAAATCCTTTTATAACGTATATAAAGCGTTACGAATTATAAAGGAATTTCACAGCGACTTTTCTGAAATTTGATTTGGACATAAATCAAAATCTACACGACGAAATTCCGATTTTTCTCTTCCACTAGAAAAATATACTCCACCAGCTCCACGCGTTTCTTGTTTTATAGAAATCTAGCTTAAACGAATCATGTACATTCAGTTGAAGTTCAAATCGCCAAATCGCGAACTGCAGCGCCATTTCAAGCTCGATTTTAATTATAATATAATTATACGTTGCAAACTGACGTCGATTGAATATATTTGTCAATATGATTCAACTCTAAGCTGAATTAAATCTTGGGGATGACCCTGTTCACCTTATATTGTGATTTCCAATATTTTCGATTATTTCTGAATTAAATATATTATTTAATTTAATTAAATATTCCATATTATTTAATTAACGACGATTAAATTCCCTATATCACTATTTTAAACAATTAAATAAATTAATTATACCCCTGGAAAATGCGGGTCATTACAACTTATGTACTTCGATGATTTCCACGAGACAATGTGTTTTTTTATGATGACGACTATCTGGTATTTTGAAATGTAATAAGTATTGTGAGTCTATGACTTTATTTGCTTATTTAATAAATGTTTTAAAGTTTCCGTTGTGTTTTACATTTCTGCCTTGTGAATTTTAGTCTATGTGTTATTACTTTATAACTTAGCGCTTCGTAAACCTTAGTGCATCCTCATATGAGTGACACTGAGGGGGTGTAGGGTGTCACAGGACCACAAGAGAACTACCTAAAACAGGCTATCCAACAGCAGGCAAATCGTACCAGGAGATGCACTTAGGAGGAAAGAGGATAAGGCGATCAAATCCCATATTCCTTCGCCGCAAACACCTTCCGAAACAACTGCACAGTAGCTAGAAAGAGCAGTTAAAACACCTCTGCCACCCAAGAAGCCACTCCAAATCCCACTCCAACCTGCTGCAACAAAGGGCAACCAGCCATCGACTTTGGCAGGAATCGTATAGAGGGGATCAATTCATCTATACATTCACCACCGAAACCAACACATGACTGAGACAAACCATCCACCGATCCCCTGCATATTCCACTTACGACCGTAGGGAGACCAGTTAAACTCCAGTCGAGCAAAGTTGACAGAGAAGGCGAATCCACAGATTGAAACACTACACCAAATCAGTGATTTTACAACACTTATATTTTTTTAATTTCTAACACTTGTAAATGTTATAAGCTTCCAACAATAAAAAGTGTTACAATGCCTAAAAAATTGATAGCAAAAATAAACATTCCATTAAATAATCTGTCTAACACAAATATGTGTTAGAATGCAGCTAAATATCTAAATAACCGATCAACCTGGACTGTTTTGCAAAATTTATCATTTCTACCTGGTTCATTTCGTTTACCTTATTCGGCGCAAGATTCACAAATTATTAGATTTTCTCTCTATCTATGGCATCAACGCTCCACGCAACATCGACGCCTCATCCTTCGTTCGTTACCCCACATCTCAACATCGCAACCTAAGGTTAACAAATTCAATCTCCTGACATTCGATTTCGAGTTTACAACAGTAAACCCTTATTCCATCCATCTTCTATTTTCCTGGTCTTTATTTTGAAAATAGTATTACTTTATCTCGATTTAGGTTGCATCTGTTTGGAATCAGAAGCTTTGATTATAGCGCTGAAATCATATTTCTTATTGCCGGTTAGCTTAATTTGGGGCTCTTCTTCTAGTTAAATCCTAGTAGAAAGCAATGATGGATGCTTCTAAAAAAGTTAATAATGAAATAGGATCTTTGTAAATTTCTTCCTTCCGCCAATAGAATAGGGATAAATTTCTAGACCTAGTATTTTTTTCTAGCAACCTGGTTAGCTTAATTGGTTGTTTGAAGATGTTCAACAATTATTTAACTTTTAGTTCCATCACCGATTGCCTTGATATCAAAATATTCACTGCTAATCTGAATAACTTCGCACAAGAAATACTATCAAGTTAATATCGTATTATGTTATTTAAAAAAAATTACATTAATGCATTATAATAATAAATAATCTGATTGACAAAATTTTACTCTCATGAATTTAATTTGCTGCAGGGTCTGCAAATAGCTTTTGGGAGCAAATGTCAGTAATTTTGTCATATATAGAGGATTTGGCTTTCGGTTAAAATTTGGATACTTTATTTATTAGAGATTTATTGGTCAATCTTAAGCTACTAAGAGTTATACATGTTTTAGAACAATCTTTGTTCTTAATTAATCATGCTAATTCTTTGGTTGATAAATAAACAAAAAAACGCTTTACAAATTATGTTATACTCTGTATAAAAAAAAATCCTACAAAAGTTTATATGGAAGAAACAATGAAATATATTGTTGAAAAACTTGAGATAATCTGCTATATTATTATATATAAAAGTGAATATCAAACTATTTGAATTCTCCCCTTTAAATCAATTTCGAGTCATAGACTTATCATTGCTTAATTATTCTAGCAAATCATCTACCCATATCACCTTAATTCATTTTGTATATTGATAATACTACAAAAGGTTAGTCATGTAAAGTGTCATTAATTTATTTTTAACGTAACGACTAATACTACAAAACAGTTTTATTGATAAATCTCCATCGAAGTCCAATGTTTATTCAATGGTTTATCTCATTAACATGTGCAGTTTATATGTTAGTCTTATGTTCATGGTTTTTTTGGCTTAGTTTATGGAAATGGCATAATAGCTTATGCTATTTGTTTTCTATTCAATGTGGTAGGTTTTTAGAGCATTTGTCTTTATTTAAGTTCCTCTTCTTTATTATAGGTGTATTGCTAGTATATTTATGAGAAGCAACAAGGGTATAGTGCATAACAATATGGTCAGCAAGCCCAAAATGCTAACATATATGCTTTTGGAGCTTTTTCTAACTACTAGCAATAGGCCAGTAACCTACAACAACTGGTAAATCCTAACATATATGCTTATGATTTGCATGTTTTACTAGTAAGTCAATTCAACAAATTTTGTGTCATTACTATTATTAGTAATATGAGGAAAGCATGGATAAGGAGGAAAAAATTCCTATGCAATTTATTTGTTGTAGAAGGTTAAAAGCCATAACCAATGTAGAAATATATTTCAGTATATATATAGTGCATTTAAATATTTTGGGACTAATTAATCATGGTCTTGCATTAATTTCATAAATGATTTGAATGCTCTATCCTTTAGTTATTGCATCCATTTTCTTCTACATACCCGGATTTAATTTTATCTCTCTTTGTTATGTTGTGAGCTATTCTTCAACTCGGAAGTTGTTTTGCAGTCCGAGGTTTCTATACTAAACTTAAGGTTTATGCTTTTGATTAATCATTTGTGAGATTCTGCAAGACTACTAGATGCTTATTGTTTGTGTTTTTATTTTTTATTTTTTATGCCTGATTGCATATTTAAAGTTAATGCCTTTTCAGCATTATTAACCGTATAGCTTTTTACGAACTTGTTAGATGAGTTTCAAGGTATGCTTTTGCATTTAGTTGTTTGATACAAAAAGGATTAACGTACACAATGCGCTTTCTGTTATTTTTTTGCATGTTTGGTGCAAGATGTAGGATTTTATTTTTATTTTTTTGAAACTGGATACTTAGATGATATTATGTGTAAATACTATTCAAGTTTTGATTTACAATAAAGTGTTGATATAAGTTAAAACTGCATGTTACGAAAGAGCAAGTAAATGGTTTGGGATAGTATAAAAGAGCAAGTGAGTAAAATAACTTGAATTTTGTGTCCAATTACGCCAGCACCTTTTTATGTTCGCTTTTAATGACTGGTAATTAGTACTAAAATGACAAACCTTACTTTCTGGTTCTAATAGTGGCAGTATATAGCCCTGGAAAGAGGAAAGCATATATAAAAGATAGAGATATGGGGTATCAGTCATTCTAGATCGGTCATCATCCCTACTCCTTTTCTCAGTTGCATATAATTTTGTTGCTTTTTCACCTTCCCAAATTCCTTTTCTCTGTCACATATCTGAACATTCATTAAATTTGTGTGTTTGTACAAATAAGTTGACAGTTGTCACTTGTGTTATAACACAAATTCATGTAACATTAGTGATGGTGTAGCAACTATCAGGGTTAGTCTGGATGATTTGTAATGGACATTCGAACAACATTACTCGTTCACGGCATTTATTTCCTGCTAAAAATTCCTATATGTTTTGTTGTTCTACACTTCAATGCATCAGGCACTCTCACTTTTCCTTGGGTATTTTTTTTCAAGCCTTAGCTTATGTGAATCTTTATTAACTTATCCACTATTGAAATTGAGATACAGCTGAGTGGAATCAATGGGATTGGAGCCATTGTGGTTATAGTAGCAGCTAACAGAGTCAAATTAGGGTGACCTGCCATTGTCAGCAGTACTTGCAGCTGCAATTGCTTCCTTATTCTTTAGGTATTGCTCCATTTCTGGTATAGAAGTTTCTAGATTCCATGCTTGTGATATGCAGATGTTGCTTTGTGTGCTGCAAAATTTCTTGTATGATTTTGCCAGTATGATTACACAATCATATTATTACATTCCTTCCCTTCCATATGTTGTATATTATAACATAGAATTAATAGGTAGATTCAATTATAAATCATAAAGTTATCTTCTTATATATCAGTAGTTAAATAATACATAATGGAACTACCAAGCGTATTAGTCTGCAATTAATGAGAAATGAAAGCCTGCTCTACTTACATTCGCAGTAATAATTGTGCATATATCAGTTAGTAAGTATAATCATGGTTGATTAATTAACGTCTCTTATTTTTAATAAATTAGCTTATCTAATTGATTAAATAAGTACAAAATAGGATTGGATATTCTAAACTCCTAGTTGTTATATTACACGGTAATTTAAACAAACACAAAATCAAACTAGAAAAAAGAAAAGGGAAAAAAGGAGAGATGAGACCACCAAAATTAGATGTTTCGTCAACATCCTAATCACCTTTTGTCAAACAGCAATATGTGTCCTACTCTGTCTATACAATTTTTGCCCAAAGAGTTCTATCACTGGGTGTACACGCTCTTTCCCTAGTCATTTGTGGAGGCCTATTAACCATGATTTTCATCTTACCATTGGCCACATTAGAATAAGAGCTTGGAAATTTGGACAGATGATGAGTTTTGGATACTTTGTTGGGATAGTATATCCGTTATATGGATGATGAGGCAGCAATGCACAGAAAGCGAAGATGGCTTATGAAAGAAATACGGAAAAGCACAAGAACGCCCGAAAGGTTTAGATTGTGAGATTTTATTTCTATCGCTTCTCCTTACTATTATACTTTTTTTATTAGCTGTGTGATCTGATTGCTAAATAGCAAGCCAGCTTGAAGCAAATAAGATGGCCATGTCAATTCAGGTTCATCTACTACCTTTTCTTCCATTTATTTGTCTGATCTGGTGATCAACTACTTGATATTTTGTAATTTTCTGTGTTTTGTTGAATTCTTGAATATTTTGATGGGAATAGATATGATATGCTCATGTAGGAATCTTGCTGGTTTGGTAATAGTAGATCATGAAATATATTAACTTTAGTTACCTCATTTTTTTTGGTTTAATTAAATTTGCCTATAACTAGGGGTAGTAAAATGATTAAAAAATATATTTTTTAGAATTCTTTATCCATTTAGTTATTAGACGAACTATTTAAATAAAGTTGAAGGGGGAGGTGAATAGATTATTAAAAATTTTGGAAACAACATTTCCTTGGGAATGATCAGAAAATGCATACAAAAGCGACTTGTTGTTCTTCATTTGAACTGAATTTGGATTTAGCTGGTTGGATCAACTAATTTGTATCACCACTTGGGTTTTTCAGTTAGGAATTTAGCTATGAATTAATTTAGGTCTGAAAGTATAGATTAAATAATCCGAAACAAAGCTATTTTTGTCCTTGGGTAACTAAAAACAATAAAGCTTAGTTTAATTCAAAGTTATAAAACTATATCATAACTGGTTTAAGCTTGTCTTAGTATTTAATGAACGTAAACATTATTTAACCAACTGAACCTTGATGGAATCAAATAGTTTGGTTTCCAGAAAATACATGTATTGTTGATGTATAATATATAAATACTAGATTTTACTCACGTGAAGATAAATGACAAGCAGGGAGTCCCACCTGATCAGTAGCGCCTTATATTTGCTGGGTAAACAGCTTGAAGATGGGAGAACACTAGCGGATTATAATAACCAGAAAAAATCAACCCTCTACTTGGTTTTGAGATTGAGAGGAGGTATGCATATATTTGGGAAGACACTGACAGGAAAAACCATAGCGCTCGAAGTAGAAAGCTCTAACAACATAGACAATGTGAAGGCGAAAATCTCAAACAAAGAAGGCATAATTCCGGATCAACATTGGTTGATATTTGCTGGAATATAGCTAGAGGATGGATGAGCACTTGCTGATTACAACATCCAAAAAGAGTCATCTGTAACGACCCAAACTCGCCCTTACGGGAAAGCCCGAATTGAGTTGAGAACACGAAAAATCAGAACTCCAAATGAATCCTAATGAGAGTTGCCCCTACCTAAATATACCTATTCCGGACACACTTGGATATGTCCCGTTAGCCAATTCGACTATTATGATCAGTTTTCATCAAAATTATAATATAAATCAATATATATTTAATTTGAACGTACATTTTAATTTACCGGGGCCACATACGGACTCCAAAAATTCCAGAAAAATAAATCTGGCTATGTTTTGATGATACGGTCCTAACGAAACTAATTTTGTCAAAGTTGGAGACCGTTTGAAAAACGGTCATTTTCCAGTTGATTAAATTCAAACTGAATTGACCAAACACGTTTAAATTCACCACACTCACATATCGATTCCAAAGATTATGAAAATTGGAATCTAGCAATAATTTGACATTCCGGATCCAACAAAAGTGTTCTCATCGAAAACGGAGGTCATTTGCAAAATCGCTATTTTTAAGGGCTATATATTATATAAAATTCCATAGCGACTATTCTGAATTTTCAACTGGACATAATTTTTTATTTCTGTTATGAAATATGGATTTTTCACATTCGTTGAAAAGATAGTTTCAAACCAATTCAAATATTTTTGGTTTTACTGAAATCCGATTGATTTTGAATCCTATACATTCATTTGAAATTTGAAATCGAATTTTCAAACTACCGCGCCATTTTCAATTCCTTTTATAATTAAAATAAATATTTATATTCTAATTTCGATTCAAATAAATTTATACACTAATTCTATTCAAAATAAATTTCTAGTCGTTATTATTTAAAATAAATCATTTTAAATATTCAAAATTCATTAAAATTGCTAAAAAAAAAATGGTTCCAATTTTCCGGGTTGTTACAATCTCCCCTACTTAAAATCTTTTCATCCTCGAAAAGAAACGAAGATGAAATTTGTTTAATTGATCAACTCAACTTTCATTCTGGCGTTCATTCTTCAACTTTTCAGTTTCTAAGAATTTTCAAATTTTTCAAAAATTTGGCTAACACCCTAAATTTTCAAAAAAAATCGCCATAAATTCCTTTGTACGGGGAGACATTTAAAACTGCAAATAGCCACGCAGGGCCCTCATCATCCAAAAAGAAAAAGAAAAGGCCAAGCGACTAGCCAAACGGCTCATAAAAGCATCCAAACCCAAGAAATTAGTAAACATGTACCTATTTGTCGGGCATACTATTTTATTTCTCTTCTTAGCTTCCATGCTATGACCTGTTCAATGTATATACATGTATATGCATGCAATTCTAAATAATTTTCAATTCAGTTCAATATTTGGTTCAATTTGGCTTAATGGTTCAAAATTTTAATTAATCAATCCAATAATCAAACAACACAACCAGCAATCAATTCGTTGGTTAACTTTTCAAATTCATAACTTTGATATATATATATATATATATATATATATATATACAAAATCATGTTTTTGATGCCAATTTACAATCTATCTAGTTTTGGTTCTCACACCAGCCAGTTGGAAAAAAAATAGAAACCCCACTTTCGAAACTCAAAAATAAATACTAATGATGGTGCACCATCACCAGAATTATCTCCGGGCGACTAAAGTGTGACTCCATATCCCTCCAGTATATCCGAGACTTCGAATATACATTTGCAACATGTATATTCAAATTCTTCATATACTCGATTGCCCAAATTCAATCTAAAATAAATATTCAAATACGTTGAATAAAGTTTAAATTTTCAAAACAATATTTGTTTTTAATTTTTATTCTAAAACAACACTCTTCGCACCCATTCTAGGATACTACTGATCCTAACTCTAACAAGTCATTCTCATTGGATATTACTAATCCAATCTCTGATGAATTCTTTCGTTTGGTTCTAGTGTGTCTTGTTCTCGAGCTCTGTAAACCAAAGCTCTGATACCAAGCTGTAACGACCCAAACTCGCCCTTACGGGAAAGCCCGGATTGAGTTGAGAACACGACAAATCAGAACACAAACAGAAGAACATTTCATTGCTTATTACAACAATTTACATCAGAGTACAAGAATATACAGAGTATGAACAAATAATATACATTTGATAAATATCAAAGATTTACAAACTACAATGCAGTGGAAAATAATACAAAACACAACTGAAAGGAATATACGGATACGGATCTTTCCGAATATAGCTCCAGTTGCAAACCAGGTTCCTGTGAATATAATATCTGCAAAACAAAAACTCCTAGCTGCCCGTGTGGAAAACAGGGGCACCAAGAGTTTAGGTTAAAACAATAAACTCCAGGTCAGTCATGTGACTTGTGTGAGAACTAAAAACAGTTATTAAATCTTTACTTTAAAATAAAGTAAATAAAGGGACCATGCCGTATAACACGGAACAGGTTTCCTCCAAAGAATACAAGTGCATACAACAAATAGCGCAATGCTTTTTGGAAAAATGAAGCTATTATAAGACTCAGGTCTCATCACACAATGCAACGCAAGCCGGAGGATAGAGTTTTACCTTATAATGGCCAAACATGCTTGGTACATTTAAAACAAATCAATTTTGATACTATTATAAGTGTAAAATGTATAAAACAACTTCAAATATAAATGTATCAATCATAGGCGGCATAGTATCCCATGCTACTATGTTGTCATACTAATTCTACAATTAAAACCACACAATATCGTATTGGAAGTTGGATTTCAATCTGTAAACCAAGGCAAGGGATCGTCCTTACCGCTTCGAGACAATTTAGCCTAACGTGTCTCAGGATCAGAGCTCGAGTGACCCTTGGATCGGTAGGGTCGGTCCACACGAAGTGGATTAAAATGCCTGAACAATACGTTTCCCCGCCCTATGGGGCGAAATGGTCAATACGTCGACCATATAATCCATCGGCCCCGTAGTGACCGATATAAACCGAGGCGTCTCGCTATCCATCATCCACATAAGTAAAATGTCTGGACTCCATACCATGACACCACTCGTAGCTAGAAGGAAATGCATGTCCTCCCTGAAGTCCTCTCCCATTTCTGGTTCATACCGGGGTGTGAGGCTCACGAATTGATGCTATACACAAAGCTATGTTATATTAAAGTCGTGCTTTGATCATCAACACAAGACTCTGCTTTTCAACAAAAGCCTTGATCATTTGCATCTCAGCATGCCACATAGGCAATTTACGCCATGCGACTGATGTCTATCGATATATAACCTCTGAGCTCGTACGTCTCAGAGAAGGGTGTTAAGCAAGAGAATAAATTCTCCGCCACCAAACAGATATATATTTAATAGAGATCAATCAACACAGAATAAAATCCAATGTTAGACACACACATCCATTTACAAGTTCGTTCTGGGTCTGAACGAAACCGGAGGCACCTTATTCCTCGTCCCGTATGTCCAATACAGGAGAGAGGTCCTCGCATATCCGGTTGATCTTCAAATACGTCTGGATGATCACCACTTATTACCTCGTCTTGGGTGTACAGCCCAATCAAGACATCAGTAATCATCCAAACGATGTGAAGACCTCCGGTCTTCAACCACCGTCTTCATCGTCGACTTATCATCGAATCAGTTATTCAGAATGGGTATAAACCCGGCCTTTCCGAATAACTCGCGTATTTTATAAACGAGTGCTACAAAAACACTACATACGCCTCATTCCAATTCTGAATATTCTTTTATTTAAATATTCATATCGTTTGGAAAAGGTTCCCATTAATTTTATCAAAGATAAATTCTTTAAATTTATTCTTTAATCTTCCATTGGATATCAATTCAAACCAAATTAAGGTTTATCTAAACTAGCCGGGAATAGAGAACCTTACCGAAGTAATCGTTTGTTTTATTTCCCAATCCCAACCTAATCATCCCATGGAGCAAAACTGGTAGTACTCCATATCTAACACCACGGTGTTATCTGTAAAATTAATTACCATTTCACGTTCAAATCTAATTAAAGATTTAACTATCGCTTGGAGAAAAACTGGTGATACTCCATTCTCGATCATTTCATGAATTCGATAAATTCAATTATCTTATTCACATTTCAATCTAATTAAAGATTCATTAAAACTCTAATTCAGTTTTAATCTCCAAAACCCATTGCTTAATGATTATTCAAAGTTAAGAAATTAATCTTATCTTTAACTGGGTTAAATAACTAATGTCATTTAAAACACAATTCACGATAAACCCAAAATCTCATTCCATTAATTATGGAATCTCCACGGAAAACAGATCAATATATAATCGATATCAATTTCTGTATCCGACTAATAATATAAATGGAATAACGACGAAGCCTTTTAAATTCCATATATACCAACAGTCTTCCTCCACAGAAGCTCACTTCGACTATTATCCAATCGAATTCCATTCCATTCCAATTTATTGTATTAAATTGGAAAACTTTACTTTGGAAATTTTCCTTTAAATCTTAATAAAAGATTTATAAATTCCAAATCACAATTCACTGTAAATCGGGTTAAAGAACGAATATCGTTAAAAACACCGCTCATGATAAACCTAATTGACATCCCATTTTATTCCAATTACCAAACATAACTGGAAACTCTAATAATCTTAATTAAAAGATTTATTCTTTTCAAATGGGGTTTAAAAACAGTGTTATTTAAGACACCATTCACAACAAACCCCAAAATCCAATTCTTTTATTCAATTCCAATAGAATATTAATTAATTGGAAAAAAACTTCACTAAGTCATAATTAAAGATTTTTTTCTTTTCTCAACTGGGTTTAAGAACAGTGTTAATGAACACACCATTCATGCCAAACCCAAATCCAATACAATATTAAATACAAAGCTCTGAATATAAATCATATCGGCTTATATTCAATATCAAATTCTGAAATAAAAAAAATATCGTATTCGGAATAACGATATATATATATCTTCCAAATTCCTCCACAATATCCGTACAATCACGGAATCCAATATCGAAATATTAAGACGGCAATATCGATTCAAATCCATTCCAATTCATATATTGGAAATTCTGGTTATTTTTAACACCATTTCAAATCCAATTTATTTATTTAAAAATATTGGATTATAATTCTAGTTCATAACTAGTTCATTTTGATAAAAAAAATATTTTTATCTTTTCAAATATGGGACTTCTTATCCCAGTTCTTTCCAAATTATTTATTATGATTTTACACAAATTATTAATATTTTTAATAATTTTATCAAGACCCGTACAGTCGATTTCCATAAACAGTCATCGAACTGCACTTACAGCGACCTTTTCCAAATTTGATTTGGACATAATTCCAAATCCAACCATTAGATTTCAAATTTGTATTCGTTGGAAAGCTCTTTTCGATACAAACCCAACGGTTCAGGTTTTAGGAGAATCCAACGGTCGGGTCTCCCGTAATATCAATTCGAAGTCAATGGTCGAAATTTAGGAACGGTCGCTACGCGACGCGTTCTATTCAGGCCATTATATTATATATAATATATATATTTCGTCGATTTCCATTTAAAACATATTTTATAAATCGTTTATAAATTCATTTTAAAATGATTCTAACTTCATTTTCAATTTTAAATCAAAATTGAATATTCCATATCATTATAATGAATATCGCAAAGAATTGATTTTGAAATCTAATATTTTGAAAATATCATCATTTTAATATTATAGTATGAATAAATCGATATAAATACCATTCGCGTCAAAATGGTGCATATCTAATCAACACGACTTCATATATTTAAATATTTTCTGTCCATCCCAAATCGGACATCAAAATCATATTTTGATCCATTACTAAATATGATTTTAAAATATTAGTTATTTTAAAATATTCATTCCTCGTCATTTTAAAATATTTGTTAATTTAAAATATTCGTTCTTTCCAAATTGGAATCAGGCACAGTCAATTACCATATAATTTTATTTATATGGATTTCATACACACATGTACACAACAATAATCAAACACAGTCAACCATCATCCAGAGTGCATTACATAATTGCATAAGCGTTAAATATAAATAATTAACGCTTACAACAGCCTGTCAACCAATCGATTGACATACAACTAAATAATTGGGATTAGTGTATGTCAAATATCATCCCAATACCCGTATGGGGTTTCAATCAACACACACAGATTTTATTTGTGCGGTTGGGCGATGTGTAAAATATATCATCCCAATCAATATCAGTCAAATGTATGTTCATAAACAAATCGTCCGATTTGTAAGTAAATATTTATTTTATTCATATACTCGTTAAACATTATATTTTTAACGATAAAATATTTATTTCAACGCATGAATATTTTATACAGTTCATTTATATAATAAAAATGATATTTTCATTGTTCTAACATTTTTAGAAAATTTTGGCAGCATAACAGCGCGATACTAGAACCAGAATAAGGTCTAGCCTTATCCCTCACCTAATAATGGCTCGCACCATATATGAACCAAATTCTAATCAATTCATTTCACTTCCTAAACCAAATTCAAACAAATAAACCAATCAACCAAACAAACATGGTTTCAAACAAAGGTGTCGGGTGCTACTAAGCACCATCTGCATCGTAGTATATATATTTAACTAGAAAATAAATTAGAGTGAGAAGTTCTCACCTTTGGGATCCACTCCTCCATTCTTTATTTGACGGTTTGGATTCCATTTTGCTCCTAGTCAGTTCCATCGCAATCTGTTTCATGTGGTTTATGTTAAAAATCACATTTTTAATACAATGCTATTTATTAAAAATCACATTTTTAATTCGCTACATATATCTTAAAAATCTTATTTTTATATATTCACTATCATATATATATAAATTGTATTTTTATATAACTAAAAATCGTATTTTTAACTAAAAATCATATTTTTATTTACTAAAAATCGTATTTTTATCTAACTATTTATATAATAAAAAAATATTTTTATTATCGTTCTATCAATGTAAAAATCACATTTATATACAATAGCTATTTTATATTAAAAATCATATTTTTAATACATTGTCACATATATAAAAATCATATATTTATATAAGGCTATTATATATATAAAAATCATCGCCATATATATATACATATAAAATCCAATTTTTATCATTGCTATATACAATTAAAAATTGCATTCTAACATATATATATAAATCATATTTTTATATTAATAAAAATCATAACTTTATATTGTTAAAAATCTTATCTTTTTATTTTTCTAAAACCATGCCATTTTATTTTAAAAACAAAGCTAATTCTATATATTAAAAATTATATTTTTTATAACGTTATATATATTAAGAATCATATTTTTATTACTAATCTATTTATATAAATATATATTACATTTTTAAAACAATGATGTTATTATAAAATCTGAAAATAAAATTCAGTGCTTTATATTTTGAGTGCTACTATTCACACCTCGGTTTACACTTCCGGCCACCTTTATAAATTTAATACAAATGAATATTTTTTATATTCTTCTGGCCACCAAATCTTATTTTATATTCTTCTGTGCCAATTAGAGATAGAATATGAAGATAAAAAAAAAATTAGAATTGCTTGATTTTTATTTATTTCTATTATGATATAGAACATGTTATTAGGTTTTTTTTTAATGGTTAGGGTTTTCCATTGCGTTTCAGGAAATTTTTTCTGCTCCATTGGAAATTTCAAGCTTGGAGGACATTAGAATTGACGACATTGTAATGAGAATGGTAATGTAAGTTGACTTGTACGATTTTTACCCATATAACTTATATATCTTCTTTTACAAATTGGTACATTAATTTTATTTATTTTTTGTCGTTTGACAGATGGAGTATTTGAATGATGATAAACCTGGTGGTTGTGATAATATGATGCAAGATGTTCGATCAAATGACCCAAAAGATATAAATGTTGATTTGACGAATCGTTTGACAACCGACGAAGTAGGTACTCATTTATAAAAATTAAAATTGCTAATGTGGTTATGAAAATGCATTATGTTATTTTTTTTTCTTGAATTATTTGCGTGCGTTTAGTTGAAGGTGCTGGTGGCCGCATTTTTTCGTTATTAAATTAAATGGTGGCCAGCAGAGGAAAATTGTAAATGTCGGGTGCTTTTAGTTTTGGTGGCCAGAAGAATAAAATGGGGTGTGAATAGTAACAACCTATATTTTTGAAAACTAATTTTCAAACAATGTATTTATATTTTTAAAACTGATTTTAAACTACGAATCTATATTTTTAAAACTGACTTTAAACTAAGAATCTATATTTTTAAAACAGATTTTTTTACTATGAATTTATATTTTTTTAAATGATTTTTTTTACTATGAATTTATATTTTTAAAATTGATTTTTTTTTACTATGAATTTATATTAAAAAAACAAAGAGAGTTCACTGTTCTTCTTCCTGGACTGCTTGAACCTGCTCAAAACCCAGGGCGTTGATTTCCCGCCGCCTGACAGCCTTCGCCGTTGATCGGCCCTCACCACCGCAAGCGCCGTCATGTGCGCCTCCACCAGGCTATAACACTAGCCAACTCGAAGCCATGGGGCCCCCTAGAAACCGCGCTGAAGTGCTCGAGTTTGAGTTTAAAAATCACGCTCAACACTGAACGATGGACCATCATATCCGTAGGATCTTCAAGTGCTCGAAAAGCTCATCAATTTTCGATCTGGAGATGGGTTTAATTCGTATCAAAATCGTAGAGATTTAGGGTTTATTTTTGGAGGATTTGGTTCGTTGAATTGTGAGGAAGAGGGAGGCGCGGTTTCTCCTATTGACCATGGTGGAAAATAATAAAGGGCTTTGACTAATCTGATTGGCCCGCCCTCTTATATATTAATAATTTATTTTATTTTTTATTTCCAAAAATACCAGTTTTACATCAGAACTCCAAACGAATCCCAACGAGTGTCGTCCCTAGCTAAATACTCCTATTCCGGACACACTGGGACATCTACCGTTAGCCAATTCGACTGTTACGATCAGTTTTCATCAAAATTATAATATAAATTAATATATATTTAATTTGAACGTACATTTTAATTTACCGGGGCCACATACGGACTTCAAAAATTCCAGAAAAATAAATCTGGCTATGTTTTGATGATACGAATATAACAAAACTAATTTCGTCAAATTTGGAGACCGACTGAAAAACAGTCATTTTCCAGTCGATTAAATTCAAACTGAATTGACCAAACACATTTAAATTCAACACGCTCACATATTGATTCCAAAAATTATGAAAATTGGAATCTAGCAATAATTTGATATTCCAGATCCAACAAAAGTGGTCACATCGAAACGGAGGTCGTTTGCAAAATCGCTATTTTTAAGGGCTATATATTATATAAAATTCCATAGCGACTATTCTGAATTTTCAACTGGACATAACTTTTTATTTCCGTTATGAAATCTGGATTTTTCACATTCGTTGGAAAGATATTTTCAAACCTATTCAAATATTTTTGGTTTTACTGAAATCTGGTTTATTTTGAATCCTATATATTCATTTGAAATTTGAAATCGAATTTTCAAACTACCGCGCCATTTTCAATTCCTTTTATAATTAAAATAAATATTTATATTTTAATTTTAATTTCAATTTAAATAAATTTATACGCTCTAATTCTATTCAAAATAAATTTCTAGTCGTTATTATTTAAAATAAATCATTTTAAATATTCAAAATTCATAAAAATTGCTAAAATAAAAAAAATTAAGTTGGTTCCGATTTTCCGGGTTGTTACATCGTCCCTTCATCTAGTGCACATACTTAGGGGTGGCATGCAAATATTTGTGAAGATCTTGACGGGTAGGATGATTACACTTGAATTAGGAGCAAAAAAGTTTCCGTTACGATAGTGGGAACAATTACTTATGCTATAAACACCATTAGCACAATGTTAAACGAACTTAAAGTTTTCCAAAATTGCAATATTTATAAATCATAAACTTTACAGTTGAATTTAAATGCAATTCAGTTTTTGCGAACTGAGTCGTAGCGACTCAGTTTGCAAGCTAAGTCGGCGACTCAGTCATGCTTTTATCCTAACGTGATGCTTGAGATTATGTTCATGTTGCATTTGATGAAGCATTCACTTGATGGTGCTTATTTTGTAAACCATTTGCATTATTTTAGACAGTCTGAATAAACCATTTGCATTATTTTTGTAAATCTTTACAGATGATGACGATGCATTCATCTTTCATCGCATTTTTTTCCTTTTTTTTAATCTAAATTATCAACCTAGCATTGTTTTGCATTTGATTATTTGTCTGATGATGCATCCTATTTCATCACTTATTAATATTTATTTGTTGCTGGTATTTTACATCTTTTGCAATATTGATTATTCTTACCAAATGGGAATTACTACAGCATTATCCATGTGGTTACACTTAGAATGTTTGCTATTTTTTGTTGTTGGTTTCTAAACATTTGGAATACTTGTTACATCAAGATTTCAGCTGTAGCATACTAAACATTATCGGTTCTGTTCCACTTCGAAATATAAGTGACATGACAAGGCAAAGTTATAAGTAATAAATCGTGCAACAAAAATCAAGCTCAATTGCATGTGAATTAGAAATAGTTAACTATACGCACAGGCACATGAGATTAAGATTAGCAACACAAAATCTTGAAGATCATATATATATATATATGAGATGAAAGCTTAGTCGCAGCGACTCAGTTTGCAAAAAGTGTGTCGTAGCGACTTAGTTCGCAAAAACTGAGTCGCAGATTCGCGACTCAGTTTTGTTTTTGCAAACTGAGGCGACTCGATTTTCAAACTGAGTCGAGCTTCAGTTTTTGCTAATTGAGTGGAGCCTCGGTTTTTGCAGTGCAAACTGAGTCAGCGACTTAGTTTTTTGCAATCTGGGTTGGCGAATCAATTTTGTTGTTTATAAATACACCTGTTATTTATCAATTTTGCAATTTGTTATTTCTATAAAAATGAGCGCATTTATATTTTGTAGGCACTTATGGAGGGAAAAAAAATAGAATTTGGGATGTAATGGCAATGAAAAGCAAATATGTGTGACCTTACAAGCTTTGTGAATTTTCGGATGGAGGCTTTGTGATATGGTCCACGTTTCACCTTCGCAGTGTCTAAAATTCTATGTATCTTTATTAAAACTTTGTATTGCTTTTTATAATTTGGACATGATATTATAATATTAGAAGCATGTAACAAATATTTGAGCATTATGCGAATGTGACATTATTGAATTTGAAATATGGAAGTGTACTAAATCTTATATTGAATTGATTTGTTGAATTATATATGTGATTGGATATCATAAAGACATGTTATACTCATTTATAAGTATTAATAATTTATGTATGTCAACATTTATAAGTGTTAGTAGGATGATGATACTGACATTTATAAGTGTTACTATATGATATGGTTCCAACATTTATGTGTTAGCAATGAATATGTTTGTAACATTTATAAGTGTTACTATATCTTATATATGTTTGTAACATTTATAAGTATTACTATATCTTATGGTTCCAACATTTATGTGTTAGCAATGAATATGTTATGACACTTATAAGTGTTACAATATCTTATAGTTCCAACATTTATAAGTGTTAGCAATGAATATGTTACAACATTTATAAGTGTTACAATATCTTATAGTTCCAACATTTATAAGTGTTAGCAATTATTCTGTTTGTAACACTTGTAAGTGTTACAGATTTGTCTGGCCAATTCTTCATAGTCCATTGGTAACACTTAAAAGTGTTACAGAAATTATTTGTAACACTTACACTCGTGAGAATCCCCTGTTTTGGTATAGTGAAAATAAACAAGACTCATCTCCATGAAAGCCTCGCCCACAAGTATAAATTTATGACGAGACAAACAACCAAAATCAAACAGAGAGGAGGTCTTTATCAAAACCGCTGAAGCTCCTAATTGAGCTACAACAACCACAACACCGACGTCGACTTTAATCGTCGTAATAATCGCTCAATCGATTTAAGCCTAGACATAATCAAATCCTAGAATCTGAGAAGATGATAAATAGTTGAAAGCCTAATCGCCAATCGAGCTAGAACAATACGCAAGCAGAAGGCTGTGAAAGACAAGAAAGGGAGAAACACAGGAGCGAGAAAAAGAGAATGAGAAGAATCGCTTTCCAGAGAAAAGAGAAGGAAGCCATTAAACGGGAAAAGAGAGCCGTTATACATAAGTTAAAATATAGGATAGTTTATTAGACTGCTTTATTGATTCTAGGCAACCATTACTAGCTACTATCTATAAGGCTGTTAATGCATTCAATATCTCGTATCTTAATGTGAACAATTCTCAAGCAAGCATCTCTTGCAAGATTAACCACAAGCGTCTCTTGAATGGATTTACGTACACATTGGAATAGTCAGCTTAACTAATTATATGGCCAGGCTACCCTTAATTTTCATTTTTCATCTACTTAAACGAACATAATTATTTTATTTTCAAATATTCTTGAACATGTAGTAGTAAACTTTCTAGCCAGATATATCAGTGTATAAATGAATACATACCTATAAAAATATATACTACTTAATAAAATAGTAGATGAAAAAGTTAAAAAAGAACGAAAAATCGCATCAAAAATAGAGGATCGAAAATAGACTAAATTCCTATGTAAAAATGAAGATAAATTTAACTAAGATGCTCAACATTACTAGTCTGTTGTCATTAATTACAGTTCGTTGTTCTATCCTAAACTTTTATATATAACTCTTTCATCACATGTTTTTCAATTACGTCTCAAACCAATATATCTCAATCATGTACATAGCATGGTTTTGTACTTGTTATTACGATTCTCTAATTATTCACATTAATAAGTGTTACAATTTTGGCCACAATAATAGTGTTACAACCTTTTTAATAATAATTCTTATAATCAATGCTTATAATCGTTACAATTTTCGTGATAAGATTTTGCCATGTACATTGTGGAAACTTGTATAATCTTTACAAATTTAATTTGGAATGGTTATACCCGCTACAATTACCCTGTCGTAGTGTTAATCTAACTATTTATGTTTCTCCCTTCTTTGCCTATCATTAACAATTGTAATAATGTCAACATAATAAGAAATAGGGTCGCAATAACGCATACCTTTTCGGTACTAGGGTCGGAAAATCAATATACATTTATATCACAAAGAACTGAACATAAAACAACAAGTGATTAACAAAATGTCGATAAACTAGACATGACACACCTTCATCTACAAAAGAAGGCAGACGATGATTCAAAAATCAAAATTAATTAGGATATGAAGCAAAACATATATCTTTAGGTTGCAACTAACATTTTTTAAGAGGTGAGAGCACTTAATTGAAATTGCATCATCAAACACAGGAAAAATATTGACCTAAGTAGCAACATCCAACCCCGCCTAACTCCTTAATAGGCATTATATCTCAATATATAGCTAATGTTTTCCAATTGATTCTACATATTTAATCAAATATCACCTCCTCTCGGCTCCATATGTAACTACAATTTAAAATGCTTATTTTTTCTCCGATCTGCACTTTCACTTGCGGTGACCTTAGTGGTGATGTTGTTGTTACATAAGGAGGTGACAAGGCAAAAACACTAAGGAGATCATCCCCAACTCAGCCTAGGTCGACATTCTAGGTAAGGCTTTGGTCCCAAGTCTCATATCTTTGTCGGTGGGTTGACATGGATAAAATGTAATATCCCTTTCGAAAAATTAACAAAGATTTCTTTTTTTAACACAGTGGTTAGTGCATGGTGTTGTTTTTTGAAAGATCGAGAGTTCGAATCCCGCGATTTTTACATGCGAAGCTTGTAACAAGCATTCTGTTGGTATAGTCATAAACTTACAGATAACTTTTAGGACCGAATGACATGCATATTTTGGAAATATCGCACTTTAGAGCATCTTTAATAATTTTCCTCATTAATATTACAACTTATGTGGTTACAAAATGTTAATCGTTCGTTTTCACAATAGTTCTAGGAACCAGCTCCAAGCACCTGATCTTCCAGCAAGACATGCTTATTAAACAAGCATTTATTTGGTTTTTTTGGATGCTTGTGGAATAAGAACCCAAACATTGTACGTTCAACAAACACCATAAGTTCATGCGCTTATTAAACATGTTTGGACGTTTATTTAACAAGTACTCAAACAGATTACAGATGTATAGCCATTTTAATTGAGTACATAACGAAATAAATTTTCCACACTTTGTTACATAGTCATGTGGGATTATATGTTATAAAGTGTAATATTGGATGCATCCACGGAGATGCTCTTAAGATTGGTATGGATTCTTTTGAAAATAAACTTCTTGTTTTTCCAAAAGCAGAAATCAAAAGGATACTTGATTTAAAAAAAAACTGAATCTATGAATCTTAAATTATTTATTTTCAATTTATTTAAAAAGAAATATTTAAGTTAAACTTATGGACATTTTGGCAAATATTGTTTTTGTTTTGTGATCGTCTATCATCAAATATTGTGATTGTTTGTGAAGTGGTTATGCATGGAATTTTTGTTAAATCACACGTCTGTTACTATGTTTTACTATGCCTATAGTGGTTCTACGGACATGTGGTGTTTGTGCATGGCTTCCTCCAGTCTATGCAATTTACTTGAGGAAAATAAATTTGTGGAACTTGAAAGCTTCAAGCATTATGGCCTACTTATCTCTACCATTAATAAAAATATGTTCAATGAATATGATTTCCACAACGTCTTTTTGAAATTCCAAAGATACTTCCATTGATCAATGAAATTTCATTATCGATTTGCAACTTTCACCACCATCTCTTTTTCGATTATCCATTAACGGAATTTTACAATCAATTTACTATCGATACCACCAACAAAATAATTTAAAATAAAAATATTGTGACTACAAAGCCTTTCCGCTTATAACACACATCTGTGATCCATCCCTTTTTTTTACTAGATAAAAAATAAATATATATGTATGCACATATGTGCGTTTTATACTAGTTGTTAAATGTAAAAACGTATATTCACATATGCATGTAACACACACAAACACACATCTGAAGTAATATAAAAGAACGGGAGATTATGCACATTTAGGTTGATACGTTTGAGAATACTTGTGCATATACGCTTGTTTTGATCACGTCAGCGTTTTCTTGGCAATTTATAGTTGGTTGCTTTTTAAAAGTCACAAACTAGCGATTTCGCTAATATAGAAAATTTTGAAATTAGTTGATGATTTCCCATTCAGTTGGTCACACGGTCAAAACAGACCTATATATGTAAATATTTTCAAAAGTGGTTTAAAAGTGCAAAATTTCCAAAAGAACATTGTTGAGGAATTACCAAATGACAAGAAGCTTTCCTGACTTCTAAAAGAATGACGTGTAAAAACTAGATACCCATACTTGCACTATCAAGGAAACTTCTCCTAGGTCTGTGAATTGCACTGCAGCCTTCAGTTTGTTATATAAGCCCAAAGAAACTAATTTTGATGGCAAAAAATAACCAATTTGACTTGCACAACAACATACAATTAGTTTGAGCTGCACTACAGACTTTCTCTCTGCTTGTAAACAGTTTTCAACTGAAGATAACCTTTTTTAGAAATAGAATAAGCAGTGTTAACCCATTATGATGGCAATAAATCTTCGAAGCAGAGCAAATATGTCAAATAACCATCTGCTTGTGATAATGACATAAATCCTCAACACATTACACGCTAATTAGTAAGAAAATAGCACAGTTCGGCCAAAGTGGCTGCATCTAGAAGTAACAGTATCTTGATTGATGGTCATTACATCAATAGATGAACAAGTCTATTAATGATGGCTGTGGCACCAGTACATTGCACTTCCATCATACACTGTAGAGAATATTTTCTATTCAAAATGCTTAATTGCGTGCTAAAGCAGTAACGATCTTGGTACCGGCACATACTGTGTTAATATCTGATGCCATTTAAGTTCACAGATTTCACACAAACTGAACTGGCTATTAGAGTAAAGGAACAATAAATTTTAGCACTTCATATGAGGTTTCTATTGTATATTTTCACAAAACTTAACGTATTAATACAGCAACAACATCTTTAAAAGTTCAGAGCAACTAACCAATCACCAAGAGATCATGGGCGTTGCGGGAACACATATAGATATCGGTCCATTCCAAGAAAGGACCAACTAGAAAGACTAATCAAAGACTTAACAGCGAATAAATCAACTGTCTACCGCAGCAAGTCTCCGCACGCCTTCATTCATTTTCAATGTATTTTTGTTGAAAATGGTTCGAACAAATTAACAGTCACAATATATCAAAACTTATCTATTTATGAGTGTTCCAAAATATAACACGGATACACTGATAATTATGGTCCTACGTGATAATATCAGTCCCCATTCAACTACATTTTACCCCACTATACATGTCCTACACGATTTCTCTTTGACTACGATATTTATTGTTGGGACTGTTTTTGAGTTCACTTAACGTAAGTAGACATAAATACTCTTTGTCTAAATTAGAAATTTGTGCATTTGAAATCTTATCTATATTAACTGCGAACAAATATATAAGATACACGGATTAACTGAGATCTACAGGGCCACTACAAAGCGCTAACCACTAAATTATTCGGGCCTCTTTTAACCTACAAGTTTGCTAAACAGTTGTGGTAAAAAATAGATTACCCGCTGATCTGAATGACTTGCATGCCCATAGATGATAAATTAAGGACCAATCCTACTTTCATGTAGTTCAAATTGTCCACCCTCTTAAAATGAGGCTAACATAACTCTAATCAACAAGGCTAACTCTATTCATCTCTCTAGTTTATCATTTACAAACCATTCATGCAAGCTGCTAAACATGTTATATGGCATAAAGGGTATTACAGTTGCAGACTTTCAAAGATCCACGAATCAACGTAGTCTTGAAGGTTTTTACTCCATGAAAAAGTAATAAAATACTTGAAAATCATTTATATGGAAAATAAATTGAAATAAAAGGATTCTTTGGTTTAAAACTTAAATAGAAAGGCATTGCTGAAAATTAAGTGCTAAGCAACATCTGTATGAATAGATAAAGAATTATAACATTTATGATTTATGCTAAAATGCACCCTACCTTTAAACAACAATATGTAAGAGTAATTGGATATACTCACATAAACTTCACCAAACATCTACTGGACAGCACAGACCTCCTGTGAATAACTTGATTACTGATTCCCTGACTAGTTTCTGTTATCATTTCTTGTTATTTACTGATCACATTTGTTGATCGGTCAATGCTAATTACTTGTAAATTACCTCTTATTGAGTGTTGTCAGCTGAATTTATGTTGTCCTTACAAAAATATTGACTGATAATTAGATAACAAAATATGGTTCTGAAATAGATTTTCTTCTAATTATACTTCAATATTATTACTTTTGTTAAATTAGAATGAACCGATTTGTTAAACCAAAATAAAATGAACTAATTTGTTAAGTTAAATCTAGTGTTTACGTACATCTCTTGAGATTTTTAGGCATGAGACAACGTTTACACTAATTTGTGTAGAAATTATGGCATTGTTGCTTGCCCAAAAATAGGTAAAAGTTCTATTCAATGATGAGTTACAGATAAACTGTTCCAGAATGAAACGCATGACAAATGAGTCATCTTTGTCTTTTAGATGATTAAATTTTTTATTTCACAGTGGTTAAAAGGATTACTCTAATGTTTTGTAGATGGAAACAAATGACTGTAATCATGTTGTCTGGGTTACTTTTGTTTCCTATGAAGAATGAAAAGAAGGTTCGTCTACCAATATAACTTTTTGATGGATTATATTCTTTTATTGATTATTTACGGTCCTCTGTTATAATTTTGCAGTAGTCCTTACAAGTCTGTAACATAAGCTCACCTTTGTTGTAGAATCATCTTCCTAAGCTTCTATCTGGGTTCCGCTTGGATGCTAAGCTAGCTTTATCTAGATTTTTGGCCTAATCCGTCTAGATGAGACTTACTGCATCATCAAAGCATATAAGCAGGTTTATGGGCATCAGATATGCATCAATGTAGACTTGATGCCTCTTATAAACATCAATGATATCCCATTGTGAATCAGTTCATACTACGCATGAGTTTATCAAAAACACCTAGTTTCGATTAATTCTCGATTAATCCTTATCTTGGCAATTAATCTTTAGTCCATGTTAACCGTCTAGCGTCTGACTAGTGATTTTTACAGTCTTGACACACACAGAACTAATACATATAACATATTTGACCTATAAATTCATCATACATACATGCTTTTATTCCAAAAGTGGAGTTTTATCAAATACATGCTTTTATCCCAAAAGGGTCTTCGTCAATCAGCAGGCAAAAGAAAAAAGAAAAGAGGTCAATCTGAAACATTTTATAATCACAAAAATGCAAGTCCATGCAGAAAAGAAGAAATGTCAATCAATACTATAAATGAATGCTGGGGTATCTTAATAAATTGTTATCCAACAAGTTAAGATTCAACGGCTGGAGGAAAAATTAAAGACGGATGCTAGCTTTAACTTTACTCTAGTTTTATACTTCCAACTTAGCCCTACTCGCAGAAAAAATATAAAATGATTGCCTACTAAACTTGTTCAATTACCTTGTGCCGCGATGCATGGCCAAAAAATAGAGATAATAATAATAAAAATAATAATAATTAAAAAGGGGATATCATACATTTTTATGGTTTACACAAGTCAAACAGGAGTATGACTAACAGATGAGTTTTTCTATGATGCATAAAAGGAATATCACAAAGATTTGTTAGGTTAACTTCTCTTTATTTACTAGTTAGTTATTATTATGAAATCGTGTAAGATATTACAGAGAATTGGCAGCACGGGTCAAACAGATTACATGCTGCTGTCTAACAATTAAAAGGAGACCTAATTAAGCATTGATTAATTATTACATTACTGCATATAGGTAAGATAATTTGCAGGCTCACACCGTCTGCCAGTCAGTGGCGGAGCTAGAGTCTCCAATCAGATAGGGCCATCATAGTATACTAGGTAGGGCTAATATCAAAAAAGTAGTATTATAAAAGAAAAAAAGAAAAATCAGGTGGGGCCTTGGCCCTAGGTGAGGTAAGCCTACCTCCGCCCCTGCTGCCAGTGACGTACAAGACAGGAGATACATAATTATGAGGTGTAGATATGCCATGATAGCCCCTACCCGATACGGTGCCGGAACAAATTTATCTTCAAATTGTCCATCCATACAAAATCAATAACTCAATTGTTTTCACCCGTGGACATATAAAGATTCAGCTGTATATCAGTGACATTACAAAAAGTCATTTCCCATAACAAATCTTTTAGAAAATGAAACTAACCAGACAATTCTGTGTCCTCATCTTAATTCACTCTCCTTAAATTCAGTTTCGATATAATGCAGATTGTTCACTAATTAAATTCTTTTACGAGTTACACAAAGAAAAGGAAATACAGACTACAGTACAACCTAAAAGAGCATTTCTATGACAACAGGGACATATAACCAAAAACCAAATGCAAGTTAATGCCTGTCTTTATAGTAGGTGTAATTAAAAAAGAAAACGATGCTGATACTCTGTTGTAACAGACTTATATATGATTTACATGATATAACCAATCATAGAGATTTATAGAAAAACTGGAAAGAAAGTGAAATACATAAAATATAAGACATACCAATCAATCTTAATGGCAGCAAGTGGAACCTTAAGTAAATTAAAAGTAACCTTCATCTGCAAAGAACAACCAATTCTTACTAATTAGAGATTTAACCCCCAATTTTTTAACCAAAGAATAATCAGATGGGATGAACCTGGACAAACATATTTTTCTTAACATTCGCTCATTTTTAAAGTTAAAAATGCAAACAGAAGGAAGAAATAGTCCAAGAGAACAATCTGGCTGCAAATATATATATATATATATATATATATATATATATATATATATATATATATATATATATATATATATATATATATATGTATGTATGTATGTATGTATGTATGTATGTATGTAAGAAAAGTCATTTAAGTGTCTTTCTTGTTTTCTTCCATGCCAAACAAGATTGTTGGAGTTTTCTTACTCAGGAACACATGAGAAAACTGTTGAGTCAAGGATTTTTAATGATCGTTTTGATTAATGATGAGAAGAAGCTTCATGATCGACAAAAAGAAGATTCAATGGTTTCATAGGTTAGAAGTTGGTTATTTAGAGTATTTTATGTTAAAATCTATTCTCAAATAATCATACTTCTCATTGCTTTCAAAATTATGCATGAAAACTCGTTTTTACAGTATATTGACAAAAACAGGTCAACCTGTTAAAAATAACAGGTCACCCTATTAAAATTAACAGGTCAACAGCTTTTTGAAATAACGGTCAAAAACCTGTCAACCTATTAATTTTTCTTGTCGACCTATTTTTGAATTTCATGAAGAGTCATCTTCTTTATTGAAAAGTTGCATCCATTTATCTTCATTAAAAATCACTCCTTTTGATTGCAACTTTTCACTAATAATTACAACTTCTCATTTGCTATAAATACATCATCTTTCATTCATCCAAATCACCGATTCTTGCTCTGATTTCTTATCTTACTTTCTAAATACTCTTGCATTCTAAAAAGCTCCCAAATTCAAGTTACTTATTGAATCCTTGATAATATTTCTCATATTTTGATTCAACAAGCAACTAACTTCCTTCAAATCTTCGCATTTAATTCATATACTTGAGGATAAGATTATAGGAAGGTTGTACTCAATCATTGACTAATCAGTGTTGAAGAAAGAACACATTCAAGGTCAAACTCTTGTAATCGTCTTGTGGGTAAGCTTGTAGCCCGTGAAATCAAGTGGGTAAGCTTGTAGCCCGTGAAATCAAGTGGGTAAACTTGTAGCCCGTAAATCAAGTAGTTGTGAACCTGTTCCTCCGGGTGAAGCGAGGGTGTTGTTTAGTGAAAAGCCGAAGAGGAGTTTCGGGACTGGACGTAGGACTGAAGGTCCGAACCAGTATAAAAATCCTGGTGTCGTTACTCTCACTACAAAAATTTCAATGATTTAAGACAAGCTATATTGGTCCTAACTTAACTTATTATGTCTCTAATTTTTCTTTAAGACCCCTTTAAGATAAATAATGTTGTCCTTAAAATTAAGTCCCTAATTTTTTAAAGACAAGCAAAATATGTCTCAATAAACCTTAAGACCACTAAGTCTATCTTAAATATGTCCCTAAGTTTAATACACATGGCGTCCCATTGAACACAGTAAGGATCAACACGCAGAGACAAAGAGGTGACAAATCACTATTTTAATATGTACCTCCCTATTCAGCACGGTATAAAACAACCTGAAGTGAACATAAAGCCTGCTACAACATATCATGCAGCAATATCCTACCATACATTAGAATAATTCATATACATGCACTTATAAAAGAACAACCGCAACAATGCAATAAATTAACCCCAAGTTCAACCTCAACAGTGCAAATATATACCAACTCCACTGCTTCCCATGGCCAAAACTCAACAACGCAAATATATAACACTAAAGGAAGCTATACCATACGCAAAAATACCAGAAAAGTATAAAAGAACAAGTACACTAAAAAAAAGCAAGGTAACCTTTAAATTAGCAGATCCACTACATAAACCACAAGCCAAACTACAAATAAAGATGTCCTAGTATCCAAATCAAAGCCAAAACAAAAACAAACACTAAATATGTTGATAAAGGAAGAGAAATACAGTTTCACTCCACGTTGTCATCATTGAGAGAACGCTGAAAAGTACCATGACTGGCTGCTGCTTGATGCTGCCCAGGTTGGAAGTTATACTCATTGGTGATAGGTCCGAGTAGCTGTGTGAATGATCCAGGTTGCGCAAAGTTTCCAAAAGTTGATTGAAACGACATAGGCATAGACTGAAAGCTTCCTAATGTTTGGTTATATGGAATTGATGCTTGCGGAAACTGAAAAGAAGATTGCGGAAATGGTATGGATTGTTGCGAAACTTGATTAGCATGTTGAAGAAATGAACGCTCTTGAAGTGTTTCTTGAGATGGTTGTGGTTGTGGCTGTGGTGGCTGTGGTGGTGCAGCAGACCCATACTTGTTGCTCAATGCCAATTGTACTTCCTTTTCAATTAATTTTTTGATCTCCGGTGTCAACATGCTTGTGGATGAATCCGATGGTGTGGCGTAGTTAGCGGTATTATCAGCCAAAATAGAAGATTTAGAGCCTTTGTTTAACAGACCGCTTGCATCTACGTACGGCGCTCCATATACTCTGCCTCGTGTTAGTCCCCCAGAAGCTTCCATCCATAGTCGTGGATTCCATTCGGCTACATCTTCGTTTAACTCAGCCTTTTTGTTCATGTATGCTTCCTAAAAACAGCAAAAAAGATCATGAGGTCTGATTGGACTTTCAAAAAGTAGAACAACTAAAAACACAGTATTGAGGTGGGGGAGGTATATATACCCGCGGATAATAGTTCAAAAAGATGGTATGTATAACAGTTCAAAAAATGGTACGTATAATAGTTAGTTTATAATCACAAGATTGGGGAAAAAAAGGGCAGCTAGAAAACTGTAAACAATCAAGCGAGAAGCATGAGTGTGCATATTTTTACACTAAACACAATAGGCAATTCCAATTCCAAATGACAGTTGGTTTAAAGATTGGAATCAAGTGATCCTAAAATATGCATATTTTTAGTGTACCAGTTTTCACTAATAATTCCAATTCCAAATTGCCTATTGTGCTTCTCAGGTATGCATATTTTTAGTGTGAAAAGCATGAGTATGCATATTTTTACAATGTGTTTAGTATACTAGTTTGTTTAACTGACAGTTGGTTTAAAGATAATCAAGTGAAAAGCATGAGTATGCATATTTTTACACTAAAGGAGATGGTAAGACAGTAAACAGTGCATTGCTATTATTAGTAAACCTTCTACTTATGTAATTAACCACAACAGAATTCTCACGTGCTGTATTTCACTATTTCATTCAACTGATCCTAAAATTTTCCAAGGATTCAACTTTGCGTTTTATAAACAAAGTCTCCTTTTTAGTAAGAGAAGAACTCTTCTTCTCTTTGGAAATATTCAAGTGTAGGCTCCATTTGTGCTTCTCAGGTACTAAATGGCGCCTACCTTACAATTTGAAGTTCAAAAGAAATTTTCAACCTTCATCCCATTCGATTCAGTTTCAGATTTCGAGACCAACTTCAAACCGGAAAGAGATACTTCTGCTCCTATTCTAAACAAAGGAAGCACTAAACTACTGCAAGCCAGTGAGATCGAGAATCATTTTTCATCCTCTTCTTATCAAACAAGGAAGAATTATAGGAATGACTTCAGCAACAATGGTGGAATAGAACACCAATCTGTGCAAGAACTAGAAGGCTATGTTGAGCACAAATCAGAAGAAACTACAAAGATAGTGAACGAATGTTTGAAAATTGCAGAAGAAATGAGGGAAGATGCATAAAAAACTCTTGTTAACTTGCATCATCATGGGAGCAGATTACACGTACACATATGACTATTGCTGATATCGAGCATGATCTCAGTAGAGTATGAATTTCAGTTGTCTTCTTTTGATAAGTTTCAATTGTATACATTTATGTAGTTTGATTATTTTGGTACTTTTGAAGGGAGAGAAACTTTTTGGAAGCCTAAGTAGTCTGTTTTCAAAGACTTGGAGACCTAAAAAGACTAGAGAAATCAAAGGGCCTGTTTTGACTCCTGGTATTTATAAAGCTGTTTTAAATTAAATTTTATTGGCGATAGTTCTTCAATTATAATTGTCATTAAGAAAACTCTTTCAATCAATGCTAAGTTAAGAATTATCTGAGATGTAGAAAGAATGAAAATGTAAGTTTGGATGGAAATCCTCATGCAGTGAAATCAATTTCATATGAATATTATATAGAGAATAATTTATGCTTTTACATACATTTGTTATCTAGAAATCCGTATGGAGCAAAATTCGCGGCATATAAGTATAGGGGTATAACTTTTGAGGTTTGATTTTAAGTCTGAACTTCTTTGATCTGTGATTTAAATCCCATTTTAAAAATCTCAAATCGCATTCATAAGTTAAAAAATCATTGTTTTGACTATGTTCATGCATGCACAGACAAGTTCTATACAGGAAGTGGTAACACAAAGCAAAAAATGAGAATGGAGCTGTACTCAACTCCTGATAAGAAAAGTTCAAATCCACGGAAAGTTAATTATGAACCTTCTTCGGCTATAGAAAAAGTTCAGATGGAGAAGAAGCAAGACGGTGCTTTGACAGACCTTAGCAAGCTATTAGGAGAGTTGAAGAACATGGCTGTTGATATGAGATCTGAGATCGAAAGGCAGAACAAGGCTTTGGCTCACTTTGACGATCAAAGTAAGAGGAGCAAACATCCGAGGACGTCGCTTGCTTGGAAATAGACATTGTTATTACAATTAAGATAAAGGTTATTCATTACAGAATTCGCACATGTATTTCACTATTTCATTTGTTTTTTATAGCTGTTGCCAGCTCAGATATATCATTGTGTTTCTTGTATAAACTTTGGAAGCATATGTATGTAAAAAAATAAAAATAAATGAGCAGTTTCTTAAACCAATTAATTATATCTGATCGGTCTCCAAATCAATCACAGCTATTGTTTCTTGCGAGTTATGTACGTTATCTCATTGGTTCCTTCATCAAGTGGAAAATTAACGTCCATATTTAAAAATGATATAATATAGTAATGTATCTTATTAGCTTTCCGTTTATCATGATACCCACGGATATGTACAATGCAAGTTGTATTTAGCACAATTAATGTAGTAGCAGAAAAGGCTCTAACTAAAAAACAAGACGGTTCTCTTCCTTTCACATGAAAATTACAAAGGTGACCAGTCATCTTATCTAACTTTTTTTCTTTGGATGATACTATATATTTCCCTCCATTATCGATATTCTCATGGAAATATAAATATAAAAGATAAAATAGAAGAAGAAAATGCATCCTGGTCCAAATGACATTGCAGAATCTCAGGTATGGCATATGGGTAAAATGAATAATTAATCTTGCATGATTTTAATTTGGAGTATTAGACATTTACTGACGTATTTTGCAAGTTAAAAAATCCGAAAAGATGATCTTACTCACCTGCATGTGCAAGCAGGTGAGTAATATTATTCACCTCTTGCGCAGGTGAGAAATATACCCACCTGTTTGTGCAAGCGAGTAATTTTACTCATCTGCGCAAACAGATGACTTATATTACTCATTTGTTTGTGCAAGCAGGTGATTCTTGTTGTGCCTTAAGGCAAAACATAGAGATCAACTGCATGCAAGGAGGTGGGTATTATATTCCTCACCTATACTTGCACAGGCATAGAAATCAGCAGCTTGATACCATTCAGGTTGAAGAAAAAAACTTACATAAACTTTTTTCGATTTGTTGTCAACAAATGTGCCACTTGGTGATGATAAGGCCTTTGTTTTGTCTTTTCCTTTCTCCCTTTTTGTATGCCAATAACGAAAACTGTCAGCGAAGGATACCGGTTGGCCAGTTTCATGTTCCTTCAAAGATGAACATCAAAATCAATCCATTACAACTAGGCAGCAGTAATTATAACAAGTTGTTACGTACGCACACAGAGGCGGAGCCAAGATACATTCGAGGAGGTCAAGGGACCTCATCAGGATGTTGGACAAAAAATTTGAAGCAAAAATGCTTTTCAGGTATTGTTCAATTTTCAGATGCAAAACTAAAAGGAAATTTGAGAAGAATACAAAATAGATTATGTGCATTAATCAGTGTTTTTTGCATGTCAGACCAAACTACTACAATGTTTTTCCATTTTCAGCCCTTATTGTTTATAGCGTTTCCTTTTCAAAAGTAGTTTTTCTTCCCTCCCGCATTTGCTACTTGTTCTTTTTTTTAACACAAAATAAAATATGCATATTTATTTTAGAAGACTGTTCCATTACGTGAGGAAAAACGATCATGCACATATTAAGTGACCTCACCAATGTTTTTGTCAGGCTGCACCACTGCACGCACATATAGATAAATATATATATATATATATATGTGTGTGTGTGTGTGTGTGTGTGTGTGTGTGTGTGTGTGTTAAGGTTCAGTTCTTATTTGGTTATATTATGCTATTCCGCAAGAAAGCTAAGTTCAAAATAAAGCAAATTTTCTATAACTTTTGCATTTGTAAAAACAAAAGAAAAAGAAAAAAAATCTAAGATCCAATTATTCAAAATACAATTTGATATTATCCTTATGAACCATGAGTATGAAAGACAATTATAGCTTACCACTTGTGCATCATGTGAAGCAATAGACACCGAACCAGCAGAATGTCGTGTGTGGGTCCCTTCTTTTGATGTCAAACGATTATTTCTCATCTTGGTTCCTTTAGCATCATATGTACTTTTATGCCATTCCATATCAATCATTTGATTCCAAACATTTTTTTGTATCCAATTAGGAGGTGTGTTACGACAATTAATCATCCTATTAGTTTGCCGTAACATTTTTGCTTGCTGTCGTGCGCGGTATAGTTTCTTTTTTAGAATCGAGGAAGCTGTTTTTGTCCAAATCTCAAATACCCTTTGCTCATACACAACATCATATGTGTATGCTCGCTGTGCATAGAAATGTCATTTAAATATATTGCATTAAAATAAATTTACCAACCAAAATAAAATAACCATACCTTAAACTCGTTAAATAGTATTATTCTTTTCTCATGAGGCACTTTAGAGAACGTATACCATGGTTCCGTAAACCGCAAGTTCCAAATTCTCCCAATAAGACGGGAGGCGGATTTGTTTCTAAAGCTAAAAAGCATATTGCAATAATTGTCAGGATATTCATAAAGTCAATTATATATTAAAAAAAAGTATGATTAAATCTTTACTGGTTTCCTCTCCACTCCAACGGTCTTTTTTGGGTAACAGGATCGATTGGAGTATCATATCCACAAACTGGAATGCATCTCCTACCCACTTCTGTTGCTTCTTCCTCTCCTTCTTCCACACTAGTCTCTTCCATTTCTTGTGGACCACGTCTCATCTCTTCTTGTGCTTCTTCAAGCTCATCCTCGCCTCTTTCGCCTCCATCTTCGACTCTCTCCCCCATCATGTCGGTCATTGCATTTGTGCTTGTGTTATGATTAAACTGTCTCAATATGTCATTTTCCTGTTGCGGCAGGCTAGAATGTGTGCTTGTCATTTTTCTAATAAGACCTCGAAATGCTAAGCCTGTCATTATGTTTACTGCATAAAATAAAATTTTAACATATGCTAGTTTGTAATAAAATAAAGAAATACCAACTTATGTCAAATATTCAATCTTTGCTAAGTTTCATCAATTAAGCGATGCATGTATAAATATTCTCAACCCATTTACTCATGTAGGCAAAAAAATAATAATAGCCAAAGATCAAAAGTGCTCGCTATAAAATAAACAAGGGCAACAAGTAAATAAACTTAACTAACTAACATCGATTATTTGCCCTCATTATATTTAAATAATTTTTTACTTAGGTTTATAAAATTTGGTAATCCGGTGTTGACTCACTAGCTATATTACTTGCTTTCGCAGTGTATGCTCCTACTGTTTAACTAATTTCTTGAAAATTGTTGATCATGTCCTTATTAATTTATATCTGTTTACTTCAGTTTAATTTACACCCACCATTTGAAGTTTAAACTTGACTAATATCGATTGACGATAAGTCATTGCTTTCCCATTATGGGTTTACCTTGTAGAGTTGGTGCTTATAAAATTTGCTATATAAATCCATTTGATTCGTACAGTGTGCTACAAAACAAAGCACCAAAGTTGCTGAACCATCTATTTCGATAAAATATTAAAAGTAGATCATTATCAAAATGAAGCTTGTACATGGTCTTACATGTTGTAAATATTTTGACAAATTAATTACATAAACAGGGCAAAAGAGTATGCGTGTTCATTTGGCAATCATTTTATAGATACCAGTTAATTCATGGGAAAGTTTAGGATATTTTAGGGAATTTACATGGCAAAAATATATGTGTTTATAGTTAAGAGGAATAAGGGTAATTATATACGGTATATAACCATTAAGTAAGTGCGTCCATGTGTTGGTAACTTGGTAATAGGAATATAGGATTCTTATGGATGAATGAACTTGACCTACATCCAAACTAATTTATACGTTCTAGAAATTATATATGAACAAACAAATGATCACGTGTTAAAATGGAATATATCATAAAATAGTTCATAGCCAAAATTTCATACGCATATGCTCTGTTTGGTGGACACTGGAAATAATATTTCAGATAATATTATTTAAAACATGTTTTGCCAGAAGGGTCAGTGGGTAGTATCTATACAAGATAGTTCATAGCCAAAATTTTGTATGCATGTGGTCTGTTTGGAGGCCCAAGGTCAGAAAAATTCAGTTGCAACAAAAGGGGTCTCAAACGTAATAAAAAACCAAACCACAATCAGAGCATTAAACAAAGACTGGAACCCAAAAAATGACAAGATAAAACAATAAAACTAAGGGTGGATATATTATAAAGATCTTTACCTGAAGTTGATATATTATAAAGATCTTTACCTGGAGTTAATTTGGAAACTAAGCCACTTTATAACGTACTATGGTATTTCCTTGTTCTTCAAACGAGCTTGAAATTCTCTTTGAAAATCTGAAATGAAGAAGCAATCAAATAAGTGCAATTATACATGAATAAACAATGCTCAGCCACATAATATTTTAATAACAAAGTCATTGTTCATAAAGTGCATTTTGTGGTAAACATAAATATTGTATACATGAATAATGAAAAAGATTACATACATCATATGGTTAGGGTTAGAAAATACACGTGTGAAGTCAAACATTGCATTAAATTAAGGACTAACAACATCAATTATTATTGCATTAAACAAAATAGCAAATGTTTATAAAGCTTTTAATGAATTCAATTATTTTACAAAATAACATTCATGACATCATCAAATGTTATTCTTAAACTAATATTGAGAATATTCCTCTTCAACGGCAAGTTCACCCTCTATCTCTACCAAATCATCATCACTCTCCCCAAATTCATCATCTTCGTCATCAACTTCTATGTCCTCTTCCGATTCATCTTCCATTTCATCAATGTTTTCCATTGCAAACTCAAGTTCTTCGTTATCAACAAGATCATAATGTTCAAATGTTACCGGTTGATCAAGACTATCATCAAGTTGAATATCAGAGGGTGTATGTATCTCATCTGCTTGAGCCACATCTGCATCTTCTTCTAAATTGAGTATATCAAGTGCAAAACGACTTCTAGCAGCAGTTTTAATAACGGCTAACCATTCATCCGAAGCATTAGGCTGACATGTGAAATAAGCTTGCTGGCACTGTTGAGCAAACACAAACACATCATTTGTGCGAAGTCTAGAATTTTTTCTTAGTTCAATCAAACCATTTGTATGGTGCACTCTTATTCCTTCTCTGGTTAAAGTGTCAAACCAGTCACAATTGAATAAAAATATTTCATTTTTGTCACCAAGATATGTCAACTTAATAACTTCCTTGATCATCCCGTAATAATCACTTTCTAAATCATCATAACAGCTTCCTTTTACACATACACCACTATTCATTGTTTTTTTGTTCTTTCCATACTGCATTGTATGAAATTTAAAACCATTAACAAAAAATCCATTGTAACACTCTACTACAAAATTTGGTCCCTGTGCTAGTAAATATAACTGATGCTCAATACCGTCGAGATGAAATGGAACCTATCAAACAAAATTAAATTACCATGTTAATATTACCCACTATTATTTCAGAAATTATATAAAAAGATTAGTTTGATCTCAAATCCGAAAAAATACATTTGATTTTAACCAATCAGGAAATATTGTCTCCAAATGCATATCGATGGAATTCTCATTCTCATATGGATGTTGTCCTCGCAACTCATCCTTGCATTTGCTACACAGTAATAAAATTATTAACAATGTTATGCATATGTATATTTAATTATAATAAAAATTGATGTTACTTACATCATTAAATCCTTCAATTCAGGACAGTTGAAAATCACATATTTATGTATAGCTTGGTGTTCCTCTGCGGTGAGCATCCTCTTAATTAACGCATTTGATAATACCCTACCCGCATGACAAAAGATTGATAATCGTTCAGCTGACTTAACTTCTCCACCATCATCATTCCTTGGTACTTGATTCCATATTGTTTCAACATTAGGACCAAAATAACATGATGTAAAATTTTCAATTTCATCAATAAGATATGCTTCGGCGATGGAACCTTCAACATGTGCCTTGTTACCCACTTTCTTTTTTAAATAAAATAAATACCTACATTGTATAGAAAGGTTGGAAACTAAATGACAATATTAAAAAGAAATATTGAATATACCTTTCAAAAGGGTACATCCATCGATATTGAACAGGACCTCCAACTTTAGCTTCATAAGGAAGATGAATGGACAAATGCTCCATAGGATCAAAAAAAGAAGGAGGAAATATTTTCTCAAGTTTACAAATTATTTCGACAACGTTTTTCTCTAGGCAACTCACATTTTCAACAATTAGATTTTTTGCACAGAGATCACGAAAGAAATTGCTAAGTTCTACTAATGTTTCCCAAATATTTTTTGGTAAAAAGTGGCGAAATGTGATCGGAAGAAGCCTTTGCATAAATACATGACAATCATGGCTTTTAAACCCACTGATTTTAGTTTCAGACTCGTTAACACATCTTTGAATGTTTGAGGCATATCCATCGGGAAAGCGTATACTTTTTACCCATTTGCAAACAACTTTTTGATCTTTTTTCAAAAGACAATAAGGAGCTTTTGGCTTGTAATAATTACCATTTGAACGCTGAATTAAACTCATCCATCGTGGCTTACTGCAAATTTTTTCAAGATCAAGTCTAGCTTTTAAATTATCTTTTGTTTTATCGGTGTCCATTAATGTATGGAATACGTTGTCAAAAAAATTCTTTTCAACATGCATCACATCTAAATTATGACGAATCAAATTTGAATTCCAATAAGGAAGATCCCAAAATATACTTCTGCGTACCCAATTGTGTGATTCACCAAATCCTGGTATTTTATGATTTCCTGATTTAAATCCAAATACAACGTCAGGCAAGCTTGACACTATATCTTCCATCTCAACACCAGAACGTCGATGTAGTAGTATACCTGCTTCAATATTATTCCTTTTAAACTTATCCTTTTGCCTTCTAAATGGATGGTCCAATGGCAAGAATTGTCGATGACAATAAAAAAAACATGCTTTTCCACCATGTTCAAGAGTGAAAGACTTTGTTTTCTCCATACAATAAGGACACGCCAATCTTCCATGAGAACTCCATCCAGATAACATACCATATGCAGGAAAATCACTAATAGTCCACATCAAAGCTGCTCTTAGAACAAAGTTTTCTTTTTTATGCACATCATAAGCTAAAACACCGTTCCACAACTCTAGTAGCTCGTCAATTAAAGGTCGTAAGAATACATCTAAATTTTTTCCAGGATTTTTAGGTCCTGGAATAATTGTGTTTAAAAACAAAAATGGTTGTTTCATGCACTTCCAAGGTGGTAAATTATAAACTGTCAAAATCACTGGCCAACAAGAATAAACTTTTGCAGAAACTCCAAACGGGCTAAAACCATCAGTGCATAAGCCTAATCGAACATTTCGCTCAGAAGATGCAAATTCTGGATGTCGACGATCAAACTCCTTCCATGCCTCACCGTCGGTTGGATGAGCCATTGTACCATCATTGGATCGATTATAATAGTGCCATGTCATGTCTTTAGCATGATTTGGTGACATGAATAACCTTTTCAATCTTGGAATGATTGGGAAGTAGCGAACTTGTCTCTCAGAAATATTTTTGGAATTATTTTGAGCATCTCTAGTTTTGTAGCGAGGACTTTTACAAATTTCACAAAAAACCTTGGAACTGTTTTCTTTGTAATACAACATACATAAATTAGGACAAACATCAATTTTTTCATAACCAAGCCCAAGAGGTTTCAATAATTTTTTAGCTTCATAAAAATTTTGAACTAGCTTATGTCCATCTGGTAACATATTGCTAATCAGCTTACTCATATCTTTAAAACTTGCCTCAGTCAGACCTCTTCGAGATTTAAGGGCCATCATCTTCGCGCATGCTGATAATTTGGTCTCTTTTCTGCATCCATCCCACAAAGGTTCATCAGCTGCTTTAAGTATATCTAAGAACTTTTGAGCTTCGACATAGGGTGGTTGCTCATCCATATTATGATCAACACCCATTGCATCTAAAACCATGTCCCTATATGGGTTTTCATCATTGAAATCACTAGCTTGTGGTTCAGACATTGTTGACTCATCAAGTTCTGCCTCTCCATGAAAAATCCAGGTAGAATAAAGTGGAACAAAACCTTTTCGTAGTAAATGTTTAGAGACTTCTTCCTTTAGTTGAAATTTTTCGTTTTTGCACATGGAGCATGGGCATCTAATGGTTCCTCCATGTTCCACTTGTAGAAATGCAAATTCAACAAAATTGTTGACACCATCAACAAATTCTAGATTTATATATCCATCTTTAAGTCTACAATACATCCATGATCGATCATTCATTTTGGTATCAATCCTACGAACAAGACAAATTTCGGTTACTTTATTATCACCATAAAAGTTTAAAAATGAACAGATTTATACTACATAAAAGTTTTTTATCCATGACCATTTATGCAATTCTAGTGTGAAATTTTTTATCTACATTGGCTTCCCACACCTTAAAATATATATGCCATATATCTTATAAATATATGTAATTACATTTGCACACATTTGAATTGTATGCTGCCGAGCCATTAGAATTGATCTCTAAAAATAAATTCAAACATACTATTAGCATTTGTATTTCCATAGCCATCCGGAATTTATAGAAAAGTTCTAAGTAAGTAACGTAAAGTGGTTGTTCTGAATATTATTATTACACAATCTCAAAGTAGCATTCAACAAGGACAATGAAGTAGTTCAGATAATTTATTTGAATTTTGGTATTAACTAAGGTATGTGCATAGCCATTGCAAAGTCTTTTGTCCATGCATAGTGATCTTTTGTTAATTTTGAATTATTAGCATCAGTTTAAGGTCGGTTGTGCAAATATTTAAATTTGACATTCGAACAAACAATTGTTGTTAAACTGTACTTCTTGAAACTAAAATTTATATGAATCTTTTGTTTAACCACGTTTGACAAGAAAAAAATTAGGTCTATTCATGTTGTTTGTTTATAGTTATGTGCAAAGATGTAACCAGAAATTTTGTTTGGAGTGGACAGATTATATAACTGATGAATGTCGGATGGAAGAAAGATAATTAAAACGAAGATCAATAGAAACATTTATACTATATCAAAAGATCAATAGTTCCCACATGCAAATTTTTTTAAATTTGTATCTAACTAGTATCAAAACCTAAAGAGAAGAATGTATAAAAACTTGCATCCAATTTGTCAATAGAGTTTTCAAAGCTGCAACTTGAATGATGCAAAGCATGAAACATGTAAATCAAAGTGAGCTTATTATTTATGACACCAGTCAATTAATAAAATACTACATATAAGCTTAATATGTAAGATATAATTAACTTTAGAAAACTCACTCAATGACATATTCATGTTGAACTACAAGAATCGCATGTTAGGATTTTCAATTCAACTGTTGGATTTTTTCCATCCTTAGCAGAAAAATTGCATTAAAATATCAATTACAATATCTCATACCAAGTGATGAGAAATTCAGGATTTTGGTTGTTCAATCAGCAAATAATTTGTGGAAGAACTGCAAAGCGTAAGGTGCGAAAATGGAAGAAACGCAAGCTAAAATTCTTGTGAACATTATTATTTTTATTTAGAAGCCAGTGAAAGATAGAAGAAGTAACTTTTAGAATTTACCTATTGAGTTTATGTGCATTATTTCTCAGTTTTTTCGTGCCTGTTGTCTTTGTTTTCTTGGGTACGGCAGATGCCCGCCCGACGCTATTATTAGTTATGTCCCTGGTTATGTGTTTACAGAACCATTGGAAATATATTGTTTGAGCTGATATATCAAAGGTTGAATGAATAACTAAGGGTGAACTATATAGTATTAAAACATTATCTTTTCAATCTGCTAAATATTTTCTTACTGTTTTTATTATTTTTTCACTATGAGAAATGAAGAAATAAAATAGGCCTAGCAGGAAAGAAATCATAGGAATCATCTTTAACTTAAAAATTAAAGATTAAGAGCGAGCAAATGAAATATTTTTTTTTGCAGTGGGATAGGCGGTAGAATGAGTGTTGTGAGAAGTTGACAAGTTAGAAGCAAGAAGAAGCTTAGGGTGATAACTCATGTTTAATCGTATAATGTAGATATAAATTTTTTTTTCATAGAAATTGTAGTGTATACATATACATAGGTACACACACACACACACACACACATATATATATATATGTATGTACGCATGCATGTATATATATATATATATATGTTATATTATATTTATATATAAATAAATATATGATTAAGAGTTTCCTGCATATAAGCTAAAAGTCATTCTCACATAAACTTGGTTAATTATGGCTTAGCTTTCAGTCTTTCGGATAAGAGTTGGAGGTCATCTATCAATCTAAGTGTCTTGTGAAGTTTAATATATAGTAAATCCTTGTACAACATTATAAAAAATAACTAGTGAAGTGTTCAGGTTTTGATGGTGCAATTAGTTTACGGCGTACTAACTACATGCATCATCTTATATAAATAAAAACTAAAAGACAAATACCTATAGCATCTTTTAGTATATAATTTAAAATAAATACCCTCTAATCAAATATGCTATAGTTTAACAAAAAGCTGGTTATAGAGAAGTTTTCTACTATAATAATTAATCATAAAAGAAGGTAGTAAGCACAACATATTACAACAAAGGAAGAACACAGGAGTTATCTATTAATGTGATTTGTTCGTCCATGCTCTGTTATTCATGCTTATTTAGCCATCAAATATGCATTTTAATTCTTAATGCGTACAGATCAACATTATGAAAAAGATTATCTCACCTTTGTAGGAAACATATTCTGTTTCAAGGCACTAAATTGGTGATGCAATAAACATGTTAGCAACATTTTGGCCCTATAGTGATTGCCGATTGGAGGAAAATATCTTAAGAACTACATTAAATTTTGATGAAACTATACATAGGAAAATAAAACTAGACGTCGACCACATAAAGATAACCATTGCAATATATAATATTTGGCTGTCGAAGGTAAGTTGATGTGCAACAAAAATTGAATACAAGAGGCTGCAATATGTGAAAGGTGATTAAACATCAATGATTGGAGGAAAAAATCTCAAGCACAACATTGCAATATGCAAGCGAATTATTATTATACAGGTTTTTTCTGTTAATGAAATTCAAATATTTGTGAATGATGTACAAGTCATTGTAATATGTTTAGTAAAAAAGCATTCATAGCCTACATAACAGCTTTATTCCATATGTAGATAATGTTTCCTAAAAAACAACAACAATAACCTTAAAAAAAAAATCAAAACTGCCAGTGAATAATTTTATCATCATGCTTATGTAGTTCAGTTAATATAGCCGAGATGAACATAAGTCACATGTTATTCTTTACTTGGATGATGTCCTTCTATATGCGGTGCATATATTATGAAGTACAAGAGTGACCATTGCTTTAACTTCCAGTTCACCAATATTTCAGATTGAAGCAAAGATTTTATATGAAGCTGGAACATATATATACTGTAAATTTACTTCTACACTTAATTTATATTTCTTCAGGTTGGAAACAAATCTTTTGCAGTCATTATCGGTGGTGATGAAGTTGAAAACTGAAAACTACTATAATATTGTGAAAATTTGCGTAGTTCATTACTACACATAAAAGCATGCAGCTAGCTTGCCTTCTACAAAACCCGTTGTAGCATAAAATATGCAGGGTATCCAAAATTATATAGTACCGGGGATACCTGTAGTTACATTAGTTATTATATAATTTTGGCGAAACAGTCCAGGACCATTAAATTGTTCGATGGAAAATTCAAACCTATCACTCTAAATTCATGGTGATTACAGTCAAAATATAAGCAGAGTTGATTAGAGGAAATATGCCACTTTCAAATATGTGTGTGTGTGTGTGTTAAACTAAGAAAAATAATAAAAAATATAAATAAAGAAGCCATTTAAACAAACATATTTTTAGTACATGCCTGGCCTGGGCCTTATGGTACTTTTCTGGGTATAAAATTACAAGATGGGCATAAAAACATGATTGGGTCATTTAAACATACACGATATTTGCATTCCCAAATATGATAAGAGAAAGGAATTTTTTTTCTAATAGTTTCCTAACAACCAGCTAAATCAATATATTGTGACATAATCACAGTAAATAGATGAAATTCAGATTCGGTGATCTAGATGGTGGTTAATCTAATCCAACTAAAAAATTCTAATTTCCACGAAAATATAAAATACAGTCTAAAATCGAATCGGATAAGAAGGGTTTTACAATACCATGAGAATAGAGAATTCGGAATAATAGATAAGATAGATATCGTACAAGATTATGTAAAAGCAAACCGTGTTCTTCAGATTTTCCGTTCAGATCGATTACCGCTGAATACCTCTTGCCATTATTCTGTTCAGATTTTCCCTCTCTTTTTCTCCGCTTTTTTGAGCGCACGAACTGCATACTGGAGAGACCTAGTAAGACATGCGAGAATACTGGGTTGTGGATTGTGAATTGGCGGCAGAGAGGAGATAGGCGGCAGAATTATTTTGGTACATAATTAATACTTGAGACCTATTAATAACCAATATGAGGTCTCTTATCCTGTGCGTTAAGACAACAAAGTTTTGTCCTTAAATGGGCCTTCCTTTAAGACCCAATAACATGTAGTCTTTAGATTTGGTATTAAAACCAAGCTTTTGTTGTAGTGTCTACTTTACTTTATCTACAGCATTTATAGTTATTTGTGATATATTTCTTGTTTGTGAATTTTTACCTGCCTAACTATTGAATAGCTTAAGTTATCACATACATTCCGCATAGTCATATTATAGATCCTGCACAAGTCTTATACACTCCGACTTTTTCAATTGGTATCAGAGCCTGGCGTTCTAGAGATCGTAACAACATCCTAGAACAAATGGCTATAAAGAAATCTAGTCAGGGAATTAGAAAATGGAAGAGCAACAAAGCAGAATCAGGAGAGCAAGGAAACAAGTGTCCCATGGCCAAAGTCAGATCACAATCGGTATGTACAGATTCATTATATAAAGATCTTTTGTTAGACCATGAAAAATTATTGAAACTCAATACAGTCGTTTTAGCTATGTCAAAAAATTACAAGCAAGAAAATTCCAAATTAAAAGAAGAAAACAATCTATTGGTAAAACAAGCCAAATGTTTTGAAAATACCTTAGAAGAGCTTGTTTCTCAAAAAGATTTCCTTCAAAAAGAAAATGAGCGACTAGAAGATAAAAACAATGTTCTTTTAAAGGAAATCGATCTTTTGCAAAATAAAAATATATCATTAGAAGATTCTTTAAATAATTCTAGTTCTTTAATGTCGTCTCTTGAAAAAGAGAATAGAGCTTTAACTGAAAAGAATTTAGAACTATCTAAAGAATGTGAGTTTTTAAAGTTGAATAATAATATTTTGCAAAATGAAATTGCTGGCTCAAAAGAAAATTTTGAAAAGTTACAATCTTCTTTAGATAATTCAGAATCTCAAATTTTAGGTCTCAAAACTGAGAATGGTACTTTAAAAAGGAAAAATTCTGAATTAAATAAGGAAATTGATGATTTAAAGAATAACAAAATTTCTTTTGAAAATGTCAATAGCGGCTTTGGAAATAAATTTGATAAAAGTGCAAATAAGTTCGCAAAATTTAATAAAGGTCAAAATGATTTAAATATGATTTTATCTAGATCTCGACCTTTACATGACAAAAGTGGTTTAGGATATAATAAAACTAATCTTAGAAATAGTACTAGATATGCTTTCATGTACAATAAAAATATTACTGCTAGTACTAATGCTCATCCTAGATCCAATTATTATAGAAATTCGAATACTTCTATGACTAGAGATCTAGAAGTATGAAAAGGAATATCAATAAAGATTACTTAAGTATTTGGGTTCCTGTAAGTTGGAAAAACAGAGAAAAATATATTGATGATTATTTTGATTCAGTAGTTAATAATGAAAATTTTATCTTTAAAGGTTCCATTAAACCCTCTTGGGTATGGTTACCTTCCATCTAACTCATGGACCCAAACAAAGCAAGTGGGTACCAAAAGTATACATGTCATATAATTTTTGCAGGTACACCACAACAAAGAGAAGGCTATTCGGTATCTCTAAATATCTTTGAAAATTTAGCTTATCAAAAAGCACATGTTTCAATATTTCATCGTCATCGAGGATACAAAATTCATGGGATAGGAATTACAACAAAAATGAAGGCAGAAGCGGAAAATATTCTCCATGGGAACCAAGAAAATAATTTTAATATATCGGATCTAAGGAGATATTTTATATTCCTTTTAATATTTGTTTTATTTCTTTCTTCATGTATTTAATATATATTATTATAATAAAATGTTGTTTGAGTTTGATTTTTTTTCAAAATAAGGCAGAAAAACAATTTTTGACAAATTAGGTCGACCTGTTAAAAAATATAGGTCGACCTGTTCTGAATATTTTCAATCCAGAGAAGAATTAGGTCGGCCGATGGCAAAATATAGGTCGACCGGTCATACAGGTCGACCGGTCAAAAACTATAGGTCGACCGGTTTTAATACATGTAGTTTCTAGAGACTTTTTAGGTTGACCGGTTCCGAAATTCATGTCGACCGATGCTGTTTTAGCAACAAAATAGGTCGACCGGTTAAAAAAAAAAGGGTTGACCGGTTTTTCCTTATTTCCTCTATCTTGAACCCGAGAGTTTTTAGGTCGACCGCCTTGATTTTATAGGTCGACCGGTCTCTCTAAAAACTGTTTTTTATAAAGACACGTCATTTCAAATTCCAAACTCAAACACCATTTCTTATACTATTTTAAAATTATACTACTCTCGATTATTGAGGTTATTATGATATTTATTCTTTTTAATCGATGACAAAGGGGGAGAAATATTTTACATATACTATTTAAAATATATGTGCTTAATATGGTAAAAGTATATGTGTGCTAACATTTGTTAATGCAGGAATCAAAAGGTAAGATTATTTACTAACAAATGTTGCAGAAATTCAGGGGGAGCTTTATATTCAAAGGGAGAAAATCCAAGGTGTTGTCATCAATCAAAAAGGGGGAGAATGTTGAGACACGAGAATTTCGATTGATAACAACAAAATAAAGATCAATGGAAATCATGACATGGAGCTAAGATTATGGATATGTAGATGTTTAAAGGGAGACAGAGCTTATATACAGGGGGAGATAGCAATAAAGATTAAAATATCAAGCTTTATTGTCATCAATCAAAAAGGGGGAGAATGTTGAGTCAAGGATTTTTAATGATCGTTTTGATTAATGATGAGAAGAAGCTTCATGATCGACAAAAAGAAGATTCAATGGTTTCATAGGTTAGAAGTTGGTTATTTAGAGTATTTTATGTTAAAATCTATCCTCAAATAATCATACTTCTCATTGCTTTCAAAATTATGCATGAAAACTCGTTTTTACTGTATACTGACAAAAACAGGTTAACCTGTTAAAAATAACAGGTCAACCTATTTTTAAATATAACAGGTCAACCTATTAAAATTAACAGGTCAACAGCTTTTTGAAATAACGGTCAAAAACCTGTCAACCTATTAATTTTTCTTGTCGACCTATTTTTGAATTTCATGAAGAGTCATCTTCTTTATTGAAAAGTTGCATCCATTTATCTTCATTAAAAATCACTCCTTTTGATTGCAACTTTTCACTAATAATTACAACTTCTCATTTGCTATAAATACATCATCTTTCATTCATCCAAATCACCGATTCTTGCTCTGATTTCTTATCTTACTTTCTAAATACTCTTGCATTCTAAAAAGCTCCCAAATTCAAGTTACTTATTGAATCCTTGATAATATTTCTCATATTTTGATTCAACAAGCAGCTAACTTCATTCAAATCTTCGCATTTAATTCATATACTTGAGGATAAGATTATAGGAAGGTTGTACTCAATCATTGACTAATCAGTGTTGAAGAAAGAACACATTCAAGGTCAAACTCTTGTAATCGTCTTGTGGGTAAGCTTGTAGCCCGTGAAATGAAGTGGGTAAGCTTGTAGCCCGTGAAATCAAGTGGGTAAGCTTGTAGCCCGTGAAATCAAGTGGGTAAACTTGTAGCCCGTAAATTAAGTAGTTGTGAACCTGTTCCTCTGGGTGAAGCGAGGGTGTTGTTTAGTGAAAAGCCGAAGAGGAGCTTCGGGACTAGACGTAGGACTGGAGGTCCGAACCAGTATAAAAATCCTGGTGTCGTTACTCTACTTTACTTTATCTACAGCATTTATAGTTATTTGTGATATATTTCTTGTTTGTGAATTTTTACCTGCGTAACTATTGAATAACTTAAGTTATCACATACATTCCGCATAGCCATATTATAGATCCTGCACAAGTCGTATACACTCCGACTTTTTCAAAAACAAATGTGAACCGTCACAACAGTTATAAACAACAATAATAAATAAAATTCAATTTCAACACAATAACAAATAAGACAATGAGAAAAAAAAACATAAGACAGAGAATGCATAATGGCTTTTATAGGTATGATTAAGGCCATACACTCCAGAGAGAATTTCACCGTATTCAGTAGAGATGACAGAAGAGATGAATTATTTGCACACACAAAAAAGCAAAAGAAAAATGAGACGGCCGAACATTATTAACAAAAATGATGAATTCATGATATATTCAATTATAGCACGAAAGTGCAACATTTAATACCATTAATTAGTATAGCAAACTTCATACCAGGAATTAATAAATTAACAGCAAATGAAGAACGTTATGTACATTAGACAGAAGTAAGTACTGATTCTATTACTTTTCAAATTTAATAGAAGAAAATTAGCAAAACTAAAGCAAATAAAATGTTGACTTTGTTTCTCTTGACATTTTAGAAAAATGATTAGTATGAGAAATTAGCTGACATGGCTGAAAGAAGAAACGTGTGTGGTTTGTTCAAGGAAAGATTGATGAATTGAGATTGACTTGTTATTTTGGTGTGATGTTGAAAATACTGCACAATATAGTGGTATTTTTTTGGGTTTTTACTTACCCTAAAATCAAGTTTAAAATTGCAATTTCCACCTCCATTTCATTAATTTCAAAATTTTCGAGAAGCTCAGAAGTATAGCCTATCATTACGGGGTTTTTCATATGTATATAACAGATGAAACATATGTAGTGTTTTATGCGGAATTTTGATGAGGATCTAGTATTGTTTATTTAGATACCAATGGAGTATAACAAAAATAATTATGAAATCTCACCGAAAACAAAGAACAAAAAAAGGACACAGAAGATTTAACGTGGTTCGGATATGAATATCCTACGTCCACGGAGTCCCAACAACTTTTATTTCTCAATGAAGAAATGAGTACATAAGAGAGGAGGAAGATTACAATAGAGAGAAGATTAATGGTGGATTGCCTTCTTCATACAATAACATGACCTCTATTTATATAGAGGGATTTCTTGACCTCCAAGTAAACTTGGCACCCAAGTTTTCTTGACATCCAAGTAAACTTGACACCCAAGTTTTCTTGACCTCCAAGTAAACTTGGCACTCAAGTTATTCCATATAGGAGCCAATTACATGATTGACAATTAATCTTTCCTTCTCTACAAATATTTGAATCATCAATTTCAACACTCCACCTTGACTCAAATATGACAGTCTTTCTTCATCATCTCATTTTCAACAATCAACATAGAAGTCGTTGGGCCCAACGCCCCATGGCGCTCAAGTAACAGGAAGCAAATTGATCAAGTTTGAGCAATGCTCAAACTTGTCCATTGGAAGTGACTTGGTCATCATATCTGAAGGATTATCCGAAATACCCACCTTCAATAATTTGATCTTGCTCCGTTCTTCCTCAAGCATAAGAAAGAAACCTCTAACATCAATGTGCTTTGTCTGTGAACTATAGGCTTGATTCTCAACAAGATGAATAGCACTCTGACTGTCTGAAAATAGCTCCACTGTCCGCTGCACCATTGAAAGATCATCCAATAACTGAAGTAAGTATAATCCTTCCTTTGTTGCTTCCACAATCGATATCAACTCTGCTTCGGTAGTCGACAAAGCTACGATAGATTGCAGCTTTGATCTCCATGAAATCGAGCCTATGCCAAGTGTAAAAACATAGCCCGACACTGACCTTCTAGCATCTCTATCCCCAGCATAATCAGAATCACAATATCCTCTAAGAAGGATGTCACCATCTACTCCACCATATAGCAAACCCACCGAAGAAGTGCCTCAAAGATATCTAAGAATCCACTTCACTGCTTGCCAATGTTCTTTGCCTGGGTTAGACATATATCGACTGACAACACCAACTGCATGAGCCAAATCTGGTCTCGTGCACACCATCGCATACATGAGACTAACAACAACACTAGAATAAGGTATATTAGCCATATACCTTTTATCTTCTTCTGATGTAGGAGAATGGTCTTTCGACAACTTAAATGAGAGCCTAAAGGAGTGCATATCGGTTTGGCTTTCTCCATCCCAAATCGAGCGAGGACTTTCTCGATGTACTGTGCCTGAGTGAGCCTTAACTCTCTCCGCTTCCTATCCCTGCTTATCTCCATACCCAATATTCTTTGTGCCTTTCCCAAATCCTTCATATCAAACTCTCTACTGAGCTCCGCTTTCAACTCCTTAATTTTGACCATACTTTGGGATGCAATCAACATATCATCAACATATAACAACAAATAAATCATGTCATCATCACATCTCCTAAAATAAACACACTGGTCTTTGAAGCTTCTGGAGTATCCCTGTGAAAGCATAAACTTATCAAATCTCTTGTACCATAGTCTAGGAGACTGCTTCAGTCCATAAAGAGATTTGTTAAGTTTACAAACATAGTCTGGCCTGCTTCTATCAGTGAACCCTTCCGGCTACCGCAAATAAATCTCTTCATCCAGATCAACATGCAAGAAAGCAGTTTTGACATCTACTTGCTCTAACTCCATGTCATAATGAGCAACTAATGCCAAGAGAATACGAATAGAAGTATGTCTAACAGCTGGAGCAAAGATGTCATGATACTCTACCCGTTTCTTCTGAACATACCCCTTTGCTACTAGTCTTGCTTTATATCTAAAATCTCCACTGCCGCCGTCTTTTACTCTATAGATCCACTTACATCCAATAGCTCTTTTATCAGCAGGAAGTGGCACCAAATCCCAAGTGTGATTTTTCCGTAAAGATTCGATCTCCTCTTCCATTGCTACTAACCAACTGGAACTGTCAACTGATGCAATAGCGTCTCTATAATCTCAGGGCTCATCATGGACAACATTTAATGCATATGTTTCCATATCATCAAAGTCAATGTATTTGATGCTCAAACCAACAAATTCATCAAGCCATCTGGGCTTTATTCTTTCTCTAACAGGTCTGGTCTCTGTATGAGCTCCACCTTGAGTTTGATCTTCTGTGCCAGTATCCATACTATCCTCATCAACTACGGCGTCATTGGAAACACCATTTGAATGTCTATGGAAAGAATTAACAGATGATTTGCTTTGTGTTTGGTATTCTTCACATGTCCTCTCATCATCATTCGATGAGGAAGGCTCCACCTTCAACATAGCCTTCTCATCAAAAGTTACATGCCTGCTTATAATAAGTTTCTTGCTAATAGGACACCACAACCTATATCCTTTTACTCCTCTTCTATAACCTAGAAAGATACACTTGCGAGCTCTAGGTTACAACTTTCCTCGACTCTCAAGCACATAAGCTGGACAAACAAACACCTTGAGGAATGAATAGCTAACAGGCTCTCCTTTCCATACTTCTTCAGGGATCTTCATATCTATGGTAGTAGAAGGTGTGCGGTTGATGAGGAAAGCCGCCATAGATAAAGCTTCGGCCCAAAATCCCTTCTTTAACTTAGCAGTCAATGTGAGGCATCTAGTTCTCTCCAACAATGTCCGATTCATCCTTTCTGCAACTCCATTGGACTGGGGGTCGCCTGGTGTGGTGTAATGCCTCTTAATGCCTTCGGACTCACAATAATCGATGAATTCCTGTGATATGAATTCACCACCATTATCTGAACGGAGAACTTTCAACTTCTTCCTTGACTGCTTCTCCACCATGGATTTCCATTTATGAAATCTAGTAAAGGTTTCACTTTTGGACTTCAGAAAGTATACCCATACTTTACGAGAGGAATCGTCTATAAATGAAATAAAATAACTGGCTCCACCTAAGGATGGGAAAGGGGAAGGTCCCCAAACATTAGTGTGAACATAATCCAAAACAGTTTTTGCCTTATGCTCACCAACACCAAAAGAAATCTTCGTCAGCTTACCAAGAACACACTTTTCACAAAAACCAAGCTTTGAATGCCGAACTCTGTCAATCAAACCTCGCTTTCTTAGCTCATCCATGCTGCGCTGCCAATGTGGCCCATCTGCAAGTGCCATAATCTGGAAGAATCTGAATTAGCTGAAGTAACTGAAGCTGATTCACCAACTACAGTAGTGCCCTTTAGTAAATAGAGATTTCCTACCCTCACTCCTTTCATAACGATCATGGAACCCTAATATATTTTCATCTTCTCTTCTTCAACTACAATCTTTAGTCCAAGTCTACTCAATGCCCCAACAGAAATCAAGCTCCTCCTTAAATTAGGTACATGCCTAACATCAGTAATGGTTCGAATAACACCGTCAAATATCCTGATCTTTACACTACCAACACCAACCATACGACAAGAAGCATCATTTCCCATCAGAACTTCTCCTCCATCAATCTCATGGTAAGTGGAAAAAGAGTTCCTATCAGGTGTCATATGATAGGATGCGCCAGAATCAATCAACCATAGGGTGCTCTTCTCAGAAGAACTAGAAGCTGTAAACACATCAGTGTCACTCTCTGTATCTGATTTCTCCGCTGTAGAGGTTGAAGCTTGCTTTGGGTCTTTTCTTTTTCCTTCAAGCTTGGGACATTGTGCAATAAAGTGCCCGGGCTTTTTACAATAATGGCAAGTCAATTTCTTAGGCCCCCTAGACTGGGACCTCGAAGAATTCCGTTCTTCACCTTTCTTTGACTTGCTTTGACTTCTACCTCCCTGAACAGATAAGCCTTCGGTATCAATATCAATGCTAGTGCTCGCCAATCTACCTCTTAACACTTCATTATGAAGGACAACCTTTACATCAAAAAGGCTAATTTTACTGCGGCCATAAATCATAGAATTGACAAAAGCAGTATATTCTTTAGGCAAAGAACAAAGGAGGATCACAGCTTGAGCCTCATCAGTAATATCAACATCTGTTGCCTTCAGATTCATAACTAAAGTGGTCAAGGCATCTACATGCTCCATAAGATCGGCTCCAGGCTTCATCTTAAACGAATAAAGTTGTTGTTGTAGAATACTCCGATTTGTGAGAGACTTGTCTTGATATGCATCTGATAATGCATCCCATAGTTCCTTCGCCGTCTTCTTCTGAGAAAATTCTCTAAGGACTTCGTCTGAAAGACTCAACTGAATTGTTGTGAGAGCTCCGTCTTCCATTTCCTCCAATTCAGCTGCATCAACATCTTTCAATTTCTCAGACGTAGAAACAACTTTAAAAGTCTTCTCCTTTTTCAATACGGCCTCCATCTTTATCTTCCAAGTACCAAAATCTCCTTTTCCGTCAAAATATGTTACTCCATAATTGAAGCCAGATCTTCCAACAGACTTACTAGAAGTAGCCATTAATATCCAAATAGAAACAATAACACCAGCTCTGATACCAAACTGTAGTGTTTTATGCGGAATTTTGATGAGGATCTAGTATTGTTTATTTAGATACCAATGGAGTATAACAAAAATAATTATGAAATCTCACCAAAAACAAAGAACAAAAAAAGGACACAGAAGATTTAACGTGGTTCGGATATGAATATCCTACGTCCACGGAGACCCAACAACTTTTATTTCTCAATGAAGAAATGAGTACATAAGAGAGGAGGAAGATTACAATAGAGAGAAGATCAATGGTGGATTGCCTTCTTCATACAATAACATGACCTCTATTTATATAGAGGGATTTCTTGACCTCCAAGTAAACTTGGCACCCAAGTTTTCTTGACTTCCAAGTAAACTTGGCACCCAAGTGTTCTTGACCTCCAAGTAAACTTGGCACCCAAGTTATTCCATATAGGAGCCAATTACATGATTGACAATTAATCTTTCCTTCTCTACAAATATTTGAATCATCAATTTCAACAACATACTACTGTTTACCCAAAGAAAATGTGCTCGAGGGAGTGTACACACACATTTGAAAATTTTGATTTGATTATTGATTATTACTTAAGTTTTCATATTATTTTTGCATAATTGGGTTGGATTTGATAAAAATATCGATATTTTTTTAAGAATTTTTATTTTTTATTTTTATTTTGTTGTCTGATTTTGATGCCTTTTCAATTCGTTCATCTATTTATTCACTTTCTGCTTTATTTCTTCTAATTTTCAGCACTTAACAATCAAATGTGGAATTTGGTACCGGAAAGGAATTCTAGGAATTTTGCAAAAATTTCGAACCGTGTTTAAAACAATGGTGCTAAAGGAAGTGCTACAATCCATTGTTTAGAGCATGAATTGGGTTCTTATACCATTTAATACTAAATAAATTGAAGTCCTACGTTTAACAGAATACATGGATCCCATTTGAGAAACCCCAATGATTAAAATTCCATTCCCAAAACCAAATATTCTATATGTACAGATGTTTTGATTGACATACTCTACATGATATATCGATGAATTGTTTTCCAATATATAAAGTGTCTCATTTCATCATCAGAACATTTGTTTTTTGTCTTAATTAAATACCAGTATCTACATACCGAGACGGAAGCGTGGAAATTGATGATTCAAATATTTGTGGAGAAGAAAAGATTGATTGTCAATCAAGTAATTAGCTTTATATGGAATAACTTGGGTGCCAAGTTTACTTGGAAGTCAAGAAAAATTGGGCATGAAATATACTTGGAGGTCAAGGAAACTTGGGCATGAAGTATACTTGGAGGTCAAGAAAACTTGGGTGCCAAGTTTACTTGGAGGACAAGAAAACTTGGATGCCAAGTTTATTTGGAGGTCAAGACATCCCTCTATATAAATAGAGAGGCTTGCTCATCTTTTTGAATAACATGTCAATAGTGCTCTCTTCTTCATATCCTCAATAAGATCCCTATTTCTGTATAAATTATAGGGTGAGAAATATATTGAGTGCTTTTGTATTCCTCTCTTATGTACTCATTTCTTCAGTGAAATAAAGAATAGTTATTGGGTCCGTGGACGTAGGCATAGCCGAACCACGTTAATTCTTTGTGTCTTCTTATTCTCTTCTATTTTTGTTCTTTTGTTTGGTGATTATTTTTATTGAGTTAGCGGTTGATAACTAATCGACAAGCTAGATTTTGTATTTTGTATTACTTCCGCATTTGTGCAATTTTTGCACAACAGTTTGGTATCAGAGTTAGTTATCTTGTTCTAGATCAGTTACCAATGGCTATTTCTTTTGGTAGTAATATGAAAAATTATGGCGTCACCAAATTTGTTAAAAGAGATGTTTTTGGGGCATTGAAGATTAAAGTGAAGACTCATGATGGTGTTCTTCAGCAACAACTTCATTCACTTAGAGGAAGAGATAAGATGCAGATGCGCCTTGGAGGAGATATGCATAGGACCCACTTCATGGGTTCTAGAAGAGGTATTTGCTACTATTGTAAGAAGAAGGGACATTTCGTACGAAATTGTCCAGCTCTTAGAAAGAAGAGAGAGAAGAAAGAGAAAGCTTCAATTTTGACAGCGGTTAGATCAAATGCAGATAGATGTGATAGTGATACATCATTATTTTCAGATAGTATTTCACCATTAGAGACTACAAGTTGGGTGATTGATTCTGGAGCCTCTTGTTATATGACGCCAGATAGGAGCTGTTTTGTCAGTTATGAGAAGATTGTTGGCGGAGCTGTTCATTTGAAGAATGACACATCTTGTCATGTTGTGGGCGTTGGTAGTGTGAGGTTTAAGATGCATGATGGTGTTATTAGGACTATCACGGATGTTCGACATGTTCCGATGCTGCAAAAGAGCGTGCTGTCAGTTAGAGCTTTGAGTAGACTTGGCATGAGGATAATAATAGATGGTGAGAATTTGAGAGTGATGAAGGGTTCCTTAGTAGTGATGAAAGGGGTGCGAGTCGATGATATTTATATGCTTCGTGGAGAGACAGTCTTGGAAGATTCAGTTATTCATGCTGATTCTAGTACTGCAGATTCTGCTCAGTTATGGCACCTTCGTTTAGGTCATGTTGATGAGGAGAGCCTGGAAGTACTGAAGAAGCATAGGTTAATTGCCATTAATTCTCAATTAAAGCCTAGCTCTTGCGAAGATTGTTGTTTTGGAAAGAAGAAGCATGTCACATTTGATGTTGGAAGAACTAGAGCTACAGAGTTTCTAGAGTATGTTCATTCTTATGTGTGGGGACCCACCCCAATTGCATCTTTAGGTGGAGCCAATTTCTTCGTCATATTTGTGGATGATTTCTCGCGTATGATTTGGGTCTATTTCATGAAGAATAGATCCGAAATATTCGCCCAATTTCGAAGGTGGAAGATCTTAGTTGAAAGAAAGTTAGGAAAGCGACTGCAAGTTCTTAGAGTTGGCAATAGTAGTGAATTTGTGTCACAATAATTAGCTAACTATTGTGCGTCCGAGCATGTATTTAGATATTTTTCTACGAAGTCACATTCTTTTGAAGTGGCGGAGAGCATGTGTCAGATATTATGGGAAAGAGCTATGAGCTTGAGACTGACTGCGGGTCTAAAAGAGGGATTTTGGGCAGAAGCAATACTTGTGGCGGTATTTCTCATCAACCGTACACCTTCTATTGCCATAGATATGAAGATCCCAGAAGAAGTATGGAAAAGAGAGCATGTTGATTATTCATTCCTTAAAGTGTTTGGTTGTTCAGCTTATTTAGAAGATGAGAGACATGATAAGCTGAAGCCTAGAGGAAGCAAGTACATTTTGTTGGGCTATGGAGAAGGAATGAAGTATAGGTTGTGGTGCAAAACAACTAAGAGAATTGTGACTAGTAGGCAGACGATATTTGATGAGAGGTCTTTATTGAAGGTGGAGCCTCTATCAAGTGATGACGTTAGGAGGACACAAAATTTCCAAACATGTTTGGTGTCATCAGATTGTTTCCATATTCAGAGAGAAAGTGGTATTTCCGATGGTACCATGGTTGATGAGAAGATTTCAGAGATTAAGACTCTAGGTGGAGCTCAGTCGCAGTTAAGGCCTTTTAGTTCAGTTGGCCTTATTGGTAAGCATATTTGTAATGATGATTATTCATCTTATACTTTGAATGTTGTGGAGCTTGGCGTTGAGTTTGATAAGGTAGACCTGGTGAAATCGAGTAAAATTATTGAGAAGGAGATTAGAGTAAATAATATTGAGTATGTCCTCACTCAATTTGGAATGGAGAAGGCGAAGCATCTTGTTGAATCTCCATTGGTCTCTCGAAGCATAAATTATACATGTTTATCTCCTACATCGGATATATTGAAGAGTTTTGATATTCGCTCATATGCATCTTGTTTATTGATGTGCATATTATCTTTCTTATGCTTAGGAAAGATTTGGAAGCTCTGTTTGGGTAATATGGCCCAAAGTAGTTCACATTGAACTTGATGGTGTAGACCTAACAATTTGTTGAGATGAGACGATGAAGAAAGACTGTCATATTTGAATCAAGGTGGAGTGTTGAAATTGATGATTCAAATATTTGTGGAGAAGAAAAGATTGATTGCCAATCAAGTAATTAGCTTTATATAGAATAACTTGGGTGCGAAGTTTACTTGGAAGTCAAGAAAAATTGGGCATGAAATATACTTGGATGTCAAGGAAACTTGGGCATGAAGTATACTTGGAGGTCAAGAAAACTTGGGTGTCAAGTTTACTTGGAGAACAAGAAAACTTGGATGCCAAGTTTATTTGGAGGTCAAGACATCCCTCTATATAAATAGAGAGGCTTGCTCATCTTTTTGAATAACATGCCAATAGTGCTCTCTTCTTCATATCCTCAATAAGATCCCTATTTCTGTATAAATTATAGGGTGAGAAATATATCGAGTTTTTTGTATTCCTCTCTTATGTACTCATTTCTTCAGTGATATAAAGAATAGTTGTTGGGTCCGTGGACGTAGGCATAGCCGAACCACGTTAATTCTTTGTGTCTTCTTATTCTCTTCTATTTTTGTTCTTTTGTTTGGTGATTATTTTTATTGAGTTAGTGGTTGATAACTAATCGACAAGCTAGATCTTGTATTTTGTATTGCTTCCGCATTTGTGCAATTTTTGCACAACAGGAAGTTTATTTGAAGGGGTCATAAAAGGATAAATAAATGATAAATTCTCAGAAAAATTGTATCATGTCACCATGAATGACAACCAATATTGCATGATTACTTGACATTTTTTCGTTATATGGAATCAAACGAGCATTTAGTTTGTCATTACTTGTATGAGTACACAATTGAGCTTCAATGAAGTAAATTTATATTTTTTGTCTTGTTGCTGTCATTAGGAACAAGTCAATAAGTAAGATTGAATTATATTCATCACTCACCTGATGGAAGTATTAAGGTTCAGTTTGCAGCTATCCCTTGATGCTTATACTACAAATAACATGGGAGCATACATACAATGCACACGTTTTTGAAGCTTTTTTAAATAAATAAAAAGTGAACTTAACATTTTATCCGAATCCTCCATGACTTACAAAACTAATGGTCAACATAACAGCTTTATTCCTGTTGACAGATGATATTCTGTATATACCGGTAAAGCGTCTTTTGGCTTAAAGGAATTAGCAGAGTCCCCTCAAATTCTAGAGAAGGAGAGGTGGGTTTCAGAATATAGTTGGAGTTGCATTATTCTATGATTTGGTTCAATAAGAAAATCAATTTAATTGAAATTCTTCTTCTTGAATAAAAAGCACTGTCAAATACATTGCATTTTAGACTTATATTTAACAATCATTGAAGTTACCCTATGAAATACATACTCGCTCAAATTTACCCATATACTGCGAAAAACCTTCACCCCTGATTTGTCTACAATTTATCATTTTCACACTTTTAATAAATAAATCATCACCAGTTGCACACTTCAATTCACTTGCAATTTCAATGTCCAGTCACATTTTTTTCAATCACATAGATTTTGTTGCAGCAAGCTTCACTCCATTTAAACTTCATTATGCTCCATCGGGAAAACTGATATTACATACATTAGCCATACCATGAAAATATACTATTAGGTGTTTTATTGAAGCTCTACAGAGATACAAAACTGGCCTAACTATTTATGAAATTTGGGTGTTCTATCATGATAGCATTCAAAAAAGGTTTTTTTTTTTTTTTTTTTTTTTTCATTGAACATGATAGTATTATTTAAAATTGCAACATAATTACATCAAATGACGAAAGTCACAAAACAATATGGAAAATATAGTTTTTCCGAAGTTAAGAATAGCCAACTATTCATAAAGAATTGGCATGCTCAAGTCTTGTTTACTTGCATAAAATGTGATGTTGGGTAATCATGCAATGGTTGTTGATTCTGACAATGTACTAATTTCTAGGGGAGTTTATCACATGTTTTTTTTGTTCACTATCCCCCTCAAAATGTCTTTCGGCTTCTCCCCCGTTTTTTTACTATATCTGTAAAATTATGTTCTCAGCACTCTTTACTATTCGTCATCCCGACGTATAAAACAAACTCTGTAATCCATATCCATGTATTCAATTCTCCTGAGTCAAATAAGGAAAAGCAAGTTATACAGCAGAATTACAAACGCTTTCCTATCATTGGTTTCTCAATGATTACAGAATGATTCAATTAACACGTGTTCACACACCCTACATGGATAGTGCAGCTGGTTGAGGTAGTCAGCTTCCACCAGTGAGGTTAAGAGTGCAATCATCGCCACCCATGCCATTCGTGCATACACACACGCGCACATGTATATTACTTTATCTCTCTTCCACGTCATACTATTTAAATCATAAACTGTGGTTGAAGTCGGGGGCTTATACGGGTGCTGCAAAATAAAGATACCACTGAATGCTCCTCGTGTTTGTGTTTTTTTGTGTGAGAGAGTTAGGATCAATAGTCCACTTAATTTAGCACAATTTGTAGCCCCTTGTATCTGTGTGTGCACGCACATGTGTATGTACGTATGTGTGTGTATATGCACGTATGTATATGTATTTGCGCACGCATGTGTATGTATGTACATGTAAATACATACACATGAGTATGTGCTCTAGTTCAAGGACTGTACAATAAGTTATTGTCATGTTTTACTACACCAGTCGCTAGCAGCATCCACTCTGATCTGACTTTCAGATGGATTGTCTGACTAATGAAAACTAAAACAAACGGCTAACAGAATGGGGATTTCAATCCCCTTTATTTAACATGAAACCATGAATATTTTGAAAAACCATATACATTGCACATACACAATGGTAAAAAAAACTTTTACTTCCTATTTGGAACTAAAATAACAACGTGAGTATGTAAATCTAATTATTTTGTCCGTTCTTTCTCTGCATATAATTCAGGACCATAATAATGTCAACATAGCAGAAGCTGGGGTCATAATGGTACAGAAGTTTTTTCCAAAAAGGTACAATCTGATTAATGTTTCTGGTAGATCCAATAATTAAACCCTACTTTTCAATGGTACATGTAATAATTCAGTATAAGAACAGTTTAACAGTATTAACAAAGACTTCATGCAAAATGTCAGTAATCATTTGTAGCACTTATTCTCATAAGAACCGAACGTCAAGCAGGAATGGATTACAAGAAAACTGTTGACAAACATAACATACCTTCAACTGCAAAAGGAAGTGAGATGATGGTTTAAAAAACAAAATTAACGAAGAGTCGAAGACACGAAGCAAACAAGATTTCATCAGATTGCAGCTAGCATAATTAAGAGGTGGGAACACCTAATTAAATTGCGTCATCTGATACAGGCAATTCACAGCCAACAAGTATGGACCTACGGAGTAATATCCTACCCCACTTTAACTCGCTAATGAGAATTATGTCCTATATATAGCTCATATGTTTCCACTAGCTTAGCATATTCAAATATTACCTCCTCTTAGCTCCACACTTAACTACCATGCCACAAGCAAATATGTTTAAAATATTTATTTATGCTCTGATATGCATTGTTGCTCACGCTGATCTTAGCAGAGATGTTGCTATTACTTGGGGAGGCGATAGAACAAAACAGTCAGGAGACTTTCTCCAACTTAGCCTCGACAGACATTCCGGGTCGGGCTTTCAATCCAAGGCCCAATACCTATATGGTCGGGTTGACATGGATATGAAGCTTGTACCAGGGAATTCAGCTGGAACAGTCACAACATTATATGTAAAGATCCCTGATAACCTTTTTCATTTGTGCATATATTCATATGAAACTTAGATAATTTTATTAGAGATTTTTCTTCATTTATTGCAGCTGTCATCACTAGGCAAGTATCATGATGAGATAGACTTTGAGTTCTTGGGAAATGTTAGTGGACAACCGTACACTTTGCATACTAATGTTTACTCCCAAGGGAAAGGAGATAGGGAGCAGCAATTTTATATGTGGTTTGATCCTAGAGCAGATTTCCACAAATACTCAATTCTTTGGAACCCACAACAAATCATGTAAAGTGTTGAACTATTTTGAGTTTTTAAGCATGTTAGTGTTTGACACTAAAATGTGAAAAAAATAGAATAAAAGATGAATATTTATTGTGCAGCAAATACTTACAGAAACATTAATGCAGCTTTTATGTAGATGATACACCGATTAGAGTATTTCAAAACGCTGAACTTTCAATGGGTGTTGCATACCCAAAGTCTCAACCGATGCGCCTTTACTCAAGTTTGTGGGATGCAGAGAACTGGGCAACACAAGGTGGTCGAGTGAAAACAGACTGGAAACTAGCACCATTTGTTGCATCATACAAAAACTTTAAGGTAGATGCATGCTTCTGGTATGCAGGAAAGAGCATGTGCCCTAAGAATAATGGTACTTGGTTGGACCAGTCTCTGGATGATACTGAGACTCAGAGGCTCAAATGGGTCCGGAAGAATTATATGATTTACAACTATTGTCATGATTATAAGCGGTTTCCTCAAGGTTTCCCACCAGAATGCTCAAATGAGATCTCTCCCTAGTAAACATTGTTTTATGTTTATGTGAGATAGAAGTTATATAGTGCTTGTGTGTATAAGGAAAATAAATTTGTGGATCCTGCAAACTTGAAGCTCCGAGTACTATGGTGTGCTTATTGTGAAATGTAAAAAAGTATATTCAGTGGTGAAAAATAATATTCTGGAGGAATTACTAGTTGGCTAGAAGGATGATAGCCTAAACATTTGAAACAAGTGAAAAAAAAATATGTGATTTATACTTCTACTAAAAAAAATGAGAGATTTTTCTGAACCTTTGAGTTGCGCTGCCGTCTGAAACTAGACATACCCCTCTCTACTTTTAGAGGGGTTAAATTTCGAAAATAAACCTGTGGGCAAAAAATAAACAGTATTGACTGATTGTGATGACAATAAATTTTTGATGTACAGTTGAAAGAGTAAGCCAGATAATCATCTGTGCATGATAATGGCATACCCCCAACAAACCACAACAACAATTAATAATATAATAGTACAGTTCACCAGAAGAGATTCCGTTTGGATAGTTCAGTCTTTTGAGTGATGGTTAGACTATTAACAGAGGAACCACAATTAACAACTAGAGAGATGATGCATCAGGTACACTCCATTCTTACTATACAATAACAAGGATTGTTTTCTTCCACCGACATACACCGTACACCTTTCACTCATGTCCAAAATGCTTAGTTGCGTATTATAGGGAGCTGTTGGTTTTGACACATGAGCAATTTTGATGGGCATTTCAGTTGGCAACATTCCTAAAACTAACATATCAAATCTTCGAGCAACTAACCGATCTCAAAGTAATCGTGGGGATTGTGGGAATACATATAGATATCAGTCGATTCTACAAAGGACCATCCGGAAAAATCGATTAAGACATAACACCAAATAATGCAACTTTTAATCATTTTCTACCTGCATCAAGTGTATACACGCTTTCATTATTTTCAATGTATCTTTGTTCAAAATGATCTGACAAAGTTACGGTCCCAGTACAGTAAGACTTAACTATTTGAGGGTCTTCCCAATAATAATAGAATAAGGATACTTGTATGATCATGGTCCTACATAATAATAACACTCCCCATTCAGCCTCATCTTAAACCCCATACATGTCCTACATAATTCATCTCTAACTATGCGAAGCACATATTTTATCATTATGCATCCACGGTCTCAGTCCTTTGAAGCTGCAACCATTAGGTGGTAAACCATTCCCACTTAGAGCACTTCCAGCAGTGGTGAAGGAGGAAGAAATGTGGAGAATCCCCACTTATTTTGCTTTCATCGCACTCCATCAGTGTGACTTCAAGAGTGATGAACGACGGAAAATGAGAGCTTCCCACAATTAATTTCCTGAGTGGGGATCCTTAAACGGTGATCTGAAAACCGTTTAGGGATCTGTAGTTAAAAAAAAAAAAAAAAAAATATTAGTTGCTAAACGGATGGGTGGGAGTTTCTCACGTCTTTTTTGTTGCTCCTCCCACCCAAATCCACACAGTGCTGTAAGTGCTCTTGAAACCCAGTTTCAGTAATTGTGCTTACGGACTTTTTTCTGACTGTTCTTCTAAGTAGGCAGAAAACATTTTCCGATAGTTTCAGTTTGAAACTTGTGCAGTTCAAACTTTGTTTATATTAATTGAAAACATTTTTTTACGCGTAGGCGGATGAACTGAAATCATTAAGGGCACAACAATGCAATAACCACTAATTTATTAAGACCTCTTTTAACTTGCATTATAAATTATGGTCTGGTCCTACTTCCATCCATTAAGTTTAAATTTGTTTGCCTTCCACAACGGGGGTTAACATGACTCTAAGTGGCTAACTTTATCCATTTCGTTAGTTTTATCACCTACCAGTTAGCCATGTAAGCTGCTACATACATCATTTGATATGCAGTATCGTAGATATTACAATTAAAGATACATGAATCAACAGTCTTGAAGGTTATTTAGTTATCAGTTAGAAAAACGTTGTTAGCAGCCAGCTGCTAAAGAACTATAGGATTTGTTATTTATGTTAAAAATGACCATGCGATCATAGGACGGTACAACAGTAATATGAAATAATCGGAGAATATTTTCATCTAACATCTCCTGGAAAGCAATCACCATCTGTAAAATAAATCATCACTTGGTAGTAAAATCAAATGGCAGAATTCGCATATGATAAATAGTACTAGAACATTCGCTATTGCAATATTTGACATAGATCATGTGCACAGCAACAGAGAAGGAGGAGAATAGCAAGAAGTACCATGCAATGGGAGGTCTAAAAGTGTTCCATTTGAACTGTGCCCTTCGTTTGTATGAGACGCAGTTGAACTTTGGCCATTAAACGAAATCCAACGGTGTAGATCCCCACCCCCACCCCCCCTCGAGATCGAGAGAGAGAGAGAGAGAGTCCAACGGTGTAGATCCCCACCCCCCACCCCCCCTGGAGATCGAGAGAGAGAGAGAGAGAGAACGCCCGCCCGCATAATAATTACTAAAAAATACACCTTGATGGTGCGTGTTGTTATTATTACAAAATCAAATGAAAATCCCATCGGTTTGTCATCGCCTCGGAGTATGTCTGGGAGCCAAGTCCTGATTTTGTACATGTGTGACCGAGTTATCCATTTATTATCTGAATTCAAGTCATTAACTAATGACAGTCTCTCTTTGTGAGCTAGGTCCACTCGGACCCCTAATAGTTGATGGTCGCTACTGCTCTGTTACTGTTGCTTTATTTCGAAAATATCGTGTTAAATGTCTTTTTTTTTTTTTTACTTGCTATTTCAACATATCTCTTAAATGTGAGCACTCATTTGTATCATATCTATCTATTTCATGAAACAAAAAGTGTTTTCTTATCGTCCGCATACGGTTGACGGGATCCCTCCTTCTTAGCCTGGGAAACAAAAGATATCCCCCAATTTCCAAGTAAACCTTTCTAGACTTATATTCAAATCGGAAGAAGAAGAAAACTTTGAATTTCTCCTCTGCCTTTTCTATCTTTTATAATCATCATCAACTTTGCGCTTTCCTTTACTTTCTTCAATCTTAGTCCGGACGGTCATCCGCCTTACCGAGTTCGCTTTCAAAGCCTCTTTATCTACTCAAACATTGATCCTTCTCCCACAAGAATTTATCTGGCTCGTGATAAAACACCCCGAAATCGTTTGGGGGATCTCACTCCAATGACACTTCAACGAATGTATTATACGGCCAATACTCTAGAAACTGTTGTCATAAGAACAGTTGATGGATTCAGCCGATCCATCAACCCCATAACTACGTTAAACGTAACCAAGAAAGCTCGCAGAGTCTCGCTTGTCCTCAACTTCATAATACCATTCATCATCCATAACAAATATCAAATAACATATAAGTATCATAATTTAACATACAACCATTACACAAAACCAAAACGATAAACAGACCAAATTACAAACCCACCACCAAGTCACAAAATTAACGCATCTGGATACAGAACTTCCTCCACTCAGATGGCTTTCTCTCCTTCTAGTGCAGTTCAATGACAACAAACTTTTTGTGTTCCTACATATCCCTTCGTTGCCTCCTTTAATGCTGATGACAATAACACTATCGATTATTTATCTCTCGTGGATGATCCAATGGCATCATTAGAAGAAGTATGTAGACTGTTATGCACTCCATCGGAAGCGACTTCTTCTCGTGATGTCGCATTGCATCCATGTTGATTGATAAAAAGCTTCATAGATTGTTGCAAGTACGTTAATGCTGAGCTCATTGATTTGATGTCTTCATGCATTTGATTTTGGTCGTTCTCCAAATTAGCTAACTATTGTTTAGTTGCATTCTCTTTTGTCGCGGTAATTGCTTTTGAAGCTTGTGCTAGTTTTACTTGCTTTACATTGCACGTTGAACTGATAGCACGACAATAGCTTCTTCTTTTATCACCTCCAAAAACTTCACCAATGGGATCTTTCTCAAAATTATCTAGACCGAGAGTATCACCACCTTCTAATTTTTGTCTTGCTTCCTTTGCTTCAACCAAAGCCTACGATGTTCAACAAATATAATAATATTAGTCAATGGTAAATGATAACAACAGGATGAGGATATCAATAGTAAATGCAACTTTGCTCGGCCCACCATCGAAAGCATAAATTGATAAATTAAACTGAGTCACGGCTCAGTTTTTATTGAACCATTAGGCAATCAGTAAAAAAAAGTAAACCTATTGGCTCAGTTTTAACTGAGCCACTTTGGATCAGTTATAATCGAGCCATAATAAATGGCTCAGTTATAACTGAGCCATGTTGCTTAGTTATAACTGAGCCAAAATGGCTCAGTTATAACGAGCCAAATATGACTCAGTTTTAACTAGTCATTTTGGCTCAGTTTTAACTGAGATTTTGGCTCAGTTCTAACTGAGCCAAAATAAATGGTTCAGTTATAAACGACCCAAAATGTCTTAGTTATAATGGCAAAGTTAAAACTGAGCGCCGCGGCTCAATTAAAACTAAAGAAAAGACTAAAACTAAAAAAATGCACTGTGAAGAAAAAGACTAAAACTAAAGAAAAGTGCAATTAACTGAGAATATGAAAATGACTAAAGAGTGAAAATGGACTACACAAATGAAAACAAACTATGTAAAAGAAAACAAATTAGTGCAAAGAACAAACGAACACAAAAACAGACAATTGGTGGGTTAGTCTTTTTTTAACTTTCTTTTACAAAAAAAGTTAAACTATGTGAATTTCTCTGTAAGTATCTCGCTTATCGGTATTAAGGACACAATCTATCTTTGTTTTAACCTTATTAGACTTCAAATTACCATTTCGAATACTAATAACAACCATAAGCTGCCATTCCAGCACCCGTTCTATTGCACATCTTCTAATTCATTCAGACTGATATACCCAGTCGACTTAATATCCACACAGTTCAGGTTCTAGTCATACTGTGAACTCTTCATTATTTATTCGATTAAGTTGTATGTCGTCGCTGATTGTTACTACTTTATTTCACCTTAACAAACCTAATAATCACTATGCAATGTTACATGTGCATTATTCAATTTTAATTTTCATCATTGACTGAAGCTAAGATTCATTTTATGCAATGCTAGCAGTTCTACCATCAATAGAGAGTACTGTCATTTTATATTGTGTTAAATTTTCATTTTTCTTCTCTCTATTTCAACTAGCATGTGTCTTCTTAACAGTGATTTATAACTATTTTAAGAACATAAAACATGATTAGCGAACCAGGTTAAAGCCCATAATTTTTTTTATCCCTCTGCTTATTAATTGGATGATGCTACAAAGTCCAAAACAAAATGGTCAGGGATGTGCGGATGTTAATTTTAAAGGTGGAAATAAGAAAGTCAGAAAATCATTGGGCCACAACTGATTTTGTCACATTCCTTGACATATATTTCAGCCTGGAAGCATTACTCTTATTAATCACCAAGTACTCATAGACCAACATAGCACGAAGACACAACACTGCAACAACCATAGAAAAATTGTTTAATATTTGCAGTTGTATGTACGATTTTCAATTATAACCAAAAATACTACAATACATAAACATATTATTTATTTCATGTACCTATGAGACTACGGATGGTCAACTCTATTAATGAAAGACAATTGGTTAATGAGGAGTTGCTTTTTTTATCTGTATTCTACTAGTTTTTTGGTTTTATTTTTTGAAAATCCCTGTCATATTTTGATCAACTATGTGAAAATCAATCATAGAACTATCAGTCTCGCCTTATTATGAAGTTAAAGCATTTTCATGCACTATCATTGAATTCTGAAGTCAATCATTTGTACAATTGCATAAAATAGATTATATTAAACTCTAGTGGGCAGTATTCCACATCCAACTAAGAATTAATTAAATTTTAAGTAATGCTTGGTTCAGTAAACCAAATGGATTTCATAAATAATAGAATAACTTATATGCATTTTTTAATTAAAATCGAACGAAGGTTGCAATCATAGCTCCGGGAACACAAACCTGACATCGTGGTTGATGCTTATGAATTGAAATATATATATAAATAGAAAATTATGCAAGTTTGTAGGCAAAAAAATGTAAAAATCAATCAACAAAGTCTTGAAATCCTCTAATCATCGATGATAATGCATTTAAACAGAACTATTTTACAACGTGACTAAAAATCAAAGTGGATAACAAAGAAAATATGTTAACTTCTAAAATGCTGAACCGATTTTTTTTGGGAACAATATAGAACTCAGACAGAATAACAGAAATCAACCAAAAATTTAATCCATCCATAGGAAGACAACTAAGAATGAAATAACAACAAATACTACAAATCAGAATGAATCGCAAGAAGAGAAATATCGAAATAATCGCAAGAAGAGCAATGAAATAATCACAACGTTGTAGGTGACATTGTCATATTTTGATCAACTATGTAACTGTACTAATCGGAACTACCCGTTGAAGCATAGGAAGCGACGCTACATCAGTCTCGCCTTACTTATTATCTAGTCTTAACAATATTTTTTGATTGGTATTAGGCATGCTAACGTAATCTTATCTTCCTGATTTCCTATATGTGAATCTACTCACTCAAAAGTTTAGTCTGACTATACTATGTATTGGGACAACCTAGCTTAGTCCTATGCTGTTCAACTCCCAAAAATAAAGACTATACAGTCATGGGTTATGATAATGTGATAATGACAAATATAAATATGTGTTAATGTAACTGATCAAATAACGACATAAACATAAAACATTTCTTTAAGAATCTATTAGTTAAAGACACACGCACACACAAAAAATCAATCATGTTACACTCAAGAGACCCTCCATCAATAAATGTAGAAATAATCCATGCCCCCTCTTATTCATCCCCTTAAAATCCACCCTTTTTCAGCGAAAAATTTCTGAAACAAAACAAAATTTCATAGGCTGTTCCTATCAAGATCATCTTCATGAAAATTACACCTTTTCAAAACCTTTAATACATTGAAAATTATATTTAAAATCGACAATAAAAAAAAATTGATTGCTTAAATTGAGTTATAATGTTGAATAAGATACAAAAGTTTCAAATAGTTTTTAAATTGGCATAAATGATTTTGACAGTATAAGACACAAACTTTGGCTTATTTCAAAACATTTTTATGAGTTGAAATAAATCAGAAGATTTTAGAAGTAGATATCTGTTTTCTTGAAGGATGTAGAACCTATCCCATACACATGAAATATGTAAAGATAAAGTGTATAGTGCATTGACTGAGTTTTGTGAAAATTATAACTGAGCAATGGTGCTCAGTTATAACTGAGCCGCGACGCTCAGTTTTAACTGAGCCACGATGCTCAGTTTTAACTGAGCCATGGCATATGAATCCGTTTATCGAGTTTAAATTCTGTAATAAAAGCAAGTTTGACTTAGCATGTGCATGGTTTGAAAACCATCGAAATATATAACAACATTCTTACAAACTAAGTTTGTTTGTTGGTTTCGCGTTGACATCAAAAATAAAATAGTACCATACATGCCCAAAAAACAGCATACACTGTTACATCGGGCTATGGTTTATGCTCAATTCCATCATCCTAATTCCTTATTTTGGCATACGACATTATATAATTTTATATTGTTTTGAAAACAGACCTACCGTTTAGTTACTACTAATAAATAAAACATACACATTGTTCTTGCTTCGCGCGTTCTCATTGTTTATAGTTGATATTGCATGCATATTTGCATGACTATAACGACCTATTTGTTAATATGGTCGGTCCTGGCATAGGTTCTTAACTAATAATAAAGAAAAGGGGTTACCTACACATTTTTCAGCGGCACATGGAAGTATTTCCCTAATTTTTTTACTTGTATGTGTTATTTTCCAAACAAGAGTTCGTGTAGGTTGGCTCTCCGATTTTCCCTTTTCTAGTAAAATATACAAACAAATACATATATTATAATTTATCGTAAAGTTTACTTATCAAATCTGAACTACATACCATATCATTGTTGGAAATAAACTTGGTTTTTAAGGAAACATTGATTATGTGATAAATTTTATTCTTGTATTTAGGGAAGCACAAAATATATGGTAATAAATATTAGAGTTATCAAAATAAGATTAGAGAAGAATCTAGACTAAACAAATATGTAAAATGAAGAAAAGTCTAGAAAAAGAAAAGTCTAGATATTCTCTCTTATATAAATTATGATGTAATCACTCATTTGTATCAATCAATGATCAATCAAGAAAAAAGAATCAAGCAATAAAAATATTTTTCTCCTCCCTTAAAATATTCTACTTTCTTCTAATTTGTTTCTCTTCCTCCACATAAATTTTTAACAAAGTGGTATCGGAGCAACACAAATTTTCCAACAAAGTGGTGTCAGAGCCTGGTTGAAATTATGGCATTTCTATTTCTTTCGACGTTTGTTCTCACAAAAGAGAATTTTGAGGAATGGAGCAGTAGGAAAAAAGAGGAGCTAATCTCCAAAGGTCTGTGGGAAATTGTTGAAAATGGATATGAATGGCGTAAAGACGTCAAAAGCATGTCGCAAATGGACAAGAAAGCCTTTGTGAAATTAAAACGGAATGATTACCGTGCTCTTTCTGTGATTGCTGAGAACGTCGATGAGAAAGCTTCGGATCTCATTTTTAGAGGAAGGTGTACAAAAGATTCATGGAATCTCTTGAAAAAGGTGTATGGAAAAGATGATGCAAAGATAATAAATGAAGATAAGTTGATTGATGAGAAAGATGAAAAGAAGGATAGCGAAAGTGTGAACGAGAAGGAGCAAGAGAAGAAGAAAGAAGAGACTGTGGCAGAGCCTATGAAAGAAGAGATGATGGATGAGACAGAGGAAGAGAAGTTGGACGAAGAAAAACTTTTAGAGAATAAAGAAGAAGAAGATGCAATTGCTGAAGAAAAGCAAGAAGCTGTAGTGGAGAATACCACTAACCATATTGATGTGACACTAGCAGAGAACAAAAGAGAAGAAAAGGCAAAGGTTATCAATAGGGAAGAAAACCACGAAGAAGACTTCAAAGATGGACAAGAGAGAGCTGAAATCGTGATTAAAGAAATTAAAAGTAAGAAGTCACTAATAATTGAAGAAGAAATCAAAGAGAAAGTCAAAGATAAAGAAGTTGAAGAGCTTACCAAAACAAATGAAGTGAAGAAAGAGAGCGTCAAAGAGTTAAATATAAAAGAGAGTGGAGAAGACAAAGACAAAGAAGATGAAGCTAATGACAAAAAGTATGAATGGAAAGGTAACGAAAATGGAGAACAGAAGAAACAAGGAGAAACTGAAGAGCTAGGTGAAAATTTGAAGCACAGTAATTTTTTTGAAGAGATTTGGAAAACAAATAAAGAAATCGAATTGGTCAAAGATTGCAGAAGTGATTTTTTGAAAGAATTCAAAGACACCATATATGACTCATTCAAAATTAATGACACGGGAACAAAATGGAAGTTAGAACACACACTTTTTGGAACGTCTTGTGCAAATGAAGGAGGACAAAATGAATGGAGCACTATTGAAGAAATTGCATCGAAGATCTTCATATTGGGAAAGAGAAAGAAACGAAAAAAGAAAATTTGGATAATTTCTTTAGTCCTACCAAAGCACGTAAAATACAAAGAATCAAAATCATGCATCAATTTGCAAAACCAAGTTTACGGGGGGATGTTGGAAATAAACTTGGTTTTTAAGGAAACATTGATTATGTGATAAATTTTATTCTTGTATTTAGGGAAGCACAAAATATATGGTAATAAATATTAGAGTTATCAAAATAAGATTAGAGAAGAATCTAGACTAAACAAATATGTAAAATGAAGAAAAGTCTAGAAAAAGAAAAGTCTAGATATTCTCTCTTATATAAATTATGATGTAATCACTCATTTGTATCAATCAATGATCAATCAAGAAAAAAGAATCAAGCAATAAAAATATTTTTCTCCTCCCTTAAAATATTCTACTTTCTTCTAATTTGTTTCTCTTCCTCCACATAAATTTTTAACAATCATCATATAGCCTTCTCTACGGTTTTCTGCCCAATGTTTGATTTATAGTAACCTTTTCTTTGTTTTTAGAATTCTTCTTGCATTATTTTCTCTCCTACAAAAACACATGAAGATAATCAATTTTTATGCAGTTCTCAGAAAATCAAAAGAGTACATATCCTACATTTCCGAAGAAAAAAAATGTAAATTATTACACAATGAGTAAAAAAATTTCCATAAAGAATGCAAAACTTAAAGAGTACACTGATACCTCTTGTTTGTGTAAAAAAGAATACAAAGAAAAAAAAAATTAAGTGCAGGACATTTGCACTTCTTAAAAATGAAAATGTTGACCCTCTGCTCTTTTCGAGAAACATATGCAAACGATAGAAAAGTGTAGAATAACTGAAACAACTTAAATCCATATTGTATACTATTTTTAAATAAAAAACAATAAAACAAAGATGTTTTAGACAATTAAACTAAGAAGTATGACTTTAGGTCAAAACTGAAAAAATGACACGCGAACATTTTAAAATTAATTATACAGATGGTAACGAAGCAACATGTTCCATGTACAGAAAGGAAACTATGAAATATGGCTCAGAATGAAGATATCACGTGCTTTAATTAAAAGTACAAAAGTAAATCCAACAAATGCAAATTGCCTTCAAAAGATATACCAAGCTGCAGAAAACATTCAGTTAGATAGTTTTTAAGCATTAATAATACATAAAAAATATTGATCAAGAAAAGTGCAAAGCTCATGTATATTAATATGTTTGGAAATTACATAAATCTTCGTGAAATCAGACCTGTGGTGTTCCCAATTATATATGTTTCTGTTTTTTTATCGAATAACTTTAATTTCTGATTTTTATAGGGTTAAAAAATGAACTAGTTACTGGTTTTTGATTATTGGTTGGAGGTTATCATGTTCAATTTTATTAGTAGTTTGCATACAGATATTGCAACACGCCTCATAATTATTGGTTGGAGGTTATCATGTTCAATTTTGTTCCTCTGCAATCTGTTCGTATGTTTAAACAAATTAAGTGCATGCTCCTGCCACACGCCTTATAATTTAATACTTTATGTCCCCCTAACTATATCAGATTTATAAGTTAGCAGTTGGATCAAGACAATGAAACTCAATAATAAAAAATTTGTCAAATCTAAAAAACATGAAATCAAACAGACTTCAAATCTAAAAAACATGAAATCATATGTAAAGGAACAATACAGAACCAGTATGGACCAAACATGACTTCGAGGCGGAAAGCTAAAGGAAGTGTAACACCCCGCATTTTTTAATATAATTAAAAATGTATATATATGCATAGATAGGTTAACAATGGTGATGTACAATGAAAATTACTTAACATGAAAGAGAAGGAAAGATTAATTCAATGGCAGTGTACGTAATGGAGAAGATAATAAAATAAGGATACTTAATTTAAATATCAGAAATTAAGTAAAATGAACATCACCATTGCATTCGTCTCAGAGTTCTACATGAAATAAAGTCCAAGTTTTCGAAAATTGGACTCCGTATGAAAGAGTTATGGCCTTCGGAAGATTCAAAACAGTTCGATATTCGACCCAGGCAGCTGGGCGGGAAATTTCCCGCCCAGAACAGGGCAGGTCGACCTGGGGGTCAGGTCGACCTGGGGGACGACCTGGAGGTTGACCTACCCCAGATCTAGGCAGTTTTTGTTCCTGTGACGTGGTTTGACGTGCTGTACAGACCAGATGGCTGCTAGGTCAATCCTAGGGCTCTAAAACACTTTCTACACCTATAAAATAGTGCCTAGACCTAACCTAATTCATAAAAAATCTCTATGACGCCTCCATGCCGCCAAACATGGACGCCGCCCCAAGACCTTAAACTAGATTGTAAGTTCTTCAGCAACTTTGGAGTTTAATCGAATCAAGAAGCAAAATTCTTCATCAACGATTCAAGCTCTTCACCAATAATCAAATAAAAAGGTTAAATCAGCGTTCTACATCAACAATAAATCGCTTATTTCTCTAATCTAGTCAATGTGAGTGAATTTGAACTATATTTGTTGTATAATGTTGCTTCTATCGTTTACCATTCCCCATAATGAATATGATGTTAATTTAATAAGATCTGTTATCTCGAACCTAGACGAAATCTTATTATACAATACGCACGATTGGAATATGGGGATATTGGAATATAATCTGTAATTTTGGGGTTTATGGCATAACAATTGTTATTGCATATATTGGGCATAATCTATTTTATGCAGTCGAGGAATATAATCTATAATGTTGAAGTTATGTAAGTTTGACATAATTATCATTGGATATGGAATTGGTATAATTCAATATTAACAACATGTAATTGGATAACATGGATTGGTGAAATTTATTTGTGACTTGTTCGCTAAAGATATTTCTATTGAATTAGAAAATCGTCACGAATATTGAAATAACCGCAAGTGCACGGCGTACTATTGTAATACGTAGTGAGTGCGAGTCGATCCACAGGGAAAGAAGTAATTTCAATTTTATTCACTCAAATTAAACCAAACTTTGAATTGTTCTAACTAATAACAACTAATGAAACCAGAAACGAATTTGAGAGCAAAATATGAATTTAGAGAGTAATTTAAGGTAAATCCATTCTCACATTTATGTAAGTTATCAAACATAAAATGTATGATCTCAATAAGTGATATAAATGCAACATTTAAACCACTTATGATTCTCATGAAAATGAAACTAAAGCAAAACTATTCTAAGTATGGTCTATGAACTATTGGCTAGAACTATAGACCATCAAATTTTGTTCATACTTTCATTTCAAAATCAATAATCACTTAGCAAATATTGATGTAACTTGTGTTTATATTGAATATGAATAGATCATTTGCAAATGCAACATAACCTATCAAACCCATATGTATAAACTTACATCAATGTTCACTAACATGAAGCATATATTAAAGATCACAAATCATACACATGTTGAACTTACACAAAGTTAGAGAGCATCATTACCCCTAAATCAAGGGATTAGCCACTCATATGTGTTATCATAGCAACATATGTAAGTTTCAACATTAGAAAATTAAGCAAAATGAAAGAAAAACTAAGTAGAACAAGAAGAGAACTAAACTAAGAACATAAAGTAAATCTAAGCTATGAACATGAAAGTAAATCTAATCTATGAACATGAATGTAAATAAATTTAAACAATGAACATAAAGTAGAGCATAGAAATTAAAAGAGACATAAGATAGACAAAAAAGAAATAGGCTTGGAAGCCATTTTTATTTATTTGTTCACTTACACTTTCATATATAAAAAGGAGATGCAAAATACATGAAACAAAGGGGTATATATACATGATCAAAAACCCTAAAACCCTAATCACTTTTCTTGGGAAGTCCCCAAAATGCCCATTCATGAAGCTTCTAATTGATATTAGCCACTAATATGTCATGTAGAAAGCATGAGGCCTTTTGTCCCATTCAATAATATGAAGCAAGTGGGCTAGTTGAAAGATGGGCCCTCCACTATCCATAAGATGTATTAATTCTTTGCCTTCTCTTGTGCATGCTTTCCTTCATTTCTTCATGTGTATATATCATTTTAGCTCCTAAATTCCTACAAGAGTAAATAAAAAGGAACGAGTAAAAGATTTCACAAATTAAAACATGCACAAGTGACCCCCTTTTTTCCCAAAATAAGTGATGATTTTGAAAATATTTAAAACATGGTTTGATCACATAAAATACCCAAAAATGTTCATTTATTAAACTAAACAAGATTAAATATGTGAATATAAATGTGCATTTTTACGTGCACATCAAATACCCCCACACTTATCTTTTTATTCGTCCTCGAATAAAGTAAAGAAACTAAGATAAATCCACTTTCATAGGGAGCACGATTGCATTGAGCGTATGTAACAAGCCGTTAAACCTCTGGGTGTCCCCAGTAGGACGAGTGTGTCTCGTGAGGGTTTTCAGCGGATACTACCCACAAAATCCAAATGTTAAATGTAAAAAGTATTTACAAAATGCAAGATTAGAAAATATGTACAAGATGAATGCAAGATTATTTACAAATGGGTTATTCACTTTTAAATTTTTACACGAAGGAGTTAACACAAGTTTGGGTCGTCACTATGAAATTTAAGTCCGTTACTAATCAAAACTTCAAACAAAAGTCAGTTATCGTATCGCTACAAACTCCTCCAGCTTGGCCAGTTGTTTTGGTAAAAACATAGTGCAAATATGAAATGAATTCTGTAATCGATATCAACAATCGCAAGATGGCATCTTTAATTACTTTTGGTTAGCAAGTTAGGTCAAATAAGTGAAGAGTGTGCTTGGATTTCAAGTGTTAACTCTCTCTTTATTACAAAATATTTACATTATTATTATTTACAAATACCTAGGTATACCACCACTACACTGCACTACGACTTACGTGAGGGTCAGTAATCCTAAGGTGTCCAACTCATAAAATGAGACCAAGATATACCGACGCTGACTTTGTCAACAAGGTGCCGGATAGAGCTTGGCGGGTTTGCACACCAACGCCAGATGTACAAGCAATGTTGGATACCCTTGGATTATTATATATATATATATATTCCTTTTTTTAAGAGAGAGAGAGTTTAGCGAGAATATCTTAGCACAACTTTACTTAAACGATCTAAAATGTTAACGTAAGTAATCTAAATTAACCATTCATTTAATCGGATTACAATTTAGAAAACATTTCATACTCATCACCTACGAATCTCCCTATAAACCAGTTACACCAAATTTGCTCATATTTCAAACTTTTCTTTTGTTATCCATTAAGAGAAGTAAATTCCAAATATTTTAATCGTACGGTCAAAATTGTATGCTAACTTCATCATGTTATATATTAAAAATAAATAAAAATGCAAAACTTTTTTTTTTGGTTTTAAAGAAAAAGAAAAAGGGGAACTTTACAACTTAAACTATGCAAAATAAAATGAAAATGAGACTCCCCCCCCCCCCCCACACTTAATTTTCGACAGTGTCCCCACAGTCAATGCATGACACAATGAGTGAACGGAAGAGAAATATTTACATATTTACAAAGGAGGGTTAACTTAACTTTCTTACTTGACGTAGCATGGCTCATGAAGAATCATGAGCTCCTCCTCTCGATCAGTGGGTAATTCCAAGAATTGTTTTAGACGTTGATCGTTGACTTTGAATATGGCTCCATCCCTCGGATTTTCTATTTCGCTGGCACCATGTGGAAAAACAGTTCGAACAACGTATGGTCCGGTCCATCTTGACTTTAATTTTCCAGGGAATAAATGAAGTCGTGAGTCATATAATAGAACTTTTTGGTTTGGCAAAAACTTTTTTCTTAGGATTGAGTTGTCATGAAAAACTTTGGTTCTTTCCTTGTAAATTTTCGCATTTTCATAAGCGTCATTCCTAAGTTCTTCTAATTCATTGAGTTGCAATTTTCGGTTTTCGCCAGCTTGTTCAAGATCAAGGTTTAAGTTTTTTATTGCCCAAAGTGCTTTATGTTCAATTTCAACGGGTAAATGACAGGCTTTACCATAGACTAATCGGAAAGGGGACATTCCAAGATTAGTTTTAAAAGCAGTACGGTAAGCCCAAAGCGCGTCGATCAATTTCTGTGACCAATCTTTTCGGTTTTTATTTACAGTTTTCTCCAGAATCTGTTTTATTTGACGATACGACACTTCGACTTGACCACACGTTTGCGGATGATAAGGTGTGGACAACTTGTGGGTTATCGAGTATTTTTTCATTAAGGATTCAAAAGATCGATTACAGAAATGTGTTCCATTATCGCTTATTATCGTGCGTGGTGTGCCGAACCTCGAAAAGATGTTTTCTTTTAGGAATTTCACGACAATTTTATGATCATTTGTTTTACATGGAATGACTTCGACCCATTTCGAAACATAATCAACGGCAAGAAGAATGTACAAGTTTCTGAAAGAATTTGGGAATGGTCCCATAAAGTCAATACCCCAAACGTCGAAGATTTCGATTGTAAGGATGGGGTTTAAAGGCATCATATTTCGTCGAGAAATCTTTCCTAGCATTTGGAAACGACTACAAGTTTTACAGAATTCGAACGCATCCTTAAAGAAATTGGGCCAATAAAAACTACATTGAAGCACCTTTTCGGCGGTTTTCCTAGGACCAAAATGTCCACCGCACGCATGATCATGGCAGAACGAGAGAACACTCCTAATTTCGCTATCAGGAATGCATCGACGAAAGATTTGGTTCGGACAATACTTAAACAAGTATGGGTCGTCCCAGTAGAAGTATTTCACTTGGGACAGAAATTTGTATTTATCTTGTTTGGACCAAAAAGAGGGAGTTTCCTTAGTGACTAGATAGTTCACTATGTCGGCGAACCAAGGATCGATTGAAACAGAAAGGAGTTGTTCGTCAGGAAAGTTTTCGTTGATCGACAAAGAAGATGGTGCATTCGGAAGACGAGACAAGTGATCGGCTATAACGTTGTTGGATCTTTTTTGTCTTTGATTGTAATATCGAATTCCTGGAGTAAAAGTATCCATCGAATTAAGTGTGACTTAGCGTCCTTTTTAGCAAAAAGGTGTCGAAGAGCAGAATGGTCAGTGTAGACCGTGATGTGAGAACCAATCAAGTAAGATCGAAACTTCTCGAGTGCAAAAACAACAGCTAAAAGTTCTTTTTCAGTGGTCGTATAATTGAGTTGAGCGTCATTCAAGGTCATACTCGCATAGTAAATTACGTGAAGGATTTTGTTGATGCGTTGTCCTAAGACAGCACCGCGAAGTTAGAAGCGTCACACATGATTTCAAAAGGTAGTTCCCAGTTGGGAGAGCAGATTATCGAGGCTGAAATGAGTTCATTTTTAAGACGTTCAAAAGAAGCGACACATTCAAAGTTAAAGTCGAATGGGACGTCCTTACCTAGAAGAGTAGTCAAAGGACGAGCGATTTTGCTGAAATCTTTCACAAAGCGTCCGTAAAAGCCTGCATGCCCTAGAAATGAACGAATGTCCTTAACGCATTTTGGAATGGGTAGTTTTGAAATAACGTCAACTTTCGCTTTATCTACCTCATTGCCATTATTTAAAATTATGTGTCCAAGGACAATGCCTTGTTTGACCATAAAGTGACATTTCCCCCAATTCAACGTTAAGTGTTTTTCTTTACATCGATTCAAAACAAGTTCAAGATGATGTAAGCACGAGGAAAAAGAATCGCCAAAGATCGAAAAATCATCCATAAAAACTTCAAGGAAGAGTTCGATCATATCGGAAAAAATGCCAACCATACATCGTTGGAAAGTCGCAGGAGCGTTGCAAAGTCCGAAAGGTATACGTCGATAAGCGAAAGTACCAAATGGACATGTGAAAGTCGTTTTCTCTCGATCTTCGGGAGTGATTGGGATTTGGTTATAGCCGGAATAACCATCAAGAAAGCAATAGAATTCGTGATCGGCTAAACGTTCAAGCATTTGATCGATGAAGGGAGGAGGAAAGTGGTCTTTACGTGTTGCAGCATTCAATTTTTGATAATCAATGCAAACACGCCAACTCGTTTGAGTCCGAGTAGGAAGAAGTTCGTTTTGTTTGTTTGCGACGACGGCAAGTCCGGACTTTTTAGGAACAACGTGAATGGGGCTGACCATAAGCTATCAGAAAAGGGGTAAATGATACCGTTGTCAAGAAGTTTAATAATTTCTTCACGAACTACCTCTTTCATCTTTGGGTTAAGCCTACGTTGCGCTTCGCGAGTGGGTTTGGCTTCGTTGGTTAAGTGAATTCGATGTTGAACGATTGCGGGGCTAATTCCCTTGATGTCAGAAATGGACCAACCGATTGCGTCTTTGTTTTTAGAAAGAGTTGAAAGAAGAGAAATTTCCTGATCACGAGTTAAATTTGAAGAAATTATGACAGGACAAGTATCGTTACCACCAAAGTAAACATACTTAAGGTGATCGGGAAGAGGTTTAAGATCCAACTTTGGTGGTTTCTCGATCAAAGAACTTGGTTAAGATTCAGGCTCAACTAAAAGTGATTCAAATGGAAGCTTGTATTCAACTTCATTAGGAGCGTCATGGAACAATTTTTCATACTTGGCCTCACACTCATCATTAAGGTCAATCGATTCGTTTTCGGAATTTTCATGAATGGCATTAACTTCCAAGGTTTGGTCACACGATTCATTCGAATGACTTTCAAGATTGAAAATATTAAGATCTAGAGTCATGTTTCCAAAAGAGATTTGCATTGAACCGTTGCGACAATTTATTAAAGCATTTGAAGTAGCCAAAAAGGGTCGACCTAAAATCAATGGAATTTGACTCGTCGGATTATTGACAGGTTGAGTTTCCAGAACAATGAAATCGACAGGGAATATGAATTGACAAACTTTGATGAGTACGTCCTCGATTTCTCTGATGGGTTTCTTAATTGAACGATCAGCAAATTGAAGAGTTATTTTCATTGGCTTAAGTTTACCCAAACCAAGTTGTTGGTAAACGGAATATCGAATCAAATTGACACTTGCACCCAAATCAACTAGGCATTTGTTAATTGTTTTATCTCCTATCGTGCATGAGATTGTAGGGCATCCAGGATCTTTGTATTTAACGGGGATCGATTGGGTCAAGACGTCGCTAAGTCCGGCAGCTAAGAAGACTTTTTTGGGTACATGAGTGTGTCGCTTTTGGGTACACAAGTCTTTGAGAAATTTAGCATAGATGGGGACTTGTTGAATGATGTCAGGAAGAGGGATGTTAACTTTCACTTGTTTGAAAATTTCCAACATCTTTTCCATTTGGTCAGAATGTTTCTTTGGTCAAAGACGATGAGGAAATGGAATAAGAAACTCAGTAGGTCGGTCTACTTGAGTTGGAGAAGAATTAGACTCAGAATTTGGATCAAGATCATTTGTGGTTTTAGAAGAGTCGAGAGGAAGATCCGGTACATTATTTGGGTTTTCAACTTGATTATCGATTTTCTTACTGGATCGTAAAGTCGTGATAGCATTTAACTGAGTTACATTGCTATCCTGAATGACATGAGATTGGTTTTGATTTGGATTCTGGCTCTTGGGGTTTGGAATGGGTTGACTCGGGAGAGTGCCTCTTTCCCGTTCACTTACGGACATGGCTAACTGACTCATTTGCATTTCAAGTTTAGCGATTGATTGACTCGTGTTTTGCATGTACGAAGTCAATAAATTTTGCAAATTGTTATTTGATTGGAGATTTTGAGTCATTTCTTTAGTCAATGTTTCGAGACTTTTCTCAAGTGAAGACAATCGTTTTTCATCTTGGGGAACAAAAGATTGTTGCACTTGATTTTGAGAAGGTGGCGCAAAATTTTGGAATTGATTTTGTTGAAAGGGGGGATTTGAAGGATTATTCGAAAAAGGTTGAAATGAGGGTCGAACCAAATTCGAATTTGGGTTGTTTTGGGTCCACGAGAAGTTAGGATGATTTCTCCAACCAGGATTATACGTTGGAGAGAATGGGTTGTTCCTAACTTTGTTGAAAGCGTTGAGTTGTTCTAACGAGTGTGGGCATTGATCGGCAATATGGGCAGGATTGTTACATTTAAAACACGAGGGTTGAGAAGTTTGAGCTTGATTCATTTGATTTGATGAAAGGACATTATCGAATTTAGTTAACATCGCGTCGATTTTCGCTTCTAAAGCCGATGAAGATCCTACCGCATGAGCGTTTGATCGGGAATAAATCGATTTCTCGTTAGATCGTTCCCACTGAGCTGATTTTTCGGCCAAGTTTTTGAGAAATTTCCAAGCGGCATCGTGATTTTGAGCTAGAAAGTTTCCTTGGCACATTGATTCAAGCATGGTTCGAGAGTTATTTTCGAGTCCATCGTATAAAATTTGACAAAGAGTCCATTTTTTAAAATTGTGGTGTGGACATTTGACTAGAAGTTCTTTAAATCTTTCAAAATATTTAGCAAAGGATTCACCCCCATATTGATGAAAATTGACGATTTCGTTTCGAATTTTGGAAGTTTTTTTCCAAGGGGTAAAATTTCTTAAGGAACACTTTCACAAATTCATCCCACGTTCCAATTGTATTTGAAGGCAAGCTATACAACCATTTTTCGGCGTAATCGGTAAGTGCAAATGGAATTAACCTAAGTTTGATTCCATCGTCACTTAGTTGTTGAAATTTCATGGTTGCACAAACTTGTTCAAATTTTGTTAAGAAAATGTAAGGGTCATCACGTTCAAAATTGCCGAATATTGGAAGAGTATTTATGTGATTTGAATGAATTTCAAAGTGATTACCCGTTGGGGCAGGCAATATGATGCAAGAAGGAATGGAAACTCGATCGGGGAAGATTCTATCCATAAGAGTTCGAGGGGGGTTTTCTTCGCCCATGGTTGAAGGGATGTTCGTTCGAACTAAATGATTAGTGGAAGAGTCACGTGTCCAACGATTCGTATTAGTGTCGTGAGTCCAAATACTCATGCACTAGCGAGAAGAATAAGAGAAGACGAACAAGTTTAAGAAGAGAAGCGAATATTTTTTTCTTTACAAAATAAGAAGTGTTTTGATTATTATTTTTGATTAAAAAAACGATTTGATTTACAAATGAAGATGATTTTTTTTTGTATTTTTGATTTTTTTTTTATATATGCATGAATCTAATGCAACTAAATGAATGAGAAGATTAACTACAAAATTTTCTGTCCTTAGTGGCTCCTAACCCAAAACTATATAATGACACGTTTGATTAAATTAAACAAAAAAATTCTCATCCAGTTAACGGACAGGAGTTATCGGTGCACCATGAATCACCCTAGAAATGCAACCGAAGGTTTAAGTACCTTCAGAGGAACAACCGAAATAATATTTGCAAATCACCGTAATATTTATTAGCGGTTATTTCTCTGCTGTAGTCTAGAAACCAAGAAATAATTCGTTCAAAATAAATCAACAATCAAAATATAATTAAGCCCTAAATGAGCCCGCGACTCCCTTAAGTCCAACGTCTAATCGTTATTATTAGTCAATTTCTATGATGATATGCAATTTTCTGGGCTAAGGAAGGGTAATGAATTCCCCACATTATGTGAATTGGGGGGTGCTCTTAAGAAAAGAAAATAAAATGAGATGAATGCAAAATAGAAATTAAACGTGTATTAACAATGCAACTACGAATGATTTTAATTTTGTTTTTGGATTTTTAATGCAAATGCAAGCAAACAACAATGCGATTAAAATAAAGGGGTTAAAACACGATACCAGTGGGTCTGAATTTATTAGCAATTTTTTTTAGCGAGCATGCAAAGCGGCGCAAAGCAAGGCGAGCCAACCAAGCAAAGCAAGAAATTCTTTTTTTTTATCTGCTTTGACTACCTGAAAAAGGGGAGATGAGATATAAACAAATGAAAAGAGAAAGTTTTTTTTAATAAGAGAAAATCAAAATAAAAACAAAAGGAAACTAAAGGCAATATGAGTCAAAAACAAAATAAAAAAATGCAAATTATAACAAGAAAACAAAACACAAGAAAACAAAATAACTAAAGGAAATGATTTTTTTAAAGAAATAGTTAACAAAGAAAAACTGATAATAAAGGCAAGCTAAAAACTAAAACAACATTAAGCCAAGGCCAGTAAAGCAAGTAACTTTTTATTAAAAATTTGAAACAAAAAACTAGTTACAATTAAAAGGTAACTTGCAACAACAATTAACAAGCCAAGTATCTCAAAACAAATCGCACTGGCCCAAATAGTTAAACCACACCCGAATAGTTAAGCCTTGGGCCCAATAGGCCACGCAATATCTTTCCAGAAGGAACGGTTGTTCCTCAAACAAACTAAAAATAAAAAGGAACCCCAAACTAAACACACGGAAGGCTTAAAAAAGGAAGAAAATCGAGATTAAGAAAGGGGGACGAACAACGGTTTTTGAATTTGCCACTTGGAGTTTTGAATCTGGAGTTTGTCGAGTGGCTAAGTGGAATTGTAGGCAGTTCGATTTAGGAGTTAAACTAGAGTTCGTGGTTGCGGATGGAAGGTGAAGTGCAGTTGAATGGTGGTCGAGTTTAGTGCAGAGGGGAGTAAGGCTGTATGGTTGGAGTTTTGAGTGGTGTTGAATGCTGGTTTGGGTGGTGGTAATGTGCAGGGTGATATTGGAAGAGTTGATTGTCGTTTTTGGCAAAGGAAGGCTGCGGATTTGGATGCAAACTTTTGGGTAAGAAGTTTGTTTCGTGGTGTATTGGTATGACGGTGAATAAGGGGGCTGAAAATGCAGGGAATTTTGAATAGGAGTTTGGTTATGAGGGGTTGTCGGAGTTGAACTACAATGGTGTTGAACGGGGATTGTATGGGTGGTGACTGGTCTTAGTTGAGGGTGATGACTGGAGGTTCGGAACTGCAGTTTGAATGAAGGAGTTGAAGTGAAGTGGGTTGTGAGGTAGAAGTATGCGAACAGGATGATGGATGATGGTACAGATTATTTGAGAGTGGAATTTGAGGCAGTATGGTTGAAGAAAGGGAGAGAGGAAATGAGAGGCAGAAATACACAGAAGTGTTTTGAAGCTGTAAACAAAACAGTGTATTGAAAATGTGCAATGAAATGGAATTTTTGCAAACAATATGTGTAAACCACTTTTTTTTCACAGAATAATCAAATGAAAAGCTAACAATGAACCAAAACCAACCTAGACAGTAACCAATGAAAAAAATTAAGTTCTAACAGAGCAAAAATGAAAAGAACTGAGGCAAGCTCAGCCAACAGAAGTTAACACAGAAAAACAGAAATGTAACTTGAACAGAAAATCACTAAATGACAGCAAAGAAGCACAACACAAATCTCCTTTTTATTTAATATAAGGAACAACAAATAACAAGAAAACTTGACTTGAAGAGTAAAACTAAAATCAAAATCTCTCCCTGGCAACGGCGCCAAAAACTTGTTCGCTAAACGATATTTCTATCGAATTAGAAAATCGTCACGAATATTGAAATAACCGCAAGTGCATGACGTACTATTGTAATACGTAGTGAGTGCGAGTCGATCCACCTGGAAAGAAGTAATTTCAATTTTATTCACTCAAATTAAACCAAACTTTGAATTGTTCTAACTAATAACAACTAATGAAACTAGAAACAAATTTGAGAGCTAAATATGAAATTAGAGAGTAATTTAGAGGTAAATCCACTCTCACATTTATGTAAGTTATCAAACATAAAATGTATGATCTCAATAAGTGATATAAATGCAACATTTAAACCACTTATGATTCTCATGAAAATGAAACTAAAGCAAAACTATTCTAAGTATGGTCTATGAACTATTGGCTAGAACTATAGATCATCAAATTTTGTTCATACTTTCATTTCAAAATCAATAATTACTTAGCAAATATTGATGTAACTTGTGTTTATATTGAATAAGAATAGATCATTTCCAAATGCAACATAACCTATCAAACCCATATGTATAAACTTACATCAATATTCACTAACATGAAGCACATATTAAAGATCACAAATCATACACATGTAGAACTTACACAAAATTAGAGAGCATCATTACCCCTAAATCAAGGGATTAGTCACTCATATGTGTTATAATAGCAACACATGTAAGTTTCAACACTAGAAAATAAAGCAAAATGAAAGAAAAACAAAGTAGAACAAGAAGAGAACTAAACTAAGAACATAAAGTAAATCTAAGCTATGAACATGAAAGTAAATCTAATCTATGAACATGAATGTAAATAAATCTAAACTATGAACATAAAGTAGAGCATAGAAATTAAAAGAGACATAAGATAGACATAAAAGAAATTGGCTGTGACAGCCCGCCCCGCACCAACCGACATTTACTCCAAAGGTGCGTTGTACACATGTCCAGCTAGCACGGAACGGGTCGTCAGAAGGAAAGGGAAGAAGGAAATGAACTAACACGGAACCTGTAAAATGTCTCACAGCGCATAGGATAAAATATAATAATAACATACTTGACATAAAACAGGCGAGACAGTGCATAAGCTGAAACAACTAACATAGCAGCGGAAAATCCAAGAACAACTTATGATCCAAAGTTAAACATTATTACAACTTTTCAAACTGTCTCAAAAGCAAAAGCGAGGTAAAGGAGGTACACTACTAATGCCCAAGTAGCGACCACCAACGACACAGGGAGAATATCTATATATCATACGTGGAAGCCTCCTGCAAGCCTCCGCATCAGCTACTCGCGCATCACCAGCTAACCTGTCTTTAGTCTGCTCGTGTGAGCACCCAGAGTAATAAGAGGAGACATAAAACTCTGGGTCAGACATAAAGCCTAGTATGAGCGATAAGCATCTAAACAGAACAATAACAGGTAGACCAAAAACATACCTGAACCTGGACCTGCAACCAAAGAGTTAGCACTACATACTGTACAACACTCTAAGGTGCCATATCAAACGGTGTAAAGATACGGAGGTGGGGGTGTGCATGTCATAGTGATGGCAAACAATCAAACATAGCATCCGTCCTCACATCTCTCACTCAGTGCTTAAAGCATACGATATTCACCACTTCGGTCACCCAACATACCTTGCTACGATCACTTTGCCCCATGAAGTCATAAATGGCTTCACTGCACTGATAACGTAGCCACTAATCCTTCGCTATGTCCACTTACCCCATGGAGTTATTCACCCCATCTGCGCTGGCTCATAGCCTTACCAATCCTTTACTATGTCCACTTGCCCCATGGAGTTATTCACCCCATCTGCGCTGGCTCATAGTCTTACTACGCATCACTTTGCCCCTCAAGTCATAATGACTCTACTGCACTGATAACGTAGTCTTGCTACCATCACCTTGCCCCTCGAGTCATAATGACTATACTGCACTGATAAGTAGCCCATCATCCAATTTCAGTGGTGAATCGAAGTTATGAACGTCGACAACTCCTTAGCACACGTCCCGCAGCAAAGCCCAACCATGAAGTGAACTCGTTGGTTCCCCATTGGATCCTGAGCTCTAACTTCCATTTGGACTACCTTTGCATCTCGGGTTATTGGTCAATACTGGGTCGAGTCGGATTCCCCTTCAAGCCATCGGTTCGGGTCGGGTCCACTACGTTGCGTCGGTTCATGGTCCTCCTCTGGCACGGTTCGGTTCAGGTCCACTCCATCGCGTCGGTTCGGGTCGGGTGTCCCACTTCGGGTCGAGTCGGGTGTCATCTCCCATCCAGTTCGTGCTTCCGCTCCGATTAGCTCCCTCGCCCTTCATTTGTTCCGATCCGATCCTCCTCCTTTAGCCGCTCCGATCCCCCTCCTTTATCCGATCCAATCCCAATATTGCTAGCATGGCCTTCCTTTTTGCCAGATTTCTCAAGTGTCAAGTTCCGATCCGAACGAATCCCTTGCCCAATTCAACTTATCCGATCTGAGCCACCATATCCGATCCGATCTGATCCTGCACTGTTTCCTGAAACTTTTCCAGCAAGTGTTTACGCCATTCGACGACGTTTTCGACCATTCTAACTATTGAAATCAATCACAAAGCATATCATATAGTCATAGCAACATGCATAATCAATCATAAACATCAAAACATTAACATGATAGGTTAAAATGGATCAAACATACCCAAAACCCCATATTTCCCCTTAAGCATGTTTAGGTGAAACTAATGATAGGATTAGCAAAACTTAACCAAATTAACCCAAATTCATATCAGAGGTCTAAAATATCATTTCGGATTTTATAAATATTTTTTTCAGAATTTTATCATGTTTAAATTCGCTAATTAACACTAATTACCCTTAATTAGCCATAATTAGTGAGGAACTATGCAAATCACTCACCTTAGCCACAAATAAACTAAGATCTGAAATAAATCTCTGATTTGATGTGAATCCCGATGCTAAACAGCAGCTCCAATGTTGATTTGGTGTAGATCTTCCTTGATTTGAAGTTGCTAAGCTTAATCCTTGATTAAAAGATGATTTGAAGGTGATTTAGAGGTTGGAGGCCATTTTTAGGGTTCCTTGGTGATAAGTGGAGGCTAAAAAACTGAAATGGAATGATTCTCTAACTCATTTCAGCCTTCCCATAACCCTAATCCCGAAATGGGTTATGGGCCTATTCACTAATCACCCTATTTGGCCTGGTTAAGTAATTTTTCACCTTCCAAACCTTAATTCAGCCATATCTCTCAAACGGTAAGTCCGTTTGGCTGTTATGACCACTCTACGGAAAGGTAAACCATCAAACGAATCTAATGGAAGTGGTTTCAGGTCAAAATTCATTTCCAATCAAAAGATATGGCCAAAACAAGATCAGCTAGGGGCAAAATGGTCATTTAAAAAATCGAAAAAAATCATGGACATGAGAAATGACTCTAATGGATGTTTCCCAAAGTTACATGACCATATGACTTCATATGGGAAAGAAATAAATATTCTACGATCCTCCGATGCGTAGAATGCGGGTTATTACATAGGCTTGGAAGCCATTTTTATTTATTTGATCACTTACACTTTCATATATAAAAAGGAGATGCAAAATACATGAAACAAAGGGTATATAGACATGATCGAAAACCCTAAAACGCTAATCACTTTCCTTGGGAAGTCACCAAAATGCCCATTCATGAAGCTTCTAATTGATATTAGCCACTAATATGTCATGTAGAAAGCGTGAGATCTTTTGTCCCATTCAATAATATGAAGCAAGTGGGCTAGTTGAAAGATGGGCCCTCCACTATCCATAAGATGTATTAATTCTTTGCCTTCTCTTGTGCATGCTTTCCTTCATCTCTTCATGTGTATATATCATTTTAGCTCCTAAATTCCTACAAGAGTAAATAACAAGGAACGCGTAAAAGATTTCACAAATTAAAACATGCACAAGTGATCCCCTTTTTTTTCCCAAAATAAGTGATGATTTTGAAAATATTTAAAACATGGTTTGATCACATAAATACCCAAAAATGTTCATTTATTAAACTAAACAAGAATAAATATGTGAATATAAATGTGCATTTTTTACGTGCACATCATGACTTGAAAAGTAAGCCTAGAGGGTGAATTAGATTATATGTACGAACGTGGGAATGTTGGGATATATATATATTGGGAAAATATTGATTATATGAAATTGGGTATAATTGGATATTGAAAATTGGCATGTTTGGGTATGAATAACATGGAATTAGTAAATTTGGCTATAACCGGATAATTTGGGTAATATGAAAATTGGCTAACTATTATGTAATTGGTGCAGTGAATGGAAAATTGGAAATAGGCATAAAAATGAAACGTAATTAAGTTGAATTTGGAACATATGACATGAATTTGAGGTTTGGGTGAAAGACGATTGTTACTGAACGCCTATGACACGAGGTTAGACGCGTTTGTGGTGTAAGACTGCCCGAAACCGCCTGACAAATCCAGCAACCACAATCGGACATCTAATGTGAGAGGCCAACGACAAGAACTAAAGGCGTAACGGTTTATGACACGAGGTTAGGCGTGTTTGTGGTGTAAGACTGCCCGGAACCGCCCGGCAAATCCAGTAGCCACGAACGGACGTCTAATGTGAGTGGTCATACATCGTTACGACATTATAAATAAATTAAGAAATACAAACCATAATAAGACATGTGGGTGACATGGGTATGGTTAGAGGGTTAAGTGGGTGATATAAATGACATGTAAAGCATAACTAACGTGGACTTAACCATTGTGAGACATGTGATGTAAGACATAACCTAGGTAAACTTAACCATAGTAAAACATGTGTAAGACATGGAAACTGTAATAAAAAGGGGGTTAAGTGGGACATGTGTGACATGTAAAACAGAATTTAGATATGCTTAACCAAATGGGACCCGTAACGGTATCATAAATTAATTGAATTGGGTAAAGTTTAAGTAATGGGTTAAGTAAAAGGAAGGGTTAAGTCAAATCTAAAATTAATGACACAGTACTGGGGGAATGATAATTACCTATTATAAACTAGAGTTGTGGTGATGTAAAATTAAATAATAGGCAAACTTGTCATAGGGACAAGGGCAGGTTATGACTTAAGATGTAATACAAGACTTGAAGGGTGGGACGACTTATACTATGAAATAAGTCAAATTTAAAATTAATGACAAGAAATGGGGAATGATAAATAACCTATTATGAATAAACTTAAATAAGGCAAGAAAGGATAATAGGTGGAAATAATAACTTATGGGACAAGATAAGTTATAGGAAACGATAAGGAAGACAAGATAACTTATATGTAAAGATATACTTAAATTAAGTGGTTTGGAAAGTTGAAATGCGAAATTTAAAATGATATAAGTTATATGAGTGGAAAAGAAGTAATTTGGAATCATATATGTTGGTTGGGTTGAGTAATTCTCTGGGTGCCAGTCTGATGTTGATTTCGGTCTTCGGGGCTGGTGTTTAGAGGGTTATTCTCCTAATCAGTATGTATGTGGGATATGGTATACTTAACTATGAAATAAGTGTAACATGTTGTTGTAACCCAAAAAGGGAATAATTTATGAAATTGGAAAATAACATGTTGTGGGCTTATTAATGGACTTAAGTGGGTTAAGTATAAATTGAATTAATAAGCAAGGGTAACTTGGTGAATACGAAAAAAAGGAAGCTAATGTGAATAACCAAGTTAAATGAGAAAGCTGACGAGGTGGCACAAGCGTGAAATAAATGGTTAGACTTAGGGTCTAATGACATATCAAACTAAGGCGCTTGAAGCAGTCCGTATGTTGTAGGATGAATAACCCAATGAGGTAGATCATGATGGTATCATAAGGCACGAGGAGAGCGCAAGTTCGCTATTTTGGCGGCTCCAACGGACTGGAAGGGGAAGCACGAGACTTCCGGAGACGTTAAAGGTGCTCTTGGTAGTCCTCTGTAGTGGTTTAGCTTCGGGCTAGGATTACAGAGGTTGGGTCTGCGCGGAACTACCAGGTGGGTGGGCCTTGACTGCACAAGTAGGGGGCAGTTAGAATGATGTACGTGGTGGCATTAAGGGTGGTTCGGCGATTGCCTCAAGCGGAGGTGGAGGGTCAAGACCAAACGATAGCAAGATCGTCGGACGCCTGTCACCAACAGCCTAAGGAATGCGAAATGACAAGAGCTAACCCCTAGATATCGTTAACCTTTGTTATCAAGGGACGGGTGCGGGGAGACACCACATGGATGCTTAGATTGTTTTCTTGTTAGGGGTGGTCGCTTAGCTCGTGTGGTCTTTACTAGTTGAGGGAAGGGCTGAGGTGGGACCATAGCCACCATAGAAAAACCAGACCTGAGGGATATCTGTACATTGGACACTCTTAGAGGCGGGCCCGTACATATATAGAAAAGCTCCCGACCGAGTTCCGTGTTTTCTGGTGTAGCCCTGCCATGGAACTTGGGTGCACAAATAAAGGTTATGTGCAGTAGAAACATCGAGTACGATTGATGATACGTACGTGGGAAAGTCTAGGTACAACCATGTCTGCTCTGGGTGGTGTATCGTAGACTAGAGGGCATTATTCAGTGATGGAACCAAACTTGATCGAATAGTTCGAAAAAAGCAGTCAGTACGCTTACCTAGCACTACGATAGTGGTTCTATGCAGATGTAGCGTTGTACGTTACTATGGCATAGGATAAGGGACTACGCATATTATTGTGGCGATACGGAGGAGACAGTGCGAGTGGGGTATCACGGGGTGTACCTTAGTTTGGGGGTAGCTACATATACACTATATTAGGTTAATCTACTAGGGGGTAGATGGGTATGACGTGTGTGTAAGCTTTGAGTGCTAATAACATGTATAACCTAATAAATAAGAAAGTGTAATTGAACGGTATATGTAGGATTATTCAAGAAGTGTAGTTTAAATTCATTCACACAGAACTTATGTTCTGACCCCCTCCTCATAACATTCGCAGGTTAGACAGAGACTTATAACTTTGGGAATACTGATTTAGCAGTTTTGTGATTAAGGTAAAGCTATGTTTTAAAATATATTATATTTTATTCCTTCCACTATGAGGTATTTTTCCGTACTCTGACATATCTCTTTTCTCTGTCTTTTCTGCAGGATACTAGAGCAACCAACTCGGGTTTCGGTGGATTGGATTTTTGAAAAGAAAATCGGTCCATCGGAATCCAGGTTGTTACATCTGGTATCAGAGCTTCGGTTTAGTGATCTTAGGGAGATATTGAGTGAACATATTTGTATTTTCTAAAATATAAATATATTATATATATAAACCTAAATCCATAAAGTAGCCCACTAGGTAGGGAAAAAGTTGGGATATTTAGTTTGTACACTAAAGTAATAAACATAGAAATTTTTGAGACCATTACGCGGTTGGGAGAGTGTACAATATGACTTGAAGCTAGAGAAAGAAAAATATCCCATAGGATGGAAACTGAAATATTAGTATTTCAGAATAGTGGGTTTAGAAGTGTAACCTTAGAAACTAGAAAAAAGGTTGAAAAATGATAAATGGATTAGGAATATATATATAGTCGAGAGAATTGAATTCGCGAAAGTGCCTAGGAAAGCCTAGTGAGTTGAAGACCCGCTGTGAGTCTAACCCAATAATAAACTTTTAAGAACTTGAATCTGTAAAAGAATTTGTGGAGTTTTTCAAGTTTTAATCATAAAAGTATTTTGATGTTTTTAGTGCATGATGGGTTTTAGAGTAAAGTGAGGTATTTTGGGTAAAACAATGATTTTTTGTTTTAAAAGAATTCTCTCATGAAAAGGTGCATATTATGGAGCATAAGTTGCTCGCTAGTTTTCATATATGAAAAGAAGTTTTGAAATCTCTATTCGGTTAACAATAAATTTTGATTATTGTTTTAAAAAGAAATTTTGTTGGGTAAACAAAATAAGAGGTAGAGTGCAAGAATAGAGTAGATATTTGCGCTTTAGCAACCAAAGTTAACATTGTAAATAGGAACAATGTAACCTTGATAGTTGTCCTTGTCTACTCCGGTTTCGTGATTTGAAGAAAATGTTTTTGCATTTTATTTTGTGACATGTTTTTTTATGGTTTGGCAAAAGCAAGTTTTTGATAAAAAATAAATAAAAGTTTTACCACATTAATCTTTGGAAGAAGAATGTAATGAAAAGAAAAAAGGCCAAACCTTGTTTTAAAAAATGGAGTAGTTAAGGATTAAGGCCTAGAATGAACGAGATAAAGTTAAAGCTATTAGAACCAACTGGGAATTGGTTGAGATGAGAAATTCTCTGAGTATCAATCTGATGTTGATTTCGGTCTTCGAGGTTGATACTTAGAGAGTTATTTTCTTGCCAATTTACAGTCAGGGATTAGGTGATATTAAACTAATGGAAAATTTCCAGTAGAATGCATAAGCCATATGAGTTTAGGATTGTTGCTTGAAAGAGAAGTATAGGCTAGTAATACACAGCATGGACTAGTAGTGACTACTAGATAGTGAAGGGCAAGCAAGTGTATAGATCCTATTGAGTGGACTCGTGACAAAGTCCTAGGATTCTTAGCCCATAGTTGTAGCTGTGTAGGATACTGTTTGAGCTGAAAACAGAAGAGCTTGTTTGAAATAATAAACTTAAGAAGAAGACTAGCCTAACTAACAAGAAAACAACTAAATCAATCAAGCAACAAAACGTGACGGGAAAAGAAATAAAAATCTTAAGAAGAAGATGAATAAATATGAAATTTTTCCAAGATAAGTGGAAAAAGAGAATAATTTTCTTATGTGGTTGTACTTGGATAGGAAAATAGGAAATTTTTATAGAATAGTTATGTAAAAATCCAAGTGCAATTAGAAAAGAAAAACGGAGGATGTGAAATTTTCCATTTTCATAACATAAGAAATCGAATTTGGAAAATTAGATTTTTATAAATTTCGAATTTAATGATGGTTGGTAGGGTTTTGGATGCGAAAATTGGATGAACTATGCTCTTACTCTGTAAGAGTGTAGGAAAATTTGGATGAAAAAACGTTTTGATTTTTCAAAAGTATTGCATTCATATAGAACTGCAAGTATATTTAGGATGTGAGCATCATGTTTTGAAAGAGTTTTTAAAGTTTGTGTACATATAGGTGGATCCAAATTAGGCATACATACTTTACTATGATGTATCTCACTTTGCAGATGTGCACAATGTTTGCAACAATTGGACGCACACTTGATGGATGGATGTTGCGAGGGATTATCTATTTTATTCTTATCGAATATCGGTGATGAAATTCTTTAAGGGTAGGAGAATGTAACACCCTACATTTTTTAATATAATTAAAAATGTATGTATATATGCAAAGATAGGTTAATAATGGTGATGTACAATGAAAATTACTTAACATGAAAGAGAAGGAAAGATTAACTCAATGGCAGTGTACGTAACGGAGAAGGTAATAAAGTAAGGATACTTAATTTAAATATCAGGAATTAAGCAAAATGGACATCACCATTGCGTTCGTCTCGGAATTATACATGAAATAGAGTCCAAGTTTTCGAAAATCGGACTCCGTATGAAAGAGTTATGGCCTTCGAAAGATTCAAAACAGTTCGAAATTCGACCCAGGTAGCTGGACGGGAAATTTCCCGCCCAGAACAGGGCAGGTCCACCTGGGGGTCAGGTCGACCAGGGGGTCAACCTAACCCCTAGGAGGTCGACCTGGGGGTCGACTTACCCCAGATCTGAGCAGTTTTTGTTCCTGTGACATGGTTTGACGTGCTGTATGGACCGGATGGCTTCTAGGTCAATCCTAGGGCTCTAAAACACTCTCTACACCTATAAAATAGTGCCTAGACCTAACCTAATTCATAAAAAATTTGTATGATGCCTCCATGCCGCCAAACTTCAACCAAACATGGCCGTCGCCCCAAGACCTTAAACTAGATTGCAAGTTCTTCGGCAACTTTTGAGTTTAATCAAATCAAGAAGCAAAATTCTTCATTAACGATTCAAGCTCTTCACCAATAATCAAATAAAAAGATTAAATCAGCGTTCTACATCAACAATAAATCGCTTATTTCTCTAATCCAGTCAATGTGATGGATTTGAACTATATTTGTTATATAATGTTGCTTCTATTGTTTACCATTCCCCATAATGAATATGATGTTAATTTAATAAGATCTGTTATTTTATTTGTGCCTACGTTTGAGTTCTCTCCTTTTTATCCTTTCCCCTTTTTATTTTTGGATCTAGGTTATCTCGAACCTAGACGAAATCTTATTATACAATACGCACGATTGGAATATGGGGATATTGGAATATAATCTGTAATTTTGGGGTTTGTGGCATAATAATTGTTATTGCATATATTGGGTATAATCTATTTTATGTAGTCGAGGAATATAATCTATAATGTTGAAGTTATGTAAGTTTGACATAATTGTCATTTGATATGGAATTGGTATAATTCAATATTAACAACATGTAATTGGATAACAAGGATTGGTGAAATTTATTCGTGACTTGAAAAGTAATCCTAGAGGGTGAATTAGATTATATGTATGAACGTGGGAATGTTGGGATATATATATTGGGAAAATATTGATTATACGAAATTGGGTATAATTGGATATTGGCATGTTTGGGTATGAATAATATGGAATTAGTGAATTTGGCTATAATTGGATAATCTGGGTAATTTGAAAATTGGCTATCTATTATGTAATTGGTGTAGTGAATGGCAAATTGGAAATAGGCATAAAAATGAAATGTAATTAAATTGAATTTGGAACATATGACATGAATTTGGGGTTTGGGTGAAAGGCGATTGTTAATAAACGCCTATGACAGGAGGTTAGACGCGTTTGTGGTGTAAGACTGCCCGGAACCGCCCGACAAATCCAGCAACCACAAGGGGCCGTCTAATGTGAGAGTTCAACGACAAGAACTAAAGATGTAACGGTTTATGACACGAGGTTAGGCGCGTTTGTGGTGTAAGACTGCCCGGAATCGCCCAGCAATTCCAGCAGCCACGAATGGACGTCTAATGTGAGAGGTCATACATCGTTACGACATTATAAATAAATTAAGAAATACTAGCCATAATAAGACATGTGGGTGACATGGGTATGGTTAGAGGGTTAAGTGGGTGATATAAATGACATGTAAAGCATAACTAATGTGGACTTAACCATTGTGAGACATGTGATGTAAGACATAACCTAGGTAAACTTAACCATAGTAAAACATGTGTAAGACATGGAAACTGTAATAAAAAGGGGGTTAAGTGGGACACTTGTGACATGTGAAACAGAATTTTGATATGCTTAACCAAATGGGACCCGTAATGGTATCATAAATTAATTGAATTGGGTAAAGTTTAAGTAACGGGTTAAGTAAAAGGAAGGGTTAAGTCAAATCTAAAATTAATGACACAATAATGGGGGAATGATAATTACGTATTATAAACTTGAGTTGCGGTGATGTAAAATTAAATAATAGGCAAACTTGTCATAGGGACAAGGGCAGGTTATGACTTAAGATGTAATACAAGATTTGAAGGGTGGGACGACTTATACTATGAAATAAGTCAAATCTAAAATTAATGACAAGAAATGGGGAATGATAAATAACCTATTATGAATAAACTTGAATAAGGCAAGAAAGGATAATAGGTGGAAATTACAACTTATGGGACAAGATAAGTTATAGGAAACGATAAGGAAGACGAGCTAACTTATATGTAAAGATATACTTAAATTAAGTGGTTTAGAATGGAGAAATGTGAAATTAAAAATAATATAAGTTATATGAGTGGAAAAGAAGTAAATTAGAATCATATATGTTGGTTGGGTTGAGTAATTCTCTGGGTGCCAGTCTGATGTTGATTTCGCTCTTCGGGGCTGGTGTTTAGAGGGTTATTCTCCTAATCAGTATGTATGTGGGATAAGGTGTACTTAACTATGAAATAAGTATAATATGTTGTTGTAACCCTAAAAGGGAATAATTTATGAAATTGGAAAATAACATGTTGTGGGGTTATTAATGGACTTAAGTGGGTTAAGTATAAATTGAATTAATAAGCAAGGGTAACTTGGTGAATACGAAAAAAAGGAAGCTAATGTGAATAACCAAATTAAATGAGAAAGTTGACGAGGTGGCACAAGCGTGAAATAAATGGTTAGACTTAGGGTCTAATGACATATAAAACTAAGGCGCTTGAAGCAGTCCGTACGTTGTAGGATGAATAACCCAACGAGGTAGATCATGATGGTGTCATAAGGCACGAGGAGAGCGCACGTTCGCTGTTTTGGCGGCTCCAACGGACTGGAAGGGGAAGCACGCGGCTTACGGAGATGTTAAAGGTGCTCTTGGTAGTCCTCTGTAGTGGTTTAGCTTCGGGCTAGGATTACAGAGGTTGGGTGTACGCGGAACTACCAGGTGGGTGGGCCTTGACTTTACAAGTAGGGGGCAGGCAGAATACTGTACGCGGTGGCATTAAGGGTGGTTTGGCAATTGCCTCAGGCGGAGGTGGAGGGTCAAGACCAAACGATAGCAAGATCGTCGGATGCCTGTCACCAACAGCCTAAGGAATGCGAAAAGACAAGAGCTAACCCCTAGAGATCGTTAACCTTTGCTATCAAGGGACGGGTGCGGGGAGACCCCACATGGATATTTAGATTGTTTGCTTGTTAGGGGTGGTCGCTTAGCTCGTGTGGTCTTTACTAGTTGAGGGAGGGGCTGAGGTAGGGCCATAGTCACCATAGAAAAACCAGACCTGAGGGATCTCTGTACATTGGACACTCTTAGAGGAGGGCCCGTACAGATATAGAAAAGCTCTCGACCGAGTTCCGTGTTTTCTGGTGTAGCCATGCCATGGAACTTGGGTGCACAAGTAGAGGTTATGTGCAGTAGAAACATCGAGTACGATTGATGATACGTATGTGGGAAAGTCTAGGTACAACCATGTCTGCTCTGGGTGGTGTATCGTAGAATAGAGGGCATTATTTAGTGATGGAACCAAACTTGATCGAATAGTTCGAGGATAGCAGTCAGTACGATTATGTAGCACTGCGATGGTGGTTCTATGCGGATGTAGCATTGTACGTTACTATGGCATAGGATGGGGGACTGAGCATATTACTATGGCAATACGGAGGAGACCGTGCAAGTGGGGTATCACGGGGTGTACCTCAGTTTGGGCCTAGCTACATATACACTAGATTAGGTTAATCTACTAGGGGGTAGATGGGTGTGACGTGTGTGTAAGCTTTGAGTGCTAATTACACGTATAACCTAATAAATAAGAAAGTGTAATTGAACGGTATATGTAGGATTATTCAAGAAGTGTAGTTTAAATTCATTCACACAGAACTTATGTTCTGACCCCCTCCTCATAACATTCACAGGTTATACAGAGACTTATAGCTTTGGGAATACTGATTTAGCAGTTTTGTGATTAAGGTAAAGTTGTGTTTTTCCGTACTCTGACATATCTCTTTTCTCTGTCTTTTCTGCAGGATACCAAAGCAACCAACTCGGGTTTCGGTGGATTGGATTTTTGAAAAGAAAATCGGTCTGTTGGAATCCAGGTTGTTATAGGAAGTGGAATCGCAAACGAGGTAAGGAGGAGGAGCACAAGTTGATCGGAAATGAAGCGAGGTTGAAGGAGGTGAAAGCAGACGAGGTAAAGGAGAGTGCACGAGACAACGAAACAAAGCGGTGAACCCTAATTTATTTTTTGATTCACAGGGGAAAAACGAGATGAAGGGTTAGAAGCGTTATTGGGGAGAATCCACCAATACAACACGAATTTACTATTTACCCCATTATGCTTTCCTGTATTTACAAAAGTGCGCAAGTGTAATAATAAATATAACTGTTGCACTTTGTTATAACGGAAATAACTGTTATAACTTTGTCACAGTAATAATTGTTACAAGCTGAAACGAGAAAAGTGTTACAAAACGGCCTGTTTGTGTAGTGAATACAAAGAATACAGTACAAAACTGAACAATTTAAAGCAAGGTATCCATCGTATTACAGGCTTAGCCTATAATATGAACAGGAATAGGTAGGTGCAACTAACAATTGTAGCACACAGTAGTTAGAAGTTTTTTTGAGCACCACTCCAGGAAAGAAGCAGTTGCGTGCACATTTTTTTATGAGAAGTGACATATCGTCCAAGCTGAACAGTGCCATGAGTGAGTGAGGGAACATTGGATACACACCAGGACAAACACCAATATTGAGAGATAAGCTTCACCATCATTACTAACCCTCCGACAACAAAATTGAACGAACACATCTCACTCACATACTTTAGACAAAAGACCGAAGTGCAGTTACTCGCAGAAGATAGTTGAAAATCAAGCATCACAAATATCGCCCAAGATCTCCTCCGAGATCTCATTTTGGGCTCCTTCTGAAACGAAATAGCAAATATTAGTCTAAATCTCCTTTCAAATATATCTCCCGAGAGATTGCAATATAGAACGATATATCGACCGAGAAATTGTAACAATCCGCCTTTTTATCTGATTCTCGCTGGTAACTCAACCAACTTAAATCGTTCATAAAGGAAGATGGTTATGTGTGCCAACATATTTGAGCACAAAGAACAGAAATTTTCATTTCATTACAAACATTTTTACATCAGAGTTATAGTAAATTAGAGTACATATTATGCTTAGCAGAAAACAAAGGCTCGTACCGAAAGAAGTAAAATCTCAAAACGTATCTCTACCTCCAAACCTGAATCCAGCTGTAAATGCTAAACCTGCAAACTAAACTACTAGCTGCTCATGCAAAATTATGGGCACCCAAAGTTTAGGTATGGGAACAATAAACTCCAGGTCATTCGTGGGACTGGTGTGAGAACTTAAAACAATTATTATCTTGGGTTTATTTTAAAGTTGGGAAAATTCACCGGACCACGCCGCTAATGTGGAAAGGGTTTATTCCATGTGAATTCCCATGCACAAAAATATGCAATAACTGTGGAAAATTGGAAGCCATCACATGCTCGTCCCATATCACACAATGCAAGCACACACCAAATGGGAGACGTTTATCTTATGATAACCGAAAATGCTTTAATATGTGAAAATCCTCTTTTAGTACTATCATTAGTGCATAGTGTTGAAACCATTCCATAAATAAATATATTCACCTTAGCGAGCATAGTAACTGTGCTCACATACATAATTTACAAACAAAACGAAAGGCTCATATTGGTTATTAGGCATTCCAATATGATGGTTCCTGACACGAAAGATCAATCGAAGACACGAAGCTAAGTATCTTCCAGTTAACATCCAGACATGAACACCGAATACATAGAGCAAAAGTATATATCCCAGTTTTCATTCAGACACACTATAAGAAAAATCACATATAGCAGTGGAAGAATCCGCTTCTAATCCGTCGCTAAACAGGCCTTAGCGACGGATTTTCTACATAACGCCTTGGTCGGTAAAAACCATGACGGTATTTGTGTCAGATTTTGCGACGGAGTTTAGCATGAGTTTTCCTATATTTTTTCGTCATTTTACTAATTTTATAACAAAAATAAAATTTATTTATTTAATTTTAATTTATTTACCGACTATTTACTGATGGATAAGTAATTTATAACATATTATTATTTAAAAAAGACATTGGTAATGCCAAGGGATTAGCGACAGAAATTAAATTAAAGTAAAGTTAACCCCACTTTTTTTGTTGGCAATCCGCCACTATTCCCCTTCTGATCTGCCTATATATATGTATATATATATATATATATATATATATATATGTGTGTGTGTGTGTGTGTGTGTGTGTGTGTGTATCGAACTAGCATCATTAAGCTATGAACACCGAAGTAGCATATAAAAAAACAAAGATAAATTTATAAGAAAAAACATCTATAATCACATTAAAAAAGAACAGCATCCATATTAACATTTAAAAAAGAACAACCATATTCACATTCACAAGATCTATTCACAATCAAAAAATCGAACACAATTCGAGTTTACACCATTTGCAAATTCATAATCCATTACAAAAGATAACTAAATACAATATATATGTCAATAAGAATACAAATATGTACTAATCAAAAAGGAAAAATTATTTATGTCAAGCAACAATCCTAACAACCACTTGTCCAATATTATAGATATTTGAAGTAGACATAAATAGAACAACTTCAGGATCCACCGGTGACATTTAGAGCCAAACCCTACAAAATATTATAAATCACATAAAATAACTTTTTATTTTTTATTTTTTCATATCATGCAGGTTAAAGCTTGCCTACAAACAAAATTTGATAAGTATCCTATATCAGTCTTTAACAAAACATAATCAAAACACTACGTGTTTAGCTGCTTGGAAATATTGATAATTTTAAGAGCTTATTAAAAATATTTACCAAGAACTTTTGATTTTCTTCAAGCTAGGGATAAGTGTTATACCGAAGTTTTCCATGTCATTGACAATATACCTACTAAAAACTTCCAGAAACTTCATGTCAGGAGCTAGTTTCATTGCAATCTGTAATTTAAACTGGCCAGATTTGAGCAAACCTTATATTAAGAATGTGAAAAGATACAATCTTATAAATTAATACATGAAAAATTAACCTGCAATAGAAGATGAATTGATATTGAAGACAATAGCTCCTAAGACTATCGAGGAGCCAAGTTAAGACATGATTCTGAAAACAAGATGCTAGGATGCTGATATACTCAAATCTTTATAGCTATAGTTTCTAAGCACCAAACATACAAAGGACTGTACCGGACAAAAGACAATAACAAGAAGTTGCAATTTGAATGCCCTCAAACAATCACAGCCACAACATAAGAGGATGAAAGGAAAAATAGGAATAGGAAAACTAAATAGCAAGTATAAATTAGCTACCAGCATGGAAATGATGAACTCCCAATTAATCAACATAATTGTACACCACATGTGGTGAGGAATGTGCATTTACTATTCGTGCATTAAAGTACAATAATTTACAAAGCTGTTCGAACCAGTTGATACAACAGTTTCGAATTTTTGTTAAAAAAGGCAGACTAATTATCAGTGTTGGAACAATATGCATACATGTGCGATTTATTTGACAATAACAATGACTTTTTAAACTTAGCTTCAGAATAGAGGTTAAACTTGGTCATATCCATGCTATAAATAAAATCTCATCCAATATTACGTTGTTTAAATTTAGCAAATATGTTAATTCTTAATATGAGAAAGAATAACATACCTCATACGTGTTGTAAATTTGCAGTCGGAAATCTGCCTGTAGACCGTGTAGAGAAGGAGCTCAAAATATAATCCAACTACATCATTTGAAATTCGATTAAATAGAAAATAGAAATAGAAACAATAATGCCATTAAAGCACATAATAGCTTATAGGAGACTACATTTAATTATTTTGGTGAGCATTTGAAGCATCAATAAAAAACTGTTTTTAGGTTACAGATAGGTTGAGGCACAAAATACTCAGTAAACAGTAAAATTTATGTAATCATATAAATTCATGTAGTTTTCCATATGACATGATGAATTTTCAGTTATGAAAATGGGTTAACAGTAGGAAGGAGTTAATAGAGTAATGTGAGGAATTAAAAAAACGTACATGTGATGAATTAAAAACATAGGGTGTGTACAATGGCAGTATTACAATGTTGTTAAAAATGGTTCAGAGAAGCTATTTATAGAACTGACTGACAATGATGCATTGAAGAAAGTTGGAATTAAACAAATGTATATCGAAGCTAAAGCAGAATCAGATTACAACAACAAATGGAAAAGGGTAAATTAAGTAAAACAGATGGTAGCTGGCATTGCACAGAAGCAATTGTGTAATTAGTGTTGAAATTAAATCATTAATTTGAATTCAACAAAAAAACAAAAACGGAAATTTTTAATGGGAAACTGTTGTGCATCATAAGGATGAAAATGAAAACAATTGAAAATAGATGGAGATCAGAGTATTAGAGAATAAATCAAACCGTAGTTCTTGCAAAGAAATAAAATTATAGTCAGCCAAGAGACCTATACCTCATACCAAAATGATGGCCGTAGATAAATTCACCGAGTTTTCTACATACATAGTTTTTATTTTGTTAAATATGCAAGAAAAGATACGAAACTAATCAACGACAAACAAATCATGAAAACACAATTACTCTTTTTTTAAAATATCCTAGAAGATTTACGAAACTAATCGACAACAACAAAAATCAGAAAAGCTCAATTAATCATCTTATATCATTTACTGCCAAAGACTTTTCATAATTTTACAGCAAAATCTATTCGTATTGCTATATTTATAATTACATTAAGTTATGTTTATGTAATTTAGGCAAACTTGATCACTTTCCTCCTAACCTGCTATTGTAGTAATCAATAAAAGCCCAATACTAAGATGTTCAATTTATTAACAAAATTTTACATCAAAACCAACGATTGTTGTAATCAAAAAAATTCAGTAATCATCTTTTTTTCTTGCCTTCAATTTATTAACAAAAATATCTTTTATGGCACCCATAACAAATTTTTATTATTATATCAGTTTATAGGGAAACAACATAGAGCAACTGATACATTTATGGCACTAAAGGAGATATGAAAGAAACTACCTAGTGATCGACCACGTGAGAAACTAGTTCGTTCATATAATATAAAAGTTACACTGCAAGCCCTGTGTTATGATCTACAATCTGGATTCTATTTTTTATAAGATACCAAGTCAGTGTTCAGTTTCCGTCCTCTATGCTTATATTTTTTCTGTTCTAAAGCAAAATGGTTCAAGCGACCCAACGCTATTTAAGCAAACATGTAAACAACATTTTTACGCAGAACATAACAAATAATCAGACGCAAAGAAAACATAGAACACCCAAACGTAACAAATTTATCATTCATTGATGCAACATGCTAACAATTTTGCATTGCGGAAATGAGCTAGCAACGAAACCTCTTTATGCGGTCGTCAGTGCTTAAGTGAAGCTGCTTTGACTGCATATATAGGTCATCGAGGGTGGCGCTTTGTTTGATAAGGCAACTTTAAGCATTCTAGTCAGGTAGAACGGTGGAGGCCAGTTTTGGGATACCAATCGCCATATTCTCTTTTTCCTACATAGAATCTCTCATTTAGGAGAACCAATATTTGCGATCTCTTTCTCCTGCATATCAAAATTTTACAATTTTCAATATTGAAAACGCATCCATAGAGATAATACATCAGAAGCAAAAACAAACATTTTGACGAATATGACCCAGGTGTACGGATAATATTTTCTGACCCAAATAGTCTAGTTGTTTCACTTTCTTGTAACTCACACTCTTTTGCGATAGAATCAAATGACATAGCAGTATCAATAGCTACTGAGCCTTCTTAATGTCCACTATTTTTCCAATCAAAATTTCTATATTGTTAAGCACGTGGTTCAGCCTGCGAAGCTTAGTGTGTGCAACTCTATACCATTCTAACGTTAGAATCGGAGAGGGGAAAACAAAATACAAATATCTGAAAATGTAAATAAAATGGGGAAAACATAAATTAAGTACCTTTTGTTATTTCCAACAAGCTAGCAACAAATCATAAAGTAAACGAAGATCTATACCATGCACTGGAGTTGCGTCTTGGTCGAATTCTAGGAGTCTTCGCAGCCGCATGCCGCCTAATTAGAGTTACACTTGCACAATAAATCATCGCCGTCGAGTTGCCTCTATCTCCGAGTTCTAGAGTCGCTCCAATCACGTGCTATGCCTGGAATGCTCCTGCTCTCCAAATTCTTGAGTCGAGAACCTTATATCATCTCTTACTAGGTCGTGATGCATCATGCAGAAAACTAATGGATTTCGTGAACCCTAGACTAATTTGGGGGAGACAAAGTATTTGGAAACTGGGAACCCGAAGAGGAAATTTTTAATTAAAGAAGAAGCTGACACTGGACCGTAGAATGAATTACATTAGAGCCCGCCTAAAAATTCAGCTGCCGCCTCTTACTTTTTGGAATCGTAAAACTTGCAATTTTTGTTTGATTAAACTGACGTGAACAATCTATTTATTGTTTTTTGATATTATACATAACACTGATTGGTTGAACACTGCTTTTGAATTTAGACGTAATTGGAGTTCAAAAGATAAATTAATATTATACGTGATTAGACTTCTAATGCTATGTTTTATTGTTTTTTGATATTCTAGCTGGTTAAGTCAATTAAATATTCGCTCCGACTTTGAAGTTCGTTTAACGTAAAAAACAGAGAGAAAACTTAGTGTTAAATTTTTCAAAAAGATGTATAAGTTTTTTGAAATTTGAATATTCTATAAAGTTTTAAATTTACTTAAAATTTTATTTATTGATTTTTGAGTTTATGATATTTCAAAATTTTATAAATATTTAAAATGTAATTTCGAAAACTTATAACTGTCATGAACAAAGCTTGTTTAATAGGTCGGAATGCTGGAAAGCTCGCTGAACTTATTTATTTTATTTGTAACATACAGATACATCACGCCATTTGCTAATTCTATAAGCAATGATTACAAGTTATTTATTAAAGAACGTAAATTATTATTTATTATTACTTATAAATCATTAATTAGAACAAATTAAGAATTAATTATTGAACATGTTAATAATTATTAAAAAAATAACACTAAAGTATATCTTAGAAAAATAATATAAACATCTATTGTAAATTTGTTGGAATTCTGCTGCAAAATAGGTTCGATAAAAATTCGTCGGTATTCAGCCTAGATTTGCAGCAGAAAATAGTGGCAGAAATTTTCTGTCGATAATTCGATGCAATTCGCAACGACTTAGTGAGGGAAGACAGAAGATGACTATAATAAATAAAAGAAAAAAATAATTGAAAAAACAAAAGACTATCCCTTGCAGATCACATGGAAATTCATTGCAAATTAGTGACAGAAATTTCCGTTTCTAAATATTTGACGCTAATTCAATGTTTTCTTGTAGTGACATCAGAAACCATATATACTTTATTTCCTCAGGTTTTAAGGTAGATCTCTTTCAGTTTTCACTAGAGATTATGTATACAACATAATCGCCTATTTACCATCAACTTGGGGTGTGAGGTTCATCGATGTCACAATATACACAAAACTATGCTTCAATAAGTCATGCTTTGATCATCACTAGCTCATTTCATAACTCGAGTATGCCACATTGACAATTCATGACATGTCACTGATTTCGATTAATACATAACCCCTAAGTTCATATATCTTAGAGACGAGAATAATATATTGCCACAAATCCGATATATATTAACAGAAATCAATGCTACATTCTCAATTTTAATGTCAAACACACAATCCATACAAGTCCATTCTGGGTCTGAACGGAACAACAATCCGAAAATCTCTAAATATATTCAAATCTCATGTCACTTATAACCTCGCATTGGATGATCGGCCCTACCAAGACATCGATAATAAATCTAAACAATTCGAAGATTCTCGATCTTTATATATCGATTTCGAAGCCTTTAGTTTCTTTATAACGTCGTGTTAATACTTGGAATGTTTTCTGAACATATATTCGATCCCGGTCTTTCCAGATAATAAGCGAATTTCAAAAGAATAATTCTGGATTACATGGTTTTCAATTCAAATCTCCTTCTAAACAGTTATCAATTCGTTTCAAATTAAGGTTGGAATTATTCCAGTTTCCACAGACCTCATTATCGCTTTAACCGTTCCTCGAAATTTAATATTCAACTGTATATTTCAAAACATAATTCTTTTAGGGGGTGTTCTTTGTGTCCAAACGGAGATGTTGGCTAACGTACGCCTCCGACGCCTCCGACGCGTCGGAGGCGTCCGTTGGCCAACGGTCCTATTTGGACCGTTGAGCCAACGGCTCAAAATTGAGCCGTTGGCTCAAGACGCCTCCGACACTTCGGAGGCGTCTTGAGCCAACGGCTCAATTTTGAGCCGTTGGCTCTACGCCTTCATAAACCCCCCTTTCCTTCTTTTCCTCACTTCTCCTACCTTCTTCCTCCTTCTTCTCCTTTCTGCTTCTACCAAGGTACCTTTTTTTTATTTTTTATTTTTACGTTTTGTTTTTTGTTCATATTTTTCTGCTTTCCAGTATAATGGCACATTCGTCTGCTTCTGCTTCTGGCTCTTCCAACGCCCCAAATGCTTTATGGCCAGTGGACCGCACTGAGGCTTTTATAGATATTTGCCTCAACAATATTGGTCTTCGAGGAACCAACAGATTCATCGGTGCGGTGCAGGCTGAGTTCAATGAGATGTTTGAAGACGAATATACGCAGATACAAATAAAAAACAAATGGGACAATCTGAAGAGGGTTTGGACAGCATGGAATGCGCTTTTACAAATACCTGGCGGTTATTGGGATGTTGTGCAGGACCGCTTGGATGGATCAGACGACTGGTGGAATGGGCCTGCACGCTTGTATCAGAAGTTTAGGAGACAGCCACCTCTGAAGTTTCGTGAGCAGGACCAGCTTTTTAGGGGCTGCATTGGCGCAGGAACTTGCAGTTATGAGATCCCCCCTGCTCCAGAGGCCGGTTCAGATAGTCCACCGCCGGTTCAGTCTGCACGGAGGCAGTCGGCGCGCGCCACATCCAGAAGGGCAGCTCCTTCCGAACCCGCTCCTCCCGAACCGGTCTTCGTACAGACAGACCGTTTCGCCGCGGCAGTCGAGAAATGCTTTGTCCTTCTGTCGCCCATAATTGATGTAAGCCGGTGGGAGATCGTTGAGATTTTTCGTCGCGACAGGTCTATTATGGAGGTGGTTGAGACCTTGTCTGATTTGGATTTGTTGGGGTTCATGTCTTATCATCTTTCTGTATTCCGCAGACAGTAGTAGTTTGTTGTACGTTTTTATGTTATTATTAGATAGTTGCTCGCATGTGTCTATTATTATGTAGTGAACTAGTATAAAATATTATTATGTACTGAACTGTTATGTATGGTTAAATGTGTTATTTTGCATTAATCATATTGTTAAGTTTTAATCATTTAATAATTAAATTCCGAAATAAAAATAAAATACTCCGCTTAAATGCTCCGCTAAAATTCTCCGCTTAACACAAAGAACACATTCTCCGCTAACTACTATTCTCCGCTATAATACTCCGCTCAAATTCTCCGCTTAAATTCTCCGCTTCCGCTTGCAAAGAACACACCCTTATTCTTTGTTACTCTTTCCAACATTCTTAACTACCAATTCTTAATTTGGTTTAAATTCTCATTCACGATAGGTCAAGCTATTTATATTCTAAATACTCGACTTAAAAGTTAGTGACAAATCATGTATTAAGAAATTAAGTTCTTAAAATTTTTCAAAATATTTGCAAAACCATTTTAGTAGTTTAAAACGATAATTTACAGTTCATAACTTCAAAACTCGATCGTTTCCAACGAATCATTATAACACTTAATAAAATTACCAAATTATTGTAAAATAGCCATTTGAATCAAATAGATACAAAATCATTCAATATTCAAATATTTCAACTCAAATTACCTTTAAATAATAAATATGATTACTCATAATTTTTTCGAATTTTTATTAATTTAAATAAACTCGTTCATTTCGATTTTCCGTTACGGTCGCCGAACTGCACATATAGCGACCTTTTCAAATTTTGTTTTGAACATAACTTGAAAACCATAAGTTAGGATTTAAAAATTCCTTTTCTATTCAAAAACTATAATTAATAGGATTTTGACGTTTCTTGTTACACGTCAATCTGATTTAAAACGTTCAAGTTATAATCATTTGAAAATAAAAATTGATATTAACGAACTGTCACTATGCGACGCGTTCAATTCAAGGTATATAACGATTATGTATAAATCATCTAAACCCTTTACAAAATAGACTTAAATTTTCATAACTTCAATTTCCATTCATCAATCTCCATTAAAATTAAATTTGGAACTTAATAATAAATTCCTCTAAAGCTTATTTAATCGTTTTCAAACTTACTGTTATTTATTCAAAAAAAATGTTTTTTTTTATTCATTACTATAAAACCAATTCTTCTTTAAAATAAATTTAAATTTCATAACTAAATTTATTTTAAAACCATATCTCAAATAATATTTTGTATTTACATTTAGTTCCAAAATCGCTTTATTTCAAAATCATTATTTCAAATTTCCGACTATTCAAATTTAATCAAATCTTAAAATATTATTTTTCACGTCTTGTTTAATTTCTTACAATTTATTGTTAGAATTGTTTACACAAAACAAATACTGAATACATATATCAAATCCTTCTCCTATCAAATTTCAAAACCAATTACTTTAATAAAACCAAATTTGACTCAAATCATTTCTTCGAACTTAACTTCAAAACTCAATTCAAATGTTGATATCTTATAATATTTAAAAACATTTCCGAAGCCCCCTTTTTAAATCAGAACTTAATAAAATGTTTTTCGACTTATTAAAAAATTTCCCAAGACTTACGTATAGCAATTACGAAATAAGTGGGATCAAATGTTTACAAAAAACCAATGTAGCTTAAAATCACTTACTTAATTGAATTCCAAAGCTTGCTTAACCTTGAAAATCCAAATTTAATTTAAAACATCTTCGTAACATGTCTATCTTTCGTGAAGGTCTTTTATCATACATAACTTAGATTTACAATCCTTTGAAATTTAAATTCAACCCAAAATATCAATTATTATTCTAATATTAAAATAATAAAATCGTTATAGAAAGAAGATTTAATTCGATTTTCCATATAATTTCATAACTACAGTGTGTATGGGCTACAACCATAATCAATTAATAATCAACAATATACGAATTAATTCGTCCATCGTAAACACAACCATTAGCAACAGTTGACCAGTTTCATTGTGCGCAAGTGTTACAGTCAATAACGCTTAGTATCTAGTGTGTTCTAACTAAATGATCATCCATCAAACATCACATATAACCCCAAGCAACCAAACATCATCATCTTATTATAATTATAAATTAATTATAACTAATTATTTCTACTAAAAAGAAGAATAAAAATTAAAGTGGAGTTCTCCCCCAAAGCTCTCACATCTTTATTGACGAACACGGTACCAACCGCGAGCAAAACTCCGGGCGGACGTCAAAACGCATGCTCTCCTTCCGCAACTACTTCCTGATCTACTTCGACTAACCCCACCATACCATGAAGGCAAGGCTAGGTACCTGCACATGCAATACAGGCTTCTCTCCATTAGATTTTCATTTTCATTTTCATTTTTTTAAATATTAAAAGAGGCGGACTGACTGGCACAAATTCAAGGGGTCTCTTTATTTAAAATAGACACAAGCAACAAGAGGGATGGGATATATTTTCCTCTTAAACCAATCGTAACAATGCATGGAGGGACTCATTTTCACTGTTGTGCGTGTGCAGACGGTGGAGCAGGATCATGGTAGCTAAGTGGAGAGAGGTGGCCGGACAGTAGACGATCACGGTGTGGTTAAATGTAGGCGGTGGATGCTGTTACGGGTGAGGGACAGCACACATGTTTGGGAAAAGGGGAGTGACGCGAGATTTGGGGAAAAACTGCTATTTTGGGGTGGAGAAAGCGTGGGTGGATAGTGCAAGGTGGTGGTGGTGTTGGGTAAGAGAGGGAGAGGACGCAAGTTTGGTTGCAATGGAAAATAGAAATGGCAGAACGAAAGTTAGAAAAGCAGAAGGAAGGGGAGAGAGGTATGGAAGGGTAGAAGCAGACTTCAGGAGAACGTGAGCCTTGTTGTTGCGGGGAGGGGAAATTCGAACCCTAGATGCTGATGGTGGAAGAAAATTTTCACGGTGGAGAGAAAGTATTTTTTTGCATGAGGTTGAAACTTGAAAGAACAAAATGGACAAATGCACAAATGTCTCAATTATCCAGAATTTCTACACGTGCTGGCCATTATATTTTATAAAGGTGATATAGACGTCCCTTGGTGTTAGATACATTTTAGTGTTTATTAACTTAGGCGTACCAACAAAAAAAGAAACAAGCGTAGCCAAACAATGGTTCAAGTGTACGTACTTATATATTGATCACGAACGACAATGGAAAAAATTATGATCATATACAACAATGTGTACAAATCTCAAAACAAAAATAAAATAGACTGGTTGACTGATTCTGTAAAGTATCAAAGGACCACAGTTGCCCTAAAATACATTAGAAATATATATGTTTTTTCTGAATTAAAAATTATAGAAAAATTCTACAAAATATTTCAAGACTGCGTGTACAGAAACTGAATGACTATTGTGAACCGATATTTAATTATGTCATATTCTAATTCTGATCGTTTCAGCAACTGGATTTCCAACCGTTGAGACAACTCGACTAATGACGAATTATTTTGCAAGGCGAGCATTGGTTTAAATATATATATTTCTCAAGTTAACTTATATTTCAAAAATTTGAAATTTCTCACTATATATTTAAATTAATTTTAAAATATTACTAATGTTTAATTTTTCAAAACAATCTAGATTCAAAGACAAAAATTTAAATTCACACTTATGAAATATAAAAATCGAGTTAAAATAGATTTTATTCAAAACTATAAACAAATATCAAGTATAAACATAAATTTCCGCCTTTGAAATGAATCAAATCTAAAAATTTAAATGCAGAAAATTCTGGTTCGTTACAATCTCGTCCCTTAAGCCTTTTATCCTCGAAAAGGAGAGATTGTAGAAAAATCCTATTGGTACAAAACAAAATAAATAATACAATTTTAAAACTTACTTGTAAATAATAGATTTGGAATCCAAGTATAGGAAATTTCATTGACTAAAAATCCCAGTTTTATTTCCAAAACTTTCAAAATACTATATTTCCTTTTCATATGGATTCATACTCGCTTCGGGATTTTAAAACCAAAACTATTTCGAAGATTTAAAATATTTTACGATAAAACGACATGACATTTATGTCTTAAATCGAGGGGTTTCTCCCGATGATAAGGCAACTATGCACGACCCATGTACATATCGATAAATGATGCCTTTCCGGTCCCTAGAGCAGACCATCGCTAAGGCTTACACCCACGTCATACCTTTCTTTAGTCACGGGTTACTCGAATCTTAGTAACAAATCATTTTATTCCTTATCCGAAGTCATAAATCATTTTCAAAATGATAATTTCAAATACTTTCAAAGAGTAATTTTTTTAAAAATCCTTCAAAATCTAGGGATTCAAGTCGTCGAAATTTCTTAGTTTATAAAACACTTTATAAACTATTTTCACATTCCAAATAATTGGAGAATCAATTCATTTTATAATAAAAATCAAATTCAGTCACCTTATTTCAACTTAGATCAGGTATTCACAATTTCAAATATCCAAAATCAAAGGCTTTAATAAACCATTTCAAAAGATAAATCATGTAACAACCCGCATATTTGACGATAATGTATTTAAATATTTATTTAAATATAACGTTGTTAATCGAATGTGTCCCAAAAAGTTACATTTTGCATATGGATGAATTTGGACTCAAAACCACTTCCATTGAGTCCGGATCATCGTTTACGACCTTTTAAACTATGATTTCGATATATTTCGAGTACATCAAAATTTGGACGTTGGGTTTGGGTTTGCGTTAGCTAACTTAGCCACCTTAAAGCTCCCACAACCCCTCCTCCATCATTCATTCTCCAAGAACTTAAGCTAAAACAGAAAATGGGGAAAGGGAAATGGAAATTCCTAAGCTAGGTTTTGCTATTAGAAACTCAAATCAAAGGGGAAATCAAAGAGACAACTTGAGTAAGCTTCTCCATCTTCTACTACTTGTTTTCTCTTCGATTTCTATGATTTCTTATAACCTAACTCTTAAGAATTCTATTTATATCATCTTAGATTGGAGATTCTAGCGTATTGATTGAAGAGAGGTTGATCTAACCTAGGTTTGGAGTTTGATCTTCATTCCTACAATCAAAGGTGAGTTCTTTATTGAACTCACATCTATGACGCAAGTTTATGGCTTGCACAAGTGTAATTTAGTACCATTTCATATTGCATTTTCTTATTGAATTGGTTAGGATAATTTACACTTTCCGGTTTATTAGTTTGAATTTCATTTGAAATAGAATTGTGGCATGGGTTGTGCACGCGTCATAAGTCGATTAAGTGGTGTTGTGAAGTACCATTGTCGCAACCGGCAAGTTCTAAGACTTCACAATTCCCTTATATCGCGTTTATTCATTTTGGTTTGGAATTTTGTTCGTTTTAGAACCAACAATCAAAACCAATGCATTCAAGCATAGCGAGTCGATACGGTGGATCGGAGAGGTCTCTTTGATGCCCCAAAGTAGTCACGGGCCTTGACGATCGACTATGGGCACATGCAGGGGGGGAGGGGGAATCCTCTTAGGTTTGACCTGGGCAACGAACCAGGTCGAAATCGATCGACAGGCCCAAAATGGGCGGTCAACCGGTTCTGTTTCTGTGTAAAATCGATCGACCGCCCCATTTTGACTGGTTGACCGGTTTTCCACTATGGACCAGAGGGACCTCGGTCCACAGTCTATCACCATCCAGGCTCTTACCCGGCCAGAGCTCGGGCCGTTCAGACTTCGTTTGTGAACTTCAGCTTCATAAATTCACAGATTTCAGCAGTTGGATTCATCGACATTGATTATTATTTGATTCATTGAATGTTAATCTTTAATTGACTCTATTCTCATTGTTTAATGTGAATTGCATTAGAAATCGTTTACATGATTTAATTTACATCATAAAAACGTGAATTCTTAGTTTGATCGTTATTATACGAGATTTGCCACTTCGAAAATATATATATATAAAGGGTTTTATATTATTAGTAGATACCAAATTCTTTTACCAAAGTGGTTTCCAATCTCACTTCATTATACGAAGTTATTTTACAAATCGTTTTCAAATCTACTAGTATATGTTTTATAAACCTTTTTCTCGTTCGTATGAGAAATCTAATTAAACGCCTTAGCAAAAGCAAGAACTATGACACCTTGCGTTTACTTCGACGGTTAATTCTTGGACTCGTTCGATTAAAACTTTGGCAATGGTCGTTTTGTGTTTTTAGTGGGCTATACACCTTGTTCGTAAATATTCGAGTAAAGCGAGTGGTTATGGGACATGTAGCTTAACTCTTATATTTCCTAGCCTGGAGTAACTTACACTTTCCTGGATTAATTATGATCTTTTTGAGATTTTAGACTAGCTTTATGCGATGTCTTCAAGTTATGGAATTTATTCCATATTTTTAATGACTTCGGATCATTTCAAGGAACTTCGGTTCATTTTGAGTATTTTAATGATCTTCGGATCAATTCGAAGAACTTCAGTTCATTTTGAGTACTTTAACGATCTCAGGGTCAATCTGAGGAACTTCGGTTCATTTTATGGAATTTCGTTACTTTGATCAATTGTGATCTTTTCATTTATTTTATGCATTATGATGGCCTTCGGGTCATCTCGAGGAACTTCGGTTCAATTTGGAGTGGGGTCGCGACCCGCGGTCTTCGGATCATTCGAAGAGCTTCGGCTCAACATTATTCGAGATACACGTGTTGGTGAGTCTTCAGGCTCCCGTTTAGAGAAGGCCTTACCCCTCCTTTGTGATTTTCTAGATTTCTAATTTATTGATTTCTGGAATTTATAGTTTTATTGATACTATGTTATCAATTTGAGATTTATTGATATTGAGCTATCAATTTTTGAGTCGATTTGATATGAGTTATCATTTCTCATGAGTAGCTGTATAATTTTGAATGAGATATTCTTGTATAGCTCTGATATAGGTTTGAGATATACCGTAGACATTTCTGGGCTTCACACTTATGCATGACACTATTATTATTGTATGCATGTCTACATTTATTTATATCTCTTATTATATCTCAGTTTATTATATAAGTACAACTAGACTGATCCGTTTATTATTTATCTTTATGTTAATAATGCTCGGGTCAAAACGAGGTATTTCAGGTGATTCTTCGCGACTCCATCATGGTCTATCCTCCTGTTCTAGGAAATTTTCCTTAGTGTTGTATTATTTGGGTTATATGTATATGAGACTCCTTTGTATACATATTATTTTGAGTAGCCTTGTACCTATTCATTTGTTGAATAGTGGATTGACTACGACCACTATCTTGTATTTACACTTATGTGTTATATTCATATCTATTTCTGCCTTAGTGATGTGAATTTCTGTGTCTGACTCTGATTATTTGTTATGCATTTTATATTGCTTTTCGAATAATATACAGCCGCTGTGTAGCAGTTTTGAACTTGAATTAGATGTGTCGGATTTCCTCATGAGAAAATTGAAAAAGTAAGACCATATTATCCTACATATTTAACAATCGTTCAAAGCTAATATACAGATGGTCGCTTATCAATAACCTTATTCTTCGGGTAGTTTACACCATTGCTTGCATTGGCCTTGGCTAACGCGAGTATAGAGGTGAGGCGTTACACATGGTATCAGAGCTAAGTTCGGAATAATATAAGATATTATGGCGAGGATCATTGTCCTAAGTTTCTTAGGGAATCGTGTTTAGGATTTTATTCGAGTCTTAGGACCCGTCATATCCTATCTTATATCTTGATCCTTGTTTGACTAATCAAATTTATTTGAGTTCATCTTTGTGACATCTTGGCCTTGACAAACTTTGAGTCCCGTCCCTTTCCTTGGGTAGGAATTTAAATTGTTTCCAATTTTTGGGTTGAAATAACTTTTGGGACTTAGTTTTGATGATCTCTAAATTATTTTATAAAATGGTTCAATAAAGTCATTTTGGCCAAGTAAAATACCAATCCTCTTGAGATTAGCTTTGCGAGGAGAAAACGAATAAACAATTTCTGGTAAGCACTATAAAATGTTTTCGTTTATTTATTTATGATTAAAAATTTAGTTCATAAATAAATGGTTGCACCTTTGATTTCTTATTAATAAGTTTGCACCCCTATTTGGACGTAATTTGTTTTATCGTGTTGAGTTTTGCCCATAGAGTATGTTAGGAGATCTAATTGAGAAGTGGGACGCCATGATATCAAAAAGAATTTCTAAACACTTCAATGAGATAATTCGGACACAACCCTTATACTAAATATTAATGATGTGCATTGCCATTGAACCATAGCATTAGCAACTTTATATAAATAAATGGGGAGACAAATCATTAGCATTGATTGTCAATTTGGATCCATAGGGATTTTAATAAAACAATAATTTGAGATATCTTAATTTTGGTAAGGAAACTAGTGCATATAATGGTACTATCCTCTTTATCATTTATGATGATGATTACCGTGATCATCTCAATTGATTTCTTCTGAAGTGTGACCATCTACCTTTTTGCGTCAAATGAACTTAAGGACACCATGTCCTACGGAATTAGTGGGTGCTTGCTTTATATCTAAGTATGTAGATTTTCCAAACCTATGTTTTGTGAAAATTCTTACATGCTACCTTGAGTTTTCATTACCCATTTACATTTCTATTGACATGACTTTAGTTTTCTTCGGGTAATGATTACGTGTTCTCTTTTACTTTTGTGTGTTACTTGTTTCAAACAAGTAATTTTGCCTTTTCGATTGAATAAGGAATTTAATTAAACGTCTTGGTGAAATCGAGTGGGTCGACACACTTGCATTTACTTTGCCGGTTAATTTTGGACTTCGTCAATTGAAATTCAATTTTTTTATTGGATGTCAAACTCGATATATTTAAAGAAAATAATGTTGGTGATGACTGCAGCATGATTGGGATTTATTTTCATATTTCTAAGTAAGAATTGTTTGAATTTGTTTCCATTCTTCTTATGCTCGGTTATGATGACCATTTATATGTTTTCTTGAGTAACCTTTGGTTTATGCTTTTTTGCAATTATGTTATGATCATTTTTTCATTTTATAGTGGAGTTTTCAATTTGTTCGTGAATATTTGAGTTAAGTCAGTAGTTATGGGACATTTGGCTAAACTCGCATATTTACTAGCTTAATGTAAATTATGCTTTCTTTGTTGATCATTGATGATCACTTTGTGGTTTTGGATCTTTTGATCATTTGTGGAGAATTTATGTTTTTTTTTTCCAATCTTATGGCTAATGAAACTGCTTTTGTAAGGTGTCAGCGACCTTGTTAAGGCCATTGCAGTCTATGCGGATCCACTTTATGTTGTTTGTTTTTGTGTTGTTCATGACTTCACCATTTTCGAGATGACTACTATTATATATATTTACATTACTTCGAAGACATCGAAGTATTTGTGATTATAAGGTGATTTCAGTAATTCATGGGTTCTCTTTATTTTATTAGAACACAAATTATTTACGTGTTCATTTATAAAGCTATGTCCTCATTTGTGTTTTTGTGGACTTTTATGTGAATCCATTCTTGTGTTATAAGAACCATTTTTGAACCACATTTTGATTTATGGATTTATATGCTCACACTTGTTAAGATTTGAGTGTCTTTCCATTTTTCATTTTTCTAGATATCTTTAAGTGGTTTCTAGAACTTGTGTGATTCGAGTTTTCATTGAAAATTATCTCGGATCTTCTTTTAAAAAGCAATAAGTTATAATTTTCTTATTGAACTTAGTCTCTTTTTTCCGGATTTTTATTCTTGATCTTCGGGCTTTCATGATGTGGTGATCTTGTGTGATTCCCAATATTCATCTCTTGTGTACTAAATTGGGTTTAGTATTTTGATAGGTCAACTTTGCAAAAAGGTGTTATTCTTTTGAGAAATTATTCTTGAGACTAACTGTGGTTGATATTTTTTAAATCATATTTTTATGGATGATTAACTCTCGTTTATGCGGCTATTCTTTACATGCTTATTTGCATGTCTTGTTTGCTTTAGTATCATGGTGATTCTCGGGATGGATTGACCTATCCATTCTGAGGTCCACATATTATTTTCTGAGAATACCATCCATCTTCGACATCCCCCATCTGTGAGACAGATTTTTGTTGTTCTTAACGATTCTAATTTAGATTCGTTAGCTTCCTTTTATTTTATGAATTCTCCTAACAATGAGAATGACCTTAAGGATGATGGATTTTTATATTTCATATTACTCGTGAATTTTTGGGATCCTTGCACCCATTTTTGGGTGACACCTTTGTGAGTAATTGATTTCAAATTTGATTTTGATTTTTGTGATTCAATCTATCTATTTGATTGTCCTCCTTAGTGACCGACCACTGAGGATAAAGGGAAGCCATTTTGTGGAGAGATCCGATGGAATGTTTTAGGCTTGGTGACCACGACAAGCTTAATATAATCCTTACCTCGGATTAATGATCTATTTGATAAGTTAATTATGCTATAGTCATTTCACTTTTTGACTTCACGATCAATTTTCACCAATCCTATATTTTTGTGCTTGTATTGCCATTGTGGCTAACAAATATTCCAGTTTTATTGGTCACCCATTAATGATACGAATTTTTAAGGTCATAACTCAATGGGTTTAACCTCATCTTGGTTTGTGATAATTTTGTGTGTTTGAAAACCAAAAGTTTTCAAGCTAGATGGAATTCTTCCAACTTCTACCATTTATCACATTACATGATTTAGAAGTTGTTCGTGAAATATTAGAGGAAGTGCTAATATTTCAAATTTGAGATTTTTGGGTTAAAAGCTCCAATTCATTTGTTTTTGAAATATTGGAGAACGTGCTAATATTTCCTATTTCAGGTGTATAACCCGGATTTTATTTCATGATCTTGTTTCCTTAATGAGATCGCTCATCCTTTTCAATGTACGAAAATATAATAAGCTTGAATACTTTTGAGGAAATTTTAATGGATAAAACCCTCTAGCCAAAATATGATAGGGAATGTTCGACGATTTTGGATAGTCGATATTTCCAACTTTTAATTTGAAATGTTTATTAGTTCATATTGAAAATGTAAGAGTATGGGTTTGTAGTTTATAAACTTATTGAACATTTAGAATTTGTGTAAGAAAATTCTGATTTGATGAAGTCACTTATTAGAAAAATGAGTTAGTAGCTCGTATATGCTCGTGACTTTTATTTGAGCATTATACTTGTATAAACATAAGTTACATAGTGATTTATAACTCAAAGTTTAAAATTTGTGTAATAACTCATAAGTGATCCTTAGTTCATTATAATTATGTATACCAATTCATGGTAAATGCTGGGTTGTTATCTATAACGAGTTTTTCCTTAAATAATTGCGAGGACGCAATTTCTTTAAGGGGCGAAGTCTGTAACAACCTGCATATTTGACGATAATGTATTTAAATATAACGTAGTTAATCGAATGTGTCCCAAAAGTCACATTTTGCATATGGATGAATTTGGACACGAAACCACTTCCATTGAGTCCGGATCATCGTTTACGACTTTTTTGACTATAAGCTTCGATATATTTCAAGTATATCAAAATTTGGACTTTGGGTTTGGGTTAGCTAACTTAGCCACCTTAAAGCTCCCACAACCCCTCCTCCTTCATTCATTCTCCCAGCACTTAACCTAAAATAGAAAATGGGGAAAGGGAAATGGAAATTCCTAAGCTAAGTTTTGCTATTAGAAGCTCAAATCAAAGGGGAAATCAAAGAGACAACTTGATTAAGGTTCTCCACCTGCTTCTCCATCTTCTCCTACTTGTTTTCTCTTCGATTTCTATGATTTCCTATGACCTAACTCTTAGGAATTCTATTTATGTCATCTTAGATTGGAGATTCTAGTGTATTTATTGAAGAGAGGTTGATCTAAGCTTGGTTTGGAGTTTGTTCTTCATTCCTACAATCAAAGGTGAGTTCTTTATTGAACTCACATCTATGCTGCAAGTTTATGGCTTGCACAAATGTAATTTAGTACCATTTCATATTGCATTTGCTTATTGAATTGGTTAGGATAATTTACACTTTTCGGTTTATTAGTTTGAATTTCATTTGAAATAGAATTGTGGCATGGGTTGTGCTCATGACTTATTGCACGCGTCATAAGTCGATTAAGTGGTGTTGTGAAGTACCATTGTCACAACCAGTAAGTTCTAAGACTTCACAATTCCCTCATATCGCGTTTATTCATTTTGGTTTGGAATTTTGTTCGTCTTAGAACCAACAGTCAAAACCAATGCATTCAAGCGTTGCGAGTCGATATGGTGGATCAGAGTGGTCTCTTTGATGCCCTAAAGAAGTCACGAGCCTTGATGATTGACTACGGACACTCGCACGGGGGGGGGGGGGGGGGTGATCCTCTTAGGTTTGACCTGGGCAACGACCCCGGTCGAAACTGGTCGACAGGCCCAAAATGGGACGGTCGACCGGTTCTGTTTCTATGTAAAATCGGTCGACCTCCCCATTTTGACTGGTCGACTGGTTTTCCACTGTAGATCAAAGGGACCTCGGTCCACAGTCTACACCCATCTAGGCTCTTTCCCGGCCAGAGCTCAGGACGTTCAGACTTCATTTGTGAACTTCAGCTTCATAAATTCACAGATTTCAGCAGCTCGATTCATCGACATTGATTATTATTTTATTCATTGAATGTTAATCTTTAATTGACTTTATTCTCATTGTTTAATGTGAATTGCATTAGAAATCGTTTATATGATTTAATTTACGTCATAGAAACGTGAGTTCTTAGTTTGATCATTATTTCGATCGTTATTATACGAGATTTGCTACTTCGAAAAAATATATATAAAGGGTTTTATATTATTAGTAGATACCAAATTCTTTTACCAAAGTGGTTTCCAATCTCACTTCATTATACGAAGTTATTTTACGAAATTGTTTTATAAATCATTTTCGAATCTACTAGTATATATTTTATAAACCTTTTTCTCATTCGTATGAGAAATCTAATTAAACGCCTTTGCAAAAGCAAGGACTATGACCCCTTGCGTTTACTTCGATGGTTAATTCTTGGACTCGTTCGATTAAAACTATGGCAATGGTCGCTTTGTGTTTTTAGTGGACTATACACCTTGTTCGTAAATACTCAAGTAAAGCGAGTGGTTATGGGACATGTAGCTTAACTCTTATATTTCCTAGCCTGGAGTAACTTACACTTTCCTGGATTAATTATGATCTTTTTGAGATTTTAGACTAGCTTTATGCGATGTCTTCGAATTATGGAATTTATTCCATATTTTTAATGATCTTCGGATCATTTCAAGGAACTTCGGTTCATTCTGAGTATTTTAATGATCTTCAGATCATTTCGAGGAACTTCGGTTCATTTTGAGTATTTTAACGATCTCAGGGTCATTTTGAGGAACTTTAGTTCATTTTAAGGAACTTCATTACTTTGGTAAATTGTGATCTTTTCATTTATTTTATGCATTATGATGGCCTTCGGGTCATCTCGAGGAACTTCGCTTCAATTTGGAGTAGGGTTGCGACCCGCGGTCTTCGGACCATTCGAGGAGCTTCGGCTCAACATTATAGGCTAGCTACCTAGAGATTGCGTCTCATTCGAGATACACGTTTTGGTGAGTCTTCAGGCTCCCGTTTAGAGAAGGCCTTACCCCCTCCTTTGTGATTTTCTGGATTTCTAATTTATTGATTTCTGGAATTTAGAGTTTTATTGATACTATGTTATCAATTTGAGATTTATTGATATTGAGTTATCAATTTTTGAGTTGATTTGATATGAGTTATCATTTCTAATGAGTAGCTATATAATTTTGAATGAGATATTCTTTTATAGCTCTGATATGGATTTGAGATATACCGTTGACATTTCTGGTCTTCACACTTATGCGTGACATTATTATTGTATGCACATCTACATTTATTTATATCTCTTATTATATCTCAGTTTATGAGATAAGTATAGCTAGACTGATCCGTTTATTGTTTATCTTTGTGTAAATAATACTCAGGTCAGACCGAGGTATTTCAGGTGATTCTTCGCGACTTCAGCATGGTCTATCCTCCTGTTCTGGGAAATTTTCCTTAGTGTTGTACTATTTGGGTTATATGTATATGAGACTCCTTTGTATACATATTATTTTAAGTAGCCTTGTACCTATTCTTTTATTGAATAGTGGATCGACTTTGACCACTATCTTGTATTTACACTCATGTGTTATGTTCATATCTATTTCTGCCTTAGGGATGTGAATATATGTGTCTGACTCTAAATATTTGTTATGCATTTTATATTGCTTTCCAAATAATATACAGCCGCTGTGTAGCAGTTTTGAACTTGAATTAGATGTGTTGGATTTCCTCATAAGAAATTGAAAAAGTAAGACCATATTATCTGACATAGTTAACACTCGTTCAAAGCTAATATACAGATGGTCGCTCCTCAACAGCCTTATTCTTCGGGTTAGTTTACACCATTGCTTGCATTGGCCTTGGCTAACGCGAGTATAGAGGTGGGGTGTTACAAATCATATCAAACTTTCATGAAAACAAATTTCAAATTATCTCGCAAAAGTAGCATATTTGATAAATTCAACATTTTTGAAATTCTTTTGTACTTGATACAAATTCAAAGTAAGAGATAATTCAAAATACTTATTTTCAAATTCAAAACTACGTTATTACTCCAACTTATCCAAAATGATTCAAGATAAATACTTATTAAATGTTTATACTCCAAAATTTTCCAAAGTATTCAAAGTGGTTAAGGGTTTAACCTAAGTTATTACCAAACCAAAAATCATTATTATACCAAATAGTTTATGAACTTGCTTAAGTTTTAATACAAATTCAACATTTCTTTAATTACCTTTTTAGGGTTTCGGTTACTGAATTTATAACATCTATATGAGGTTTCAAATACTACTATTCAAATTACTCTTTATTCAATTGCAAATTCAATTTATGCTTTACAAGCAATGAACACATTACTTATTAAAACTTCGGTTATCTATTCTAACTTTAACAAATGTTTTATTTAAATTTATCCATATGTTTGGAAATGTTTATCTAAACAGTTTTAAGTATTTCTTGACATTTAAATCGGAATTATATGGTCATCCCACTTTCGAAACTCGAAAATAATCACTGATGATGTCCGGATCATCAACAGAATTATCCTCCAGCGACTAGAGTGTGATACCATATCTATCCAGTATATATCGGACTTCGTATATATGTTAGCTATGCATATATTCAAAGTTCGTACATACTTGACAGTCCAACCTTAACGCCAATAAATACTTAAAACTCTTATTATAATTCAGAATAATTACGCTTTCCAAGACGTTTATTAAATTTCAAAAAAAAATTTAGTTCAAAATACGCTCTCTCAAACAAAATACTCTAGTGTCTCATTATAGGGCATTTCTAACCTATCTCTAATGAGATGTTATAACTCTGATGAGTCCTGTCCTTTGTTCAAATATATCGTACCCCATAGCTTTGTATAAACCAAAGCTTTGATACCAACTGTAAAGACTCACCTTTTTATCCGATGGTAATTAAACCAACTTAAATCGTTCATAAAGGTTGATGGTCATGGGTACTAACATATTTGAAAAAAAAGAACAAACTTTTCATTTCATTAAAACATTTTTAAATCGGAGTTATAGTAAATTAGAGTACATATTATGCTCAGCAGAAAACAAAAGGCTCAAAGCTGAAGAAGTAAAATCATAAAACGTATTTCTAGCTCCAAACCTGAATCCAGCTCTAAACGCTAAACCTGCAAACTAAACTACTAGTTTTTCATGCAAAATTATGGCACCCAGAGTTTAGGTATTGGTACAATAGACTCCAGCTCAGTCGTGGGTCTGGTGTGAGAACTCAAAACAGTTATTATCTCGATTTTATTTTAAAGTTAGGAAAATTCACCTGACCATGCCGATAACGCGGAACGGGTTTATTCCATGTGAATTCCCGTGCAAAAAAGTTCGCAATGACTTTGGAAAAATAAGGCTATCATAGGCTCGTCCCATATCACACAATGCAAGCACACACCAAATGGGTGAGGATGTCTTATGATAACCAAAAATGCTTTAATACGTGAAATTCTCTTTTAGTACTCATTAGTGCATAGTGTTGAAACCATTTCACAAATAAATATATTAATCTTAACGAGCATAGTAACTATGCTCACATACATAGTTTACAAACAAAACGAAAGGCTCGTATTGGTTATTGGGTTTTCCAATATGATGGTTCCCGGCATGAAAGATCAATCAAGGACACGAAGCTAAGTATCTCACGGCTAACTTCCAGACACGGACACCTAATACATAGCGCGAAGGTATATATCCTGGTTTTCATCCAAACGTCGGACACCGTATATACTTTATATCCTCAGGTTTCGAGGTAGCTCCACCGCCGCAACTTTCGATTTTCACTATAGATTATGTATACAACCTAATCGTTAGTTTACCATCATTCCGATGTGTGAGGTTCGTCAATGTCATGACATACACAAAACTACGCTTCAATAAGCCATGCTTTGATCATCACTAGCTATTTTCATAACTCGAGTATGCCACATTAACAATTCACGACATGTCACTGATTTTAATTAATACATAACCCCTAAGTTCATATGTCTTAGAGACGAGAATAATATATTGCCATAGATATGATATATATTAATAGAACTCAGTGCTACACTATCAATTTCAATGTCAAACACACAATCCATACAAGTGCGTTCTGGGTCTAAACGGAACAACAATTCGAGAATCTCTAAATATATTCAGATCTCATGCCACTTATAACCTCGTATTGGGTGATCGACCCTACCAAGACATCGGCAATAAATCTAAACAATTCGAAGATTCTCGGTCTTCATTTATCGATTTCCAAGTCTTTAGCTTCTTTATAACGTACTCTTATTACTTGGAATGGTTTCCGAACATATATTTGATCCTGGTCTTTCCAAGTAATAAGGGCATTTCAAAAAAATAACTATGGATTACACAATTTTCAATTCAAATCTCCTTCCAAATAGTAATTAATTCGTTTCAAATTAAGGTTAGAATTATTCCAGTTTCCCTAGACCCCGTTATCGCTTTAACCCTTCTTCGAAATTTAATATTCAAATTTTATATTTCAAAACATAATTTTTTATTCTTTATTACTCTTTACAACATTCATTAACAACCAAATATTAATTTGGTTTAAATTCTCATTCACGATAGGTTAAATTATTTGTATTCCAAATACTTGACTTAAAAATCAGTAACAAATCATGTATGAAGAAATTGTTCTTAAAATCTTTCAAAATATTTGCAAAACCATTTTGATAGTTTAAAACAATAATTTACAGTTCATAACTTCAAAACTCGATTGTTTCCAACGAATCATTATAATAGCACTTAGCAGCGTTACTAAATTGTTGTAAAATAGCCGTTTGAATCAAATGGATACAAAAGCATTCGATATTCAAATATTTCAACTCAAATCACCTTTAAATAATAAATATGACCACTCATAATTTTTCCAATTTTTTATTAATTTAAATAAACTCGTTTTTTTCAATTTTCCATTACGGTCGCCGAACTGCACGTATAGCGACGTTTTCAAATTTTGTTTTGAACATAACTTGAAAACCATGTGTTAGGATTTAAAAATTCATTTCCTATTCAAAAACTATTATTAATAGAATTCATATGTTTTTCTTTCCACGATAATCTGATTTAAAACGTTCAAGTTATAATCATTTGAAAATAAAAATCGATATTAATGAACTGTCACTACGCAACGAGTTCAATTCAAGCTATATAACGATTATATATAAATCGCCTACACCCTTTGCAAAATAAACTTAAAATTTCAAAACTTCAATTTCCATTCACCAATTTCCATTCATATTAAAGTTGGAACTTAATAATGAATTTCCTCTAAAGCTTATTTAATCGTTTTCAAATTTAACGTTATTTATTCAAAAAAAATAGTTTTTTTATTCATTACTATGAAACCAATTCTTCTCTAAAATAAATTTAAATTTCATAACTAAATTTTTTAAAAATCATATTTCAAATAATAGTTTATATTTACATTTTAGTTCCAAAATAGCTTTACTTCAAATCATTATTCCAAATTTCCAACTATTCAAATTTAGTCGAAATCTTGAAATAGTATTTTTCAAATCTTGTTTAATTTCTTACAATGTATCGTCAAAATTGTTTACACAAAAAAAATACTGAATACATATATCAAATCCTTCTCCTATCAAATTTCATAACCAATTATTTTAATAAAACCAAATTTGACTCAAATCATTTTTTCGAACTTAACTTCAAAACTCAATTCAAATGTTGATGTCTTATAATATTTGAAACTATTTCCAAAACCCCCTTTTTAAATCGAAACTTTATATAATATTTTTTAACTTATTTAAAAATTTCTCAAGACTTATGGATAGCAATTATGAAATAAGTGGGATCAGATGTTTATATAAAACCAATGTAGCTTAAAATCACTGTCTTAATTGAATTCCAAAACTTGTTTAACCTTGAAAATCCAAATTTAATTTAAAACATTTCCATAACATTTCTATCTTTTGTGAAGGTCTTTTATCATACATAACTTGGATTTACAATCCTTTGAAATTTAAATTCAACCCAAAATTTCAATTATTATTCTAATATTAAAATATAAAATCATTATAGAAAGGAGATTTAATTCGATTTTCTGTATAATTTCATAACTACGGTGTGTATGGGCTAAACCCTGATCAGTTAATAATCGACAATATACGAATTAATTCGTCCATCGTAAACACAACCATTAACAGCAGTTGACCAATTTAATTGTGCGCAAGCATTACAACCAATAACGCTTAGTGTCTAGTGTATTCTAACTAGATGATCATCCATCAAACGTCACATGTAATCCCAAGCAACCAAACATTATCAGCTTATTATAATTATAAATTAATTATGACTATTTATTTTTGCTAAAAAAAGTAGTAATAATAATTAAAGTGGAGTTCTCACCCAAAGCTCTCCAAATCTTTATCGACGAACACGGTATCAACCGCGAGCGAATCTCTAGACGGACGCCAAAACACATGCTCTCCTTCTGCAACTACTTCCTGATCTACTTCGACTAACCCCACCATACCATCAAGGCAAGGCTAAGTACCTGCACATGCAATACAGGCTGCTCTCCATTCGATTTTCATTTTCATTTTTTTAATATATAAAGAGACAGACTGACCGACACAAATTCAAGGGGTTTCATTATTTAAAATAGACGCAAGCCGCATGAGGGATGAGGTATATTTTCCTCTTCTTTCAAACCAATCGTAACAATGCATGGAGGGACTCATTTTCTCTGTTGCGCATGTGCAGATGGTGGAGCAGGAACATGGTAGCTAAGTGGAGAGGGGTGGTCGGAGAGTACACGATCATGGTGTGGTTAAATGTAGGAGGTAGAGGCTATTACGGGTGAGGGACAACACACATGTTTGGGAAAAAGGGAATGATGCGAGATTAGGGGGGAGCTATCATTTTGGGGCGGAGAAAGTGTGGGTGGACTGTGCAAGGTGGCGGTGGTGTTGGGTGAGAGAGGGAGAGGGCGCAAGATTGGTTACAGTGGAAAATGGAAATGACAGAACGAAAGTTAGAAAGGGATATGGAAGAGGAGAGAGGTATAGAAGGGTAGAAGCAGGCTTCTGGAGAACATGAGCCTTATTGTTGTGGGGAGGGGAAATTCGGACGCTAGATGCTGATGGTGGAAGAAAATTTTTGTGGTGGGCAGGAAGTTTTTATTTACGTGAGGTTGAAAGACCGAAATGGTAAAGGAAAGAAAGAGTGCGGTCCTTAAGGGGAGATTACACGTGTTGACGAGTTCATATACAGATGGAAAAATGTCATAATTATCCTGAATTTCTACATGTGCCGACCATTATATTTTGAAAAGATGTTATAAACGTCTGTTAATCGGCCTTTTGGTCCGGTTCCCAAAAGTACACAGTACATGCTCAACTCAGCCCATCACAGGAGTCAAGGCCAGGAGGATGTCTAGGAGCAAAAGAAACAGGCTGAAGAGGGATCGCGCCAACAAACGACCTTGCCGTCCGAGCCGTAAACCCGAACCGCAAGTCATCAGAGCGCTATTCCCAGGGCCTTCACACCCCCCATAAGGCGACCTTCGTACCCTTTGGGGTGCGGATTTCGCACCCCTAAGTGGTGCGAAATTCGCACCCTACCTTGTGAAAAATACGCACATTGTCGGGTGTGAAATTCGCACCTAGCAGGGTGTGAAATTCGCACCCAGTAGGATGCGGAATTCGCACCCAGCCTGGTGCGAAATTCACACCCAACCGGGTGCGAAATTCATACCCTGGGGTGCGAATTTCACACTCCTGTAGGCCAGACTTTCGCACCCCCATGGGGTGCGAAATTCGCACCCCGGGGGCAGGGTGCAAAAATCTGGCATGCGTATGAGCCAGGTGCGAATTTCTGGGTGTGGTGGTCCATTTTCACCTTCTCCTACCTACTCCCACCTACTCCAACCTAATCCTTGTCCTATAAATACCCTATAGCCTCACACTTCAAAGGGGTTGTATTTTGTGACCTTGAGACTTCATGAGAGCTCCATTAATGGCATCTCCACTTTGAGGAAGAAGATAGGCAAAAATGTCTTTTTCCTATATTCCGCAGTACATGCTAATTATGACATCATACATGATAATGATGACATCACCTGGCCTACAAGCAAGTGTAATGAGATGTTATGTGATGGGCTCAACCTTGTAATCATATGTGATCAATAATATTTCAATAACGCCTTAAAGCGGATGTAGGCCCTTCACAAGGCCGAACCACTATAAATCTCTTATGTTGCTTACCGCTTTCAGTTCTTGTCTATACGAACGAATTAATTATTCCTAGTAACTGGAATCTTGGTGTTTACGACATTTTTTGCCGTCAACATTTGGTGCTTTCACTGAGAAAACTCGAATTTTGGGCCTTTGTTGCACGTTGTCATCTCAACCCTTGACGAGCTTGAGGTTCCTTGCTAAACCTGCTAATGAGTCCGCTTACGATGGCAAAGCGATCAAAGAACCTGCTATTAAGGCCGGTAGTCCCAATAACCTCAACCGACGGAAATCCCGACCACTAGTGAAACCGCCCCACCTACTGTGGACCCCAAAGCACTTGCAACACAAACTCAAATCGCGTGCTTAATGAAAATTATGAGAGCACTGCGGTCGAGCTTAATCAAGCATTAAGGAATAACATCGACCTTATATGACAACTTCAAGAAAGTCAGCGCATCGTTGCTCAACTTCAACTAACCCGGAACAATGCTCGACCCCGACCAACTATATCGGAAACTTCCTCTTCTGAGTCGAGGGGCCCACATCAAAGGAGGAGGTTCAGCCTCATCAACAACGTCGCCACCCGCAACAATGCCCTCGACAATGGTAATGGCAATGGATATGCTAATGGCAATAGGAACGGCAACTGGGACTGAGCTACAATCACATATAGCGAGGGGGCACAGTACCGAGACCGCTCTTGCTTAATAATCAATGACAGACCAGGTCTTCTAAACCAACCTCTTCCTCGACATAACCCAATGGTCGCCAATCAGGACGATGGCCCCGCTATTCCAACGGCTCGCGCTCCTCCAAAACAGGATCCGCATCACCCTGCTCCACCTCACCATCCACACTAAGACCTAATCATAGATGTCGAGGACATGGAGGAGGACGATCTGGACGTCCATCATAGAAGACGCCCCTGCAACAAAACTCCGGAACCTCGCCGAAACCCATGGATCCTAATGGTGGACTCCCGTCCAACTTACCATCCCGACATGGTCCTAAGGATAATGAGGGAAGGGTAGGAAATGTGCATGATTCATGTGAAGTGCACATTAGGCGTAACCCCTTCACAAGAAGGGTGAACGAAGCTGAATGGCGCCGACGCTTTCACATGCCGCAAATGCTTCTCTATGACGGCACCACTGACCCTTGTGCCTTCCTAAATTGATATGAATGGCAAATGAACTCGAGCTGGGGCAACGATCCAGTCAAATGCAAGTGTTTCCCAGTCTTCTTGTCAGGAACTGCTTTGTTATGGTTCTCTCGCTTCCCGCTTGATTCCGTTAACAACTTCGGCCAGTTAGCGATGCAGATCAAGCAATTCATAATGCATATACCAACTCCAAAGAATGCCCTCACCCTCTCCAACTTATACCAAGGTCCCGTTGAGTCACTCAAAAGCTACCTCTCTAGGTTCAATGTTGCTCTCACAGAGGTTTAGGATCCTTGCACCGTACTCTTTCAACTAGCCAAAGATGTCCTCCCGACTTCCGAATTTGGGGTGTGGATTGATCGGAAGCAGCCAAAAAGCTTTGACACCTTCTGTGAGAAGGCGAATCAATACTTATGCCAAGAAGAGGCAAGATGCAACCGACTCTCGGCCACCAGTCTCCCTAATGGCTCTCAAGCAGGCGCTGCAAATAACAACCTCATTAGAAAACAAGTAGGAGAGCCCTTTGATCAGAACAAGGGGGCAGGTCCTAACAGGCAAAGATCGAACAATGGTTGGCAAGATGGCCGGAACAACGATCAGGCTCTAACAGAGCCAAGTAATCTCGGCCCTTACCGAGCCTTCGAGACATATGCCCCGCTAAACAAGGATCTAGAAAAAATCTACTTGGATACATGCAACACTTTGCCATACAAGAAGTCGTGCACCAGGGAATCAACCGACGTTGAGAAAAATTCTAGGAGGTACTGCCGATACCATGATGTGTATGGCCACAGTACTAATGAATGTCGCCAGCTCAGGGATGCAATTTAGAAGCTTATCCGCGAAAAGCGACTTGAGCAATACGTCCAACAGCCCTTTCCCCCCGAAGCAAATCCAATGCCTCAGGCACCAGCACCTCAAGCAGCCGCTAAGGTAGCTCCAGGTCCATCTAACCCAAGGCGTGGGATCGTTATCAACACTATATATGGTAGCCCTTATCCCACACATGACAGCTTCCAAAAAAATGCAAGAGTATGTTAGTTCAATAAAGCATGCTACTCATGAAAATTGCTCCGCACTCAGCGAATTCGTCCCAGCCAAGCTCCAAAAGACCATGCGGGATGACATCATTTTCCGCGAAAGAGATTCTATGGGGGTGGAGATCCAAACCACTGATCCACTAGTTATCACAGCTCAGATCGGTGCCGCTTCTGTCCGAAAAGTGTTAATCGATTCCAGAAGCTCATTCAACATCATTTTAAAAGTTGCTTATGACCAGATGAGGTTAGAAATGAATGACTTAAAGGCATACTGTGCCACGATCCACGGCTTCCATGGGGCTTCTAGTTCCCCAGTGGGAATGATCGATCTACCTATGGAGCTAGGCGAGGGGGATCGGAACTGGGTCCGAATCCTCACTTTTGTGGTTATAGACATTGATTCCCCCTACAACGCCTTCCTTGGATGCCCTTTTCTCATAGAGTTTCAAGTCTGCATGTCACCATGGTCTCTCCTAATGAAATTTCCGACAGAAAACAGGATTGGAACAGTCAGAGGCGACGACCAAGTAAGCGCCAGAGAGTATTATGCAATAGAATGGAAGAATGCGCGCAACAAGGATAAGGGAAAAACAGTGCCCACACCTTCTTGTGCCAAGACTATTTCAGCATAGCAATCAGCGACGTCTGGGCCTTGGCTCAGGCGCCACTGCCATCTTTCCGAAGACCTCGACCAATGGAAGGACGAGGAGCCCAAGTACGAGAGGGCTACCCAGATCGAATCTACAGTGGATATTCCCGTTAATCCCAATGATCCATCAAGGGTGCTGAACATAGGATCACAACTCCATCCCACGGTCAAAGAAGATCTTGTGGATTTCTTGAAGGCTAACCTAGACATGTTTGCACAGACTCATTCCGATATGAAAGGCATCGACTCTGCGATCGCTTGCCTATCTAAGTATCAATCCTACAACAATTCCAGTCAAGCAGAAGCACCGCTTCTTGGGACCCAAGAGGTCCAAAGCGCTAGAGGAAGAAGTAGACCATCTACTCAGCAACAACTTTATTCGCGAGGCCGAATACTGCGAGTGGGTCTCTAACCCAGTTCTAGTCAAGAAGGCATAACTTTCCACTCCCAAAGATCGACCGACTTGTTGATTCAAGCGCCGGATAACAACTACTATCTTTCATGGATGCCTACTCAGGATACAATTAGATCCCAATGAACCTTCATGACCAGGATCATACCTTCTTCATAATGGACCTCGGACTTTACTGCTTTCGCATCATGCCCTTCAGCCTCAAGAATGCCGGTTCTACGTATCAGCGAATGGTTAATCGACTCTTTAAAAACCAAATCGGAAAGTCCATGGAGGTGTACGTAGACGACATGCTGGTAAAATCTAAAGTATCAAGCAGCCAAGTCCATTAACTTCTCTGAATTGTTTGATATCCTCCGTCGGTACGACATGAAACTCAACCCCTTGAAATGCTCCAACGGAGTCGCTTCAGGAAAATTCTTGGGTTTCATCGTCAATTCCCGGGGAATTGAAGCCAATCAGAAAAATCCAAGCTATTTAGGACATCCAAATCACCGAGAACATCAAGGATGCCCAAAGTTTAGATGGAAAGGTTGCTGCTTTAAGTCAGTTCATATCCAATGCCACCGACAAGTGCATTCCTTTCTTCGACTTACTTTGAAAAGGAAAACGCAATTTCGAGTGGACCCCGGAATGCATTTCTACATTCAAAGAACTTCTGGATCACTTAGAGCGATCACCTATCCTATCTAAGCCCATAGACCATGAAGACTGATACATTTATTTGACTGTTTATACGTAGGCAATTAGCTCTGCGTTAATCCGCCTCGAGGACCGCATTCAACGGCCTGTCTACTACATAAGCAAGAGATTGACAGGGGCAGAGAAGAATTACCCGAAACTGGAAAAGCTGGCATTCTGTTTGCTCATTTCCTCTCGAAAACATTGACCATACTTCTAGTCTCATCCTATAAAGGTTTTCACTGATGAGTCACTACGACTGATCCTGCAATGACCCGAAGCGTCAAGGTGGCTATTGATGTGGAGTATGGAACTGAGCCAATTTGAGATAACGTTCATTCCCTGCCAAGCCATCCTTGGCCAATCTCTCGCTAACTTCATAGTCGAGTTTACTGCCCCTGAGGAGACTCCGGCAGAGAACATGGAAGCTCTCAGCACCCAATGGAATCTGTTCGTGGATGGGTCCTCCAACAACAAATGCTCTAGGGCCGGAGTCGTGTTCATCACCCTCGAGGAACGCCCAATATGATACGCACTAAAATTGAATTTCCTTGCTACCAACAACGACGCAAAATATGAAGCCTTGGTAGCCGGACACAGAATCTCAATCGAGCTCAAACTAAAGACAATCCAAATCTTCTCCGACTCATAACTCATCGTGCGTCAAGTACACGAGGAATATCGAGCTAAGGGGGAAGGACTCGCCCTGTACTTAACCAAGGTCCAGGAACACTCACCTCGATCACTTCATCATCACTCACATACCCCGAGAACAGAATGAAAAATCAAATTCACTAGCCAAGCTAGCAAGCTCCGAGGATCGACAAATCTTATGGTTCGCCCCATTGAAGTGCTCAACTCCCCTAATATTAAGCAAATTCAAATTGAGGCGGTCTTGAACACCGAACCTGAACCTGAATATTGGATGACATTAATCAAGAATTACCTACAACACGAGACTCTTCCAGCGAGATACAAGGAAAAATGAGCGCTCACCCGCCAATTGGCCGCTATCTTCTTATGGATGAGGTGCTCTATCGTAGAGGTTTCTCCATCCCACTGCTCAGATGTGTATCCCATCGTGACACCATTATAGTCTTAACCGATGTACATGAAGAGGAGTGCGACAACCATACTGGAGGGCACGCCCTGACCAGAAAAATACTTAGACATGGTTATTACTAGCCCACGCTCGATCAAGATGCCACAGACTATGCTCGCATGTGCGACAAGTGCCAGCGCTTCTCAAAGATCCCGAGAGCCCCGCCTATAGAGCTAACACAAATGGTCATCCCATGGCCATTCTCCATGTAGGGAATCGACATCATTGAAACTCTTCCAATGGCCAGAGGTGGGGCGCGATACGCTGTCGTCGCAGTTGATTATTTTACCAAATGGGCAAAGGCCGAAGCTCTCGCCATGATAACCACCAAGAAGATGATCAACTTCGTTGTATGTACCATCATTACTCAATATGGGGTCCCTCAAACCATCATTTCTGACAATGACACCCAATCCGAGAGCATCGAATTCAAAACCTTTTGCCAGCGGCACAACATCGGAAAGAGATTCTCGGCAGTGGCTTATTCTCAAGCCAGTGGGTAGGTCGAAGCGGTCAACAAAGTTATCAAGTCCGTCATCAAGAAGCGCCTGGAAAAGGCTGGGGGCATATGGTAGGTGGAACTTCCTCTAGCCCTATGGGCATACCGAACCACCCATAAGACGGCAACCAGACATACTCCCTTCGTCCTAGCCTATGGATCAGGAGCCATCATTCCTATTAAACTCAAGCTTCCATCTTATCGAGTCACCTATTTCGATCCATGGACAAACTAAGATTTACTTTTAGGATCACTTGACTTGCTGGAAGAGAAAAGGAACGAAGCTGATCTCTAAGATGCTGCCTAACGACAACGAGTCGCCCGATACTTCAATTCCAGGATCCATCATAAGGACCTCAACGTCGGCAACCTCGTCTTAAAACGGATCTTCCCTCCACCGACGGGCCTCGCTACTCGTTGGGATGGTCCATAATCCATACAATGGAAGCTCAGCGATGGATCTTTCAAACTCGCGACCGTGGACGGAGCTGAACTCCCAAGGGCATGGAATAGTGAACATCTCTGCCGCTACTTCACGTAACTTAGTATACGGTTATTTACGCTTTCCAACCATGTTTTTTTTCTTCTAACGATTCAATGAATTGTAAAGGCTATGACTACCAAAGTTATTAGTGGAAATGATGTTCAACTTCCCCTCTCTTCCTGTCTATGTTTACACCGCGCATGATGCATTTAATTAATCTTAACAACCAGCTTACGTTCAAACAGTTGGTTGCCATATCGGCCCCCAAGCATGAGAGTTGGTACCACCCCCCAAGCCTCGAGCCAACCCCGAGGCTAAGACACAGTGGCTACGATTGGCACCACGAGCACGGGAGCCGGCAACGCTACTCGAGACATCGGCCTGCGGCGCGACCGAGTATAAATAACCACGAACTCAAATCTCAACCCCATGCCGAGACCGAGGATAAATCGTTTCGCGCCCAAGTCCCAAGCGACTTGGGGCCACCCAACATCCCGGCGGGAGTGATGTAAATCCCTCCCTCGTCTAAGGGTACCGGTCGAATCATTGGCGCAACGCTGAGGCCGATCCTTAATTCGTTTCTTCCCCGAAGCTCTCAAGGCTAAGGGCTAGGCCATGGCCACCATCGGACCCTATGGGCTGATGACCCGGGCTTCTCTTCTCAGGTGAATAAACGACACCTGCGGCTCGCCTCAACCCGATGAACGACAGGAGAGCCACACACTGGACGGACCGCACAACACGACGTCATACGCCTTCGCTACACTTGGGATTAACTCTTGGCAACCCAAACACAGCAGGCGCTTAGCCTGGCTTCGCAAACTACGAGTTTCCTAAGCTGAGGGAAACTTACTAGATGCCTGCGCTCTATCACACCCCTCTGGAATAACTGACCTAGAGCGTGGTACACAATCGTACCCCTTTGGAATAATCGACCCAAAGCACGCTACACAATTGCTTTTTTGTTAAGTGTAACGATAAGTATGCTTATGCAAGTACGGGACGCCGGAAAACATAAGAAGAACATCCAAATACTTGACACAAATCGCGATCTTTACTAATTCATATTCCATTTCAACACACACACATTAAAAACAGACTACATGTCTAACATCTTTCTTTCTAATGACAGGTTGTACAGAGAACCACATCGTGTCTTGAAAAACCAAAAGTGAGGTCCTTACTCGCGTAAACTATCGGCCTACACTACCAAAATAAATGGTAACTCCTACATAGGTTGCTAACACTAATCATGTTTCTTCCTCTTGTGCTTATGTTTGTTCTTTTGCAGATTCATCACTCGGCGGTTCATCCTTTGCACCGGGCCTCTTCTTGCCAGACCTGCTCCTTCCATCTTGCCCTTCCGAGAAGTGGTCGATTCGTTAGAAGCCGAGAGACATCTCTCGCCCGTCCCATCGCCACTAGAGGCCTCAGTAATATCAATAAGGGTGGCATGCGGCGTAGGCTTGGGGGAACTCCCAGCAGCGTGGCCGACCATAGCGTCACTCGTCTCGGGGACCACCTTGCCTTCCTGCTCAGCTTTCTCCTTGGCATCTTTGGCAGCCCGCCGCGCCGCAAGCTTCTGCGACCTATGCGGCGTGACATCACCAGCCTTAGTTTTTTTGAGGGATTCAGTAGTCCTTTGCTGCGCTTCGTCTTCCTCCCTCTTCTTTCAGGGTTCCTCATCCTCCATCTTCTTCCGGGCCTCCTCATCAGCCTTCTTCTTCTCAGCCTCCTTATCGGCCTTCCTCTTCGCAACCGTGTCGACGGCTCTCGCCTCAGCATCCTTCCTGGTCTTCACTAAGGCCTCCTTCCTGGAAGCCTCGTCATGCTCTTGCTTCTCCTCCACTTCTTTACTCTTAGCCACCATCTTGGCTTTCTGAGCTTCCACGATAGCCGCCATCGAAGTCACGTCGGCCCCCACCAGACCTCTAGCACGAAAACTCTGTCCGTCAACTGTCTCCCCTTCATTCATCAGACCCTCATAAAGACTGGCTGTTATCCGTATATCCGAGAAGGTGTCAAGATGATCACCGCCTTCTCCGAATTGCACTCTCATAGGATCTCGCCCAGACTCGGTCACTTGTGGGACCATAAGGGCAGGGCCCGATGTCATGGTCAGTGTATAAAGGGTTGCATGGTAAAAAACACAACCGTTTAGTCCATGAATTCGGTAACCACGTCATCCTCTAGGATGCATTGTAAATGGAATTTACCTCCGGTCAAGGATGGCGTGGGAAGATTAGAAGGGGCATTCGGTGCCGTAGGCATCTGGTCTCTCCTAACCCCGGGTGATCAGGGTCATACTCAGTCGAAGCCCGAATAGAAGCCGCGGGATCACTCACTATACCTGATTCAGGGGCCAGTGGTCGATGGGAGCTTGCTTTTGCAAATGTCTCTGCAACCGCAGCACTCTCGGTCACAATACACTTCCCTTTCTCAGTAGTGAGCTTCTTCATCCTCTCTTTGGCATCCTCGAGCAATAATCTCCTACCCTCGTCCAGCTTCTCGCGCTCCTCGACCATCAGGAGATCAATCGCGAGTTGGCGTTCATCTAAAGTCCCCACAGCCACTTGGCCCAGATAGGCTTTGTACGAAACCAACCTATCCCAAGTCCGAGCTAGTTCCCGGGGATAATCGTCAACCCACGAGAGTCCATGGAATCTCAGGACCTTAACATACATGTTTCGGATATCCTCCTCCACAAACAGTTTCACTTGAAACTTTGTATTCTCCATCTCCTCTCCCAATTGGTCTACCTCTGTTAGACTATCCATTGTGTCCAACACATCCCGATTACTAGCCTCCGCGTCCTCCTTGGTCTTTTTCATCTCCTCAAGCTGTCTTTTCAGGTTGTCATTCTCCCCTCTCAGAGAATCTTTGTCAGTTTAGAGATCGAAGACTCGCACGTTTTCCCTTTCCAGATCGGTGCATATTTTATCCACCTCGGCCTTGTCCCTCTTTAGGGCCATGTTCTGGGTAGTTAGGTCGGCTATAGTTTCCATGAAAGCAGTGAGAGAGTGATTGGTCTCCCTCTTGAGCGCCTCATACCCTTGCCTCATCTCAACTGAAAACAACAAGATTCGCGAATTAGCGTTCAAAGATATAGGAACAAGTAAAGGAAATTTTCTAATACAACAGATAGACTTACCTATCTCCCTTTCTAAATTACCAACGGTGGTCTTCTCACAATCAATAGTCAATTGTTGGTTAATCAACTCCAGGTTCTTCTTCTTGACCAGCTCCGACAGATGAAAAGAATACTTGGTAAGTTCGTTGGTCTAGTGATATGCAGCCTTCACGTGCATCCATATTTCCCTGGACTCCGTAGATAGGAGGGGATGAGATCGGGGAGAAACTTCAGCTCATCAAAGTAATGATGAGGGAAGTAATGTTTCAAGTATGCTCTCCGCTCCTTTGTAGGGAGTGCTAAAACCTGAGCCTCTATCAGATCTCCCATCTCTATTACAGTCGCCTCATCCGACCTTGGCCGAGCGAGCGATGGCTCCTTCCCCTTAGTGGGATGAACAGGAGCCTCAGGAGCGGTGCGAGAAGGAGTTATCAATGACACGCGCCTTGGTCCCCCTAAATCAAATCGGGAATCTCCCGCAGACACTCGGATTGGAGGAGGGGTAGGAGGAGATAAAGGCAATTGGGGTATATCGGGTTGACGGCTCTCGCTGCCACGGTCCTGTGGAGGTGGGGCCTCACCATACAAGCTAGCCGCTCTCCTAAAGGCTCCAAGAAAAGCACTTTGAGGTCGTCTCCGGTCTCCAGGTCCGTGACTTCATCCTCCATGTCCTCTAGCCATATCACCTGTTAAGAGAAAGAAATAAGACCTGTCAAGTCGCGCATTCAGAAGAGTCGCTACGCTATGTAGTGATTATGAGTGTATGCCCTAAGTGTTCTCTCAACAAACCATATTGTGTTCCACTCGAAGGAGTTAACTCCCTCGCGACAAGAGCTATGTCTTCTATGCCAGCCGGAGTCGGCCACAAGGATATGTCCATGTCAAGTTTATCTAAGCCATCAAAATGGCGCTCATCTTCAAGTGGGGTCACGACTCTAGGAACAATCACTGGAGACAATGGCCCGATGGACACCATCCTTCCAGAGGCGGGACGGGAACATTCATCAAACCCTTGTCTCCTGACGCGACCTCCTCACCGCGAGCCCCACCTTCACCGACATTTCCCTGGAACTTTACAACCTTTTTTGTCTTGGCCCCCACAGTGGGTAACTTCCTCTTTTGACCAGGAGTCGAAGGGCCATCCTCCACGACCTTTTTTGGCACACTGCTCGCCACTGCAGGCCTAATTATAGCTTGATCATCCGAGAGCAGCCCAGCGCGGCGAAGACCCTCTTGGCTTGTCACGATATCAGTTTTGCGAAACTCCTTGGGGATCGCTTGCAGAGCATTAAGACGTTGCTGGTACTCCTCACCAGTAGGTGCCTCTGGATTTCCTGCCACAATCAAAAAATAATGAGACACGAGATCCAATAGTTTTATAGCATGGAACGAAGTTCGAAGATACTTAATCCCTCCTATCCATCTCCTTGCGAACCCAAGAGGATAATGCACAAAGAACCAATCATACTTAATCACTGACGGCCTGGGCTACTTCCGATAAAGAACTTGGTGGCGGCTAACGCTTCCAGGAACCATTGAGAGGGTGACCCGCTAGACGTTCTCCTCAAGCAGAAAAAATACCGAATGTCCTCTCTGGTAGGTTCCATGTGAAAATACTCTCGGTATAGAACGTACGTGCCTAGGAGCGGGGAATAAGCATTCAGATGCAGTTGCGAAGGTGCGAGGCGGAAGTAGGAAAGCATGTCCTGAATAAAGTCATTGGCTGGGGGAACGCATCCCGCAAAACATGCTTGTCTATTCCAAGCAGTCAAACCCTAAGGTGGTACATGAGCTCGATCACCCTCACCCGGTGCGTGGACATCGCCCACTAGTATATTGAACCGCTGCGCCATTTTCATGACTACAGTAGCATCTAGGCGCGACGATACCGAATCCGTCGGATTTTCCAAGATAACAGTGTCAGGCAACATATTCGGAGCTATCGGAGCCGCTGGTACATCTCTACCCATAATATCCACATTCTCAATCTCTTCACGTATGACCGGAGACTATAGCCTCTCAATTTGTTCACCGTGATCAAATACTTCAGGTAAACTAGCCGATTGAGAAGGAACGGGTCCTTTGGTAGTCTCAAGCTCGCTGTCACTCGAGCTACCACTATTGGTAGAGTCAGAGGTATGTGACAATGGGGGGGGGGGGGGGGTGGGAGGGGGAGGTGTGGGGAGAGAGGAAGCCTCGGCCTCTAAGGTCTTCCCAGTCTTTGATTTTGTTTGCATTGCTAACTATACTTTAATACACTAGTATTATACATCACAAGAGAATAACCTGTACACCTCATGTCGGTGAAAACTAACAAGTGCGTGAGGTGTCATGCGAAGTCAAGATGAACAAAGAAAACTAAAACAAGCCAACGGTTCGGTCATTGTTCAAGTATATGCGCTATCTAATGTGAAAGGTCCAACTCCCTGTCCACACAGTTAGTTGTGTGTGCACTAGGCACAGTTATGCAAGCAAATAAGCGGTATACAAAACTAAGAGCGGGGAGTCAGGAGATCGCAGATCTGTAAAAGAGAAGCAACACCCCGCCAAGGGGCAGCGTGAAGCAACTGCGCCAGGCAGACCAAGCAGGATAATCAAGCCTACCACAGGGTTCTAAAATCCGAACCTCCCTCGGGATTAGAACCTCACAAGGTTCAGAAATTCGAACCTCACATGGTTCGGAATTTCGAACCCAGGAGGTTCAAATATTCAAACCCCATCAAGGTTCGAAAATTCGAACCGTGGAGGTTCGGATATTCAAACCCCATCAGGGTTTGAAAACTCAAAGCCCAAGTTCGAAAATTCAAACCTCGGAGGTTCGGATATTCGAACCCCTTCAGGGTTCGAGGATTCGAACCCCCGGGTTCGAAAATTCGAAACCCCTGAGGGTTCGAAAATCCAAGCCTCCGAGGGGGTCGGTTTTTGGAGGCTCCTCCAGAACTCGGCCCTTCAACCTCTCTCCTTCTGCCTTCCTTCGACCCATTCATTACCTAAGTTCGGTTAAAAGTGTTGAGTTCTGAAGCTTTCAAAACAATGGCAGCCAAGGAAGGAAATAATGGAAGGAAGGAAATGAGGAGGGGGGCTATTTATAATAGAAAGGGAAAAGTACCTTGGTCTTCCCCAAATCTCGAACCCGGGGGTTCGAAATTTCAAACCCATCGGTCTTGAAATTTCGAACCCATTGGGGGTTCAAAATTTCGAGCCCCCAGGGTTCGAAATTTCGAACCTGCAGAGTTCGAAATTTCGAGCCTACAGGGTTCGAAATTGCGATCCCCAGGGTTCAAGATTCCGAACCTCTGTGGTTCAGGGGTTCGAACCAAAAAAATAAAAAGAAAAGGGGAGAGACAAATCTATCTCACATCTCTAGGCTCAAAGCGCCACACCACGCGCTCACATGCACATATTCCATGCATATAACGACTGCCGCAAACACATGGACGCGACGCATTACAAATACTTGATAACGTCGTCGCCGCACCAACACCAGCTCGCATGCATGCCTACATCGAACGATCCCTACAACTAACATCTATTCTTCTTTAACAGGACAAGTCGATAACCTTACCACTCTCTTAACTAATTCAAAGCACAACATGTCAAGACAGGACGTATTTAGGGGTAAAATGTTAACTGGCCTTTTGGTCCGGTTCCCAAAAGTACACAGAACATGCTCAACTCAGCCCATCACATGGAGTTAGGGCCAGGAGGATGTATAGGAGCAAAAGAAACAGGTTGAAGAGGGATCGCACCAACAAACGACCTCGTCGTCCGAGCCGTAAACCCAAACCGCGAGCCACCAGAGCGCCTATGCCCAGGGACTTCACACCCCCCATAAGGAGACCTTCGTACCATTTGGAGTGCGAATTTCACACCACTAAGGGGTGCGAAATTCGCACCATGTCGGGTGCAAAATACGCACTTTGCTGGGTGCAAAATTCGCACCCAGTAGGATGCAGAATTCTCACCCAGCCTGGTGTGAAACTCTCACCCAGCCGGGTGCGAATTTCACACCCCTGCAGGCCAGACTTTCGCACCCCCCATGGGGTGCGAATTTTGCACCCCACGAGGTGGGAAATTCGAACCTCGGGGACGGGGTGCGAAAATCTGGCATGCGTAAGCCAGGTGCGAATTTCTGGGTGTGGGGGTCCATTTTCACCTATTTCTACCTACTCCCACCTACTTCTACCTACTCCCAACTACTCTACCTAATCCTTGTCTTATAAATACCCCGTAGCCTCACACTTCAAAGGGGTTGGATTTTGTGACCTTAAGACTTCATGAGAGCTCCATTAGTGGCATCTCCACTTTGACGAAGGAGAAGGGCAAAAGTGTATTTTTCCTATATTCCGCAATATATGCCAATTATGACATCATACATGATAATGATGACATCACCTAGCCTACAAGCAAGGGTAACGAGTTGTCATGTGATGGGCTCAACCTTGTAATCTTTTGTGATCAATAATATTCCAACAACGCTTCAAAGTGGACGTAGGCCTCTCACGAGGCCGAACCACTATAAATCTCTTGTGTTGCTTACCGCTTTTCGTTCTTGTCTATACGACCGAATTAATTATTCCTAGTAATTGGAATCTTTGGTGTTTACTACATTTTTTTCCGTCAGCAACGTCCCTTGTTATTAGATACATTCTAGTGTTTATTAGCTTAGGCATACCATGAAAAAAAGAAATAAGCATAGCCAAACAATGATTCGAGTGTACTTACTTATATATTGATCACGTATGACAATGGAAAATAATATACGATCATATATAATGATGTGTACAAATCTCAAAACGAAAATAAAATAGACCGATTAACTGATTTTTTAAAGTATCAAAGGCCATGGTTGCCCTAAAATACATTAGAAAAATATATGTTTATTTTCCAAATTAAAAATTATAGAAAAATTCTAAAAAATATTTTAAGAATAGAAACTGAACGCTTATTCTAAACCTATATTTAATTATAATTCATATTCTAATTCTGATCGTTACAGCAACTGGATTTCAAACCGTTGAGATAGCTCAACTAACGACGAACTATTTTGCAAGACAAACATTGGTTTAAATATATATTTATCAAGTTAACTTATATTTCAAAAATTTAAAACTTCTCACTATATATTTAAATTAATTTTAAAATATTACTAATGTTAAAATTTTCAAAACAATCTAGATTCGAAGACAAAAATTTAAATTCACACTTATAAAATATAAAAATCGAGTTAAAATAAATTTTATTCAAAACAATAAACAAATATCAAGTATAAACATAAATTTCCAACTTTGAAATGAATCAACTCTAAAATTTTAAATGTTGAAAATTCTGGTACGTTACAGAAATACTGAAATATCGTCTAAGATCTTAGTTTTTTTTGTTAAAATTTAAATTTGTGTCTGAACTAGAATAATAATTAAAAAACTCAAATCTTGTCATGATAATCTTTTGTTATTTTACATATTGCATGTTAAATGACCATATTGTATGTTCACATATGTTCTACAATGCTTATGATTTTTCATAATCTTCTTTTTTACATACATGTTACTTATGAAATTATGTATTTTATGGCCTATTTATACTGATTTTTCTAATATTTTGGATCCTTTTAATGTTTTATGTGTAACAATATTTCTGTTTTAAACATATTACGATTTAGAGTATGAATGGTCTTTCGCAAAATAAAGAATAATATAGTTATTTTGCAATTCAAATTTAAGTTAATATGTTTTTGATAGCATTTTTAAAAACATTTTGTAAAAACATCATTTTTAACATATTATGTACCCCGAGATTGTTCCGATATGAACTTTCAGACCCGAGATGGAAATCCGAGATGTACACTCTGAGTTAGACTCATCTCGCCCGAGATCTCCCCCGATACGAGATCAAGTCTATAAAATCCCCGAAACGAAACGCGACCGATATCCGAGATTTAGAACCTTGATTATAGTCGAGATTAAACCATCACTAAACGAAAAAACAAAGTTTAGTGCAAAGAATCTTATGTATTGCCGTCAATCATTGGTGATGAGTCTACTGTACTGAACCCAGACTTCATAACACAATAGGGAGAGCATAATAGGACTAACAGTTCACAGAAACAATTAAAAGTACCTAGCACAGATCACCATGAGATGAACCAAACACCAAAATAAACATTAACCACCCAAAAACAAAACCATTAGCTAGAGCTACCAATAAGATGAGAACTTGAAAAACATTGAATAATCAAAATGCTAAACTGTACCATCATAATCCAACGGACGAGACACGAGATAGCTCAACATTAAGAGAGTTACTGTAGGACAGGAGCCTCCACATTAGTGACAGCCGTCCAGAAACACCATCGATACTAGTTGAAGGACATGTAAACCACAACACCGCAAGCGGAGGAGTAGCTGGCAAGTGGTTGCTTGTAATAACCATAGAGTAGTGAAAGAAGGAGTTATCTGGGTCGACTTTCAGTAGGTAAAATTTGTAGAAATGAGGCTGTAGGAAGAAATGGGTTTTGTGCGCTCAGTACGAATTTCATGGGGTCAAAGCTTAGATTTAGAAAGGCAAAACGATTGAGAAATGGGAAAATACGCATCGCGAAGGCTAGGGTTAGGGTTGAAGTAGAATTTGAGGAGATTGAAGTGAAGAAAAATCAGAAGAAGCGGAGGAAACAAAGGCGAGAAGAAAAAGAAGGAAAGAAGAGCAATCCTAGTTGCCATTTATGTTTCCACAGAACAAAGAAGCTTTTTTGACTTTGGTTTTTTGATCAAATACTATCCTAATTACGCACACTGGATTATGTGACATAATGGATTTTTAACATATATTTGAACTATCTTAAAGTTACCTCTTTACACTAACATTTTGATTTATTTTAAAAAGAAGTACTCAAATCAACCTCTGTATATTAATATTACTAAAAAGGTTGCTAAAATGCCTCGATTTAGTGGATTCAGTGAAAACAGCGGTGGTTTAAGCGGATATAGAGGTCATTAGCATTAAATTTAAATACCATAGCCAGTCGAGCTTGCTACGGGCTACTGTGGGGATTTTGTGGGTCTTTAACTACACAGCTCCAAGACAATGCGATCTCCCTTCCAAATAACATTCGGATCGGGCTGATTCGAGGATTAGGTTTGGCTCTAGATCGAAATCCTAGAGGGTTTTCCCTCAGTAGATCCAAGCTAGCTCCATGCACTTCATTTTTAACTCCAGGATCCAAATTCTAAACTCATGCAAAACACCATCTATGTCAGTAGCTTTGGGGGTGTGCTTTCTAATTTGATACCGACGACCTAAAGCCATTGATCGAGGGCCACACTTGACTAATATGCCACCATCTCTTGCGTGCAAGCTCTGACTCCAGCATCTTTGTTTTGAGTTCTAGCATTACATGCCTGCTAAGTCATGTGAGAAAATTTTGTATTATTTTTATTGTCTCTTCATCATCCACTCCAACGTATTATCCATCATTACTCCCAACTCATCTCTTTTGATGTAGATGAGTAGGTTTCCTCTCAAGGAAGCCTCGTGCCTTCTTTCTTGTTTAGCCTTTTCTCCTTGAATGATTGTTCCCCTAGTATTATCCATTGCTAATCATTCTAAGGCTTCTCCAATCCAAATATACTAGTCTTCTTAGTGAAAGCACAAAAAATGTTGGCATTAGATATTGCACCAACAACACCCCAATATCTATGAAAGCACCAGTTCCAAGTATCCAAACATGGATCATGGAACAATAACCATAGAGCTCCAAATCACAGCTATAGATAAAGTGTAGAAAATTTAAAAGGAATGACAAGATTTATAGTGGTTCGACAATCCGTCTATGTCCACTGCTAGGTAATCCTTTTATTACACTGTAAGATTACAAATATAGTCATTTTTTAATGGAAGCAGATATTAGTATATGAACTTAATCAAGAGAGTGGTAGAGCTTCCACTAAATTTCCAATAGAAGTTATTTTCCTAAGCGCCATAGGAGGCTTATTTATAGGTGCAAATGTAGTTGGATCGGCCCGTAAATTTGCTAAGAACCTCGAAAAAGCAAGACGACTGAGCCCACAAAGTGGGGTTCAGATTGTCTAATGTAGCCCTGAGTTGTCATTAACCTAGTCAAACCTTGTGCCATATGGCACAATCCTGCTAAGGAGCTCCATGTTGCCTTCAGGGCTGGTCGCCATGTCCATCTCTTTAACATGCCTTCTGGTTACCAGGTTATTGAGCATCCATTATTGTAGTTGAAATGTGCACTCTTATGCTCTAGGTCTTCATTGTCTTAAATTTTATCCAAGACTAGATTCATACTTATACAATTCTACAACACAATTCGTTATCTTTGTTCAGGCTTCAGCCTCGAGCAATAGAATCATCTCTCTGGGTTGTCCGACATGAATATCAAGTAATCTGTTAATCAATATTCGATGTGTAAATACCTTGGTAAAAAGGGGGGTTGACATTGATAATATTAGTTTTGAAGAGGTTTGCAAATAAATAATGATTTTGAGATAATATTTGTTAGACCAAAAAGTGGTTCTAATATCCAAATTATCTTGATTCGCAGAGAGTTAAAGCTGAAAATAAAAGGAAATGCAACAAACACACCAAATTTATAGTGGTTCGGCGTTAAAGAGCCTACGTACACTTTATATGACTTTGATTATACGTTTGAATGCAAGTACAATCAAAATATTATCTCAATCTCACGTTTACAATAATGATTCACTCAGTAAATTTGAGATAACACTAGCTAGAAAGATGATAGTACGATAATGGTGGAACCAGAGCTCTTAATTGCCAAAAGATTCTGAAAAGTACCAAGTGTTGGGCTATTTATAGGTTATCTCTACATGCAGTTCGTGAAGACATATGGCACAAATTTTAAGAATCTCGGACCCGTTCGTGAGGGTGTGGAGAAGTGGTCAGTGTGGCCGTTGTGGACATGTGTTACTGGATCCATGATCTGCGGTTCGTGGGTGACTAAGTCGTGGTCTCCATTTGCTGAGTACAGGGTCGGTTCGTGATGTAGGGGACGAGCCGGGTCGTGGGATCAGGTCAGAAGCAGGTCGTGGTTCTGGTTCACGAACGAGTCGTGAAAGGGAAGATCGCGAGCCAAAAAGAAGGCAGAGCTAACCACGAGCCGAGGTCACGAGCCAGGACGTATTCTTGTCCATTCGAATGCTAGTGCTTATATTCTTAGTGGCTTGATCAAAAAGCTAGCCAACATTTTGCCCCCTCGAAGTACGTTTTATCATTGATGAGACGTGCTTTGAAATAATCAGTGTGTCTGTTATCGAACTGATGTATGCTGACAGTCGCTTTATTGGTATCGTCACGCCTCTTCACGAAATCGAATTATTTGACCTTCTAGACGAGTATAAATACCAGGATGAGTTTCCAATTATTTTGTTGTTCATTTGCTGGTCTCTGTCTTCGAGTTAAGTATAAGTACATGTTTGAATTTTCAAATTTTCTTATTACAATTGCCTCGAGCTCTGCCGTGATTTGCACACGGTGAGTAATCTATCAGGTGAACCTCTTGATTTCCTACATTGTTCTTAGAGGATTTTGCGTCGATCATTACATCCCTTAAGTTCAAATTAAGATTCTTGAAATTGTCAGTCGTCTTAGTGACTTGACCATTAAGTTAGCTCATGGGCTAACCCAATTGAGCCGAACCGCGCTAACCCAAGGTTGTGGATCCATTAAGCCTTACAGCTTTAAGTTGGACTGTGTTATTGGGCCATTGGGCCTTGTTGTTCTCTATAACCGCTCAGGGATTCGAATAGTCTAGCTCGTCACAAACAAAAGTAATTTTACTTCCTCTTGTTGCGCATTCTTACTACTGTGAACCCTATCCCCTAAATCTGAAACCTTAATTTGCATTTTCCCCAAATTCCCATGATTCGAAATCATTTGTTTGATTTGAAAAGGTAATAAAAATGAATAGGTTTTTGATTTCGATTGCTATTTTATTGTTTGGGATTGCATGCTAATTCGGATATTGACTTCTCCTTCATCCTTCTTTGATTCCCGTGGGTTCGTTGTTGACTCCGATGTCGTCACCTAAATTGGTGATGATGGTGGTGGAGTTCGTGAAGTTAGACATTAAGAGGGGCGATGCGTCGGGTAATTGCGAACCGAGGAAGAAAGGTTAAGGGATGGTTTAGATAGGAGGTGTAACTTTGCAGTATGGTTCGTGAAGAGGAGCTGGGTGTCAGGTCGGATCCTGAAGCATGATAGTGGGTTTGCTCGTGGAAGGGAATAAGGCATCAATTCATGGATGGAGACAGTGAGGCGGGTAGTGGTGATGGGTGGTGAGATATTCAATCATGAGCCGGCCAGTCTCATGTCTTGGCCATCGAACCGGGTTCAAATAACAACTCAGGGTCCCCTTCACGAGTTGAACTTGACCACGAGCCATACCATAATAATGAATCGAACTTTTCCCTACGAGCCAGTCCTTGGTCACGAGCCGCATTATAAAGCTTTATAAATTGGATTATCTCCGAGCTTGTTCTCCTCTTTCAATTATACTCAACTAAGCAAGCATCAATTAATTGAACATGCCAACTTATACTTTAATCAAGAACCCATTATAATTTGGATAACTCAAAGAACAGTTAGAGTATAGCCCTCGAGACGAACTTCTTGAACTGGATTGAATGGGGACTTAACTAAAATATCCATTATGACCAATAATTCTCCCATTTGTTTCACTTTATGTTTTTCTTTTCAATACCGCACACACTGGCACTTGCACACACACGGGGGTCACGGGTGTTTATGCTCTAATTCTTTCCTATACTTGTTTATCAAAAAAACAGACTGATAGACGCTCAGCAAGATTATCATAGAAAAGTGCAAATCCAGAATAGTCAAGCTATTATAATCCTGACGTACTTCCGTCGGACCCATACTGGAATAATTCTGGATCTGATTATGAAATAAACATTGATGCAGAATCAACATCTTCGGGAAGCACATCACTTGAAGAAGAAGAGGACGGGATTGGAGATATCTGTGCTCCAGATGAACTTGAGGGTGTCAAAAATCTATACGATCCGAGTGATTCCAAGACTTTCAAACTTGATGATACGAAGCTAAAGAAAATTTGTTTAAAGCATGTGATTCCATGGGCTGACGTTAAAACTCCAGAGAAAGGGGATAGACCTCATTCTGCTCTAGAGGGGTATATGGCCATTAGCAAGGTTATGTGCTCGATAGGCGCTATTCCTCCGTTTCCTCCGATTTTCGTTGACCTCTTGAGATGACTACATATTACTCTTACGCAGCTTCATCCCAATGCTTATGCTACTCTATATACCCTATACATCGCATGCGCAGAAATTCTGGAGACCGAGCTTGTTTATAAAGACTTGAACTTTTTATTACCATTTTAAACATCGTTCGTTAGGGACCCCAAAATTTTGTTTTCTTTGAGTCTATTCCCACTAGGAAAGTCCTGTGTGAGGGACACAGTAACTTGGGGGATGCTAAATCTGAGTGGTTCTATATAAAGCATCTAGCTGGTTGTCTGAGCAGGTGGTTGCAGTCAAGTAGGTTTCAGATCCTTCCGTATTTGCTTTAACTGCATAAAGCAATGTTCTAATACTTAATTTCTTTTCATAGTACCTAACCCCAAGAAGCAAGAGGGTGAAGTGTATGAAGATCGCTTGTCTCGCCTTGTAAAAAGCAACTCAGATTTTTGCAAAATCAAGAAGTGTATAACCGACGAGAACCTTTATAAACATCATCTTTTTTATGTAAGATTCGGGATTGGTCCGGGTGGCAGGCCTTACAAGTATGTGCCCCCTACTCAGGAGATTGGGGAATCTAGCAGCATGCCCCCAGCCGAAGGGCAAGTGACCACGGAAGCTACAAAGACAATAGAGTTTCCTAAAAGTCCTTTACCAATGGACGTTCAAGATGACGAAGAGATGAACATATACAAAGGGGGTGAAGTCCAAGATGACAAACCAAAGGATGTTTCCATCCCCGAAAGGGAGTCTTCTCCTAAGACACCGCCACCAACTAAGCCCTCGACTCATGATTCTTTAATAGAGGAACAAAATATATGGGGATTTAGACAAGCTTCCCTTGCCGGATAACATCTACACTTCGAAGGATTTCGGATCAGGGTCATTCTTTCCTACTTTAGAGGAGGAACCTACCCCTATTAAAGAGAGAGATACTGCGCAGACTAGCCTAATTCCGGGCCCTGGTCTGTTAGGAGGGATCACACGGGACACAGACATCACATGCACCCCATGTCATAATATCCTTGCACCGTATTTACTTATGGTTCTTATACGTGCTTGTTAATTTTGTAGGAAAAATTCCTCGTCGTCGCTCCTATTCTCATCGTGAACTTCGTGAGTGCTCACCCAAATTCAATCCCGCAACCGAGCACTATCGCAGCGATAGTTATGGATGCAATAGTAAGAAACACTATGATTCTTATCAGCCTCATTCTTCAAGCTCTCATTCTCTTCCAAGGCAAGATCCCGAAAAGCTCCATGGTCACCAAGTGCCTCATGCGGGGGTAAACAACTACACAAAGCTCTGACTCCCCCGAAGGGTATTCCTTCTCAGGATAAGTCCTCAAAGAAGCATTATGAATCCAAGGACAAGCATAGGGATCCAAGCAAAAGTTTGGAAAAAGGAAAGAAAGCTCTTGTCCCCTCCGGCCAATGCAACACGGACACTACCACTACACAGGAGGTGATCCTTACCTCTGAGAATCAGGCAAAGCTGCAGCATCTGCGGGAGTAGTTCTCCAACATCTTTTTCGGAAAGATGCACTTCGTTCCAGAGCTTGAACTGGTTTCTAATGATTGGGATATAGAAGTTGTGAATCGAGTAAGTCATGTGGCTACACAATATAGGGCTTTGAAGAAGCATGCCAAGAAACTTTCAGAGGTTATCCACAGTCTGAAAATAGACGCGGCCAAAGTAAAAGAAAAGGCTGAACATGATGTTAAGGCTGGGGACAAGGCTGAGAAGCAACTTGAAGATACTCAAGTTGTTCTTGCCTTAGCTTAGAGGGATGCCGAAAGCTACAAAACACAATTAGAGGATGTGAAGAAATGTTTCCACCTTGAATTTGATTCGAATAGTCAAGAGTGCAAAACTATGAAAATGGAGATAGAAGATCTCAAGTCAGTTAATACTGAGTTGAAAACATCACAGGACTGCTTTGCCATAGAAAAGGCTATTTGGGAGAAGGAAATGGCAGGATTAAAGGATAAACTTGCTCATACTGAGGAGAGAGTAGCTCTCGCTGAAGGACATGCTTATAAAGCCCTCGAGTCCGCCTCGAATGCTACCGCTAAACTTTCCAAGCCTGAATAAGAGATAGAAGGATTTGGTGAATTATTGATGGACCTTTTTGCTCAAGTCATTCGAACTTGGGACGTCTCTACGATCAAGAACTATCCCACCACCTTAGCCGACGTGTGGGGCCAGATCGTCGAAAGAGAGAAACAACGTCTAAAGGTCGAGGTTGTCGACGAGAATGAGCTTATGATGACTTTTCTTAGAGGTGAAAAACCCGAGAGACTGGCAAAGGGCAGACGTCTGATTAAAGAATCTATGGAGGAAGAGAGGCTTAAACTCATGGGCAAGAACAAGGTTGATGAGGGTTCAAGCTCAGCCATGGAGCTCAAGGCTTCCGGGGTTGACGAGTATAACCCCGATGACCCATTAATCTCTAAAATCCCTGTTCTCCAACTTGCTAGCGTTTCTACTGCACCTCCAAGCGAACAATCGGCGGAGGATATCTCTACATTTTGTCCACAATTTGTTAAAGTTGTCATAACTTGTCGTCGCAATATGGAGAAAACAATTGAGAAGACCACATTTTCTCCCAAATTAATAACAATTGCTTCTCATGATGTAGGTGCCAAAATGGCCGAAGGAACTGCAGATGAGCAAAAAAAGGTCGATGTGACTGAGAAGGCCATTGTACCATCGAAAACTGATGTTCCTAAGGATGCTGAAATCATTGGAGCCTTGAAGGACACTGATGGTGATGACGGGGACGAAGAAGAGGATGTCACTATCACACGAGAGACTAAGAATGATGATAGCATGACCTTAGCCGAGATGAAGTCTAAGAAGGATGAGCAATTGAGAGTTAAAATCGAGGAAGGACCTTTAAATATTCCACCTCTCTCTGCAGTTGCTCCCGGATCTGGACTGATTATAAAGCTCTCCTCCAAGTCAATAACTACACAGCTTGCGTCCCAATCCTCTAACGCACCACTTGATCCTCCTTCGGATAAGAAGAAGAGGAAAAAACATGATAAATCTGATGTTAACAAGGAGAAGCTAGAGAAACAGAAGAAAGAGAAGAAACCGAAGCTGTCTCCGAAACCCAAGTAGAGTTTGGTTACTTTTGCTCGTTTTAAGTTTCCCCTGGCCTTATGATGTTGTTGTGAGAGTGGCCCTCACATTTTGACTAGCTTGTAGTTCTACACTTTGTAAATAATATCCTGTTTCTTTCGCATTATTGTGTACCTGCAAGTTTATCATACTTAGTCATACATAAACATTCAAATCACAACTAAGTTAAAATCACATCATAAACCATTCTGGCAATGAAATTTTAAATTTCTACACTACGCGTGTATGTGTATGTATGTGTATGCCCCCAATCAATCATTAACATGATGCCTGGCCAGGGCTTGTCGAGGAATAATTAGAGTCGAATATATGTTGCCCCCCTCCCCGGTCCAGGAATGAGTGGTTCGGGCTTAACTTTTATTCCTACCCTCTATACTGCAGCGGGGTAAGAGCCTTTTTGCGGCATTTAATTAGCATGCCTTTGTACTCTCCTGTCGTATGCCCAGGATAGCGTTCGAACTCGGCTTTCAGTCTATCCCCCGACCCTTCAACGGGGTAGGAGTTCATTTGCGGCGCTCAGTCCCTGATACCTTTATACTCTCCTGTCGTATGCCAAGGGTAGAGTGGGGTCGAGGCGGTCTTTTAATTATGGTGCACCTTCACGCCTTGTGGAAAATTCATTTTCTTGTCCTGTATACTCTTCTCAAGTCGTGAGAGTTAGAGTATTAGTGGTTGTGTCATTTACTTCGTTGCATCCTCGATGCTCTGTACATGGTTGACTTTCAAATTTGAAAGACTTTTTAAATTACGTGTATTGGGGTCGTCGAGGGACTTATGATAAATATCACAATCATAATAGCTCATATGAATAAAAGCGAAGGAACAATCAAAAAATGGTATGGTAAAGTAAAAGACACACGATATTTTATAGTGGTTTGGTCGAATCATGACCTACGTCCACTTTATGATCTTTTGTTTGTGCAACCAGACTGTTCTAGGCAAGTCGAGACTTTTTACATAGTCCTAAAAATAAAAGAATAATACTGAAAATTTTATGTTAAGTAATGCCGCAGATGCTAGGCGTTCCACACTCTGGGATATCATCTCCGTCCACGGTCGCTAGCTTGAAGGATCCATTATCAAGCTTCCGTAGGACAGTATATGGTCCTTCCCATTTCGGACCTAAGAAGGTTGGTTTTGGGAAGATGCGTTTCAGTACGAGGTCTCCAGGTTCGAAAGTTCGAGCCCAGACTTTCTTATTGTAATATCGAGTGACCTGTTGCTTGTGTCTCAAGGCACGCAGATCTGCTTCATTCCTTTTTTCCCCAATAATGTCTAGAGATTCGAGGAGAAATTCATTATTGGTCATTGGGTCGTAATAGGCGATTCTGTGGGATGATACTTCTAATTCGACTGGGATGACAGCTTCCAACCCAAATTCCAGGGAAAAGGGAATGTGACCCATCGCTAATTTGTATGTTGTTTTGTAAGCCCGTAATGCAAAAGGTTATTCGTCGACCCACATAGCCCTGGCTCGCTTTAGTCGCTTCTTCAAAATTGATTTGGTTACTTTGTTTGTTGCCTCTACCTGTCCGTTTGAATGCGGATGCGCCACGGCGGTATATCTTTTATCGATATGATATTTCTGGCAGAAGTCTCGGAACTTGACGCTATCAAATTAGGTCCCGTTGTCTGTTATGATGATTTTCAGGATCTCAAACCGACATATAATATTCCTGACAGCGAAGTTTATCACTCGTTTAGTTGTGATCGTGGTCAACATTTCTGCTTCGACCAATTTCGTAACATAATCTATGACCATGATGGCAAACTTTGCCCTGCCTTTTGCAATGGGTAGGCTTCCGATAATGTCAATTCCCCATACAGTGAATGGCCATGGGCTCATCATTGTCTTCAATCGACTAGGAGGTGCCTGAGGAATTTTGGCGAACTTCTGGCACCTGTCGCAATGCCGTGCATATTTAGCCGAATCTTTATTCACGGTTGGCCAGAAATATCCATACCGTAATACCTTCTTAGCCAATGTTTGGCCTCTAGTATGGTCGCCACATTCACCCTCATATACTTCCCTTAGTATTCGTTTGATGTCATCGTGGGCTACACATCGGAGGAGTGGCATTGAAAATCCTTGTCGATATAGGACTTTGCCTTGCATAACATATCTTGAAGCCTTACAGATAACGACGCGCCTTTCGCCTTTCTTGGAAGAAAGCATTCCATTTACCAGAAATTTCTTTATGGGCATCATCCATGACACCCTCTCTAGTTCAGTCTCTAGTATAGGATTAATTTCCATCTGATCAATACTTGGAATTTCTATCAATTGGGACCATTTCCGTGTCCTCGAGATTGTAGGAACTTGTTAATTTGGCTAATTTATTTGCTTTTTGATTCTCCGTTCGAGGGATATGGGTTATAGCGTAGTGCTCAAAACCGCCCAGCAGCTTTCTCACTTCCCTTAAATATGATACAAGTCTTGGCCCCTTGGCCTGGAACTCCTCATTAACCTGGTTCAGACTATCTTGGAATCACACAAAATATCCAACCTTAGTATCCCCAACTCTTTTGTGAGATTTAGCCCAGCAATCAGGGCTTCATATTATGAGTCGTTATTCATGGCATGGAATTCCAGTCTTAAAGCATAGTATATTGATCGTTTCTCAGGGGTGACGAGGACAACTCCAGCGTCAGACCGTCTATCATTCTTGGCACCATCACTATACAACTTCTAGGTGTTAGGATCGAATAGCCGTTCTAAGAGGCATGTCTCTTCACTTGTTACATCTTCTTCAGGAACAGTAAACTCCACTATGAAATCTGCCAATACTTGCCCCCTTATCGATCTTCGAGGTTGGAAGTTCAAATCAAATTGTCTTAACTCTACATTCCACTTGAGTAGCCTTCCAGATGTTTCTGGTCTCTGCAATACCTATCGGAGAGGGTGGTCGGTGTTATAGTCATAGGGTGAGCTTGAAAATAGTGACGAAGTTTTCTAGGTGCGATCAGTAGGCTATACGCGAGTTTTTCTATCCTCGGGTAGTTTCGCTCTACTGCTGCCAGTTTCTTACTCACGTAATACACTGTCCTTTGGACTTTATCTTCTTCTCTTACCAAGGCTGAACTTATTACATGGGATTATACCGCTAAGTATACAAGTAGATCTTTATGGTCAACTGGGTTAGACAGTATCAGATCTCTTTCCAAATGAGTAAGAACATCCCGGAATGCTTCAATACAATCAGGAGTCCATTGGAAGTTGCGTTTGACTCGCTTTATCAGATCAAATAATGGAATGCACTTATCCATAGCTTTAGAAATAAATCTACTTAATGCAGCCACTTTTCCAGCGAGGCTCTGCACATCCTTAATCTGTTTTGGTTCGTGAATATTCCCGATTGCTGTGATCTGGTCTGGATTGATTTCGATTCCTCGATAGCTGACAATAAAGCCCAAGAATTTCTCGGAGGCGACTCCAAATGAACATTTCAGGGGGTTGAGCTTCATTCTGTATCACCAAAGGATATCAAACATTTTAGCTAGGTTAGTAGTATAGTCAGATGACTTCTTGGATTTCACAAGCATATCGTCGACATACACCTCCATCATTTTCCCAATCTGATTGTAGAACATTCTATTTACAAGCGTTGGTATGTTGCTCCGGCATTCTTCAAACCAAAGGGCATCACCACATAACAATATAGTCCCAAATCCATGATGAAGCTGGCATGTTCCTGGTCTAGAACATGCATGGGAATTTTGTTATATCCTGAGTATGCATCCATGAAGGAGAGAAGCTCTTGACACGCAGTTGAATCCACAAATTAGTTAATTCTAGGAAGCGTAAAACTGTCCTTGGGCAAGCATTGTTTAAATATGAGAAATCATTGCATGTGCGCCATTTTCTGTTGGCCTTCTTTACCGAAACGGGACTTTAGATCCATTCTGGGTAAGTCGAATCTCTAATGAATCTGTTACTTCTCAACTTTTCAACTTCTTCCTTCAAGGAAGCTGACCTCTCCGGGCCGAGCATTCGCCTCTTCGGCTTAACGGGTGGATGTTTTGGGTTGATGCTCAGCGAGTGACTCATAATTGAGGGTGGTATCCCACACATATTAGCGTGGGTCCAGGCCAACACATCCAAGTTTACCTTTAAAAAGTCAGTCAATTCCTTTGCTCGAAGCGGGTCTAGCTTGGATACAACCTTTAAAACCTTTGCTGAATCATCATCGTCAATTAGGATATCCACAGTTGTTTCATTAGGCGTTTTCATTCTGGCCCCAGGCTCCTCATCGTCTCTGGGATCTATGTCCTCGGGTAATTCTCTGGGCGACTCCCTCGGGGTCGTCCCCCTTCTTTGCTATGCTGAATCCTCCTTCACGGGGGAGGAAGCACCTTTAGTTTCTATGTTTAATCCTTTTAGTAACATCTTCAATTCTACCATATAGCAGGCTCGTCCAGTGGCCTGATCACCTCTAATTACTTTCAATCCCACTTCGGTCGAGAATTTCAACAATAAGCACCAAGGCGCGATGCAGGCCCTAAATTCTACAAGGGTCGGTTGGCCCAAGAAGGCGTTATAGGGTGACTCAATGTCCAAAATTACAAATGGGAGAATTCTCACCCTCTGGCGGTCTCCTTCTCCCAATGTCACTGACAATTCTACATATCCCATTAGAGTTGTCGATGCCCCATTGAAGCCGCGTATCCATCCCTCGCAAGGCTTCAAATCTTTCGCTTCGAGTTCCATCTAATCAAATGCTATCTTAAAGAGAATATTAACTGAACTCCCATTGTCCACTAATACCTTGTGAACTAGAGTAGGACCTATAGTGGTGGTGATTATAGTTGGGTCCTCGATAGGCGATTGAACTCTAATATTATCTCTGTCACGAAATATGACATCATTTTCTGTTGCTTCACCGGGGAGGCATCTTCGGGGTTACTACACTCCCCCACTTCAAGGTGCTTGGCCGCATTCACATATTGATCCATTTCTCTATATCTATGGCCAGCGGGATGAGGCCCCCTACTATAGTGTTAATAACAATTCCTTTAGTGTTTTGTTGTGCAATAGCATCCTGATGCGGTTGTCCTTTATTTCACTCTAGACTACCTTGTCCCCGATTTCTCGGAGATGTCTTATATTCATCCAATTTTCTTTCTCTGAGAAGCCTCTCTACCAAGTCTCTTAAATGACGGCATTCATTTGTTGAGTGTCCATAGGTCTCATGGAAAAGACAAAATTTCCCTGTCTGACGCTCCTTTTCAGTTGAATCCCTTTGTGGGGGCTTTTTGTATTAGAGAACATTATAGGTGTCCAAGTAGAAATTCTCTAACGTTTCGTTCAAAGGTGAGATTCTAAAATGTTCTGAATCGAGGTCTCTTCTGCGAGTCATTTCCTTGATTTTTCTTTTTGTTGCCGTTTCCAGCTTAGCGACCATTGCCCTGGTTCTTATTTCCAATATTGACCTCTACCTTCCTTCAGCTATATCCAAACTTTTTTATAGCCACTTACTCTGTATATCTTCCTTATCCATGGCCTTCCTCTTTCGATTAGCATACAATTCCTCTTGACGTAGACGGATGTTGGCTTTCTAATAGAAAATTTCTTGGGTCAGCGGCGGTTTTCTGGCTAAGTATTTGCCAAACTCCGTATCTTTATCTACTCCATCAATTAAGGCCATTAGGGAAGATTGCTCGTGAGGGTCTCTAACCTTCGTGACTGTTATATTAAAGCGGTCTAAGTACGACCTCAGAGTTTCATCAGGACGCTGCTTGATGAGTGATAATTCAACAACGTTTTTGGACCTTTGAGTATGAAATTGGAATTGATTTATAAACCTTTCGCTCAATTCTTTGAAGCTGGAGATTGATCGTGCAGGCAAACGGGTAAACCACATTAATGTCACGTCCTCTAAGAAGATCGGGAATGCTTTGCAATATTTCACTGTGTCAGGAGCGGCGACGACATTCATATACCATTAATATCTCATTAAATGTTGAACCGGGTCCATTCTGCCCACACAACGGTTCATAGTCGGCATGTTGAATCGCCTCGGGAATCAAACGTCTAATATGTCATCAGTAAAGGGCATATGACTACGGTCTATACCCCGATCCTCATTTCTTTGTCCATGGCTATCTGCCATGATCTGTCTCACCATTGCCTCAAAATCAGCATTGGTCAAGGTGGATTCAAGGTCAGCACTCCTTGCCATACGGGGTCCCCCAATATCTCTTCGATGTTCCATCGCCAAGTCCGGGGCTTGAGCAGAGCTTCCTTGCCCCTATGGACATGGTCAATCACGCGACGAGAGGGTAGTAATGGTTGATTCTGAATAGGGTCATCATTGCCTAGACTCCTAGGTAGTACTGTGGATCCCCTTGCAAGCAAAAGAGCGGGGTTATTCGTGTTACGATTGTCAAGTCCCAAGTTAAGTGTCGTTTCTTCTCGAGGAGGAAGAGATCCTAATCGAAGCTGTTTCACGTTCTCAGGCCTTTTAAATGGACGTCGTTGGGATATCGGAGCCTCCTCTGATGAGGATGAGTATTATGGAGTAAAACGATATGTTAGTGAAGGTGTTCTCCGTCTCTGGAACTCAACTATTTGTCTTCTCATCGCAATTATATCTTCCCTCATCAAGGAGCTCTCACGTCTTTGAGCCTCCAAAGCATCGTTTGTTTTTTCCAACATGTCAAGTACACGGGATAAAATTCCTTCTGTCATGGGGGACAAGGTAGGTAATCAGTCACCAATATTCATAGTTGGACATAGAGCCCTTAGGCCAGGTCGAGCAGAAACATCAGTATGAGTGGAGTGGGTCATAATCTCCTTTTCGGGTCGAGTGGTGGTCCCTTGCTAAAGGCGGTTCGTGACCCCCTCGGGTATGTGGCTCGTGGTGTGCTCTTGGTGGTGGCTCGTGATGCCTTCTTGCACACGGCTCGTGGTGTGCTCTTGGGGGCAGCTTGTGATCCCCTCCTGGGACCGGGTCGTGACCCCCTCCTAGAGTCGGTTCGCTCCCTGCGAGCCGCGAGTCGGGCAGACCACCTCGGCATGCTCCTGAATGTTCTCTTTGTTAACTTCGTTTGCTTGAGAAGCTCATGAATCCTTGGATTCCTTTGCAGCCATAATGTCCTGACTTTGCTGAAATATTCAAAAACGAAATAGTGGGAATGCAGGCTATTTTCTTCGGACTTGAAAATCCAAACCGTAGAGCAATAATCCGAGAGGCTGAGAATTCAATTCTCAGTGAAAGTACCAAAATGCGAAACCAAAAATTGGTTCTAACACCCAAATTATCTTGATTCATAGAGAGTTAAAGCTGGAAATAAAAAAACGCAACAAACACACCAAATTTATAGTGGTTCGGCGTTAAAGAGCCTACGTCCACTTTATATGACTTTGATTATACCTTTGAATGCAAGTACAATCACAATATTCTCTCAGTCTCACTTTTACAATAATGATTCACTCAGTAAATTCGAGATAATACTGGCGAGAAATGATGATAGTGTGGTAATGGTGGAATCGAAGCTCTTAGTTGCCAAAAGATCTTAAAAAATGCCAAGTGTTAGGCTATTTATAGGTGATTTCTACAAGCGGTTCGCGAAAACACGTGGCTCCATTCCCGAGAATCTCAGACCTGTTCGTGAGAGTGTGGAGAAGTGGTCAATGTGGCCATTGTGGACACGTGTTACTAGATCCTAGATCTGCGGTTCGTGGGTGACTAAGTCGTGGCCTCCATTTCTTAAGTACTGGGTCGGTTCGTGATGTAGGGGATGAATCGAGTTGTGGGATCAGGTCACAGGCGGGTCGTGATTCTGGTTCATGAACGGGTCATGAAAGGGAAGACTACGAGCCAAAAAGAAGGGGAGAGGAAGACCACGAGTCGGGGTCATCTAGGGGTGTCACGACCTGGATTTCAACATCACGAGCCAGGACGTATTCTTGTTCATCTGAATGCTAGTGCTTATATTCTTGGTGGCTTGATCAAAAAGCTAGCCAACAATATTATTGAGTTTGAAAATATTTATGGCCCAAGAATATTCCTATGATATGAAGTGTTAACGATATTTGAAAATATAAACTGCTTTATAACATTTCTATAATATATTATTTAACATACTATTTGAGTAGAAAATTTTCACGAAACAATTTTGGAGTTTTTTGATTCATTTAAAGGGATGATTAAAGTTTTTTTGAGAAAAAAATACATGTTTGCGATGATTTTTTCCATAAACACTGTAACACCCCATAAAATGTACCCTAAATAGACATAGGATTAAAAATAAACGATAATAATAAGAATAATAATCAGTAATAATAGTACTGAAACATTTTCCATTGAGGTATTTGAAATAGATTATATGCATAGCAACAGAGAAGGAGGAGAATAGAAAGAAGGTATCATGCAATGGGAGGTCTAAAAGTGTTCCATTTAAATTGTGCCTTTCATTTGTGAAACATTCCATTTCTGGATCTGGTTCAACCCGGTAATTAAGCTGACTTAAACCATTCTCAAAGGTGGATTATCGGGGTACTTACACATTAGCAAAGAACAAAAGAACTTTTTTCATTAATATCATCACAATATTACATCAGAGTACAAGAATATATCATAGTACAACAGGTATAAGAGTATACTGAAAATACGTATACGGTAGAAATATAAAACTGTCAGTGGAAGACTAAGAAATGTTCCAGAGTATGGCTCCAACCATAATCCAAAATCTTTCTCTAAAAATGAATCCAAGGCTAAACCTGCAAAACCAAACTACTAGGATGCCCATATGGAAAAATATGGGCACTTAGAGTTTAGGTGGGAAGCAATAAACTTCGAGCCAGTCGTAGGGCTGGTTTGAGAACTAAAAACAGTTGCTTTCACTTTTAAAGTAAGGTGAATCATATGACCACGCTGTATAACAAGGAATGGATTTTCCCATATGAATACCAGTGCATTAAAACTCACAAAACTTTTTAGAAAATGAAGCTACCATAAGATCTCATGCCACACACAATGCAAATGCACACTTGGCGAGGTTTCTCATATGATAACCAAAATATTCTTAATACGTGAAAATTATCTTATAATTTTTTTGGGCAAAGTGTTCTCTTATATTATTATTAGTGCATAGTGTAAAAATCACTTCCACAAATAAATGTATCAATCCTAGCCAGCATAGGTACCATAATATTATATTGACCTCCTACGCGTTTTACGTGGGATATAAATAGAAAGTCGTACAAGCATGTAGCGGATGATACGAGTTCAGAATCATTACCGACCCAAACTGTTCTCAAAGTGGGCTTTTCTAACAAATGACCAAGGCTAAGGAACTTCCCTAGCGAATAGGCAAGCCTCTTGAGGGACGTCCCGAGAAGTAAACCCTTTGTTAGGGATGAGGACCAAGGATCTTACAGTAAAACAAACACCAGAGGGGGTGAATAGTGTTTTAAAGAATTTATAGAAATCTTAACCAATTATAGATTACTCTAACTAATATATGAATCACATAATGAATATCATAACATATGCAATCTATATCAAATATAAACATAAGTAAAATTCAAAAAGGGAAAGAATACACCAGATTTTTATACTTGTTCGAATTGTTCCTACGTCCAGTCCCGCACAACGTTGGATTGTGCATAGTTTTATTAATATCAGTGCCAAATTTAACACCCCTGGTTTCACGGCTACAATGTTAACACCGCTTAAAACACCCTTGATTTCATGGCTACAAGGTTAACACCGCTTATAACACCCTTGATTTCATGGCTACAAGCTTAACACCGCTCCTTTCCTTGATTTACGGGGTACAAGGAACACACCTCTGTCTTTCCTTGATTTATGGGATATAAGGAACACACCCAACCTATTTCTGATTACAATTTCCCTAGAACTCTTGAGTAGCACTTCCAAACAAAGAGTATTTGATAGAGAATGAGAATAGAAAACGAATGATATAATTTATATTGAAATCGGTAGAGTATAAGTGTATAATCTTAGAAATTTGAGAAGAATAATGGTGGTATGTAAAGGGAGGAAGAAGAAGAAGATTAGTTGCGGGAAAGTTTGAAATTAAAGCCTTTATATAGTGTTCCAAAAAGCACAACTGTTTCTGAAGCTCTTTAAAATGAAAAGATACAACTATTTAAAATTTAAAAATATTTCAGTTATATGTCGACATGTAAGTATATGTATGTCGATATGTATTTAAAATTTAAAGTATTTAAAGCAATATATATATATATATATATATATTGGAAACTCCTGAAATAAAACTAGTTGTTTAAAATATAAAATTTTCATGTATAAAAACATAATAAAATATTATTTAAATATATGATTTAAAATATATATATAGGTGATACAAAACAATATAATATAATTATAAACACATGTAATATAATAAAAATTTATATATATAAATATAAGAAACTAAGGAAATATATATTTGAAATCATAATTTTAAAATCCTTTAATGATTAAAAATCAATTTTGAGAAGAGTTTGAAATCAACTTAAAAATAGTTTAAAATCAATTTAAAAAGAGATAATTTAAAAACAAAGTTTGAGTGCTATTCAGAGTTTTACATACTAACTAGACTCTATTACTCCAATAATCTTGGACTCTTGATATCTTGATACTCATTAATTGTACGGTCTTCAACATTTATTACCTCTATATAAACCCTGCATATACATACGTGTGTATATATATATATATATATATATATATATTCTGGATAAATATGTTAGTATATATTTTATAATCAATAATGATTGAAACAAGGTTGTTGTCATCAAAACATCATCAACATTTCATTCTCCAACAATCTCCCCTTTTTTAGTGATGACAACCTTGGTATATAAAATATTCATACATGATATTACCTGTTAATCTAGTTCTTCGATTACTCTCCTTTTCACCATGAATTCCTTCAAACTCCCCTTAAAACTATACCTATTTTGTATTTTCTCCCCCATTGTCATTAAAAAAAGTATATCTATCTAAACTTGGAATAATCCTAGTGACTAATTTTATATGTAACTCTCCCTAAATCTATAATTTTCTTATAACTTCCGCTTAAACTAACACAAGACTAAACCTAGCCTACACTCTAATACCCTTAAAACTATAGTAAGACTTTAATCTAGACTAAGAAATAATTCTGATATATAATATTTCCTTAAAACTATGATACAACTTAAATTAATATAAGTCAAGTAATATTAAAACTAGATTAACGATAAGTCAATATTTAGGAAATTTATCCAAACAATCAACCAATTTAAGTTTTGTTGTCACGAAATATCAATTTAAATAAATTCAAACATAAAGCCAAACATTTCTTGTAACCTCTATTTATCCTAAAAACCTATAAAGCTCCTGCTTTAATCTAATACTATAAGAACTATATATAAAAGTAAAGTAATGAAATCCGAAAAATATGAGTATAGTTATATTATTTAATGACTGCATTTGCATAAGTATTGGTCTAACAAACCTAACAACCGTAAATGAAATTCAACCATGTCAATCAAGTTATTCCAGTCAAACAAATCGGACAAATCAATTAAGTCAATTAATTCGATCAAGTCAAATAAATCAATCAAGCCAAACAAGTCAATTAAGTAAAAGTAAATATGTTATGTATTTATTAATAATCCTACATATTTCTAAGACAACAATACAAAACTTCTCATACTATACACTTGTTAAAAAGTTAACATGTAATGCAGTGCGTGTAGTATGTTGTTTATAATGCGGTATGTCATATGCAAAGCAATGCAACTTGTGATATGAATGGCTTTAACTTGCATTTTAATTTATAGTAATGAGATGTGATATGAACTAAGATGTTTAATGACAATAGTTATGCAGAATGATTTAATGTTGATATGTATTTCGATAAAAGATATTCAAAGTATAATCTTAAGTAATATCTAATTTATTATATCAACCAAACAAAGGTAATATACATTAACTTTTGAAAATTAGGTTAATGATACTACTGAATTAGATTGAAAGAATAGTAATGATAAGAATTTAGTGGTAATTAAAAATATATTCATGATAAGTAGTAAAATATTCAGAATAATTCTATGAGAAATATGGAGTTAAAAAATCTTAGTAGGGTGCTTTAAAAAATTATAATAAATATCGAAGACCTTTTTAAAGAGAAAAGAAAGTTTTATTGTAGGAAGTAAACTATTTTGATATAAACATATATTCATAAATGTATATATAAAAACTATTTTTTTAAAAAGGACTTAAAATTTAATTTATTATGAGATATGCATCAATCTTTTGATACAAATTAATTTAAAATTTAAAATTTAGAAATCATCACAAATTAATTTGCTAAAGATCCACTTATATGTTGATAACTAGAATTTGAACTGACATTTTCGTATTGAAAAGGCGTCCTTTCAATTTTTGAAATCAAAGTAAAGAATAGTGAAATTTGGATTTATAAGAAATAACTCTTTTTGAAAAAAAATAGATTGGTATATTGATAAGTATACTTGGTGTATCGACGTATGAAGCAAAATATCTAAAATTATAAAAGAGATAAATTTCTATACCTAACTTTGTGCATAGATGTATATTCCTAAATATAATGATAATTACGAAATTATTGTAAAGCATACCTCTTTTTGCAATCCATATTTTGTTGTTCTTCATTGTCATGAACCACACATTTACATCTTCCAGAATTTGAAGACGAGATCTGCTCTATTATGACGGGCTCATTTTTCTGATTAGTATAGTATATTCATTTGCTGAATTTGAAGATCGTATGAGAAAGATATTGATGATTTAGTAGTTTAACCAACTTGGCACCAAAAATTTGAATTTCAATTTTGAACGAATGGACACTTCACTACTACAAATAGGCCCAAAAGTCATGTCTCTTCATAATTTTATTGCTTCTTCTTCCTGTTTTTCCATAAACAATCAATATTTTGGGAGGTATATCTCCTTTATTTCTCAACGAAATTGGATGAAACCAACGAAAAATCGAAGATTAAGAAAAGGGCTATGATCTAGTAGCAATTTGGAGATGAATTTGGATGTTATCATGGTGCAGCAGGCCAAATAGCATGAAGGATGCAAGAAATCCCATAATAGTTTCTGTTTTGGATAGCCAACTTCAAAATGTTATATCTCACTCAATTTTAATTGAAATTTGATGATCCACCTGTCAAAAAGGCCACGAGAACAAAAACTAAAATTTGAAGAAGGAATTGGGATGAAATAATACAAATATCTGGATGATATATGAGAAATACCAGTGACAATATTGATCAGGTACCCATTTCATTATAGATTGTCAATTACATATCCATCCTTTTCTTCTTGATTGATCAACAATAATTGTTGGGTCTTTTGGCTCATAGTCATTAGATGTAACTTTTACCTACAAAAGAACCCAACCTTTCAAAGAATCAGGTGAATTTTCAAAATTACTAATTGTAATTTTAAATAATAACAACATGATGCTTCTGTGACATATCCATATGAAACTTAGTATTAAATTTTTTCCATTTAAACATTTCAAAAAGTTAGATTATGATGCTTTGATACCAATTGCTAGGGATGAGAATCAAGGATATTACGACAAAATAAACACTAGAGGGAAGTGAATAGTGTTTTAAAGAATTTATAGAAATCTTAACCAATTATCAATTACTCTAACTACTATATGAATCACATAATGAATATTATAACAGAAACAATCACATATGCAAATATAAACAAAAGTAAAATGCAGAAAAGGAAAGAACACACCAAATTTTTATACCGGTTTGGATTGCTCCTACGTTCAGTCCCGCACAACGCCGGATTGTGCAGAGTTTTATTAATATCAAAAATCCAATTACAACACTCTTGATTTCACAGCTATAAGGTTGACACCACTTACAACACCCTTTATTTCACGGTTACAAGACTAACACCGCTCCTTTCCTTGGTTTTGCGGGTTACAAGGAACATAACCCCTTCCTTTCCTTGATTTACGGGATACAAGGGACACACCCAACTTATTTCTGATTTCAATTGCCCTAGAACTCTTGACTAGCACTTCCAAATATAGAGTATTTAATATAGAATGAGAATAGAAGAATGATATAATTTATATTGAAATTATTAGAGTATAAATCTTAGAAATTTGAGAAGAATAATGGTGATATGTTAAGGGAGGAAGAAGATGAAGATTAGTTTTGAAAAAGTTCAAAATTATTGCCTTTATAGTGTTCCAAAGGACACAACTATTTCTGAAACGTTTTAAAATGAAAAGACAAGCTATTTAAGTTTTAAAAACATTTCAGTTATATGTCGACATGTAAGTATTAGTATGTTGACATATATTTAAAACTTAAATTTAAATCATTTTAAAATATTTAAATTAATATATATATAGGAAATTCCTGAAATAAAACTAGTCTTTTAAAATATAATTTTTTCAAGTATAAAAACATAATAAAATATTATTTAAACATATTGTTTAAAAACTATATATAAGTGATGTAAAACTATATAATATAATTATAAAAACATATTATATAATTACAACTTTATATACATAAATATAAAAAACTTACGATGTATATATTTGAAATCATAAGTTTCAAATCCTTAAATGGTTAAAAATCAATTTTGAGAAGAGTTTGAAATCAATTTGAAAATAGTTTAAAATCAGTTTTGAAAGAGATAATTTGATATCTTGATACTCATTAACTGTACAGTCTTCAACATTTATTACCTGCATATAAACCCTGCATAAACATATATATATATATATATATATATATATATATATATATATTCTAGATAAATATAATAATATATATTTTATAATCAATAATTATTGAAACAAGGTTGTTGTCATCAAAACATCATCAACATTTCATTCTCCAACAACCTTCTCTGCCAACACAAGGCCAACGGTGCTGTTCAAATCTATGCCGCACGAGTATGCCATTTCCCAGTTGTTACCGACCTTTTCTGCGGACGTACGAATTTCCAACAAAACCATATCAGTAGTATGCATGGGCTCCATACCATAGCACTAGCTCATCAAAGCCACACATAGTAAACACCTGGGCTCCATACCATAGTACTAAGCCAAAAATCTAAAAGGAAATGGTCATCACCAAATGGGTGCGACCCCCATAACCTTGCTGCATCTTTTTCTATTTCGGTCATTTCCCGGATGTGAGGCTTGTCGAAGTCTCGTTACATAAAGCTTCGCTTCTATAAGCCATGCTTTGTGTAACACCCCGTATGTTGAATAACTTGTTGTAATATAAATCAGGGCAGAATTAAATTTTAAAATCTGAATCAGGGGAAACGGGCTATGCCATTGCGTTAGTCTTGGAAAAATACGTGAAATAGAGTCCGAGTTTTCGAAAATCGGAGTCCGTATGACCCAGTTAAGGCCCGAAGAAGTTTTCAGAAAAATTCAAAACAGATTTAAATATAAAAATTTCAAGTTTCAGAAGAGGCGGGAAAATTCCCGCCAGACTGAGGGAGTCGACCCAGGGGTCGACATGGGTGTCGACCCCCCTAGGGATCGACCCATGGGTCGACCCAGGGGTCGACCCCCCCTGTCGGTCTGTGTGACCTGGGTGCACCATTTTGGCTTTTGGGCTGTGCTTGGTGGCTAGTGACGAGATCTGATGGCTCTAATCTGATTTAGGGTTAATCTAATGGCCTAAAATACTTAACTAATCTATAAATACACCCTAAGACTACCCTAATTCATACTAAAAATAGATACAACGTCGTTATGCTGTCAAAATGCAACTTGAAGGAGCCTCCATCAAATTAAAGAGGAAGATAGCTTCTCAAATCAACTTTAGCAACTTAATCTTCTTCTTAGGAGTGCTACTCAACAAATTGTGAGTTTCTATAGCCTTAATGACCAATTGTTGAAATGATTATGATAGGATATAATGAGGTTATGGCTATGAATGTGGATCAATGCAAGTTATGTTATCATATGCTATGTGTTCATGATGTTATGCAAGTTATGCAAGTTTGATGTTATGCAAGTTATGCAAGTCATATGCTATGTGTTCATGATGATATGCAAGTTATGCAAGTTATATGCTATGTGTTCATGATGCTATGCAAGTTATGCAAGTCATATGCTATGAGTTAATGATGCTAGTTATGCAAATCACTATGATAAACATTGATCCACTATGACACCATGGTTATGCAAATTGGGTGTATGAATATATGCAAGTTCATATATGACATGTTATGCAAGTTTGGTGTATGATTATATGCAAGTTCATATATGATTTGTTATGCAAGTTTGGTGTATGATTATATGCAAGTTCATATATGACATGTTATGCAAGTTTGGTGTTTGATTATATGCAAGTAACATGTGCAAGTTTACACCTTTGTATGATATGCATACATATGCAAGTTAACCCCTTTGTATGTCATACATACATATGCAAGTTTACCCCTTTGGATGACATAAGTAGCTTATGCAAGTTACCCTCTTTATGACATATGTGATTCATGCAAGTTTGGGTTGATTATTTATGCTAGTTGGGTTTGATGCTAGATGCATGTTGACACCTTTAAAACCCATGTTGATGCTAATGTTATGCAAGTTGAACCCATTGTATTTGTGATGAATCTTCCCTCTTAAGTATGTCATGTTAGCGAATTACGTGGGGAACAATGGGGTTAATATTCATGTTAATGAAATGGTGTGAAGTTGGTATGATTATGCATACCATAAAGTGGATGGACATAATTGAGTCAATTATGTACATCGTTAAATTTGTAATTAATTAGGGATAATTAATACAAATTATGGGGGTGATTAATTAGGTGTAATTAATCGACTAAGACCCGAGGTTGGACCCCTTTGTAGCATAAGACTGCCCGGCACCGACCGGCAAATCCAGCGGCTACAAATGATTGGCCCAATGTGAGAGGTCTTAGGCATGAACTAAATACGTGACAAGTGTAAAGACACGAGGTTAGACTCGGTTATGGTGTAAGGCTGCCCGGACCCGACCGGCAAATCCAGCTGCCATAAAAGATAGTCTAATGTGAGAGGTCTTTGCGAAGGTTACGTTCTTAATCAATTAAGAAACACTTAACCAGATAAGCATGTAGTGGGGCATGAGGGGTTAAGTGGGTGCCTTGGGTGGCATGTGGAAATCAAGTAAGTGCCTTGGGTGGCATGTGGAAATCTAGTGGGTTGCCTTGGGTGGCAATAGAAAATACGATTAGAATACTTAACCAAGTGGAAACATGTAATTAAACATGATTAAAGGGTTAAGTGGGATGCACTAGAAAAAGGGACAAGCTTAGGTGGGTAGCTTGTGGGGGCCCATTTCAACCAGTAACCCATATGTATCTTATTGGGCTCGACCCATGTCGAGGACGGGACACGCGTACTAGGCTTGACTATAAGAGGCCAAAACGGGTTAGCGGTGGCAACGCAAGTCCAATGGGTTTCATATGCGTGTGTGGACCCGGGCTGATAGGTAAGACGTTGTTGCATCGTGTAGGTATAAGCCGTGCACCGTTTGTTGTATCGGGTTGCCACTTTGGGGAGTGATACACCCCACTGTGGGGCCAGCACGGGTATCTACGGTAGGGAGCCGATCGCTTGGGGAGTAGTGGGTACACCTAGTGGAGAAAGGGGGCAGACGACACCTATGTAGTCAGCTAGGGGTACACGAAACTACTGGGTAAATTTTCTAAGTCCTTGGGTGGGATCAACCTTTAAGTAGGAATGACTGGTGTGGTGCAGTTAGTAATTACCCTTGGGTGGGTAGATGCGTCTTTACCGTTATCTTAGTTCATCCTATGTCTAGTTGGCTGCTTAGTGTAGTCATTTATCCCCAATCATCACCGTACCAAGTTTATATCATACCCTAATTACTTTAATGATTGTATTGTTAAAGTTATAGGGATCACTCAGACTTATGTCTGACCCCGTTGTTTTTATCTTTTTCCCCTCAGGTCCTTAGGTTGGGCCTAGCACTAGTGGGCTTTGATCAGATTCCTTTATCTATCTTTTGGAGCTTGGACCGTGATGTAAAGCCCAGCTTATCTTTTCTATTATGGCTATTAGTTATGTAGTGGGATTATGTACTTATGTTTTACCAGGATGGATATTTAGTACTTGATTGTTTTAGTTGGTTTTGATATGTAACCAAACATGTTTATCTTCTGCTGCAATGAATGATGTTTTAGATTTCAAGTATTATTTATATCTGTCTTGTTGTAATTTTTCTGTTCTATATTCACTTAAAATACTCCACCGAAATTAAGGCATTCCCTTAGTGAGTGACCTTAGCGGGCGTGGGGTGTTACACGTGGTATCAGAGCTGAAGGTTACCGGAACAGATAAATTTTTTAGAAAACTATTTTTCAAAAAACATTTATGGAAGAAGTATTTTCAAAAACATGTCTTTTAAGAGAAAAGTTTTTGAAAGAAAAGCATAATCCCCAATAGCCATATCTTTATCTTTCGAATTCTCCGTTTTGAATCTTTCCTTTTTCGTTTCAGCATGGCTGAAGATCTTAACTTTCCGGAGGGTGTAGCGATACCAGTATGGTATAGGAGGTTGATGGAGGCTAGGGCCGCCACTGCGGGTCCAACAAATGTTCCTCCACCAACAGTAGCACCCGATCTTCCTCCCCCTCCTCCTCCTCGCACGGATACTTTTGCTAAGACTTGCAAGGAATTTAAGGCTATGGGAGGGAAGCCTTTTCAAGGATCAGAAACTTTTGTGGAAGCTAGGGATTGGCTTAAGGAGGTGGAAGAGTTGATAGACATCTTTGAGATGGAAGAAGGAAAGAAAGTCAAGTTAGCTGCTTGGTTAATGAAGGGAGAGGCCTCGTTCTAGTGGGAGGTCACTAATGGAGAGCGCCCTGTTGACTCTTGGGCGGATTTCAGGCAAAGGTTTGTGGCAAAGTTTCTCTCAAGGGCGGAGGAAAACTTGTATATGGAAAGGTTCTTGACTCTAAAGCAAGGAAACCTATCAGTGAAGGAATATGTCAACAAGTTTAATCAATTGGCAAGGTTTGGCATAGACATGGTGAATACACCAGAGAAGAAGGCTTTGAGGTTCGTTAAAGGCTTGAATGAACCAATGCATGGATTGGCTATGACTCACATCCCTATGGGGGCCACCTTTGAGAAGCTAGTTGACATGGAACTCATGCATGAGGAAGAGAAGGGTCCCAATGCTAATAGGGCACCCGAGAAGAAAGGAGATCAGAAGAGACCTCAACAGCAACAGCAAAACAAGGGTGGGAAAGGCAACGGTGGCAAGGGAAAGAAGAAGTGCTTCAATTGCGGGACACCAGGCCACCTAAGCAAAGATTGTCGGAAGAAGAAGAAGACTGGCTGCTTCCACTGTGGCGAAGCAGGGCATCTAGAGAAGGATTGCCCTAAGAAGGGGCAAAGGACGGGATCTACCTCAGGAGGACAGGTGCAAGCTCTTATGGCACCAGGTCAGGCAAGGGGGCAAGTTCAGGCTCTCGCGGTTCCACCGATTCAGGAAAGAGGTAGAACTATTTCCGTTGAAAGTCTGGTTTTTCTGTTTGATCATCCTGTCCGTACTTTGTTTGACTCTGGCGCATCGCATTCGTTTATCTCATCATCATTAGTTGAGTCACTGCACTTAGACACCAGTCTAGTAGATGATCCCTTGGTTGTTTCAAACCCAATTGGGGGCTCCACTTATTTGTCCATTGTATGTTTGGGTTTGAAGATTTCTATACTTAGCGTTGAGTTTAGATGTGATGCTTTTGTTTTGGGCTTCACGGGCTATGGGTTGATTTTGGGCATGGACTGGTTATCCAGTAATGGTGCCGTTCTTGATTGCGAAAGGAGAGTTGTTAGGCTCATGACCCGCTTGGGTAACACTCTCGAGATCTCTTGTAATCCCATGGATTCTGTTATGCTAAGTTATCTTGAATCGCTTGACGCTTCGGTCGAGAGTTTGCGATCTGTTAGAGTGGTCCGGGAATACTCGGATGTGTTTGAGGAGGTGAAGGGCTTACCTCCGAAGCGGGAGATTGACTTCCGAATATATCTGGTGGACAATGCTAAGCCAGTATCTTTACCAGTGTGCCACATGGCTCCTCGTGAGAGGAGGGAACTCCATAAGCAAGTAGGGGAGTTGCTTGAGAAGGGGTTCATAAGACGAAGTATATCGGAGTGGGGTGCTCCAGTAGTTTTTGCCACGAAGGCGGATGGGTCCCTCAGACTTTGTGTAGACTATAGAGAACTCAACAAGCTCACAAAGAAGAATAGACACCCATTGCCGAGGATTGATGATCTCTTTGATCAGTTGGTTGGCGCCTCAGTGTTTTCGCAGTTGGACTTGGCCACGGGGTTTCATCAGTTGAGAGTGGCTGAAGATAGCATAGACAAGACTGCCTTTAGGACTCCGGATGGTTTCTATGAGTGGCTTGTGATGCCATTTGGGTTGACGAACGCCCCTGCATACTTTGTTGATTTGATGAGTAGGGTGTTCAGGGAGTACCTTAATAAGTTCGTGGTGGTCTTTGTGGATGACATCTTAGTCTTTTCTAAGAGTGAAGAAGAGCATGCCCTACATCTTAGGGAAGTGTTGGAGACTCTTCGAGCGCATAGCCTTAAGGCTAAATTTTCTACATGTCACTTTTGGAGGAAGGAAGTGCGGTTCTTGGGGCATGTGGTCTCCAAGGAAGGGATAGCTGTGGATCCCGCGAAGGTAGTATCCATCCAAGATTGGAAGGTTCCGAAGAATGCTACCGAGGTGAGGAGTTTCTTGGGGTTGGCTGGCTACTATAGGAAGTTTATCAAGGACTTCGCGAAGATATCAGCCTCATTAACTCGCTTGACAAAGAAGAATCTAGTCTTCGCATGGGACGTAGATTGTGATGATGCGTTCCAACGGTTAAAGAGAGCTTTAACCACAGCTCCAGTCTTAGTGTTGCCAGATGGGAGCAAGCCATTTGTTGTTTATACCGATGCTTGTGGGACAGGATTGGGCGCAGTCTTAATGCAAGAGGGAAGGGTAATAGCCTAAGGTGGAAGGCAGTTGAGGGCGCATGAGAAAAACTACCCTACCCATGATTTAGAGTTGGCCGCTATTGTTTTTGCGCTTAAGATTTGGCGCCATTATCTTCTTGAAGAGAGGTTCGAATTGTTCACTGACCACAAATCATTGAAGTACTTGTTTTCTCAGAAGGATTTGAACTTGAGACAGCAAAGGTGGATGGAGTTCTTAGCATCCTATGATTTCGAGATGGCGTATACCCCTGGCAAGGGTAATGTGGTGGCGGACGCCTTGAGCAGAAAAAGGTTGTCCTTGAGTCCATTGTTCGCGGAACGACGAAGCTTGGAATTTATCTCGATGTTTGACTTCAGACCTTCCGTTGACTTTGTACCCGGTTTGCTAGCATCCTTAGAGGTCAGACCTACTCTTTTGGGACAGATTGGCGAGGCACAGCGGGACGACCCACAGTTGGTTGAGTTGGTAGAGAGGCTCATAAGGGGGGAGTCGTCCAGCCATTTGAGTAGGTACACCCTAGACAATAGGGGGTGGTTGCGTAGAGACGGTAGACTTTGTGTACCGCAAGACGAGGGTTTGAGGAGGGCTATATTAGATGATGCACATCGTTCAAAGATGACCATTCATCCCGGTGGGGACAAGATGTACCAAGACATGAAGCGAGTTTTCTATTGGGCCGGTATGAAGAAAGATGTGGCCGAGTATGTCGCTAGATGCTTGGTGTGCCAACAAGTGAAAGCGGAGCAAAAGAAACCCGGTGGGTTGCTTCACCCATTGGAAGTACCGCTATGGAAGTGGGATAGTGTCTCGATGGATTTCATTGATGGGTAACCGAGATCGAGGAAGGGTAATACAGGAATTTGGATTGTGGTAGACAGACTTACTAAGAGCGCCCATTTCATACCCGTGAAGAGTAAGAGGACTTCTCCATGGCTAGCTTCAGTTTACCTTCGAGAGATAGTTCGGTTGCATGGGGTACCTTCTAGCATAGTGAGTGATCGAGATCCTATCTTCACTAGCGAGTTTTGGAAAAGTTTGCAAGAGGCGGTAGGGACTCAGTTGTGTTTGAGCACTACATATCATCCTCAGACGGACGGCCAGACCGAGAGGGTGAATCGTGTTCTAGAAGACCTTTTGAGGCTATGTATCTTAGATTTTGGAGGTACATGGGAAGAGCATCTTCCATTGGTGGAGTTCGCGTATAATAACAGCTTTCAGTCCAGTGTTGGTATGGCTCCTTTTGAAGCTCTTTATGGAAGGCCTTGTCGATCACCTACATGTTGGTGGGAATCTACGGATAAGATCTTGCTTGGGCCCGATATGGTTAGAGAGACTTCGGAAAAGATTGATTTGATTTGGAGAAGGATGAAAGCAGCGCAAGATAGGCAGAAATCTTACGCGGATAAGAGGAGGACGGATCTGGAGTTTGATGTTGGGGACATGGTCTTTGTCAATGTATCTCCATTACGGAATGTTGTTCGCTTTGGGTCCATTGGGAAGTTAGCACCAAGATTTGTAGGACCGTTTCCTATTAAGGAAAGGATTGGACGGATGGCATATAGAGTGGATTCACCCGAGAGACTTAGTGGGGTACATGATGTATTCCATGTGTCACATTTGAGGAAGTGCCTACATGAGACATCAGAGGTGGTAGAGCCGAGCTTGCTTAGAGAAGTGGAAGTAGAGCGTGATGCGACTATTCGACGAGCTCCTATCCGCATCCTTGGGTCAGAGATTAGGAAGTTGAGAAACAGAGAGGTTCGACTAGTCAAAGTGCAATGGGGAGAGGATGAGAGCAATGCTACTTGGGAGACAGAAGCGAAGATGCATTCATTGTACCCATTCCTTTTTGAGGGTATGTCTTTTAACTTCTCCTTTATCGTTTGTCTAGTACTTATCTTATCTTTAGTATGTCCTCTCATTAGTACCTTTGACCTTTAGATAGGGTAAACCTATGGTTGAAACATGTGTTTGGGACATGTTATGATTGATGGATGCAAGTGTTTGCTAGTGGTTTCTCGTGGATGCATATACACTCACTTTAGACACTAGATCGGCTCAGTCACTTCATATTGCATATTGCATATAACTGTGTGTAGGTAGCTATGTTAATGGATGTATAATGGTTGTGCTATCATATGGATGATGCATTTTGGTGAATGATTGTGCACTTATGTAGAAATAGTATGTGTCGATAGGGTTCTTTCGCATACATATTGGATGCATGACACTATCATGGTTTGCATTAAGGAGGTCAACTGAATCAGTAGACCGCCTGATTTTGCATTAGACAGGGAACATATACACACACTCTTTGCATATGTTCATACAGCATTAGAAACTCTAAGGACAATGGATGCCAGTGTTTGATGGTTTGAGTAGATGGTTGTTTGGTTGGTAGGATACGTTCTTCTTGACTTAGAGATTTCGGGGTCGAAATCCTTTAAGTAGGGGAGAATGTAACACCCCGTATGTTGAATAACTTATTGTAATATAAATCAGGGAAGAATTAAATTTTAAAATCTGAATCAGGGGAAGCGGGCTATGCCATTGCGTTCGTCTCAGAAAAATACGCGAAATAGAGTCCGAGTTTTCGAAAATCGGAGTCCGTATGACCCAGTTAAGGCCCGAAGAAGTTTTCAGAAAAATTCAAAACAGATTTAAATATAAAAATTTCAAGTTTCAGAAGAGGCGGGAAAATTCCCGCCAGACTGAGGGAGTCGACCCAGGGGTCGACATGGGTGTCGACCCCCTCCCTAGTGGTCGACCCATGGGTCGACCCAGGGGTCGACCCCCCCTGTCGGTCTGTGTGACCTGGGTGCACCATTTTGGCTTTTGGGTTGTGCTTGGTGGCTAGTGACGAGATCTGACGGCCCTAATCTTAATTAGGTGTTAATCTAATGGCCTAAAACACTTAACTAATCTATAAATACACCCTAAGACTACCCTAATTCATACTAAAAATAGATACAACGTCGTTATGCCGTCAAAATGCAACTTGAAGGAGCCTCCATCAAATTAAAGAGGAAGATAGCTTCTCAAATCAACTTCTAATCAACTTTAGCAACTTAATCTTCTTCTTAGGAGTGCTAATCAACAAATTGTGAGTTTCTACAGCCTTAATGACCAATTGTTGAAATGATTATGATAGGATATAATGAGGTTATGGCTATGAATGTGGATCAATGCAAGTTATGTTATCATATGCTATGTGTTCAAGATGTTATGCAAGTTATGCAAGTTTGATGTTATATGTTCATGATGTTATGCAAGTTATGCAAGTCATATGCTATGTGTTCATGATGATATGCAAGTTATGCAAGTTATATGCTATGTGTTCATGATGCTATGCAAGTTATGCAAGTCATATGCTATGAGTTCATGATGCTAGTTATGCAAATCACTATGATAAACATTGATCCACTATGACACCATGGTTATGCAAATTGGGTGTATGATTATATGCAAGTTCATATATGACATGTTATGCAAGTTTGGTGTATGATTATATGCAAGTTCATATATGATATGTTATGCAAGTTTGGTGTATGATTATATGCAAGTTCATATATGACATGTTATGCAAGTTTGGTGTTTGATTATATGCAAGTAACATGTGCAAGTTTACACCTTTGTATGATATGCATACATATGCAAGTTAACCCCTTTGTATGTCATACATACATATGCAAGTTTACCCCTTTGGATGACATAAGTAGCTTATGCAAGTTACCCTCTTTATGACATATGTGATTCATGCAAGTTTGGGTTGATTATTTATGCTAGTTGGGTTTGATGCTAGATGCATGTTGACACCTTTAAAACCCATGTTGATGCTAATGTTATGCAAGTTGAACCCATTGTATTTGTGATGAATCTTCCCTCTTAAGTATGTCATGTTAGCGAATTATGTGGGGAACAATGGGGTTAATATTCATGTTAATGAAATGGTGTGAAGTTGGTATGATTATGCATACCATAAAGTGGATGGACATAATTGAGTCAATTATGTACATCGTTAAATTTGTAATTAATTAGGGATAATTAATACAAATTATGGGGGTGATTAATTAGGTGTAATTAATCGACTAAGACCCGAGGTTGGACCCTTTTGTAGCATAAGACTGCCCGGAACCGACCGACAAATCCAGCGGCTACAAATGATTGGCCCAATGTGAGAGGTCTTAGGCATGAACTAAATACGTGACAAGTGTAAAGACACGAGGTTAGACTCGGTTATGGTGTAAGGCTGCCCGGACCCGACCGGCAAATCCAGCTGCCATAAAAGATAGTCTAATGTGAGAGGTCTTTGCAAAGGTTACGTTCTTAATCAATTAAGAAACACTTAACCAGATAAGCATGTAGTGGGGCATGAGGGGTTAAGTGGGTGCCTTGGGTGGCATGTGGAAATCAAGTAAGTGCCTTGGGTGGCATGTGGAAATCTAGTGGGTTGCCTTGGGTGGCAATAGAAAATACGATTAGAATACTTAACCAAGTGGAAACATGTAATTAAACATGATTTAAGGGTTAAGTAGGATGCACTAGAAAAAGGGACAAGCTTAGGTGGGTAGCTTGTGGGGGCCCATTTCAACCAGTAACCCATATGTTTCTTATTGGGCTCGACCCATGTCGACGACGGGACACGCGTACTGGGCTTGACTATAAGAGGCCAAAACGGGTTAGCGGTGGCAACGCAAGTCCAACGGGTTTCATATGCGTGTGTGGACCCGGGCTGGTAGGTAAGACGTTGTTGCATCGTGTAGGTATAAGCCGTGCACCGTTTGTTGTATCGGCTTGCCACTTTGGGGAGTGATACACCCCACTGTGGGGCCAGCACGGGTATCTACGATAGGGAGTCGATCGCTTGGGGAGTAGTGGGTACACCTAGTGGAGATAGGGGCAGACGGCACCTATGTAGTCAGCTAGGGGTACACGAAACTACTGGGTAAATTTTCTAAGTCCTTGGGTGGGATCAACCTTTAAGTAGGAATGACTGGTGTGGTGCAGTTAGTAATTACCCTTGGGTGGGTAGATGCGTCTTTACCGTTATCTTAGTTCATCCTATGTCTAGTTGGCTGCTTAGTGTAGTCATTTATCCCCAGTCATCACCGTACCAAGTTTATATCATACCCTAATTACTTTATTGATTGTATTGTTAAAGTTATAGGGCTCACTCAGACTTATGTCTAACCCCGTTGTTTTTACCTTTTTCCCCTCAGGTCCTCAGGTTGGGCCTAGCACTAGTGGGCTTTGATCAGATTCCTTTATCTATCTTTTGGAGCTTGGACCGTGATGTAAAACCCAGCTTATCTTTTCTATTATGGCTATTAGTTATGTAGTGGGATTATGTACTTATGTTTTACCAGGATGGATATTTAGTACTTGACTCTTGTTTTAGTTGGTTTTGATATGTAACCAAACATGTTTATCTTCTGCTGCAATTAAATGATGTTTTAGATTTCAAGTATTATTTATATCTGTCTTGTTGTAATTTTTCTGTTCTATATTCACTTAAAATACTCCACCGAAGTTAAGGCATTCCCTTAGTGAGTGACCTTAGCGGGCGTGGGGTGTTACACTTTGATTGTCAACAACTCATCACTTAGCATGCCACATTGTCAATTCACAACATATAAGTGGTATCTAGTAATATATAAACCTCTGAGTACATAAGTCTCAGAGGAGGGTGTTAAGCCAAGAGAATAAATTTTCTTCCACTAATTGATATAACATCAATAGAAATAAATTGGTATAACATATAAGCCTTGTTACAATCCTCATTAATAGGGACACCAAGTGGTATCAGAAGTGCCTTATATTTGTCTCATTCATCTGTATTTAGATTCTAATCTTCACCTTGTATATATCCACACACTCTTTTTGCCTTGTACAAATTTATCCCTCTTGTCATGTATAGATCATCATATCCCTCTTGTAATTGATTTTCAATTTTAAAATTATTTATTGATTATTCTTTTGGAAATTGAAATCAATATCCAAATTGAACTGTATTTATAATTCATCAAAATTATTATCAGATTTTGAAATTGTGATGAATCATGACTGCATTATATTTCACAGCAAAAGGAGATTTTATTTATATTTTCATGAGGTTGAACATTTATTATAATATCTTTGAATTGACAATTATTTCATGACCATCTCCTTTATCTATCATCATTTCGCCATCCATGATAATTTTATTTAAATGTGGAGAGTTAATATGTTTTAAAATCTTTTTGAATAAACTGTGGAAATATTTGTCATAGAAATGGGACTATGTTATTTTTCAAAATTAGTGTTAATTGAAAATTTTCAATGATCCCGGTACAGTCGAGCATATTTCATAATATAATTAATTTAGAAATTTATTTCATAGCCCATTTTTGTACCTACCCCATTTTCTATCATCCATATGTTGGTTTTGTATACCGAGGAGCTTTTCCTTTTAAAGCTGAAATGATAAATATATATAATTAATATATAAGTGTGTCTATAACCTCATTTAAAAATCCAAGCTCTGGTCATGCATGGTTAAGAGACAACTTATAATTTAAGCTACATCTGACCTCATTTAAAAATCCAAGCTCTGGTTATGCATGGTCAGTGTGCACTTAAATAAAAAATAAAAGAAAAGAAAATAATGTGCTATAAATTGAAATAAATTTGAAATTCTCCTTGGTGTTTAAAAACTTGCCTATTAATCCACCTTTCTAATTTGTGAAATGTGTTGAAATCTTATGAAGTATTATGATTTGTTGATTGATAGGTATTGGGATTTGAGATTATATGATTTTGTCACTTAAATTGAATTATTAATTATAGTCCTAATCCATCACTGTTTTTATGCTTCATTTTTACAAAAAATTGGGAAAATAATTGGAATTCATTTTTGAACTCTCTCCATTTTTATAAAATTCATCGTAAATCCGTCATTTTCTATAATGTGAAATATGCTACATGTTCTCAGTTTATTATGATTTTTGTTTGACTGATTGAGATTTATCATGACTGTTCTTCCTCTTAAGCTGAAATTATATTTTTTTAGTCATTATTCATCTTTATTTTAAATTTCTGTATCCTTTTGATGATAACAAAAAGGGGAGAGTGGGTTGAGATTTTGACTTATGAGTGAATATTTTATAAATATTTTTAATTTTGAAAATTCAAATTTTTTTTTCATTTTTTTCACTCATGCACAGTTATAAGGGAAGTTTCTATTGTAGAGGGAGCGAACAAATAGGGGGAGTTCAATATTCACTATCAAACACATTTATTATGATCAAAATCTTTTATTTGTTTGTCATCATCAAAAAGGGGAGATTGTTGTATATAATGGTGTTGTATGCACAATTATATGATTTTTGTTTGATGATAACAACCAAATAAATATTATTTCAAATGTGTTTGTTATTGTACTGTTATTCTACATCACAGAAAGGAATATAATATTTATATTTAAATAAAATAAGACTGTACATAAATTCAAATATTTAGATAGTATTTTATCTGAATAAAATATTATATTTCAACATTTAAACAGTACAGATTTACAACTCCACTATTTGTGCACATACACAGATATTACTTCACATGATATTGTACTGGTACATAAACTGAATACGATAGACAAATTTGTTTGAACACAATAAAAATATTATTTTATTACAATTAGATTTGTTTATCACAAATATCAGTACAATTCTCACATTCTTAAACAAGACTCCTCACCGCAACTCTCTGTCATTACAGTACATTCTCAGTCACTCAGTAATTTCATATTCATACATTCACTCAGGTACATACATACAGCAACACTGAAACACTAAATTGTTCTGTCTTCGGTCTTCACAGCTTGTAGTCAGTCCAGTCTTCATACGTGTCACATATAGAAACACACACAGTATCTGGAACAGAAATAATATTCTAAATTTTAGTGAATATAATTTTTATTTTGAAAATTTATTTGCCTCAGAATTTCGATGTGTTTCTCATCATTTTTCATTACTTGATCTGATATGTGAATACAACACGCGCATGATACATGTATACACACACATTTGTATGTATATACACTTATTACAGTGCATGGACAGGAAAATCTACTCTGGATGGCTGCATATACACACGTGCATATAAATATACACGTGTGCACTGCATCGCCAATCAGCGAGCATCCGAGGAGTAGCCACGTGGACCTTCTCGACTTAGTGCACATGACAACATAGTCAACACATATCAAATTGGTCGAGGCAGCTCAACACAAATGGCCGAGCACATGTCAAATACATGGCACCATCAAGTATACTTTCAGAAAAGTCAAGCCAAGTGTCGGGTCAAGCAAATGTGGTCGAGCACTACCAAAAACATGATCAGGAAGTCCATTTTCAGGTTGACAAGTTCGTATGTTGTAACGTCCCGTATTTTTATGGTATAATAATTAATTTATTTAATTATTTAAAAATTGATTTATAGATTTAAATGGTTATTTAATTAAATAATATGGAATATTTAATTAATATTTATAATATAAAAATATATTATAATTCCGAAATAATCAAAAATAGCTGAATTCACAATACAGTGTGAATTGGATCATATATAGGGTAGAATACAGTTTATAATTTAATTGGAATAATGAATATATTATTTAAACGACGTTAGAACACATAATTTATATTATAATTATAATCGAGCTTGTAATGGCGCGGCAGTTTGTAATTTAGGGATTTGAACTTTAAACGAATATACAGAATCCGTTTTAAGCCGGATTTCTATGAAACAAGAAATGTTCAGAGCTGGCGAAGTATATTTTTCTAATGGAATAGAAAATATGAAATTTTGTCGTATAGATTGTAAGTTGTGTCCAAATCAAATTTTCAAAAAGTCGTTATGGAATTCCTTTATAATTTATAACGATTTATATATATTATAAATGGATTTTTCAATATAAATTGAATACCGATTCAACCGGGATTTGAATATCGAGTTATAAATCCAACTGGAGCTGTATGATATTCTATTGTGAATATATATGATAATATAAATTTATTTATAATTAATTTAATTATTTTTAAATATATTAATATTTAAATGGGTTTATTTAGAGCTTTAAAAATTGCCAGTTTTGCAAGTTACCTCCGTTTTCGACGAAACTAATTTTGTTACATCCAAAATATTAAATTATTGCTAGATTTCAATTTCCGTGATTTTTAGAGTGCTTATGTGACCGTACAGGATTTTAATGTGAAAAATAGTCAATAATTTGACTTTAAAAATACGCTGGGTGAGCAAATGAAGTCGAAATTCGACGAAACCATTTTCGTTAGATCCGTAATATTGAACTGTAGCTGCATGCCCATTTTCCGGATTTTTGGATACTGTGTGTGATCACACGGATTTTTAATGATAAATACAAGCAGTATTTCACAAAAAATAAATAAAATAATCAATATAAAAGTATATAAAATATTCCTATAAAACCTGTTAACTCTCTCTAACCCTATTATTTCATTTTAGTATTCAATGATTTTTTTCCGCCGATGGTTTCTATTCCAAATAGGAAAAATCGATCTTTCAAAAATCAAAGTAAAAGTTATAAATCTCAAAACATATATTTCTGGATTCGCTGCGAGAAGATCTTCGCACTGATGTATAGCATTCTGAGTTCGATGTCTTTTTTTTTTGGCGTTTAAATTTATTCAGCAATCTAGAGTTTTGGATATCGAGATTTCTGTGCATCGAGTTGGATTTTGAAGGTCATAATAAGATTGGGTTTTAGCATCTGCGTAGGATTTTTTTGTGAAGAATCATACAATATGATGTCGATCATTTCTGTTATGCGAGCCAGAGACTACGTCGAAGTCGCATTTGAGGGTGAGCACGCGAGTTTTTCAATGTTGATACCAGTAGAGTGAGCTCGAGTAGAGATAAACATTAGTGTGTTTAGTTTTGGAAATGGAGAAGTAATAAATGGTGCGATGGAGTTTAAAGTGGCGTAATGGCTTTTGAAAGAGGGAGCTTCGGTAGTTTTCCTGGAGGAATACGCTGCGGGGAATAAGAGTTGCGGTTTTGGGCTTAAGAGGATAGTTGGGCCGATAGTGAATGGGTATGGCCCATTTAATAATAATTATTAGTTTACTTTAGTTTTAAATTCGTACGTTAACTTTAAAAATGCATATTTTTGTCGTACAATATCAAAATTCCACGAAACAAGATCCATTGGGATCGTATGGATGAGGGCTACACCATGGAACTGACTAGGAGTTAATTGGAGTTCATTACAATTTATAGTGAAATAAATTGTCTGATCGAAATCAACGACGGTTATCGTTATTTAACGATAAACCGACCAATGTGAGTAAATCTCACTAACTCTGATCAATTTATATTTTTATAAATATAATATGGTATTGATAAATGATAATTGATTGTTGTGTGTTGATTGTTTGGATAAAATGCTAGTCGATTGGTTGAAAATTACAGATAACGGTATATATATATATATATATATATATATATATATATCGTTAATCAATATTGATTCTATTTATCAAAATATTTCATATTGAAATGAAATTGATGTGAATTATATTGTGTAACACCTGTGGATGTAGGGAAACAGGTCGGAGGGATCCAACTGGATTCCTCAATATTTATAATACTATTTGTTGTTATATATTATGATATATGATGTGATATATAATCTGAGACTTATTATGATGACACTGGTCATGTTATTTGGTATTTTAAATACCATATAAAATACTGGAATGTAAAAAGGAAATTTTCAAAGTGAATATTGAAAATGAAATAATATTTATATAAAATAAATAGCATTATATAAAAGGATTTATATAAAATAAATAGAATTATATAAAAGGATTTATATAAAATGTATAGAATTATATAAAAGGGAATTATAAATGAGATTTAAGTGTTGGAAATAAAAAGGAGATTTATATGAATAATTCTACAAGTAAAAACATAAATAGAATTTGGGTTTGGGATTTTTTTTAAAATACGAAATCAAACTGTTTTGATTTTATAAAGAAATATTTTTCACATTCTATTTGAAAACTAGATTAAAGTAAATATTTTTCTAATAAAATAGTTATAAAGGAAATAGGGTTTGAATTAGGAATTTAAATGGAATTACTAAATTAGAAACTGACTGGAAATTAGTTGAGTTGAATGGCTTTTTCGGTATCGATCTGATGTTGGTTTCGGCCTTCGGGGTTTATGCTTGGGAAGTTGTTCTCTTACTAGTTTACAGTTAAAGACTGATGGAGGTGGGAAGATATTGATGCGTGAATCAGAAATGGAAACGTTTTTCAAAGTTAATAACATATATTTTCTAATTTTATAAAATAAGAATATGATGAATATATGGAAATGAGAAATGGGGAAATGAATAAATGTTGATTGATGATTGATCGATAGAATTTCCATCAGGAAATAATATCGTTGTTTGCACACATGTTTTTCTTTGATAGTTAAATCACCGACTATCGAAGTTTTTGACCATTTTTTCGTTGTTAATAAGGAGAGATCGGGATCAGATTCATTATCTGAAAACCACTCTGTATGAGCGTTAGCGTTGCGATCAAATATGATGAAGATAATTGAAGACGGAGTTATGCAAGGGTTGTCCTGTTTACAGAATAGTGCCTTCGGTTTGTCCAGTCCCAGGACGACCTGTATGGAAGAATGTATGACGGAGTATATTAATAGATCGCGTAAGTTAATCTCTTCAAACGTATTTATGTTTGGTGGTGGAGGAATTCGTTTCTCTAAGCTGTTTACCATGATATGTTTGGAGAAATCAATTTTTGATCTAGCGGGTATGACGATGTGACATTCAAAGTGAATGAAGATGTGGTTTGTAAAGGATACGTTATGGCCTCTAGTCTCGCCACCAAGAAATGGTATAAAAATCGGGTAGGTCGCATGGCTAAGTGGTTAGCTGCCAATTAGGGTGTATTGTCACCTGATCTAGAGAAATTCCATTTACTTCTATAATCTATTTTGATGTTGTCCCTTTCGGGAAATGGTTGCTGATCCCAACTATTGGTGATAATACATTCGGTACACTCAAGAGAAATGGATGACCGGTCATGTTTAGCTTAGGTTACAAGATGTTCTTGTTGAACCCGGTGTATTCCTCTCTAGATATACACTGTCGGAAGATGGTCCCATACCTTGCCTGTTGGAATTCATTACCCAATAAGCGCCCACAGTTTTTGATTGTATATTATATATGTGGAACATGAGATGAAAGTGTTCCACTAGATTGTTATTTATTTGATTTGGACATTATTATAATATCAGAAGAGTATGGATTTTAAAAGAATTTTATAAGTTAAACAAATGGTTGGAGTTTACTCACACCAGTCACATGATTGACCCAGAGTTTATTTTGTTTTGTTTCCCCTAAACTCTTGGGTGCCCAATTTTGTATGGGCAGTCAAGTAGTCAGGATTTTACAGATATACCGAGAGCTTGGAGCAGGAGGCTTCAGGTTTATATAGCTTTTGTTCTTTCCGCTGTGTTATAAGTGTTGTACTCTGATAATGTTACTGTATACATATACTAGTTTTATTTCAAAGTTATGTATCTATTATATATTGTTCGTTCCGCTGTGAGTTTCGTGTTACTCTGATGATGATATATGTTCTTCTTATTCTTCTATTCTAAGTTTCTATCTTATCTATTCTCACCCTCTAATTTCTTTCATGGACTATCTGGTGTTTCCGATGCTTGGATAGTCGATATTGAGTTTATGTTGGTTTCTCAGGATCGCGAAAACCTGGGTCGTTATAGTTGGTATCACAGCTTAAGGTTAAGTGATTACCTTGGCTTTGTGGTGTGATTCAGTAGAGATGGGGTTAGTAATACCCTAGATTGAGTTGAATGTATATATACGAGTGAACGTATTTGTAGATTTTACAAAAATGATTTTATATTGTGTAGATTCATTGGTTGAGTAATTTATGAATTTTGGTCGATCATTTTGATCCACCGTATCGGTAGGGGTTTATAAACACTCGAATACGATGATCCAACATAGTATGTTTTGAAAAGAGGGTAAATGCAGTAATTTTACCCAAAATATATTTTGATATAAAAAATATAGTTATTTGAAGTATTATCGTATATTGGATGTGTTGGTCGTAATTATAATCGAATAAGATTATAAAATGTGAAATGGTTATGTAAATAACCAATTAGAATTCATATAAGTCTAATATTTGGAATTAGATGAATTAAATCTGAATTTAAATCAGAATTGGAATTTAAAATTCCAAAAACATGAAAAGTGTTTGTAAATGGAATAGAATTAAATATATGGGAATTTTAAAATCCTGGGAGATTTTAAATTGTTTTACAAGCATTGTGAATGATATTTTGAAATGTATTTCAAAATCGAAGTGTTTAGAAATGGCTTTGAAAGTGATATATTATTGAACTCACTTCGATCGCTGGAAAATAAATTCCGATGATGAAGCCGACCATCATCGGTGTCCATTTTCGAGTTGTAAGTGATGGATTACTACCAAAGATATTGTTTTTGGAAATGTTTTGAGAAAACAAGTTGTTTTGATATACTAAAATGAGTATTTGATTTTTGAAAAGCAAAGTTGTTTAAAAAATCCCAGAAATGGATTGTTTGAATTAAAACAAATTAGATGGAAATTTGTGAAAATAAATTGAAAATCAAGAATGGTACTTGATATTGATAATGGAATTTGGCTTGGATAAACGAATGGTTGTGTTGGAGATAAAAGTGATTGGAGTTTGGTTGGGATAACATTGGTATATGCAGAATTGGTAACAGGTGGGAATGATATAATGGTATGCCCGACTAAAAGGTACCAGTTTATATTTTATATGGGTTTGAGATGTTGATGAGCCGAATTGGCAAGCCGCTTGGCTATTTGATCTTTTGGGTTGGAGAAGGCCCGGAGAGGCGAGTTGTAGTTGTACCGATTGACCAGTACAAAGGAAGTGCTGGCGAAATATTTCGAAAAGTTAAGGTGTTAGAAAAATTTCAGGACTTTTGAAAATTTTCGTTAGTAGGGATGAATAAATATTTAATTGAAATTAAATTGGTTCTGTTGAAAGGAAGTTAAGAAGTGAACAAATAATTTTTAATTAGTCAATAGGGTTTGTTTTCTACCTTAGCAATTTCGAGGACGAAATTATTTTAAGGGGGAAGAATGTAACATCCCGTATTTTTACGGTATAATAATTAATTTATTTAATTATTTAAAAAGTGATTATAGATTTAAATGGTTATTTAATTAAATAATATGGATTATTTAATTAATATTTACAATATAAAAATATATTATAGTTCCGAAATAATCAAATATAGCTGAATTCACAATACAGTATGAATTGGATCATATATAAGGTAGAATGCAGTTTAGAATTTAATTGGAATAATGAATATATTATTTAAAATGAAATTAGCACGTATAATTTATATTATAATTATAATCGAGCTCGTAATGGTGCGACATTTTGTAATTTGGTGATTCGAACTTTAAATGAATATACATTAAACCGCATTTCTATGAAACAAGAAACGTTCAGAGCTGGTGAAGTATATTTTTCTAATGGAAGAGAAAAATCGAGATTTCATCGTGTAGATTGTGAGTTGTGTCCAGAACAAATTTTTGAAATGTCACTATGGAATTCCTTTTTAATTTATAATGATTTATATATATTATAAATGGATTTTTCAATATAAATTGAATATCGATTCAACTGGGATTTAAATATAGAGTTATAAATCTAGTTGGTGCTGTATGATATTCTATTGTGAATATATACGATAATATGAATTTATTTATATTTAATTTAATTATTTTTAAATATATTAATATTTAAATGGGTTTATTTAGAGCTTTAAAAATTGCCAGTTTTGCAAACGACCTCCGTTTTCGACGAAACTAATTTTGTTGGATTCGGAATATTAAATTATTGCTAGATTTCAATTTCCGTGATTTGTAGAGTGTTTATGTGACCGCACGGGATTTTAATGTGAAAAATAGTCAATAATTTGACTTTAAAAATACGATGGGTGAGCAAATGAAGTCGGAATTCGATGAAACCAGTTTCGTCGGGTCCGTAATGTTAAACTATAGCTGCATTCCCATTTTCAGGATTTTTGATACCGTGTGTGATCATACAGATTTTTAATGATAAATACAAGCAGTAGTTCACTGTTTACACCAAAAATGGTCTAAACACCCAAGGTACTAAATTGTACTTCACTAATTCGGTAAGGAATAAATGGAACCGTGTTTAATCAGAAATAAAAAAGTGAAAAATGCGAGAAATGTAAAATAGAGACGAGATTTAGAGTGGTTCATCCATTAACGAGGCCTACGTCCACTATGAAGGTGATTTCCTGTCTTCTAATGAGAATTACAAAGTACATCAGCTTTCTCTCTTCATACGTCTCTATATTCACTCAATATACCCTTATTTATATATTTCAATCTGAGGAATTATAAAAGAGAGTAGTAAAATTTGAGGAGAAGAAGGATGAATGGATGATTGAGAAGAAGGATGTCTTCCTTTTCTCTCATCATAAGATTGTCCTTGACGCCATGGCTGAATCTGTGGTTGAGGATCAAATTCAGCAGTCCCTCGTCCTTTTTTTTTGTCGTTCCCCATTATGTTGGTAGCCATGGTGTATTTATAGGTGAACTTCCCTTAGTGAATGATCTGGAATCCGTTTATCCAGGCTATGGATCATTCATTCTGTTAATTACAACTATGCCATCAGCTAGCTGTCCGTAGCTGTATCCAGTTATCATGTGCGGACGGCTCATTGGAACGAGTATCTTGAATAGCTGAGCTGGTAAGATGTAAGCGAGCGTCCTGTGAGTGCTTTGGGAGATTTTGTGAGAGCCGGACGCGGGTCTGGAGTTGATTCTCCTTTGTTCCTTGCGCGACCGTCCATCTTGGTCCAAGGGCGCTCATCTTCTTGCTGCCTTTATATGGCGCTGTTTAACTTTATGGCTATGTTATGAGGTTGCTCCCGCTTATGTTGAATGGGCGACTTGATTTACTTTGTTGTTTGAGCGGTTCTCAGGATCTGCGACCTTTATCTTTATCGGGTTGCACTTCTCATAATATGTTATGTCGTTGCCTTCGTTCACACTAGTTGACTTGACCTGACTTGGGTTCAATATGTGCGGTTGCATCGCGCACGACCGATCCTGGTGATATCCGCCTTATATCCTTTACCCAATGTGCGTATGGATTTTTTTTGGATTAACACTTGCCCCTCGAAGTCCGTGATTTCTTTTTGTATGGAATCACTGGCTTCAACATATTTGATTGCACATTGGTTGGCGGGTTAGTCCTGACTTGTTGAGGGCCCAGTCATGCCAAATATTAAGATTACTTCATCGTCGCTGATTGGTATTGTCTTTTCCTATGAGCAAGAGGCTCGATGTATCTTTTTTATTATTGCGCGAATAGCTGAATTTCGGGATGCCAGTTGGGATTTGATGAGACACTTCTTGCGTAATTGAGCACTAAGCTGATGTGGTGAGAATATAATGGATGGATTAGGTTCAACGCGCCCTCACAGATAGCTTATATTTTCAAAATTTGGATATTTTGACAATTGCCTGTCTTTGGGCATTTGGCGGGATATTTCCCTGGTATGTTAAACCGGATCACCAGATCTTAATTGAGCTATCATATCACAAAAATGGGCTTTTAGTCCTCTTAAGTATGGTCTTTTCATTTTCCCGCTTTCATATTTCTTCAATAAGCTCATTTTAATGGCGATTTCATCGTAGAAGACCTCGTTGTTGCTTCTTGAGGCTTTGATTCTCTTTACTTGATCGATCGTCTTGCCCGTCCTCCATTGGTCGACGGTTTCTCTCAACTTTGTTTCCGGCTACAACGCTCCTTTCTTCGAGTTGAATTTCACTTGTAAGTGAATTTTCTTCTTTTTATCTATGATTCCGGGTTAACTCTTTTAGCTTTGTAAAGGAGGATTCTCAATTGGAAACACCGAGTTGCTGGGACACATGGTTGCGATATTTGAAAAGCGTTGATTTGACTTGTTATGCACTTGGACTTCAGGGATAATCCTTTGGTGATAAAACTTAGCTCCTTTTACGCTGGCAAGTAATTTACCGAAATGACTAAGAGACGATATCCCCTAATTCGCCATGCCTTAGCCGGCTGTTCAATGGAATACTTATATCATGGAGATACTTCTGCTTTTCCTTTGACCCTTAACCATTCAGTTTGTAATTTCTTTTTAAGCAAAATTATTTGTGTTGTCATGTGACTAACTGCCTATACATCTCAATCCCAGTTAACTCATTATGTCTGGGGAACGAGAGGATTTGGATCGGGCAGGTGAGGTTGCCCCAGCTACTGGTTCTGGTTTGGCTGTTAGTCAGATTCATCCCCAACCTTTCTTTTTTGATGGGGTGGCGGCCGACTGGCGTAAATTGACGCTTCCTTTTGATCAGTTTTTACAAATGTGCAATCGCTTTGGGTTTTCACAAGATGAAACCAGATTTCCTAGAAAGGGAGAGTTGGCAGATTGTCCGCCCTCCGGTTATGTAGCGGTCAATTATCACATGCTGTCCAGCGGCGCAATTCCCCCTTCAGTCCCTATCTAGAGTCTATTTTATGGCAACTGGCCATTTCCACGTATCAGCTGCATCCTAGTGGGTATAAAATCTTGCTTGGGCTGTACATACTTTTCATGAAGGTCCGACATTGGGAACCCACGTTTGCAGATATTTGTTCTTTATATACTTTTAAGAGGAGGGAGGTAGACGTTATCTCTTTCTTTTTTATGGAGAGTATGCATGATAGAATTATCACTGGTTTGACGGATGGAGCTAAGGAGTTTCCGGATCAATATTTCTTTGTCCGGTGTCCTGGTAGATTTCATGGACGATGGGCCGAAGGAGGTAATTATACCTTTGCTCCTGGAGTTCCTACTCCTTTTCTCTTTCTCATCTGGTTTTCTTTCTAACTTTTGTAGTGATTCCTTCTGTTGCGGGACTTACTTTGGATGAAGGCCTCCTTAATTTTTTAATTTCTATTGACAAAAGGGAAAGGAGCAGAGAGATGTTGCTTTCAGAGGAAAACCTCCGTAAGTACCAATTAATTTGCCCTACACGATCTCTTGGAAAAGCTTTTGTTCACTCCCAAAGTCCTGTTGGTAAGCCTCTTAAAGTGAAACGTTTAATCCTTGATATGATCGATCAACCTTCGTTGCTGATTACCGAAGAAGAGAGTTGACGAGAACGCATATGGTTTGAGGGTCGATGTAATTTCTGGAACAACCGCTGGGAGTTCTGCTTGTCCTGTTTTTCAGGCGGAGGGTTCCTCAGGGACATTTGGAGACCTGGGGGATTTGGACTCTGCCGAATATTTGAGCCAAGGTGATGTGGTGATGCCTGACCCCGTTTTATCTAATATGGGAGGATTGCAAGGGCCTGCTCAGCGTCCGGAAAAAGCTTCTGTTTTCATAGCTTCCCATGGAACCTGTTTTAACACCATTTTACTTACGGCTTAATTTCCCGTTAGTTTGACAATCTCTAAATGCTTCTTTAACTCATACTTTGTTTATTTCCCAAGTGTAAATGCAGACTGCTCGTTGTCGGATAGTTTCTCCCAACAAGCCGATCTTACTGATCCACGAAGCCTCCTACAGTCTTGTCTTTCCTATTATTCAAAACGCCCTCAATTATCTTCAGGTTTTCAGGTCCGACATACTTCTGAACTTTCCATGGTCGATTCTTTAAGGCGCGAGGGACTTGATCAGGATAAGATTCTTGCACTGACTAAGTCTTCTACGAGATCTATTGTCCCGACTCCTACTCAAGTTCAAATAATACGTGATCGTCCACCTTATAAGGTTCCACCTGAAAATTCAACGCTCAAGGAGCGCTTCAGTGGTTGGGACTTGAGGGGAATGCATTTCGATCTGAATTAAACCCTCACGATAGGTGAAATGCTGCAAAGAATTTGGATACCATAAAAAGTGGTGTGAGCAATCAACTTAGTGTTGTGAAGGATCAATTCGAGACACAGTTGAATCTGGTCATGAAAGATGTTGATAAGAAACTGGAGCATTGGGCCAAATTCGATTATGAGTTCCAGAGATTGAATGCTCGACACCTTGACCATATCGAAACCTTGGAAAACGACAAAGCGGGCCTGATCAACTTGATTAAATCCCAAGAATCTAAGATGACTTCTTTAAGGAACGGTCATGCTAAAGTGGACAGCTTAGAGGCCAGAAATGTCGAGCTCAAGAAGGAATTGGAGGGTGTACGAGAGCAACTTTTAGAGGCTCGATCTGCTCATGAACTTGCTGAGTGCCATATGGCCTTAGAAAAACAGGCTTTAGTTTCTTTAGAATAGGAAAACATGGCTTTAGAAGGCCAACTTGCTTTCCAGAGTGAAACCCTCGGAATCTTTGAAAAGGATAAGATTAAGTTGCAAAAAGATCTTGATGAAGCTAGAAATGAAACAGACAATACTCTATTTCAATTCTCTGTTTGCAGTGTCATGAGCCGTGGAAGCTTGACTTACTTGGATAAGGATTTTCCGCAGACTCTGGCCCTTGTTTGGGAGCGAATACTTTCATATTCTGATGATGTCGATGATGAGTTCCTTCAATAACAACTTTTAGAAGGGAAAGATCGCGAGGCTCTAGCTAAGGGTAGGAGGATTTTGATGAACGAGCGAGTTCAATCACTTAGGAAGGAACGTTCGGACGCCATGATTCCTTGCGCCCCACTTAACTCCGTTGGGGTTGATACTTCGAGTCCCCTTATTCCCTTAACAAATCTCTCTACCTTGGATGTCGCTAGAGCTCAACCTATTATTAAGTGTTCATATCAAGAAAATGTTGTGGCATAGTGCGCGAGTTACAACTACACTTCTTTAAATGCGAAAGATCGCGGAGCTGACTTCGTATATCCAGCAGCTTCAGGTAAAATTGACATCTATCAATCTGCCCCGGATCTGGATTTTCTTATTTCTTCACCTGGGATTGCTAAGTTTAGTGCTTGTTACCCGTTGCATCAGGTGTGCTTTTTCCCTCTCCTTTAGCTGCTTGCAGCGTTGCTGCCCAACCTGCTACCGTTGACTCTGTTTTGATCTACAACAGTATTAATCCTCCTACCATACCTTCATCAGATGACCCACTTTTACCAGATGCGTCCGATCTGGAAGATGAGGACGAGATTTGGAATACCAAGGCTGTGTCCACCCTGAAACGCAAATGAATGCTAATTGGTTAATAATTAAAGATCACAGGTCTTTTTCCTTTTGTCGACACTTTTGTGTAGCTGGATCAACAAAAGCCTGAACAATTGGTCCATCCTTCCCTGTATAAAAATAGCACTTGCGACCTTTATGGTCTGATTTTAATTTATTTTCTTTTACTTGTCACGTACTTAGATTGATTGTTTGTGCGAGTGCCGGCCCTCACTTAATATTTCATATTTGCGGATTTACGTTTGTATCGCTTAGGGGCTATCATAGTTTTATTACTTTTCATTCTTATGAGTTGTCGTACATTTAGTTTGTTGTTCGCGCAAATCTTATCGTTCGAATAGTTCTCGTAACGAAGTTATAACTAGGCCGTCGTATGTTTTGAGTGGGCATTGGTGATTTTTTACACAATGGTGATGTCCCCATTCCAAAGCTCTTTTTAATTTCACAGATTCTGTTGATTTCGCATCGTAATTTGGTCAATTCAAGATTTCTTAAAAGCAACGCGTGGTTATTATGTGTTTTCTTTTGGGTGCCCCTATGGGAGGTCTTGGGTTTCAATTTCGACCCAAGTTCAGCCTTGTTAGTTCTAATTTTTTAGGACTGAAAGACCTTGTTGGATACCCCCATATGGCTAGGATTTCTGTTTTGTAATCCAACCTTGGCTTTGTTTGACTTGGTTAACAACAAAGAATAAGAATGGATACCCCCTTTCAGTTAGGGTTTCTGTTTTGTGCTGGTCCTCCCAGCATGTTTAATCCTTCCCCGTTTTATGCTTCATCCTGAGGATCAGACACTAATTTATCTCCACGAGCCTTGACTCAAAGAGGTAAACTTCGGGCCCTTCACCTAACAAGGCGCCCCCCGTGATTGGCAAATTTTTCCGTTTCGAGACATGTTGGTTTTTCCCGACTTTTTGTCTTACCTTAGGACACAGACATTGGTTTACCTCATTGAGTTTATTTTTTCTCAAGTTGGAAAACTTGTGTCCAGCACCTAGGAAGGTTACCTAAGAAGGTGCTTCTTCGGTGGGCTTAGCAATTTTATCCATGGGACATTTTTACATCTCCCTTCCAGCAAATGCTTACTTAAGGAAGTTCCACCTTTTGGCTTGTTGTTTTGCTTTAGACAGCACACCCGATAGAGATGACGTGCCTATACATATGATTTGGTTTGCATGTCTCTCGCGATGCTTTCGAATCATCTTGCTCAAGATATTCTTTAAAACCCTTTCCTTTGTAATTTAGATGGGTACGATTAGCTGCTCCTATCATGCCTACATTTGAAAAATCAGTTTCCAGTGTATAGTGATGAGTACGGTACTCAAGTAAGCACATGATAAATTTCTCTGCATATGGTATTTGTAAGTGATTCGTCGCCTAACATGAATATAGCAAGTGGCAAAACAAAGTAGAACGACTACTACTTCTTAAGTAAATAGAATACAAAAGAAAAACTGAGTAATAAGGCGGAATCACAGGAATTTTAGTTCAAAATTCCATGATCAGGACACCAAACGCTGATCCTTAGTCACGCATCAGTTCCAGGCTATTTTAGGCCCTTTCCACGTAGGGTTTGCTGCCCCTTGTTTGCAGAGAAATGGGGCAGTGACCTCGCACATATTGTTGTAAATGGTTCTTTATGACCAGCCTCTCGATTAGCGACTTCAAACGTCTGCATTCATTTGTATTATGACAGAACCTTCCTGATTTCATGGTAGCATTTTTGACTTGTATCCATTCTGGGATTGGATATTTTATAGTGTCCTTAGTTGTCCTGAAGTTATTCTCTATGGTGTCATTGAGGGGAGTGAACTCGGAATTTTTGAAAAAACACGGTCTCCTTCTGCGCTGCTTGGCTTCGCCTCTTGCACCTAGGATATTCTTTCACTTTTCATCTCGTTCCGCGGAACGAGTGTTTTTCTCCTTGCCAGATCTTTGCCAGGATCCATAATTATGACAGGCAGCTTCCGGAATGGAACTTTCTTGTTCAGCGGAGTATTCCATTTCGCTTGCACGACTTGTTTGAGCAAACAGATCGTCAGTGACACCTGCTGCGGCTTTTATGGCAGAGGCCTGGATAACAAACATTGACTCGATATTCTTTATCAACGCGTTGTTTGTAGTAGTTATTTGACTCGTTATCCCTGTTATTGCTTCTTCCAGCTCCCTTTTGATTATGGCCACCTCGACTTGTAACGGTTCCTTTTCTCCGGAACGGATGGTAGGCGATGTGTCAGCGCAGAAGACGTCACCAATTTTGTTCGCAGCAATTTCTCTCAGCATGCTTATGGTCTCAAGTACAATGTTTCCTAGAAAATTTCGTCATATCTGAATAGGAAGAGAAACGGACACGGCCCCACGGTGGGCGCCAAAATGTTTACACCAAAAATGGTCTAAACACCCAAGGTACTAAACTGTACTTCACCAATTCGGTAAGGAATAAATGGAACCATGTTTAATCAGCAATAAAAAAGTGAAAAATGCGAGAAAAGTAAAATAGAGACGAGATTTAGAGTGGTTCAGCCGTTAATGAGGCCTACGTCCACTATGAAGGTGATTTCCTGTCTTATAATGAGAATTACAAAGTACATCAGCTTTCTCTCTTCATACATCTCTATATTCACTCAATATACCCTCGTTTATATATTTCAATCTAAGGAATTATACAAGAGAGTAGTAGAATTTGAGGAGAAGAAGGATGAATATATGATTGAGAAGAGGGATGTATTCCTTTTCTCTCATCGTAAGATTGTACTTGACGCCATGGCTGAATCTGTGGTTGAGGATCAAATTCAACAGTGCTTCATCCTTTTTTTTGCCGTTCCCCATTATGTTGGTAGCCATGGTGTATTTTCATGTGAACTTCCCTTGGTGAATGATCTGGAATCCGTTTATCCAGGCTGTGGATCGTTCATTCTTTTAATTACAGCTATGCCACCGACTAGCTGTAGCCAGCTGTCCGTAGTTGTATCCAGTTATCATGTGCAGACGGCTCGTTGGAACGAGTATCTTGAATAACTGAGTGGGTAAGATGTAAGTGAGCATCCTGTGAGCGCTTTGGGAGATTTTGTGAGAGCGGGATGCGGGTCTGGAGTTGATTCTCCTTTGTTCCTTGCGCGACCGTTCTTCTTGGTCCAAGGGCGCTCATTCTCTTGCTGCCTTTGTATGACACTGTTTAACTTTACGTCTATGTTATGAGGTTGCTCCCGCTTATGTTGAATGGGTGACTTGCTTTACTTCAGTGTTTGAGCGGTTCTCAGGATCTACGACCTTTATCTTTATCGGGTCGCACTTCTCATAATATGTTATGCCGTTGTATTCGGTCACACTAGTTGACTTGACCTGCCTTGGGTTCGATATGTGCGGTTGCATCGTGCATGACCGATCTTGGTGATATCCGCCTTGTATCCTTTACCCAATGTGCGTATGGATATTTAGGGATTAACATTCACTAAAAATAAATAAAATAATCAATATAAAAGTATTTAAAATTTTCCTATAAAAACCCGTTAACTCTCTCTAACCCTATTATTTCATTTCAGTAGTGAACGATTTTTTCCGCCAATGGTTTCTATTCCAAACAGGAAAAATCGATCTTTCAAAAATCAAAGAAAATCAAAGTAAATGTTATAAATCTCAAAACATATATTTATGGATTCGCTACGAGAAGATCCGCACTGATGTATAGCATTTTGAGTTCGATGTCTTTTTTTTGCATTAAAATTTATTCAGCAATCTAGTGTTTTGGATATCGAGATTTTTGTGCATCGAGTTGGATTTTGAAGGTCATAATCGGATTTCTAAGGGGGTTTAGCATCTGCGTAGGATTTTTTCGTGAAGAATCATACAAAATGATGTTGATCATTTCTGTTATGCGAGCCAGAGACTACGCCAAAGTCGCATTTGAGGGTGAGTGCGCGAGTTGTTCAATGTTGATACCAGTAGAGTGAGCTCGAGTAGAGATAAACATTGGTGTGTTTAGTTTTGGAAATTGAGAAGTAATAAATGGTGCGATGGAGTTTAAAGTGGCGTAATGGCTTTTGTAAGAGGGAACTTCGGTAATTTTCCTGGAGGAATACGCTGCGGGGAAGAAGAGTTGCGGTTTTGGGCTTAAGAGGATAGTTGGGCCTGTAGTGAATGGGTATGGCCCATTTAATAATAATTGCTAGTTTACTTTAGTTTTAAATTAGTACGTTAGCTTTAAAAATGCATATCTTTGTCGTACATTATCAGAATTCCATGAAACAAGATACGTTGGGATCGTATGGACGAGGGCTACACCATGGAACTAACTGGGAGTTAGTTGGAGCTCGTTACAATTTATTGTGAAATAAATTGTCTAATCGAAATCAACGACGGTTATCGCTATTTAACGATAAACCGACCAATGTGAGTAAATCTCACTAACTCTGATCAATTTATATTTTTATAAATATAATCTATTATTGATAAATGATAATTGATTGTTGTGCGTTGATTGTTTTGATGAACTTCTAGTCGATTGGTTGAAAATTACAGATAATGGTGTATATATATATAAATCGTTAATCAATATTGATTTTGTTTATCAGAATATTTCATGTTGAAATGAAATTGATGTGAATTATATTTTGTAACAACTGTGGATGCAGGGAAACAGGTCTAAGGGATCCAACTAGATTCCTCAATATTTATAATACTGTTTGTTTTCATATATTGTGATATATGATGTGGTATATAATCTGTGATTGATTATGATGACACTGGTCATGTTATTTGGTATTTTAAATACCATATGAAATACTGGAATGTAAAAAGGAAATTTTCAAAGTGAATTTGAAAATGAAATAATATTTATATAAAATAAATAACATTATATAAAAGGATTTATATAAAATAAATAGAATTAAATAAAAGGAATTATATAAAATATATAGAATTATATAAAAGGGAATTATAAATGTGATTTAATTATTGGAAATAAATAGGAGATTTATATGAATAATTCTACAAATAAAAATATAAATAGAATTTGGGTTTGAGATATTGCTTTTTTTAAATACGAAATCAAAGTATTTTGATTTTATAAAGAAATATTTTTCACATTCTATGTGAAAATTAAATTAAAATAATATTTTGCTAATAAAATATTTATAAAGAAAATAGTGTTTGAATTAGGAATTTAAATGGAATTACTGAAATTAGAAACTGACTGGAAATTAGTTGAGTTGAATGGCTTTCTGGGTATCGATCTGATGTTCGTTTCGGCCTTCGGGGTTTATGCTTGGGAAGTTGTTCTCTTACTAGTTTACAGTTAAAGACTGATGGAGGTGGGAAGATATTGATGCATGAATCAGAAATGGAAACGTTTTCCAAAGTTAATAACATATATTTTCTAATTTTAGAAAATAAGGATATTATGAATATATGGAAACGATAAATAGGGAAATGAATAAATGTTGATTGATGATTGATCGATAGAATTTCCATTTGGAAATAATATCGTTGTTTGCACACATGTTTTTCTTTGATAGTTAAATCACCAACTATCGAAGTTTTTGAACATTTTTTCGTTATCAATACAGAGAGACCGGGATCAGATTCATTATCTGAAAACCACTCTATATGGGCGTTAACGTTGCGATCAAATATGATGAAGATAATTGAAGACAGAGTTATGCAAGAGTTGTCCTATTTATAGAATAGTGCCTTCGGTTTGTCCAGTCCAAGGATGACCTGTATGGAAGAATGTCTGACGGAGTATATTTAATAGATTGCCTAAGTTGATCTCTTCAAACGTATTTACATTTGGTGGCAGAGGAATTCGTTTCTCTTAGCTGTTTACCCATGATATTTTTGGAGAAATCAATTTGTGATCTAGCGGTATGACGATGTGACATTCAAAGTGAATGAAGATGTGGTTTGTAAAGGATACATTATGGCCTCTAGCCTCACCACCAGGAAATGGTTTAAAATCAGGTAGATCGCATGGCTAAGTGTTTAGCTGCCAATTAGGGTGTATTGCCACCTGATCTAGAGAAATTCCATTTACTTCTATAATCTATTTCGATGCTGTCCCTTTCGGGAAACGGTTGATGATCCCAACGGTTGGTGATAATACATTTGGTACACTCAGGCGAAATGAGTGACCGGTCATGTTTAGCCTGGATTACAAAATGTTCTTGTTGAACCTGGTGTATTCCTCACTAAAGATACACTATCGGAAGATGGTCCCATACCTTGCCAATTGGAATTCATTACCCAATAAGCGCCTGCAGTTTTTGATTGTATATTATATATGTGGAATGTGAAATGAAAGCGTTTCACTAGATTGCTATTTATTTGATTTAGACATTATTATTATATCAGAATAGTATGGATTTTAAAAGAATTTTAAAAGTTAAATAAATGGTTGGAGTTTAATCACACCAGTCACATGACTGACCCAGAGTTTATTTTGTTTTGTTTGTCCTAAACTCTTGGGTGCCCAATTTTGTACGGGCAGTCAAGTAGTCGGGATTTTACAGATATACCGAGAGCTTGGAGCAGAAGGCTTCAGGATTATATAGCTATTGCTATTTCCGTTGTGTTATAAGTGTTGTACTCTGATAATGTTACTGTATACATATACTAGTTTTATTTCAAAGTTATGTATCTATTATATATTGTTCGTTCCATTGTGAGTTTCGTGTTACTCTGATGATGATGTATGTTCTTCTTCTTCTTCTATTCTAAGTTTCTATCTTATTTATTCTCACCCTCTAATTTCTTTCATGGACTATCCGGTGTTTCCGATGCTTGGATAGTCGACATTGAGTTTATGTCGGTTACTCAGGATCGCGAAAACCCGGGTCGTTACATATGTATACGTAAATGATCAGAATACAATGGTCAACGTAGTCAACAAAAGGGCCAAGCATGTGATGTGTGTTGCATCAACATGTACAGTATAATGCACAATAAACGGTGAAGACAAACAAAGAAGCATGGTCCATACATATCACAAGTTCATAGTTCAAATAAATCTCTGCATGTTTCAAAACATGTTTAAGCAAAACGAGGGGAGTACCTGAACATGTAAAGGCAAAAATGGTTCAGCCCAAGTACATTGGAAATGTTTCATCATTCATTAAACAGGTTCAAAGAGAAGTATTACAGCATGATCAGCAAAAGTGGCAAAGCAAATGTTTTCAAGAATGTATGCAGCAAGTCCAGGCAAGCTAGATGGTTCAAGACAGATTCAACCACGACACAATGATTCAACAACTTTTAAAATGGTCAACCAATGTACAAAGTTTGAAGAAGTAAACATTCAAAGGCAGGTGGACGTGTACATGAGTGCATATATATGAATATGGTAAAGAAATCTGCATTCATGATTTAATTTGTTTTCCCAGTATTGGACAAAATTTTCTCTTGGCAAAAATGCATGTGGTTTCCAGAAATTACTCAATCACCATTTCTGGCAAGCATTCAAAACTAGTTCAAATATGTTTCCAGTTTTAGACAGGAAATTTTGGACAAGTTTTTATTTCAAAAAATTCACAGATAAATTGCAGAAATCACAATCTGTTTTTTTGGCATGAAATCAATTTTGAACTTTGGGGGTACACAAGAACTTTTGGCAACATTTTAAAGCTTTCCAGAATTGACATATCCAAGTCATAACCGAGCAAGGATTATTTCTAGAAATTATTCATTCAAAAAGGAAAAGCAGGAATTTTAAACAAATATACGGCAAGGGATCAATCGGCTCAAAATTACAGCAAACAGTTTTGGCAAGAAGACAATTATTTTTTCCAAAATTCAAAGCCGATTCAATCCAGATAAAAGCAACAATCACGCAGAGATTTCTATTACAAAATTCAATCAAGGCAGTGGAACAAAGGGGGAAAAAATCACGCCATTTAAGCCAAGAAATCAAAAGGGGCAGTCACACAAATCAGGCCCAGCCATATTATATGAAATCAGAGAGTGTTTAGAATTTGATATCCTATATAAAATCACCACTTCATCACTGACATAAAAAGGCACCGAAAACAAAACATCACAATTTCAAGCAGAGATTAAAAATTCAGATTCACTCACAAGTTTTCGATCAGGAGAATTTCCCCAAAATAGTGAAGCAAGGAATTGATTGACATCATCAAGTTGAAGCAATCAGAGAACCACGACAATCAATCCATCGAGCAATCGAATTCGATCTAGAGGAAGTCAGAAAACCCTAGTTTTCTAATTGCCTCGTCGCCATTTATTTTTCCTCAGAGCAAAGAGGAAAAGAGATCGGGCTGAATAAAATTACAAAAGGGGCTAGTCTTGTACATTTGGGCTAAGCCAATTTGTGAAGTAAAGGGGAGATTTAATTTTTTTTAAAATAGGGTTTCTTTTGTTTGTTATTATTGTATTATTTTTGTATTTAAATTTGAGTTGTAAAACTGATCAAACAGTTTCTAGGTCGGTAAAATATAGGGGAAACCAGTTAGGGTGTTAGCTGGCAGTTTACTAAAGTTTGTAAAATCTAGGGTTACGGATTACGGGTTTGTAATTTGGGAAAATCTGATCGAGGGGATACCAGTCAGTCTAGGGTTTTGAGTGTAGGGTTAGGACAGGAGCGAGGAGTTCGCGAGTTTATAGGGTTTGTGAGCAGGATCTGTGTTTAACACCTAGTAGAAACCTTAGGAATGCAGCAGTAGGCAGGATTTTGACGAAGCTGGGTATATCTTGTGTCATTTACTTTCGGCATTTCTATTTCTGCTATATTCTGTGATCTGTGAATATTTTAATATCTCGTGGAAATTTAATAAACCCTATTCACACCCCTCTAAGGTTAATCTAGATCCAATAATTTCTAGATTATTTCTCTTCAAAATCAAATATTCCATTATTTAATCATTATAATATTATTTAAATCATTAAAATAGTAGTAATTTTTAAAACTTATTATTTAAAACCAAAATTTTCTTGAAGTCCATTATAAAAGTAAATAAGATGGTTTGAAAAATAAAATCTTATTAAAACATTTTCGGGATACCCAAACATAATTTCACTTTCTAAGGTTACTATTCATTTTAATTCAAATGTGTAAACATGCCTTTATTGATTTAAAACTAGTTCAAATCAAATTCTTACTTTTACTAAAATTATTCGTAATCACTTAACGTATCTTTCCAAAATATTTCGGACTTAAAATTCAAAATTTTATTTTTGATTGAATATTTTATTAATAAATATTCAATTAAATTCTAAATTAGAGGAAAACCCAATTAAGCCCCATATCTTCCACCTATGTATGAGTATGTGACGCCCCACCTCGAGATCTTCATTAGTAAAGATAATTACTAAGTAATCATGTCTACTAATGTAGAGAATAGGGTTGGTTAAGGGAAACCATCATATTAATAACTTAGTTAAGAGCTAAGCATGTCAATTATGTCTCGATTTTTTTTTACTATCTCATAAGCGGTAGACATGCTTTGTCCCTAACTAACGCACTCTATGGTGGTTTCAGACCGTTTCAGAATAATAAAATATACATCAGAGAGAAATCATCAGTCATAGAACAACAAACCCATATTAGAGTGTGTGTGTGTGTGTGTATATAAGTACATACATAACCATACATCTCTTTAATAATACATTATACATAAGTAGCAAGGACTACGGAATCACGTATACACTTATCCCATAGAAATATACATCTTGATAACATAAGAGTCGACTACTCATAGGGTGCGATATCCAAGACAAAATGATAAAGCACAACTAAAGCTAGTAAAAAGATCCAAGGGAAGCAGCAATCCATACCTAACCTGCAACTGGGTCTTCCCCGAGTGAAAAGCGCACGGGTCAGGCAAAGCTAGCCTTATTAGTAGTAAGTGTAAATGAATGTAAGTGATAGATGAACATTTCGTTGTTGCCAATGGAACGAAATAGTACGTCAACTCATATCTTAATGTGATGCCTCATAAGGTCCATAATGAGTTCATAAGGGAAACAATAGGCATGTAAGATATGGTGCAACGATCATACTTTATTTGAGTATGAATAATTAAGAATATGAACCATAAGCATACACAATCTTTAAATAAAGCGTAAACACCTATAAATATTCCTCGTCTCATCGGCATATATTGAATCCCAACACAATTCAATCATATCATATAACTCATTTAATATAAACTTCTTAATTATTATACCTCATTTCATCGGTATAATTATAAATACATCTCAAACCCATTACTAAAGCTCATCATAAAAGAATTACCATAATCTATACCTCATTTCATTGGTATAATCATTAAAAGGTTGCAAATCTATCTTGAGAGCACCCAAAAAGGATTCAAAACGTCATACTCGAAATCACCACAAAACATAATATAAACTTGGCCTTCTTTATACTCGAGGCCTTATTTGAACATCATCGTTAAAAGGTGAATTCAAAGCATCATAGAAAATTTCACATGCCTAACTTCTTGACTAGTACTACATCTTGGTACCATCCATCGTGACGACTAGGGCCATAAACATCTTAATGACTATTGCTGAAACATCGTGATGCCCTTGGTCACAAATTCTGAGTAATAACATCGTGGTGATTGGAGTTACAAACATCGTGATCATCGTGATGGCTATAGTCAAAATCATAGCGATGACTCCAATCGTGTACTCGGTAATAGTACTAGTAACATCTTGAATGTATCTCAACTTCTCAAACAAGAACCCAATAGGTGTTCACATACGACCCATGCCATACATTCGCACATAAAGATTTACTAATCGTTAGTCAATCCATATTAGAAAAAGCATCATAAAACATCATCAAATATATACTGCCTCATATCATTGGCGAGTGTAGAGAGTCCAACTCGTCCTATCTATCTCTCTCTCTCTCTCTCTCTCTCTCTCTGTCGACGAGTACTAAATGACATCGTGACTTGTCTTGCCTCGTCAACAAGTAAAATCCATCATAAATGTCAAAATTCATCATAAATAACTTGCCTCATCTCCTTGGCATGTACAAGAAACATCGTGATGGTTATTCCAAACCATTAGTTCAAATTAGAGTTTTAACATCAAATTTTCCTCATTTCATCGACAGTCATAAAAATACATCTACTTTGGTTTGTCTTAAGCGTACTAAAAAACATTTCTCAACCCAATAGTCTTTGCAAATTTTGGCAACTTAGAAAAATATCTCGGAATATCACTTCAAATTGATTTCGATTGTACAAGTCTGGTATTAAGCAATAAAGCAAAAAAGCATGTCTCATATCACATATTTTTGCTAAATCGTTTAATTCTCATTCTTATATATTGAAATACATGAAAATAAGCTAAAGTATTTTTAAAGTAATTTTATAGAGAAAATAGGGTTTTCAAACAATTTGAGAATTTTTTTAAGGAAAGCTTTTTAAGGGAAAACCCATTGTTTAAATAGATTATCAATTTGTTAGAATACTATAGAAATAATAAGTAATTTATTAAAAATCCTTTAAAACATCTTTAAAGCATTTATTTTCCAACCCATGATTTTGAAGAAAAATTTCCAAATTTTATTTGAAATCAAAACAATTAAATTCATCAAATTCTCCAAATATCGATATTTACCGATATTTAAGTTTAACTAGAATTTAAATAAAATTTAAATTCAAAATATCTTCAAAACTGAGGTAATACGTTATCGGATATCATGGCTACAAAATTCATCAAGAAACTTTCAATTCAAACATTGACTAACCCAAATTTAGAAGTGAAGACTAATGAAGAATGCCACAAATTGAAATGGCAAAACAAAAATCTTGTTTTTAGTCAACTTTGACGATATATTTAGCATATCAAATATACCCAAAAATTTATGAAATTTTGCAAAAATAAACTTTAACACATGGACAACGCCATACAAAAATTTTATATTAGTTCGCTGTAAAACGAAGAAAATACACATTTTCAAAGATGATTCTTTTTGGACACAAAATGAACTGTAATAACCCGGAAATCCAAGCCAATTTAAAAATTTTATTTTGGCAATTTTAGTGAATTTTGATTATTTAAAATGAATTATTTTAAATAATAACGACGAGAAATTTATTTTGAATAGAATTCGAATGTATATATTTATATATGTCGTCGATAGAATATAAATATTTATTTATAATTATAAAAGGAATTGAAAATGGCGCGATAGTTCGACAATTCGATTTCAAATGAATGTGCAGGATTCAAATTAAATCGGATTTTAACGAAACAAAAAATATTTGAATCTAATTAAGAATATCTTTCCAACAAATCCAAGAAATTGAAAGTTCAAAGCGGGGATAAAAAGTTATGCCCAGTTAAAATTTCAGAATAGTCGCTATGGAGTTCTGGCCCGTAAAAATAGAAATTTTGCAAACGACCTCGGTTTTCGACGAAATCACTTTTGTTGGATCCGGGATGTCAAGTTATTGCTAGGTTTCAAAATTCATAATTTTTCGAATCAATATGTGAGCGTGGCAAAGGAAAAAGCGTTTTACCAGTTTCAGTTGATTTTAATCGACTGGAAATTGCCATTTTTCAAACGGTCTCAGAATTCGACGAAACTAGTTTTGTTAGGACCATATCGTCAATACGAAGCTAGAAAATATTTTTCTGGAATTTTTTGAGTTAGTATGTGGCCCCGGTAAATTGAAATGCACGTTCAAATTCAATATATAAAGTTATATGTTGATTTTGACGAAAACTGATCGAAACGATCGAATCAGCTTACGATACATATCCCATTGTGTTCGGAATGAGGGTAATTAGCTATGAACGACAGGCGGTGGGTTCGATTTCGAGGTCGAAATTCAAAGTTGCTTTTTTGAAATAATTAAATAAATAAATATATATTATCTCCCTCTTTCACTTAAGCCCCCCCTTTTCGTTTATCTCTCAGATCGATAAAATAAATAAAAAAGAAAAAAGGGGAGGACCACCATCGCGATCCATGGCGCCACCGCCCGTCGCAGTCAGCGCCGCCCCTCCCCCGATGATCGGCGCCTCCTCAGCGCCTCCCCCTCTCCCCGCGCTCCTCTCCCCCCTCGTTCTCTCTCTCTCCTACTTCAAATTGCCCCCCTCAAAACCCTAAAACAGCCGCGCCCCAATTCCGCTCCACCCCCGCCACCGCTCCTTCATCACACCACCACGCTGAAGACCGACGCACTGCAGACCCGCGAGCTCCTCCATCTCTGGCTCCACCTCAGACGCATCCCCCCTCTCTTCCCCCTTTCGAACAGCAAAACCCCAAAGGAAGGAAGAAAGTAAGTTTTTAAATTTGATTTTTATTTACTTATGTGAACAGAAAAAGAAGGTTTTTATGGAAATGATTTTTAGTGTATAAAACTAAGATATGATTTTTATTAGAAATAACATTATATAAAGTATAGATTTCTAATGGAGTGAAAGTATAGGTTTTTATTCATGTAAAAATTTAATTTTTACACATAAAGATGTGATTTTTATAGTAAGTTAAGAATATAATTTTATATAGTATAGATAGTAAAAATATAATTTTTATTTTGTAGAAGCAATAAAAATATAATTTTTTTTATGAACAGCGGGACAAGGACTGCATTGGAATTTCAAACAGATCCAGACGGTTCAGCAGTACAAAACTAAAGCACGGTGGAGTGGAACCCTCTGTGAGAACTCCTCACCTTTTATTTATTTCTAGTTTTAAATATATAGTAGGATGCAGATGGTGCTTAGTAGCACCCGACACCCGTCGTCCACAGACCATGGATGACTTGTTTGTTTGATTGTTGTGTTGTGAAATTTGATTGTGTGATGTGAAAAGAAATAAAATATTTTATAGTTAAAACTATGATTTTTAACGTATATATAAAATAAATATTTATAAACAAATCGGAGATTTGTTTATATACACTGATTTGGTTGATATAGATTGGGAGAAAATTTTTACACATCGCCCAATTGCAGAAATAAAATATGTGGTTGTTGATTTGAAACCCCATATGGGTATTGGGATGAGATTTGACGTACACTAATCCCGATTGTTTAGTTATATGTCAATCGATGGATTGACAGACTTTGTAAGCGTTACTCATTTATATTTAATGCTTATGCAGTTGTGTGGTGCACTCTGGATGATGGTTGATTATTTACCGTTGCTATTATATACATGTGTTGTAGAAAATCCATATAATTAACATTATATGGTAATTGATTGGACCTCATTCCAATTAAGAAAATAATTTCATGTGTTGAATAGAAAATAATTTCATGTGTTGAAATAAAATAATTTCATGTGTTAAATAAAAGCCGTGTTGATTAGATTGACGCCATTTTGACGTGAATGATATTTATATCGACTTTATTCATTTTATAATGAATATCGAAAGTGATTTCAAAATCTGATATTTTGAAATGAATTGAAATTCAAACTAAATTGAAATAAATTGAAATTCAAATTAAACTGAGAAGAATTGAAATTCGAATTGAATTGAATATAAAATGAATTCTAATTGAATTGAATATAAAATTAATTTGAATTGAATTGAATATAAAATGAATTCGAATTGAAATGAATTCAAATCGAATTGAAAACGAACTGAAATTGAATTGAAATCGAATAGGAATGAATGTAAAAAGAATTTATAATGGAAAATTCAATTTTAATTTGAATTTGAAATGAAAGTTGAAATTGTTTTTGAAATGAATTTGAAACGATTTATAAAATTCGTTTTAAAAGGAAATCGATGAAATATATATAATATATATAAATATATATATATATATATATATAATGGCCTGAATAGAACACGCCGCGTCGCAGCAGTTCGTGAATTTCGACCATTGGATTCGAACGGACATTACGGGAGATCTAACCGTCGGATTCCCCTAAAACTGGAATAGTTGGGTTCGTATCGAAAAGAGCTTTCTAACGAATACAAGAGATTTGAAATCTGACGGTTGGATTTGGAGATACGTCCAAATCAATTTTAGAAAAGGTCGCTGTAAGTGTAGTTCGATGGCCGTTGTTGGAAATCGACTGTACGGGCCTTGATAAAATTATCAAAAATATCAATAATTTGTGTAAAATCATAAGAAATGATTTGTGAAGAACTGGGATGAAAAATCCCACATTTGTAAAGATAAAAATAGATTTTTATCGAAATGAACTAATTTGAACTAAAATTAAAACCCAACTATTTTTAAATAAATAAATTGGATTTGAAATGGGTTTTAAATAACCAGAATTTCTAACATATTTAATTGGAATTGAATTAGAATTGATTTGTGGGTTTATCGTGAACGGTGTTTTAAATAACACTTGTTCTTTAACCCATAATAAATAAAATGTGATTTGGGTTTATTGTGAACTGTGTTTTAAATGACATTAGTTCTTTAACCCAGTAATAGGAGTTTTAATGAATCTGCAATTAGATTGAAATGTGAATTGATAATTTAAATTATCAAATTGGAAAAGATCGAGAATAGAGTATCACCAGTTTTGCTCCAGGCGATAGTTAAATCTTTAATTAGATTTGAACGTGAAATGGTAATTGAATTTACCGATAACACCGTGGTGTTAGATATGAAGTATTACCAGTTTTACTTCATGGGATGAATAGGTTGGGATTGGGAAATTAAAACAAATAATTACTTCAGTGTGGTTCGCTAATCCCGACTAGTTTGGAAAACCATAACATGGTTTGAAATGATATCCAAAGGAAGATTAAAGAATAAATTTAAAGAATTTATCTTTGATAAAATCAATGGGAACCTTTCCCTAAGAATGTGAAATTTAGAAACTAACTGTAGGTTAGCTAAGAAGAATGGTTTCCTAGGTATTGATCTGATGTTTGTTTTGTCCTTCGGTTAATGTTTGGGGAATTATTCTCTTGCTAATTTATGGTTAGTGACTGATGAATTGGAATGAGGCGTATGTTGTGTTTGTGTAACACTTGTTTATAATATACGCGAGTTATTCAAAAAGACCGGGTTTATCCCATTCTAAATAACTGATTCGACGATGAGTCGAAGGTGAAGAAGGTGGTTGAAGACCAGAGGTCTTCACGTCGTTTGGATAATTACTGATGAACTTGATTGGGCCGTACACCCAAGAGGAGGGAGTCAGTTAGTGGTCGTCCAGACGTACTTGAAGATCGATGGATATGCGAGGTACAAGGTGCCTCCGGTTTCGTTCAGACCCAGAATGGACTTGTAAATGGACTGTGTGTCTGACATTGGATATCATTCTGTATGATTGATGGATATCGGTTGCATGGAGTGGTTTGCCTGTGTGGCATGCTAAGATGCAAATGATCAAGGCTTTTGTTGAAAAGCAGAGTCTTGTGGTTGATGATCAAAACACGGCCTGTGTGGCACAACTTTGTGTAGCGTTAACTCGCGAGCCTCACACCCCGGTAGTGGACCAGAAACGGGAGAGGACTTCAGGGAGGGCATGCGTTTCCTTCTAAATAGAAGTGGCGTCAGTGGTTTTACACGCCCTGACGAGTTTGACTTATGTGGTTGTTGCTGTTGCGAGGCGCCTCGGATATATCAGTGACTATGTGGAGCCGATGGAGTCAATTGTTGGCTTATTGACACCCCATCGGGTAGGGAAACGCAGTGTTCAGGCATTTTAATCCACATCGGTGGACAATCCCTAACGATCCAAAGGCTTGTTTGCGCGCTTGCCTGAGGGGCGGGCAAGAGCGTCTCAAATTCGGTAGAGGACGATCCCTTGCCTCGGTTCACAGATGGAAATCCAACTTCCAATACGTGACTTTGCGGTTTTGATTGTAGAACCTATATATGGCGACATAGTGGGATGGGGCACTCATGTCGCCTATGATTGATATTTATGATTGTATATAAAATCAGAAAATAACTAGAAACGAGCTAAGATGGGTGGTTTCCTGGGTATTGGTCTGATGTTGGTTTCGGCCTTCGGGGTTAATACTTAGGGAATCGTTCTCTTACTAATTTACGGTTGGAGTCTGATTAAGAATCAAAAGAAGAAATTTAGCGTATCAAGCATTCTTTGGCTATTATAAGGTAAAACCCTATCCTCCGGTTTGAGTTTCATTGTGTGATGGGACCTGGGTCTTATAATAGCTTCATTGTTCTTTATTTATCATTGCGCTGTTGTTTTATGCACTGGTGTTCTTAGGAGGAAACCCGTTCCGTGCTATACGGCGCGGTCTCTTGATTTACCTAACTTTAAAATAAAGATTAATAACTGTTTTAGTTCTCACACCAGTCACATGACCGACCTGGAGTTTATTGTTTTAACCTAAACTCTGGGTGCCCTTATTTTGACATGGGTAGCTAGTAGTTTTGGTTTTGCAGATTTATATTCACAGGATCCTGATTTACAGCTGGAATGATATCCGGAAAGCTCTGTATCCGTATATCTCCTTCAGTTGTGTTTTGTACCATTTTCCGCTGCTATGTAATTTATTGTAATCTCTGATATTTTCTTTTGTATAATATTTGTTTATACTCTGTATATTCTTGTATTCTGATGAATTGTTGTAAATAAACAATGAAATGTTCTTCTGTCAGCGTTCTCATTTGTTGTGTTCTCAAAACAATCAGGCTTTTCGAACGGTCTGGGTCGGTTTAGCGACTGATTCGGATCGAGCGAAATTCCTTGTCATTACAGCTGGTATCAGAGCTTTGGTTTACAAAGCTCAGAGAACAAGACACATTAGAACCATATGAAAGGATTCATCAGATATTGGATTAGTAACATCCAATTAGAATGACTCGTTAGAGATAGGATCAGTAGTATCCTAGAACGAGAATGAAGAGTATATTTTTAAAATGAAAACAAATTTTGTTTTGAAATTTAAATCGTTTTACACGTATTTGAATATTTATTTATAAATTAATTTGGACAATCCAATATATAAAGATTTTGCATATATGTCTTGCAAACGTGTATTCGAAGTTTTAATGTACTGGATAGTTATAGAATCACACTGTAGTTGCCCGGGGATAATTTTGGTGATGGAGCACCATCGCCAGTATTTATTTTCGAGTTTCGAAAGTGGGATTTCTATATATCTCCAATTGACTGGTGTGAGAACCGAAACTAGATAGGGCCTATTGTTGTGATTTGGCATCAAAAATCTGATTTTTTGACTATATATCAAAATTATGGGTTTAAAATGATAACCAACTAATTGATTGATGGTTGTGCTGTTTGATTATTGTTGTGATTAATTAGAATGTTGAACCTTTAGCCAAATTGATCAAATAGTGAATTGTATTGAAAATTTATCGCATTTGCATGTATATACATGTACTTACACTGAACAGGTCATAGCAAGGAGGCTAGAGCAGAAGAATAAAATTGTTTGCCCGACAAATAGGTACATGTTTACCATAATTTACTGTTTTGTTTGGGTGATGACGATTTTATGAGCCGATTGGCTTTTTCTTTTGGATTGAAGAAGGCCATGGGAGGCTATATGAAATATCCCGAAGTCCCCGATGCAGGGGAGGTTATGGCAAAAAAATTCGGAAATTTAGGGTGTTAGCCAAATTTTTTAAAAATTTGGAAAGTTCTTAGAAACTGAAAAGTTGAAGAACTTAAGCCGTAACGAAAATACTGGAAGTTAAGTTGATTTGTGAAACAACTTTCGGTTTCGTTCCTTTTCAGGGATGAAAAGTTTTAAGTGGGGGAGATTGTAATAACCCGGAAATCCGAGCTAATTTAAAAATTTTATTTTGGCAATTTTAGTGATTTTTGATTATTTAAAATGAATTATTTTAAATAATAAAGACGAGAAATTTATTTTGAATAGAATTTGAATGTATATATTTATATACGTCGTCAATAGAATATAAATATTTATTTATAATTATAAAAGGAATTGAAAATGGCGCGGTAGTTCGAAAATTTGATTTCAAATTTCAAATGAGTGTACAGGATTCAAATTAAACTGGATTTTAACGAAATCAAAAATATTTGAATCTAATTAAGAATATCTTTCCAACAAATCCGAGAAATTGAAATTTCAAAGCGGGGATAAAAAGTTATGCCCAGTTGAAATTTCAGAATAGTCACTATGGAATTCTGGCCCTTAAAAATAGAAATTTTGCAAACGACATCGGTTATCGACGAAACCACTTTTGTTGGATCCGGGATGTCAAGTTATTGCTAGGTTTCAAAATTCATAATTTTTCGAATCAATATGTGAGCGTGGCAAAGGAAAACACATTTTATCAGTTTCAGTTGATTTTAATCGACTAGAAAATGACCATTTTTCAAACGGTCTCAGAATTCAACGAAACTAGTTTTGTTAGGACCGTATTGTCAATACGAAGCTAGAAAATATTTTTTTGGAATTTTTCGAGTTAGTATGTGGCCCCGGTAAATTGAAATGCGCGTTCAAATTCAATATATAGAGTTATATGTTGATTTTGACGAAAATTGATCGAAATGATCGAATCAGCTTACGATACATATCCCATTGTGTTCGGAATGAGGGTAATTAGCTATGGACGACAGGCAGTGGGTTCGATTTCGAGGTCGAAATTTAAAGTTGCTTTTTTGAAATAATTAAATAAATAAATATATATTATCTCCCTCTTTCACTTAAGCCCTCCCTTTTCGTTTATCTCTCAGATCGATAAAATAAATAAAAAAGAAAAAAGGGGATGACCACCGTCACGATCCAAGGCGCCATCGCCCGTCGCAGTCAGCGCCGCCTCTCTCCCTGATGATCGGCGCCTCCTCAGTGCCTCCCCCTCTCCCCGCGCTCCTCTCCCCCTCGTTCTCTCTCTCTCCTACTTCGAATCGCCCCCTTCCAAACCCTAAAACAGCCGCGCCCCAATTCCGCTCCACCCCCGCCATCGCTCCTCCATCACACCACCACGTTGAAGACCGACGCACTGCAGACCCGCGAGCTTCTCCACCTCTGGATTCACCTCAGACGCAGCCCCCCCTCTCTTCCCCTTTTCGAACAGCAAACCCCCAAAGCAAGAAAGAAAGTAAGTTTTTAAATTTGATTTTTATTTACTTATGTGAATAGAAAAAGAAGGTTTTTATGGAAATGATTTTTAGTGTATAAAACTAAGATATGATTTTTATTAGAAATAACATTATATAAAGTATAAATTTCTAATGGAGTGAAAGTATAGGTTTTTATTCATGTAAAAATTCAATTTTTACAAATAAAGATGTGATTTTTATAGTAAGTTAAGAATATAATTTTATATAGTATAGATAGTAAAAATATAATTTTTATTATGTAGAAGCAATAAAAATATAATTTTTATTATGAACAGCGGGACAAGGACTGCATTGGAATTTCAAACAGATCCAGACGGTTCAGCAGTTCAAAACTAAAGTACGGCGGAGTGGAACCCTCTATAAGAACTCCTTACCTTTAATTTATTTCTTGTTTGAAATATATACTAGGATGCAGACGGTGCTTAGTAGCACCCGACACCCGTCGTCCACAGACCATGGATGACTTGTTTGTTTGATTGCTGTGTTATGAAATTTGATTGTGTGATGTGAAAAGAAATAAAATATTTTATAGTGGAAAATATTTTATAGTTAAAAATATGATTTTTAACGTATGTATAAAATAATTATTTATAAACAAATCGGAGATTTGTTTATATACACTGATTTGATTGATATGGATTAGGACGATAAATTTTACACATCGCCCAACTGCACAAATAAAATCTGTGGTTGTTGATTAGAAGCCCCACACGGGTATTGGGATGAGATTTGACGTACACTAATCCCGATTGTTTAGTTGTATGTCAATCGATGGATTAACAGACTGTGTAAGCGTTAATCATTTATATTTAATACTTATGCAGTTGTGTGGTGCACTCTGGATGATGGTTGGTTATTTACCGTTGCTATTATATACATGTGTTGTAGAAAATCCATATAATTAACATTATATGGTAATTAATTGGGCCTCATTCCAATTAAGAAAATAATTTCATGTGTTGAATAGAAAATAATTTCATGTGTTAAATAAAAGCCGTGTAGATTAGATTGACGCCATTTTGAATTGAACGATATTTATATCGATTTTATTCATTTTATAATGAATATCGAAAGTGATTTCAAAATCTGATATTTTGAAATGAATTGAAATTCGAACTAAATTGAAATAAATTGAAATTCGAATTGAATTGAATATATAAAATGAATTCGAATTGAATTGAATATAAAATGAGTTCGAATTTAATATAAAATGAATTCGAATTGAATTGAATATAAAATGTATTCGAATTGAACTGAATATAAATGAATTCGAATTGAAATGAATTCAGATCGAATTGAAAACGAACTGAAATTGAACTGAAATCGATTTGAATTGAAATCAAATAGGAATGAATGTAAAAAGAATTTATAATAGAAAATTCAATTTTGATTTGAATTTGAAATGAAAGTTGAAATTGTTTTTGAAAAGAATTTGAAATGATTTATAAAATTCATTTTAAAAGGAAATCGATGAAATATATATAATATATATATTATATATATAATGGCCTGAATAGAACGCGCCGCGCCGCGGTAGTTCGTGAATTTCGACCATTGGCTTCGAACGGACATTACGGGAGATCCGACCGTCGGATTCTCCTAAAACCGGAACCATTGGGTTCGTATCGAAAAGAGATTTCTAACGAATACAAGAGATTTGAAATCTGACGGTTGGATTTGGAGATACGTCCAAATCAATTTCAAAAAAGGTCACTGTAAGTGCAGTTCGATGGCTGTTGTTGGAAATCGACTGTACGGGCCTTGATAAAATTATCAAAAATATCAATAATTTGTGTAAAATCATAAGATATGATTTGTGAAGAACTAGGATGAAAAATCCCACATTTGTAAAGATAAAAAGAGATTTTTTCGAAATGAACTAGTTTTGAATTAAAATTAAAACCCAAATATTTTTAAATAAATAAATTGGATTTGAAATGGGTTTTAAATAACCAGAATTTCTAATATATTTAATTGGAATTGAATTAGAATTGATTTGTGGGTTTATTGTGAATGGTGTTTTAAATAACACTTGTTCTTTAACCCGATAATAAATAGAATGTGATTTGGGTTTATCGTGAACTGTGTTTTAAATGACATTAGTTCTTTAACCCAGTAAAAGGAGTTTTAATGAATCTATAATTAGATTGAAATGTGAATTGATAATTTGAATTATCAAATTGAAAAAGATCGAGAATGGAGTATCACCAGTTTTGCTCCAAGCGATAGTTAAATCTTTAATTAGATTTGAACGTGAAATGGTAATTGAATTTACCGATAACACCATGGTGTTAGATATGAAGTATTACCAGTTTTGCTTCATGGGATGAATAGGTTGGGATTGGGAAATTTAAACAAATAATTACTTTGGTGTGGTTCGCTAATCCCGACTAGTTTAGAAAACCATAACATGGTTTGAAATGATATCCAAAGGAATATTAAAGAATAAATTTAAAGAATTTATCTTTGATAAAATTAATGGGAACCTTTCGCTAAGAATGTGAAATTTAGAAACTAACTGTAGGTTAGCTAAGAAGAATGGTTTCCTCGGTATTGATCTGATGTTGGTTTCGGCCTTCGGGGTTAATGTTTTGGGAATTATTCTCTTGCTAATTTACGGTTAGTGACTGATGAATTGGAATGAGGCGTATGTTGTGTTTGTGTAACACTTGTTTATAATATACGCGAGTTATTCAGAAAGACCGGGTTTATCCCATTCTGAATAACTGATTCGACGATGAGTCGAAGATGAAGACGGTGGTTGAAGACCAGAGGTCTTCACGTCGTTTGGATAACTACTGATGATCTTGATTGGGCCGTACACCCAAGAGGAGGGAATCGGTTAGTGGTCATCCAGACGTACTTGGAGATCGATGGATATGCGAGGTACAAGGTGCCTCCGGTTTCGTTCAGACCCAGAATGGACTTGTAAATGGACTTTGTGTCTGACATTGGATATCATTATGTGTGATTGATGGATATCGGTTGCATGGAGTAGTTTGCCTGTGTGGCATGCTAAGATGCAAATGATCAAGGCTTCTGTTGAAAAGCAGAGTCTTGTGGTTGATGATAAAAGCACGGCCTGTGTGGCAGAACTTTGTGTAGCGTTAATTCGCGAGCCTCACACCCCGGTAGTGGACCAGAAATGGGAGAGGACTTCAGGGAGGGCATGTGTTTCCTTCTAGCTAGAAGTGGCGTCAGTGGTTTTACACGCCCTGACGAGTATGACTTATGTGGTTGTTGTTATTGCGAGGCGCCTCAGATATATCGGTGACTATGTGGAGCCGATGGAGTCATTTGTTGGCTCATTGACACCCCATAGGGTGGGGAAACATAGTGTTCAAGCATTTTAATCCACATCGGTGGACCGGCCCTGACGATCTAAAGGCTTGTCTGCGCGCTTGCCTGAGGGGCGGGCTAGAGCGTCTCGAATTCGGTAAAGGACGATCCCTTGCCTCGGTTCACAGATGGAAATCCAACTTCCAATACGTGATTTTGCGGTTTTGATTGTAGAGCCTATATATGGCGACATAGTGGGATGGGGCACTCATGCCACCTATGATTGATATTTATGATTGTATATAAAATCAGAAACTAACTGGAAACGAGCTAAGATAGGTGGTTTCCTGGGTATTGATCTGATGTTGGTTTCGGCCTTCGGGGTTAATACTTATGGAATCGTTCTCTTACTAATTTACGGTAGGAGTCTAATTAAGAATCAAAAGATGAAATTTAGAATATCAAGCATTCTTTGGCTATTATAAGGTAAAACCCTATCCTCCGGTTTGAGTTTCATTGTGTGATGGGACCTGGGTCTTATAATAGCTTCATTGTTCTTTATTTATCATTGCGCTGTTGTTTTATGCACTGGTGTTCTTAGGAGGAAACCCGTTCCGTGCTATACGGCGCGGTCCCTTGATTTACCTAACTTTAAAATAAAGATTAATAACTGTTTTAGTTCTCACACCAGTCACATGACCGACCTGGAGTTTATTGTTTTAACCTAAACTCTGGGTGCCCTTATTTTGACACGGGCAGCTAGTAGTTTTGGTTTTGCAGATTTATATTCACAGGATCCTGATTTACAGCTGGAACGGTATCCGAAAAGCTCTGTATCCGTATATCTCCTTCAGTTGATTTTTCGCTGCTATGTAATTTATTGTAATCTCTGATATTTTATGTTGTATAATATTTTTTTATACTCTGTATATTCTTTTATTCTGATGAATTGTTGTAAATAAACAATGAAATGTTCTTCTGTCTGCGTTCTCATTTGTCATGTTCTCAAAACAATCAGACATTTCGAAAGGTCTGGGTCGGTTTAGCGACTGATTCGGATCGAGCGAAATTCCTTGTCGTTACATGAACTATGCTAAAAATCTAGTTTTTAGCCAACTTTAGAGACGTGTTTAGCATATCAAAACCACCCAGAAGTTAATAAAATTTTGCAGTAGTAAAAATTAATATATGGACAAGAACATACCTAAATTTGAAATTATTTCATTGCAAAACGAAGGAGATATTATTTTTCAAAGATGACCTTTTTCAGCCATAAAATGAACTCAGTTGAAAATCAAAATTTCTCTAACTTTGATGACTCATTTCCTACATTTAAATAACTCAGATTTAAATGAAATTTTTATGTATCAAAGGTTGACATATAAACTAAAACATACTGAAATGTGGAAATATTTTGCTGCAAAATGAGGGAGGTACTATTTTTCAAAAAAAACACTTTTCAGTCATAAAATGAGCTCACCTGAATATCAAATTTTGTCCAATTTCGATGATAGATTTCCAGCAGCTAAACAACTCATATTTGAATGAAATTTTGCAGCATCAAAGATTCACATAATATCCAAAACGCACTTAAATTAGGTAGTATTTCGCTGCAAAATGAAGAAGATACGATTTTTTAAATATGATATATTTTAGATACAAAATGAACTCAGCTATTTTTTTTTTTTTTTTGTTCAACTTCGGCGACTGATTACCTGCATCAAAAATTTCAGATTTGAATGATATTTTGCAGCATAAAACATTGATGTTACAGCTGAAACATATTAAAATTTGGCAGTATTTTGCTACAAAACGAAGGAGATACGATTTTTCAAAAATGACACATTTAGATACAAAATGAAGTCAGCTGAAAATCTTGTTTTTCTTCAACTTCGACGACTGATTTCCAGCATCAAAACATTTCAGATTTGAATGAAATTATGCATCATCAAACATTGATGTAATAACTGAAACATATTAAACTTAGGCAATATTTCGTTGCAAATTGAAGAAGGTACGAGTTATCAAAGATGACACATTTTTCGCTACAAAATGAACACAAATACCATAGTTTTTTCGCAACAAAACATACGGATTATCATCAAAACTTGCAAATTTAACTATAGTTTGTTGTAATCTAAAAGCTTACCTTTCTAACCAATGATGTAGCAAAATTTGACCAATGAAAGATGAGCTTTGATAAGGCAAACGCCTATAGAAACCTATAAGAAGTGATAGAAGCAACATGCAAACAATAAAATAGCAAAATTAGGGATTATTGAAAACAAAATTCGGATTTTTGATGTATCCTAGGGATTTGATAGGAAGGTAATTACCTCTTACTCTAAATTAGCTAGGAATTAACTTGATTTGTGGATTAATTGCTAGGAAATTGATTTGAAGAGTGGTGGCCATTGTAGGGTTTCTTAGTTTTTGAGAAACTTCTCTCTTTTGCATTTTTAGTAAAGAAGACGTCAATTGCCATACGAAAGCATTCTAGATCTTTTAGAGGTGGCTAATGGATTAAAGGGAGTGGACTTGTTTTCCCTAAAGCTCATTAACTTAGCTAATATATATGGTGCTTTACACCAAATTATACACAACTTTCATACAAAAAGTCGAATTCACATGAAACAGATTGCATTTTTCATTTTTTTGAATGAATGGAACTTATTAGTACTACAAAAATTTAAAATTTTGAAATAAAGATATTACTTACACAATTTAATGCCAATTATTTACCAATAATCGTAATTTATGTTGGAAATCACTATTTCATCATTTTCCACCAACAAAAATTAACTCTTCATCAATTAAAGTGTATAAAAATGTTTTCAACATTTTTATAACTTCAAAACATTATTTCAAACTTAATTATACAGCGATTTTATTCTTGTTTCCCCCTTATTACAACAATATTTATCAATATTGTTATTTAATGACAAATATTTCAAATTTGACATATATCACCAAATTAACCATTATTTCTCACTCCTAACAATTATACAAAAGTATTTTAACACTTTTAAAATATTAAACAACATTTCCCACAACAACTTCATCTATAGAAATTTATTTGCTTCATGTTTATCTTCTTATTTTAGGAAAAAAATATTATATTGTAGTAAAATTCCAATGTCATTAATTTTAACCCAATAATTTATTTACATCTTTTATTTTCACTCTATAATCCATAAACACCTTGTCTTACACTTCGCTTTCATTTGTTTACAACAAAACTCTCATTCTTAACAACCATACATTATTATTTTTTAAATAAAACAAATTATCATCAATTTGTTCCATCCATTAATTCTTAATCCCATATTAAATCATAATTTGCATTAATATTTTGGTAATCTCCAAAATCCCGGGTTGTTACAGACTTCCCTCCTTAACAAAATTGCGTCCTCGCAATTCGCAGAGGAAATACCATGAGTATTTCAACAAACACATCAAAGAATGGAAAGAACAATTGCTTGAGATAAACAATTCTCACTAACAGTATGAGAAGAAAGAAACCATGATACGAGAGCTCGATAAATTCTCTAATTTCTCAAATGCAATCATTGAGATTATTTAACAATGAAATCTTAACGAACGATACATTCTTGCTTCGAAGGCGCCTCACCTCTGTACCAATAACATAAATAGGCTACTACACGATTGATAGGTTTGGAAAGATCACAAGCGCAAGCTATTCGAAAGAGTCAATAATAGATTTGGATTAATGAAGGTACTTCGAAGTTGAGATACATAAAGGATGTCATGAGTACTCAAAAGATAATATGGAAATGATACTTAGTTAGCATCCGAGAATAAGTGCTTAGTAAATGGAAATGATCTTATATAGCGAGGTGCAAACTTCCTTTATACTGAAATACATAGTAATATTTCTCAAAAAAAAAAAAAGAAGATGCAAGCTTCACCATTTTCACTTTATAACTTAAATTACTACGCATTTATAAAATCTGCATTTCAAAATTTTATTGCAACTCAAATACTACAAATTCTTCACAATCTTAGAATCATTCACTAGAAAATTATTAAAATCATTCTGTTTACACCAAAAATGGTCTAAACACCCAAGGTACTAAATTGTACTTCACCAATTTGGTAAGAGATAAATGGAACCGCATTTAATCAGTAATAAAAAGTGAAAAATGCGAGAAAAGTAAAGCAGAGACGAGATTTAGAGTGGTTCAGCCATTAACGAGGCTTACGTCCACTGTGAAGGTGATTTCCTGCCTTATAATGAGAATTACAAAGTACATCCACTCTTCCATTTCAAACATTTCTATATCCACTCAATATACCCTTGTTTATATATTTCAATCTAAGGAATTATACAAGAGAGTAGTAGAATTTGAGGAGAAGAAGGATGGATGAATGATTAAGAAGAAGGATGTCTTCGTTTTCCTTCACCATAAGATTGTCCCTGATGCCATGGCTGAATTTGTGGTTGAGGATGAAATTCAGCAGCACCTCGTGGTTTTTTCCTGAAGCCCCTTTTATGTTGATAGCCATGGTGTATTTATAGGTGAACTTCCCTTGGTGAATGATCTGGAATCCGTTTATCCAGGCTGTGGATCGTTCATTCTGTTAATTACAACTATGCCACCAGCTGGCTGTAGCCAGCTGTCCGTAGCTGTATCCAGTTATCATGTGCGAACGACTCGTTGGAACGAGTATGTTGAATAGCTGAGCGGGTAATCCATAAGCGAGCGTCCTGTGAGCACTTCGGGAGATTTTTTGAGAGCGGAATGGGGGTTTGGAGTTGATTATCCTTTGTTCCTTGCGCGACCGTCCTTCTTGGTCCAAGGGCGCTCGTCTTCTTGCTGCCTTTGTATGGCTCTATTTAGGCTTTACGGCTATGTTATAAGGTCGCTCCCGCTTATGTTGAATGGGCGACTTGCTTTACTTCGGTGTTTGAGCAGTTCTCAGGATATGCGACCTTTATCTTTATCAGGTCGCACTTCTCATAATATGTTATGCCGTTATCTTAGGTCGCATTGGTTGACTTGACCTGCCTTGGGTTTAATATTTGGGTCTTGCTCTATGCGGTTGCATCGTGCACGGCCGACCCTGGTGATATCCGCCTTTTACCCTTTACCCAATGTGCATATAGATTTTTAGGGATTAACACTTGCCCCTCGAAGTTCGTGATTTCTTTTTGTATGGAATCACGGGCTTCGACATATTTGATCGCACATTGGTTGATGGGTTTGTCCTGACCTGTAGAGGGCCAAGTCGTGCCCAAGATTAAGATTACTTCATTGTTATTGATTGGTGTTGTCTCTTCCTGTGAGCGAGAGGCCCGATGTATCTTTTTGATTACTGTGCGAATAGCTGAATTTCGGGATGCCAGTTGGAACTTGATGAGACACTCTTGTGTAGTCAAGCACTAAGCTGACATGGCGAGAATTCTCTAGATGAATGCCTTTTAGTCTTCCTTATTTACCTCTAACTTGCTTCATTTCATTTTTATATATTTCACGGTCACAGCGGCGCTCCCTCGAGAGTTCAATCAGGTAATTTATGTTTGACTTTTTCGCCTTGATTTTCTTTCGAAAGGTTTTGGCTTTCTCATTCCATCACTTTGCCTTTTATTTGTAGTAACATCTGTCTATCTTAAGCAATCTTCTCCGAGGTGCCATGATTTTCCTAGGTAAGATTTTTGTACAGCACGGATACCGTTTCTGTACTTATCTTTGAAGAACATGAACCATCCAGTGGTTTTTCTTTGGAACATCAATGTTTGGTATTTGCTCATAAATTGCTTGGTGAAATGCCCCAAGCTTCTTCAGTTGAAATAGTTTTTGTCTATGCTTGAACCTGACTAGGTTGTTCCCCTTTTCCATGGTTGTTGTTTGTGTTCATACTGATCCTCTTAAAGCAGGTCGCCCGAAGATGGAATTCCTCATGTCTAAGAAGCTTAGGAAGAAGTCGGCGAGGAGGGCTAGTAGCAAAAAGACGCCCCGAGGTAAGGAGATCTCGAGTGCGAATGGTACTCACAGTCTTTGTTTGCTTAATGGACTCTCTGACTCAGATATTCAGACCGTTGTTAGTCGCGCGGTCTCTTCATCCATCATGTTAGATCCTGCGGCTATACCGTAGCCTCTTCCTATTCCCAACCCTTGTCGTCCCGTACTCGCTAGGTACTTTGTGGCTCAGTGTCTAGCTAGCTCGCATTCTGGTGTGTACATAGACCTATTTGATAGATGGATTATCGCAGGAAAGATGGATGCCATGTAGGACAACATACTGGCCGAATTCGATTAGTTGGAATCGCGTACGCATCTGGCTGAATGTCTCATTACAATAGTCAGCGACTATATTGTGGAGCGAATGGGCGGTTGGCACTCCTTGGTCGAAGATCTTCAGAAGTCAAATAGAGTGAATCTTGAGCGACTTCATGCTTTGGAAGAAGATAGGCACAAACTTGTTGAGGCCCTGAAGTTTAGGGAGAGGATCATTTCTTACCTCATCTAAGTATTGTGGTCTGCCCATGCTTTACCTGTTCAGTTACTTTGGTTTTGATTTTGAATAGTATTTAAGTCTGGCTTGTATATGCGGGAGGCAGCCTCGCCTATTCTCGTACAATTCAATTTGTGACTTTTAAGATTTGTTTACGCATGGGTTCATCGCATGCTACACCTTTGTTTTCTGATTTACACATTCGTCCGGGCGCTTTATTAAACGTTCGGTTGCGCCCGATTTTCTGTTGTTATTATTATGATTAGGATTTAGTTATCCTTTTAGGTTTCTCGCTTATCGAAGGTTGTTACGCAGTTGTATTATTATAAGAGCATTTGGTATCTTTTATTTATTAGTATTCAACCCCGCGCCTGACTGACTGGTAATCCGAGCCCTTCGGAGGCTGGTTTTGAATACGTGCCCCCGGGGAGGTCTTGGGTTAAAGATTTTCGATCCATTTTAGACTCTATTTGATTGTTTTAGTTATTCAAATAGGTTCTAAAACGGATACCCCCTTACGGCTAGGATTTCTGATACCCCCTTTCGGCTAGGATTTCTGCTGTTGTAATCCATCCTTGGCTTTGTTTGACTTGGTTAACAACAAGGAACAAGAATGGCCACCTCCTTTCGGTCAGGTTTCTGTTTTTGCGCTAGTCTTTCCGGCATGTTTAATCCTTCCCCATTTTATGCTTCATCCCGAGGAGCGGACACTAATTTATCTCATCGAGCCTTGACTCAAGGAGATAAACTTCATGCCCTTCACCTAATAAGGCGCCCCGCGTGATTGGTAATTTTTTCCGTTTTGGGACTTCTCGGTTTTTTCCGACTTTTTGCCTTACCTTAGGACATAGACATTGGTTTACCTCATTGAGTTTTTTTCTCAAGTTGGAAAACTTGTGTCCAACACCTAGGAAGGTCACCTAAGAAGGTGCTTCTTCGGTGGGCTTAGCAATTTTATCCGTGGGACTTTTGAGTTGCTTTTACTCCAGCATTGACTCTGTTAATCTGGCACTAAGCTTTTGTTGGTCCTATATTGAGAGGTCCAGTGTTTCCTGATGGAAGTTGGAATTCCTCGATTTGGTGCCCCCTGATCGCTCGTTGGCCTACACAAGGAAGTCATCTTTTAGTAGAGGATTGTGAATGAGTGTCCTGTACAGGTAATTAGGATTCCATATTCAGTCACTTCATGCACATCATTGAAAATGCGAAAATTTCATGAATCTTTACAGCATTTTCTATGTATATGAATAACATGCTATAAGAAATAACGACGGATATGCTTGCTATTCCATGCTCGTGCAATCTGGTTCCCATCTATGGTGGCCAATTTGAAGGTTCCGTCCTGGAGTTTCTGACTTATAACATAAGGTCCTTCCCAATTGGGCCCGAAGACTCCAGTATCGGTCACAATCTTTTCCAGAACGAAGTCTCCGATTTCAAAAGTTCTATGCTTGACTTTTGCATTGAAGTGCCTAGCCACCCTCCTTGGTGCGCGGTTACTCTGAGTTTCGCTTCTTTTCTTCTTTCTTCGAGTTGGTCAAGGGCTTCGAGCTGTAGCTTCTCGTTCTCTTTGGGGTCAAAATGTATTCTTCGATGGGTACAGACTTCCAACTCCACTGATATCATATCTTCAGAGCCATAGGATAAAGAAAAGGGAGTATGCCATGTTGCAGTTTTGTGCGTAGTGCGATACACCCATAATGCAAGCGGGAGTTCATCTACCCATCCACCCTTAGCCTTTTCTAGTCGCTTCTTGATGGTAGTCTTGATGATTTTATTTACTTCCTCCACCTGCCTGTTTGCTTGTGGATGAGCGACCGTTGAAAAGCTTTTTTGAATTTTATACTGGGCGGAAAAGCTTTGGAATTCTTCACTTTCAAACTAGGTTCTGTGGTCCGTGATTATTTTTTGTGGTACCCCGAACCTACATATGATATTTTTTAAGACAAAGTTAATAACCTTCTTTGAAGTTATAGTGGCCAATGGTTTTGCTTCAGCCCATTTCATAAAGTAGTCAACGGAAACAATTGCATATTTGAAACCGGATTTTGCAGTGGTTATTTCCCATGTCAACAATGTCTCATACGTTGTTTTGCAACCCCTATCGACCCAAGGCGTCCCTTGTCTTGATGATATACACGTAAATGTGTATATTTTATCCGCTTATTTATCTTATTTTATATTTAAAATAATTGATACTGTGTATTTATAGTTGTGTTTTTAGATTATTTATAATGAATGGATTAATGCACTTAATTGTTGAAAAATTTGAAGAAATGTTGCTGTTCAACCACCTTCTGCTGCATATTTTAACGATTCAATGCCTTTTCATAAAGATAGCTTCTCGCAGATGTTATGGAGTTCCTATTCATGTTCAAAATAATTGAAATTGATGCCATTTGATGCCCGCAAGCTATGCTAATTGCAAATTCATTCACTTTGCGTTCACATTGGCTCATTTGCAAGGTCTCTCCCTCTACAGACGCGTTCAAACTGGCTTATATGTTATTTGGGCTAAATCTTTAGTCCTATATTAAGTAATTAGCCAATTAGTCTTTGTCATATCAGCTATAAATACACTTGTATCTTGTTTATTTGGAATTACAGTGGGTTTTATTCTGTAACTTTCTCTTGGAATAAAATCATTCTTCTTCCTTTCTCTTTAATTTTTATTATATTTTATTTATGTTGTTTAATTTCCTTTTCCCTTCTTCTTTAGCTATGTCTAGCTAATCTCCTTTAATTAGGGGGTGATGACGCTTAGATTAGATTCAATGTGAATCACATAGCCAAAGAGATTAGAACTTCATGTATATAAATCTAGATCTGAACCAAGGATTAGATCTGAACCATCATATTCTATGTTGTTTAAGAGCTATGCTCCTTCATAAGGTATATTCGTTTTCGATCTAAGGCTTATCAGATTTAGATCTTACTTTTAGGGTTTTAGAAATAAAATACTGAATCTGTCCTGATAGCCTATAGTTGTTTAAGACCGTAGCTCCTGCATAGGCTATATGTGACACCCCACGTCCGTTAATGTCACTCACAAAAGGAATGCATTAAGTTTCGTGAAGCGTTATAGTAAAAAAAATGGAAATATTACAAGACAGACATATAAAATAACAACGGAATAAAAGCTTTATTTATCATAAGATACCGTGCTCCAAAAACTTCACATGTCTGAAATACAAAAGCCCATTACAACATAAAAGCTACTGTCTTGCACATCAAAATATCAGAGTACATAAAAGAAATAAAATTCCCCAAAAACAAAATATAGCCATAGCAACAAGGATAAGAGCTTGAGCCATACATCTCAGCAGCTCCAGCAAAAGTAAGCAGAATCACGGTCAAGCCTAAGTTTTCTCGCCCTGAGAACCTAGGGGGAGGGGGAAACGAAAGAAAGAAGAGGAAACAAAAAAGTTCAGACATAAAGTCTGGTGGGTACAGTTACTTTTAGCAAGTAAATAAATAAAAATACCATGACAGACATATAAAGTGGATATGAGAGAGATAACTACATAAAAGGCAAGTATGACAAAGTGAACAGGACAAGGTGTATATGCTTCCAATGATTACTCTGCACTACTACTAGTATATCCAGAATGAGATGATCCCCAACATGTATGAAATGGTAGACTTAAGCACTTCTGGTGGGAGGTTTTAACCCATAAAATCCACAGGCAGCCCCAATAACGGACTCGTAAACTTACCAGAGTCTAGATGTACCCTAACTACTACACTAATCGATCGGGTCCTTACTCCGTAGATGCCCTATGCTGGCCCCACAGTAGGATGTATCACTTCCTAAATCGATAACCCTTCATTTTCAAGATGTGCACAAACATATCTACTGATGTCACAACATCTTAATTCCTATGGCAAGCTGGACCCCGGCACGCACATGACTCTGTTGGTTTCCTGCGCTGCTGACACCGCCCCTTCATTTTGGATCACTTACAATCAGCCCAGTATGCGTGCCCGTACTCCGACCTAGTTCGGAGTACTCGTTCGAAACCTAGATGGGTTACTGACTAAAACGGGGGTCCCGCACAGAAGATGATACAAGCACCCCTAGGCTTGCATCCCCACTATTTGGATTTCAACAGTCATGCCTAACAGTCTAACATGTAAACAGGTTAAGTTATCGGGCATATATATGTAAATATTATCCCACTGCCACAAGATTTACTAAACCCTCACTGATCCAAGCAAGTTTACTTAACAAAGTTGCTTAACCCTAAAGTATAAAATAGGTTAAGTTTGAGGGCCTATATATGTAAATATTACTCACCACCACAAGATTTACTTAACCCACGCACTATTTTAGCCAAGGTTACTTAACCTCTATTCAAGTTAACATGTTCATACAATCCCTATGGATTCATATAGGTTAAGTATTCCAATTCGTTACCAAGTCCATTTATGGTTATAATGGGCTAGACCTCCCATATTAGGCCTACAACTTGTGGATGCTGGATATGCCGGTCGGGTCTAAGCAAACTTCTTCCACAAGTTAGGCCTAACCTTGTGTCTTAGCCCGTCTCGTATTTATCCACTTAGACCCCTCACATTAGATTCAACATTTGCGGTTGCTGGATATGCTGGTCGGGTCCGGGTAGACTTCCACCACAAATGCAATCTATCCTCGTGTCATAAGTGTCATTACAGTTTTCTAAGTACTGTAACCCTAGGCATTTTAATTATTAACCAATTAATTATACCTATGTCTTTATAGGTGTTTATGACCATCTACCCAATTATATTCATAATGGATTATTTGTCCAAATTCATACTTGTCATTCAAGTTATGCCAATTCTAATGTTTTCCCCCGTTCCCTAACTAACGCATTCACATATATTTGGCGTCGTGTCTAGGCTAGAAAGTTGCCTAGCCATAAACAATAAAAGGGAAAGATGAAAATAGTGGTTATTTTAACAAAAGTGACATAAACATGTAATTGGAATAGTGATAAGGTGGACATATAAAAATAGATCTATTGAGCATGTGATAATAAAACTAGATCTAATGTACCAAGGATGTCATAATAGGCATGAATATATATGGATTCATATTTCCAATTAATGATAGATCAAAATTAATCACCACATGGTGGTAAAGTTTAAGATCCACAAATGTGACATGATAAATTAACCACAAGCGAATTAGATCTATAAAGGTAGATCTAGCATGACATGATAAATTAACCACAAACGAATTAGATCTAAAAAGGTAGATCTAGTACCACATGATAAATTAACCACAAGCGAATTAGATCTAAAAAGATCTAGCATGACATGATAAATTAATCGCAAGCGAATTAGATCTACAAAGGTAGATCTAGTATGACATGATAAATTAACCACAAGCAAATTAGACCTAAAAAGGTAGATCTAACATGATAATAATTTAAGAGCCACAATTGTGACATGACAAATTAACCACAAGCGAATTAGATCTAAAAAGGTAGATCTAGCATGACATGATAAATTAACCACAAGCGAATTAGATCTAAAAAGGTAGATCTAGCATGATAATAATTTAAGATCCACAATTGTGACATGACAAATTAACCACAAGCGAATTAGATCTAAAAAGGTAGATCTAGCATGACATGATAAATTAACCACAAGAGAACTAGATCTAAAAAGGTCTATCTAGCATGATAATAATTTAAGATCCACAATTGTGACATGATAAGTTAACCACAAGTGAATTAGATCTAATTTTTTTTTTTTTTGCATGACATGATAAATTAACCATAAGCGAATTAGATCTAAAAAGGTAGATCTAGAATGACAATAATTTAAGATCCACAATTGTGACATGACAAATTAACCACAACCAAATTAGATCTAACATGATAATATTTAAGATCCACATCATACTTATGTCATAGATCAAAAAGTCACAATAGATCGGATATGATAAAGATTTAGATCCAAGTCATAGAATATTATAAATTCACAAATTATGATAGATCCAATATGATTCAATCACAGGCATATATCCAAATCACAGTCATATCGCATTTACTTTTAATCATTTAAATCTAAAAGTAGCTAACTCACCGTGTTTGGATTTTAGAAGATAGAAAAGAAATTGTTGGTGTTGAATCTCAGATCTATAGTTGAAACGCTTGAATCTTTTATTTTTAAAACTTGAATTTGGAGAAGAATAGGCTATTTAATTGAAGTTGCAGCAGAGCCTCACCATCACCATTATTTTTCCAATGAATAAAACATAGGTTTAGAGTCCTTTATATAGCCGCTGCACCCTGAATCTGGACGCTACGTGCGTCTAGAAACATTCAACCAGTTCGACCCAAGGGTCGACCCATACTCCCTGAGTCGACCCGGTGTTGACCCAGCGGGTCTCGGGTCGACACTGGCTTCCCATTTTTTCGTTTTGAATTTTTTTGAATATTTATTTGTTTAATATATATACATATATATATATATTTCTCATATGCATACAAACTTCAAGGCTTAATAACTTCTTCATACGTTGTCCGTTTTACGCAAACCAGTTGTCTATCTTGACCAAAATTTCGAGACGAACGCAATGGTAAAGTCTGTTTTACTTAATTCGAAGTATTTAATTAATTATCACATTATGTTCATTATATAATGTAGTTAAAATGTCTAAAATTTTCGGGGTGTTACATTCTCCCCTACTGAAAGGATTTCATCCCCGAAATCTCTAAGTTAAGAAGAATGTATATCCTACCATCCACATCCATCTACTCATCCACCAATCACTAGCATCCAATGTCCTTAAAATATTTTAATACTTATATGAACATATGAAAAGGTGTGTGTATATGTCCCAATACTGATGCAAAGATCAGGCGGTCTACTAATTCAGTCGACCTCCTTAATGTAATGTATGTTAGTGCCATGAATCCAATATGTATGCAAATAATCCTATTATAACATGTAAGTTCTATATGTGTGCACAATCATTGGACCAAATGCAACATCCACTTGATAATACATCCATTTTCATCCATTAAAAGAAAAGAAAAATGCACACACATCCATATGCAGTATGAGAGTGATTGAGCTGATCTAGTGCCTAATGTGTGTGTATATGCGTCCACAAGCAACCAAACACTTGCATCCACTTGCATCCATTAAACATAACATGTTTCAAACACATGTTTAGATCCATGGGTTCCCTACCTAAAGGTTGAAAATTCGATTGATAGGATACAAACGAATGATAGAAACAAGTGCGAATAAAAGCTTTGGACAAAAAAGGAAGTTAAGAACATATTTCCAAAAAGGAAAGGGTATGAAGCGTGATCTTAGTCTTCAGTCTCCCAAGTCGCATCCTTGCTGTATTCTCCCCATTGCACTTTTATTAACCTAACCTCTATGTTGCGCAATTTCTTAACCTCTAATCCAAGTATACAGGTAGGAACTTGTCTAATTGTCGTCTCCCGTTCCACCTCTACATCCTCATGCATGTTCATCTCAACTACCTCTGCTATATCATGTAGACACTTCGACGAATACGAAATGAGGAAAAACATCATGAATATTCACACATATGCGAAGCGAGCTGTACGCCTTAGTTGTGCACACCACCGGAGCACCCCATTCAGATATGCTTCGCCTAATTAACCCTTTTTTTAAGAAGCTCTCCTACTTGCTTACTAAGATTCCACCTTTCTCATGGAGCCATGTGGCACACGGGTCATGCAACTGGCTTTGTATTGTCTACCAAATACATACAAAAATCAATCTCGCGCCTTGGAGATAAACCCTAAACCTCCTAAAAAACATACGGATACTCACGGACTACCACTATAGACCGTAGATCACCGATAGATGCATCAAGAGATTCTAGGAAACTAAGCATGAAAGACCCTTTTGAGTCACAACAAATCTCGAGGGCCCTCCTAGGACAAGTCAAAAGTCTAAAGACCCTCCCCTCACAATCGAAAAAGGCACCGTACATGGCTAGCCAACCTATCCCTAGATTCAAACCATAGCCTATAAAACTGAGCACATATGCATCACACTCGAACTCGATGCCTAATATAGATATTCTCAAACCCCGAAAAATCATGGATAAATGAGCCGAACCACCAATGGGGTTTGAGACAACAACGGGATCCACTACCATAGCCTATAAAACTTTCCTACCTCGATTTGGAGCACCGATCGCGAGAGCATGCACTTGCCCTCTAGAAGCTCCTGCCCTTTGACCTTGTCCTTGTTTCTTCGGGCAATCCTTAATAAGATGCTCGACCTCTCCACAATGGAAACAAGCATTCTTCCTTCTTATGCAATCTTTTCTTACATGACCCACATGTCCACAATTAAAAATTTTCCTCTTGTCTCAAATTTTGTCATTCTTTCTTCCCTTCTTTTGTGTCTCCTCAACCTTAGCTTCTTTCTTTTCAACTTTATCTTCCTCACGCATTAATGCCATGTCAACGAGTCTTTCAAAAGCAGTTCCCATTGGAATATGGGATATAGCTAACCTATGAAGGGGTTCATTTAGTCCTTAAACGAACTGCAAGGCCTTCTTCTGTGGAGTGTCTACTAGTTCCAAACCAAATCTAGCTAGCTGGTTGAATTTGTTCACAAATTCTTTAACAGTCAGTATCCTTGTTTGAGCGCCAAGAACCTCTCCATTTGTATGCTTTTCTCAGCTTAAGAAAGAAACTTGTTTTCAAATCTTTGTCTAAAGTCATCCCAAGTTTCCACTAGACGACTCTCTTGGGTTGTTTCCCACCAGAACGAAGCTTTATCCTTCGGTAGCCAAGCAGCCAATTGAATCTTCCTTTGATCTTCCACTTCAAAGATTACAAACAAGTCCCCAGTCTCCTTGAGCCAATTCCTTGCCTCTACGAATGTCTCGATTCCATGGAATGGCTTTCCTCCCATAGTACGGGAATCTTTGTAGACCTTGGAAAAGTTGTCTGCACGCGGAGGAGGAGGAGGAGGAGGAAGTGCAGTTGGGGGAGGAACGTTTTCTTGGCCTTCGGTAGGCACCGTAGCCTCTAGATACCTACGGAACCATCGGGTATCGTAACGCCCTCTGGAATGTTGGGTTCCCCAGACAAGTTGAAAAGAAAAGGAAAGAGATTCAGACAAGGGATCGAAAGATATTACTTATGGATTTTTTGGGAATGTTTTTCAAAATAGACTTTTCTTTTTGAAAAATGTTTCTTAAAAATTCTTTTGAAAATAATTTTCAAAAAAATTATCTAATCTGGTAACCTTCAGCTCTGATACCAAGTGTAACACCCCACGTCTGTTAATGTCACTCACAAAGGGAATGCATTAAGTTTCGTGAAGCATTATAGTAAACAGAACGGAAATATGACAAGACAGACATATAAAATAACAGTGGAATAAAAGCTTTATTTATCAGAAGATACCGTGGTCCAAAAACTTCACATATCTGAAATACAAAAGCCCATTACAACATAAAAGCTACTGTTTTGTACTTCAAAAATATCAGAGTACATAAAAGAAACAAAATTCCCTAAAAACAAAATATAGCAATAGCAACAAGGATAGGAGCTTGACACATACATCTCATCAGCTCCAGCAAAAGTAAGCATAGTCACGGTCAAGCCTGAGTGTTCCCAACCTGAGAAACTGGGGGGGGGGGGGGAAGAAAGAAGAGGAAACAAAAAGGGTTAGACATAAAGTCTGGCGAGTCCAGTTATTTTTAGCAAGTAAATAAATAAAAGTTGCATGACAAGCATATAAAGTGGATAAGAGAGAGATAACTACATAAAAGGCAAGTATGACAAGGTGAACATGATAGGGTGCATACGCTTCTAATGATTACTTTGCACTACTACTAGTATATCCAGAATGAGATGATCCCCAATATGTATGAAATGGTAGACTTACGCGTACTTCTGGTGAGAGGTTTTAACCCCATATAATCCACAGGAAGCCCCAATAACGGACTCCAAAACATACCAGAATCTAGATGTACCCTAACTATTACCCTAATCGATCGGCTCCCTACTCCGTAGATACCCTATGCTGGCCCCATAGTAGGATGTATCACTTCCTAAAGTGGCAACCCTTCATTTTCAAGATGTGCACAACCATATCTACAGATGTCATAGAATCTTAATTCCTATGGCAAGCCGGACCCATGCAGGCACATGACTCCTTTGGTTTCCCGCGCTGTTGACACCACCCCTTCATTTTGGAACTCTTACAATCAGCCCAGTAAACGTGCTCCCGCTCCAACCTGTAGGATCTAAATTAATCCTAGAGGGGGGTGAATAGGGTTTATCACATATTTTCACAAAATAATTAAATAATCACAGCACAGATAATAATCAGAATAAATGCAGAAAATAAATAACACAAAGATATACCCGGCTTTGGCAAAACCCTGCCTACTGCTGCATTCCCCAAGGTTTCTACTAGGAGTTAAAACAATCTCTACACTTACAATCCCCTGTAAACTCACGACACTCGCTCCCAACTGTTCTTAACCCTACGCTCAAAACCTTGCACTGTTTTTTATCTCCAAAACCAGATTTCCCCGAATTACAAACCCTGTAATTCGTCTCCCTAGTTTTAGAGACAAACTAGAAAACTCTGATTTGATTACAACTTGAATCTAAAGATGAATAAAAAAACAAATTTAAAAAACAAATTTAAAACCTTTAGGAGTTAAAATAAATGGGTCATCCTCCTTTTAAAACAAAGTTTGGCGGGCCCCTTGTATTTGCTTCACCGCTTTACTTTTGGCCCGATCTCTTTGGCTCTGAAATGAAAATGGCGGTTGCGATAATGTCTATGGTTTGCTTTTCCTCCTTGAATTTGAAGATTAAAGTGATGATTGAGTTTAGGGTTTTGATTCTCTTTCAATCTGGAGGCCGTCGCTCTGTCGTGTGATGATCTCGAGTTATTCAGAGTCTATCCTCTTCGATTTGATGTTGAATTCTGGATCCAAGCTTTCTCCTTTCCTAGTATGATTTTAATTTAAGATTTCAGTTTTTAATTGATGCTAGAACTTGGATAAATAATTGCCGATGAGGATTGGTGTTTAAATAGGATTAAAAATCCGATATTCTCTGATTTCGTATTACACTTGGTTCATGATATATACGATAATTTTGGAGCTTGAAATCTTCTGGAATTCTGGTGATTTCTTCGACTCAATTTTTGTGAAGTAACTTGCATTTAACCTATATAATTTAAACTTGAATTTCCTGCTTTAAATCAATCCCTTGATTTCTGGAACTTGAAATCGTCAAACTTGCGTGTGAATCTTGACTTTGAATCTATCTGACTTCCTCCTTTAAAAATGTTGATTAAAAAAACATGGTATTTTTCCTTTATTATTCGAATGGAATTTTTTTTAATACTGTTTCCTTAAGCAAGACTGATATGAACAGATTTGTATTAACTGTTTTGCACAAATCCTTCACTTGAACTTGCCATTGCATACTCTACTTTGAACTGTTGTTACATGATTTATTTGTGCACAACACTGTTTTACTGTGTGGACTTGTATCACTTGATTTTGAACTGATGCCATTCTAATTAGCCATGACTTGATGAACAGACACTTTTGTACTGACTTCTCGGCTTGTTTAAATGAGCCTTTTGTAATCCTTCATGATATGCTGCTTCACTATTTAAAAATAACCTTGTACACAGTTACTTTGTACACGTGACATTCTTTGATCTTGTGCAGCTTGTCTTGTGCATATACTTGTATTCCACTGCAGTGCTCAATTGCACTTCCTTACTTGAGTTCGCTTTGCCACCCATGATACTGCACTGTCACTGTCCCTTGCTTAAACTGCTTGACCATTGTAGTTCACTGTTCATTTGCATTGGCTTGTGCACCCATGACCATGTTATATTTGCCACTCAAGTATATTGCATCTTGCAAGAATTTTTGCTGTGTCATCCTTGTGCATTCTCATTCTCCATTTATACTCTGTCACTATTATTTTTCCATTTTTGAATACTGAACTTATAGAACGTGCTTTTATGCTGAAATATGTGCATTCCATTTCCTATGTACTTGAACTCTCATACATTAACTTGCTTTCTTGTATGCTTGATCACATACATGCACACACAAACTGCTGCTCTGCATCTTTAAATTATGCTGACTTGACTTAAGTACCACCATGTATGCTGTTGCTCCTCTTACTTGTGCCTGCTTGCTCTATGAATATTGCTGCTTCACTCTGACTTGGAACTAAGATGTATCATGCTTGTATCACCACTATTCTTGACTATACATTACTGTCTTGACCTTTACTGTCCATATGAGCATTTTCACTTAAACCTTTTGCCATGCCATGTATATATTTTTATGGAATCAAATATGTGAATGGATTTTCTGGGCTTCGATGATTTTTATTTTTGAAGACAACACCATTGCTTATGAACCTCTCGGCCTTGTCGTAAACACTATGTTGTAGCTTGAACTTGCTACTACACTTGTTCTTGATTCATGCATATCTGTCATGTATCAGTTGTGTTTTCCATTAATTAGATTTAATACTCGGCTTGTTAGTGTCTTTTGTACCATGGGGTGTTCATCTTCCTTGAACTTATTTACTTTTTGACTATGCTCTCCTTGATTTCGTAACTCTATTTTAACTTGTGTTCACTGTGGCTTTGCCCTTGACCACTGATTTTTAGCCACTGTCTTGTTCAATTTTTAGTTTGCATTTGTTCTTGGTTAATTTTTTTTAATGTGCACTGAGTCGAGAAGGTCCTTGTGGCTACTCCTCAGATGCATACTGATTGGCGTGGCAGTGCACACGTGTATATCTATACATGTGTGTATATGCAGCCATCAGACAATTTTTCTGCCCCTGCATATCAGACAAAGTCTAGAAAAAATGATGAGAAAGGCACCTCAAATCTGAGGCAAATAAAATTTAAAAATAAATTTTTATTTGCTTTAATATTATTTTATTTTTGTTGCAGTCTACTGTGTGTGTTCTTCTGTATGTGACAGGTATGAAGATGGTGTTTGGACTGACTGAAAGCTGTGAAGACCGGATTGATAGAAGATAGAGAATGCAGAGTGTATATGAGTCGGTGAATATGAGTCAATATGAAACTCTATGTATATATGAATTATATAGAGATGTAAATGAGTGTTTGAATGAACAGTAGTGAGGAGGTGATGTACAAAAAATAGAAAGTTGTACTGATATTTGTAATAAACAAATTTGGTTGAAATAAAATATAATTTTATTGTGTTCAAACAAATTTATCTATCGAATTCAGTTTATTTACAAGTACATATTCCTGTGATGAGTTTAAATAGTGGAGTTATAAATAGTTGTACTGTTTGAATGTTTGAAATATAATATTTAATTTAAATAAAATACTATATGAATATATGAACGTATGTACAGTCGTATTCTATTTAAATATAAATATTATATTCCTGTCTGTGATATATATATATATAGAACAGTACGATAACAAACACATTCAAAATATTTATTTGGTTGTTATTATCAAACAAAAATCATATAATTGTGTATACAACACTGTTATATACAACAATCTCCCCCTTTTGATGATGACAAACAAATAAAAGATTTTGAATGTGTTTGAACGTGAAATATATTACTCCCCCTATTTGTATGCTCCCCCTACAACTGAACTCCCCCTATATATGTGGAAAATATTAATGATGAAATCCAATTGACCATTCTCCCTCTAGATATTTAATTTCCATTCTTAAAATATTTTTGAATTAAATACTCATCTATCAAAATCTTGACCATTCTCACCCTTTTTGTTATCATCAAAAGGATAATAGAAATTAAAGCAGTGATGAATATCGACTAGAAATATAAATTCAAATCAAGAGAGAGAATATATATCGCAAATCCCATTTTATCAAACAAAAATCATATTAATCTTTAAATCAGAAGCAAATTTCACTTTCAGAATGAAAGGGATTTATGATGGATTTATGGAATGAGGAGAGTTCAATAAAAATTGAATATTTGAATATGAATTTTAAAGATTTTAAATATGCTCAAAAAATGTGTTAAGCACTTTCTAACCATGCATGGCCCAAAGGTCTTTTAAATGGGGTTAGTAGTAACTTAACTTTATCCTCTCTAATGAGTTCCATCCATGCACAACCCAAAGGTCTTTTAAGTGAGAATGGAAGCACATAGAAATTAAGGTAATTCATGCACGCATAACCGCGAGGATTTTTAAATGGGAGTGAATACCAAGGATAAATTATTTATTTATTTTATTTTTAATTCCAAGAGTAATTAGAACTCCCCAAATTAAATAAAACCACGATGAATGACAGAAATATGATAGATATAGAAGATGGTCGTGAAATAAGTTCTAATTCAAAGATATTATAAAATCTGTCCAATCATCATGAGATTTAAAATAATATCTCCTCTAGTTATGAATTATACCATAGTCACAACTCATCACAGTTTCATAAATATATCAATAATTTTGATGAGTCTTAAAACGGTTCAAATTAATCAATAATTTCAATTTTTGAATAAATAATCAAAAATAATTTTAAAATTGAAAATATCAATTTCAAGAAAAGTTTTTTGAAAATATCAATGCAAGTTGAAATTCAGTTTCAAAAATCAATCAGTAGAATATGAAATTATCTAATTTTTCTAATGCTGATTGTTCCTAGACAATTTTGAAACAACTTATATATTTAATTCAAATTGTCTATGGAATTTTAAAGATATTTAATTACTGATTTTTCAACTCATCGTCCAGTCACCAAATCAATTTCCTTATCAGAGCAGCATAAGATTATTTTCAAAGCAAGAATCATGAGTGAAATTTTCAGAGAATTTTTAGACAAACACAAGAAACATTCAGCGATCAAATCTAAGATAATTATTTGGGATCACAAAAAAAATCAAATTTTTTATAATCTAGGAAATTCAACAATCTATAATGAATGATTTCAAAATCAGCCGAGTAAAAAATAAAGAAAACAAAAAAAATAAAAAAGGAAAAATAAACTAAAAAGGAAATAAAATAAAAATACGAGTTTAGAGATCATACCTGACTTACCATAATCGATGTGATCCATGAATCTCCAACTCTGAATCTATGGCTAAGGAACTCCAAATAATTCGATATATGAATCAGTTTGAATTTTATCTCACTTAACCACAGTTGTTCCTTAGCCTCCCACGGTACCTAAATGTTTATATGATCGAGTGGTCTAACAAAAGTTGTTTTACCACTGTTTATCTTCGGGTTTTGGTACCCAAACCCGTTTATATAACAATTCATTATTATTCACTAGCGTACCCTTTGGAACCCAAATTTGTTTAGATTTGTTTAAATTTATTTTGTTATTTTTTGGAATCCAAACAAATTTAAATGAATTGTTTTTAAACGAGTTATCAATTTGTTTATGATTTAAAAACCCTTTGAAATTATTAAATTTCAAAAATTCAATTTGATCATTTCCAAAGCCAATTGAAGGATTTTTAAAATCATTAAAATTTTGTTTTTCAATTTGATCAGATTCAAAACCAAGTCCTTTTTTATTCTGAACAAAAAATTGATTTTTTAACAACATATTCAACGATTTCTCTCCTTTAGAAAATTTAGTCAAAGCTGACTCAAGTCGTTGAATTTTAAATTTAAGATCGCTATTTTCTTTCATTAAATTTGAACAACGATTAATAGCGATTTTCCTCTTTTCAGCATCAGTTTGTTTTAAAATCAAATTTTCATTTTCAAATGCTTTGATTTTAGCATTGGTCTTGGAAATTTCAATTTCAAATTGTTTTCGCTTTTCAAAATCAAGTTTTTCAGATTCTCTAAACTTTTCAATTTCCTTTTCAAAACCATGATTTTCGTTTTTCAAATTCACGTTTTCACTTTTAACTCAAGATCAGTTTTTAATTTCAAAAAATTGTTACTCAAAAATTGACATTTTTCACATTCTGAAAACGTTGAATTCTTACCTTTTTCAAGTTTTCTTTCTAAACTGTTATTTCCTTGAACTAGTTTTGACCTATCAGATTTCAATTTCTTAACTTTTAGTTCAAGAGAATCAACAGTTTTCGTGAGGTCGTGACACATTAGAATTAATTCTTTATAGGTAAAATTTGATACCTCACTAGAATCCTCTTCACTACTTTCCGAATCAGATTGAGCCATAAGACACAAATTAGCTTCTTCTTCATCACTTTCAGTAACTTCTTCTCCTTCCTCATCATCCCATGTAGCAACAAAAGCCTTCTTCTTTCTTCTGAACTTCTTCTTCTTTTCATTTTTAAGCTGTGGGCAATTTGATTTGATATGTCCGGGTTTCTTGCAATTGTAGCAAAACACTTCATCGTCTGAACTATCTGAACTTTCGGACTTGTCGGTTTTTGAATTCTTCTTTCGTGGTTTGTATTTTCCTTTGGCCCACTTTTTCAAAACCATAGCTAGCTCTTCAGCGGGATCATCATCATTACTTTTAACAGAATTATTAAAGAGATCGTCTTTTTCTTTGATTCAGAATCCTTTCGTTCTTCTCTTGCTTTTAACTCCATCTCGTAAGTAATCAGATTTCCGATCAACTCTTCCATGCTTACTTTATTCAGATCTTTTGATTCTTGTATCATCGTCACCTTAGCTTCAAAATTCATCGATAGCACTCTCAGTATTTTTCGGATTAATTCCACTTCGGTATAGGTTTTGCCAAGAGCTTTTGCATTGTAGACTAGTGATGAGAAGCGTCCATACATCTCTTTTATATCTTCGTCTTTTTGCATAGAGAAATTTTCATATTCGTTGCTGGGAAGAGCGAGACGAGATTCCTTCACTTGAGATGTACCTTCGTGTGTAACCTCCAACGTATGCCATATTTCCTGCGCAGTCTCACAATGAGAAATTCGATTAAATTCAGTTTTATCAAGAGCACAGATTAAAACATTCATCGCTTTGGCATTAGTTGAAAATAATTTTTTATCATTAGCATCCCACCTGTCTTTTGATTTAGGAATTTCAACACCACTAACAATAACAATGGGAGATCTATAACCTGTTTCAATAATATCCCACACCTCATAGTCGACTGAACTCAAATAAATTTTCATCCTAGCTTTCCAATATGCATAATCAGTTCCATTAAACATCGGTGGCCTAGCTATGGACTGACCCTCGGAAAACGCGCTATTGGACAGATTCATGACTCTAGAGTTGAAAAAAAACCTGCTCTGATACCACTTGTAGGATCTAAATTAACCCTAGAAGGGGGGTGAATAGGGTTTATCACAGATTTTCACAGAATAATTAAATAATCACAGCACAGATAATAATCAGAATAAATGCAGAAAATAAATAACATACAGATATACCCAGCTTCGGCAAAACCCTGCCTACTACCGCATTCCCCAAGGTTTCTACTAGGAGTTAAAACAATCTCTACACTTACAATCCCCTGTAAACTCGCGACACTCACTCCCAACTGTTCTTAACCCTACGCTCAAAACCCTGCACTGGTTTTTATCCCCAAAACCAGATTACCCCGAATTACAAACCCTGTAATTCATCTCCCTAGTTTTAGAGACAAACTAGAAAACTCTGATTTGATTACAACATGAATCTAAAGATGAATAAAAAAACAAATTTAAAAAACTAATTAAAAACCCTTAGGACTTAAAATAAATGGGTCATCCTCCTTTTAAAACAAAGTTTGGTTGGCCCCTTGTATTTGCTTCACCACTTTACTTTTGGCCCGATCTCTTTGGCTCTGAAATGAAAATGGCGGCTGCGATAATGTCTAGGGATTGCTTTTCCTCCTTGAATTTGAAGATTAAAGTGATGATTGACTTTAGGGTTTTGATTCTCTTTCAATCTGGAGGTTGCCGCTCTATCGTGTGATGATCTCGAGTTATTCAGGGTCTATCCTCTTCGATTTGATGTTGAATTTTGGATCCAAGCTTTCTCCTTTCCTGGTATGATTTTAATTTGAGATTTCAGTTTTTAATTGATGCTAGAACTTGGATAAATAATTGACGATGAGGATTTGTGTTTAAATAGGATTGAAAATCCGATATTCTCTGATTTCGTATTACATTTGGTTCATGATATATACGATAATTTTGGAGCTTGAAATCTTCTGGAATTCTGGTGATTTCTTCGATTCAATTTTTGTGGAGTAACTTGCATTTAACCTGTATACTTTAAACTTGAATTTCCTGCTTTAAATCAATCCCTTGATTTCTGGAACTTGAAATCTTCAAACTTGCGTGTGAATCCTGACTTTGAATCTGTCTGACTTCCTCCTTTAAAAATGTTGATTAAAAAAACATGGTATTTTTCCTTTATTATTCGAATGGAATTTTTTTAATACTGTTTCCTTAAGCAAGACTATTATGAACAGATTTGTATTAACTGTTTTGCACAAATCCTTCAGTTGAACTTTCCATTGCATACTCTACTTTGAACTGTTGTTACATGATTTGTTTGCACAACACTGTTTTACTGTGTGGACTTGTATCACTTGATTTTGAACTGATGCCATTCTAATTAGCCATGACTTGATGAACAGACACTTTTGTACTGACTTCTCGACTTGTTTAAATGAGCCTTTTGTAATCCTTCATGATATGCTGCTTCACTATTTAAAAATAAACTTGTACACAGTTGCTTTGTACACGTGACATTCTTTGATCTTGTGCAACTTGTCTTGTGCATATACTTGTATTCCACTGCAGTGCTCAATTGCATTTCCTTACTTGAGTTCGCTTTGCCACCCATGATACTGCACTGTCACTGTCCCTTGCTTAAACTGCTTGACCATTGTAGTTCACTGTTCATTTGCATTGGCTTGTGCACCCATGACCATGTTATATTTGCCACTCAAGTATATTGCATCTTGCAAGAATTTTTGCTGTGTCATCCTTGTGCATTCTCATTCTCCATTTATACTTTGTCATTATTAATTTTCCATTTTTGAATACTGAACTTATAGAACATGCTTTTATGATGAAATATGTGCATTCCATTTCCTATGTACTTGAACTCTCATACATTAACTTGCTTTCTTGTATGCTTGATCACATACATGTACACACAAACTGCTGCTCTGCATCTTTAAATTATGCTGACTTGACTTAAGTACCACCATGTATGTTGTTGCTCCTCTTACTTGTGCCTGCTTGCTCTATGAATATTGCTGCTTCACTCTGACTTGGAACTGAGATGTATCATGCTTGTATCACCACTATGCTTGACTATACATTACTGTCTTGACCTTTACTGTCCATATGAGCATTTTCACTTGAACCTTTTGCCATGCCTTGTATATATTTTTCTGGAATCAAATATGTGAATGGATTTTCTGGACTTCGATGATTTTGATTCTTGAAGAAAACACCGTTGCTTGTGAACCTCTCGGCCTTGTCGTAAACACTATGTTGTAGCTTGAACTTGCTACTGCACTAGTTCTTGATTCATGCATATCTGTCATGTATCATTTGTGTTTTCCATTAATTAGATTTAATACTCGGCTTGTTAGTGTCGTTTGTACCATGTGGTGTTCATCTGCCGTGAACTCATTTACTTTTTAACTATGCTCTCCTTGATTTTGTAACTCTATTCTAACTTGTGTTCTGTAACGACCCGCATTCTACGCATCATAGGATCGTAGAATATTTATTTCTGTCACATACGAAGTCGTATGGTCGTGTAACTTTGGGAGACGACTATTGGGGTCATTTCCCAAGAGTATGATTTTTCCCGATTTTTAAATGACCATTTTACCCCTAGTTGGCACTGTTTTGGCCATAACTTTTGACTGGAAAGGAATTTTGACCTGAAACCACTTCCATTGGCTCCGGATGATGGTTTCTCTTTCCGTAGAGTGGTCACATTAGTCAAACGGACTCACCGTTTGGGAGATATGGCTGAAACAAGTTTCAGATGGTGAAAAACAGCTTAATTGGGCTTAACCGGGTGATTAGCAGCTAGGCCCACAGGGGAATTTCGGGTTTAGAGGTATAGGAAGACTGATTAGGGTTAGGTTATCACTTTCATTTCAGTTTTGAGCCGCCACAAACCTTCTTGAGACCTTAGTAATGGCTTCCATCCTCTAAAACCACTCCAAAACACATTTTTAGTGCAGATTAAGCCTAAACTACATCAAAGCAAGGCCAAATAGCAACAAAGCAAGGTTGGAGCTGCTGCTATACATAGGAATTCGACCCAAACAGAGAGTATTTCAGATTTGGTGTTTCATTTGTGGCCAAGGTGAGTGATTTGCATAGTTTTTGCACTAATTACGGTGATTAAGGGTAATTAGTGAAGATTAGCGAATTTATACGTAAATAAATTCTGGGAAAATTCTTAAAATTCTAAAATAATGTTTTAAGGCTCTGTTAGAAATTTGGGTTAATTTCGATGTGCTTTGCTAATCGTATGCTTAAACATGATTAAGAGGGATTATAGGAAAATGTGAGGTTTTAGCCACTTTTGATCCATTTTGGTTCATTTGAATTGTTGTTAGGTGTTTGTGGTTGTTCTTACATGTTGTTATGACTATTTGACATGAATTGTGATTGATTAGAATAGTTAGATTTGTCAAAAACGTCGTCGAACGGCGTAAACAAGTTGCTGGAAAAGTTGCAGAAAGTTGTGCAGGGCTTCGGATCGGATCGGATGGGGGCTCGGATCGGATATGTGAACTGGGCAAGAAATCCGACCCGAACCGGAGTTTGGCACATAGGAGGCTTGGCGAGAAGGAAGGCCGTTTTCTTAGAGTTGGAGTGGACAAGGGGATCGGATCGGAAGAATAATTGGAGGCCAGATCGGATCGACTTGGAGACGTAGGGCTCGGATCGGAAGTAAACATTTGGGAGAATTAGCAAGTGGGAAGGCCACGCGGATCAGATGGCAAGGAGGGATCGGATTGGAGTACGTGAGGAAATGAGCCAGCGGATCGGAGCATAGGAAGGAAGGACACCCGACCCGACCCGAAGTGGAGTACCCGACCCGAACCGAATGGAAAGATGGCAAGGAAGGAGGACCGACCCGAACCAATGAAGGTGATGACTCCCGACCCGAACCGATGAAGGTGACGACTACCGAACCGAACCGAATTCTAAGACTGTTAATGCGCGACAACTCTTCTGAAGACCCACTCCAATTCGACCAAACCCGAGATGCAAAGGAAGTCCAAATGAGAAGTTAGAGCTTAAGATTCAGATGGGAATCAACGAGTTCGCTTCATGGGTGGGCTTTGCTGTGGGACGCGTGCCAAGGAGTTATCGACGTCTATAGCTTTGGACCACTATGGTAGGAGGTGCGAAGGCGAATTCAGGACCATTATGGCATCGGTAGAACCAAGGGCTACGACCAATGAAGTGGGTCATTGAAATGTTTGGTCATGACTCCAAGTGTTTGGCTTGGTCACAGCAGGGTTTCTACAGGTCGGGATTCGTCGTTACCTCAGTTTGTCTAGTGTTCCAAAGTGGTAGATGTCGTACGCTTTACGCACTAAGTGAGAGATGTGAGGATGGTTGCTATGGATGATTTGTTTGCTATCATTGTGATATGCACACCCCACCCCCGTATTCTTACACTATTTATTATGGCACCTTGGAGTATTGTACGGTATGTGGTACTAACTCTTTGGTTGCAGGTCCAGGTTCAGGTATGGTTTAGTATACCTGTTATTACTCTGTTTAGATGCTTATCGCTCATACCAGGCTTTATGTCTGACCCAGAGTTTTATGTCTCTTCTTATTACTCTGGGTGCTCACACGAGCAGACTAGAGACAGGTTAGCTGGTGATGCACGGGTAGATGATCCGGAGACGAGCAGGAGGCTTCCACGTAATATATATAGTATTCTCCCTGCGTTGTTGAAGATCACTGCTTGGGCATTGGTGGTGCATCTTCTACTTTAGTTTTCCTTTGTTAGAGACAGTAAATTTGGAAAGTTGTAATAAACTGTATTTGGATTTCCGCTGCTCTGATGTTGACATTGATTATTAGTTATCAGCTTATGCACTGTCTCACCTGTTTTATGTCAAATATGTTATTATTATATTTTATTCCATGCGCTGTGAGACATTCTACAGGTTCCTTGATTAGTTCATTCTCTTCTTTCTTTTCTCATGACGACCGTCCCGTGCTAGTTGGGCATGTGTACAGCGCACTTCCGGAGGAAATGCAGGCTGGTGCGGGGCGGGCCGTCACACTTGGTATCAGAGCTCTAGGTTGCGTAGTTAACCTAGGGAAGCTATCGGGGAGAGATAATATACATATACGAGAGAGCGTATTTGTGATTACTTTGGTTTTTAAAAGCTATATATATATATATATACTATTACTAGTATAAGGATGAAGTCGTACTGCACTAGTACAACTATGGAGTCGTTAATCGTTTCCTTTTTCAGATTGACGATGAGCCGATATACTAGAGGTGCTGGTAGGGGAGCCAATAATGGGAATGCTGCTGACATGAGGACGATGTTTACTGACCTCATGAGAGAGATGCTTAGAGATGTGCAGAGGGCAGCTCCCAATGGTGGAAATGGTGGTGGTCCAATAGTGCAGGCGCCGAGGGTCGACTTCGCCAAGTTGAATAAGGATTAGACTAGCCTTGGTGGGAAGTCGTTTCACGGAACGGAGTCGGCCACGGATGTTCAAGATTGGTTGGATAGTTGCGAACGTATCTTCGAGGATTTGGGTATCGAAGATGCGATGAAGAGAAAGCTAGCGTCCCGTCAGTTGCAAGGGCGGACAATGAATTGGTGGAATGCTATAAAGGCAGCTACTCCCGACGATCAGATTACTTGGGAGCAGTTTAAAGCTCGCTTCAGTGAGAAGTTCATTCCAGCTGCTCAGAAGTCAATACTGTTTAAGAAATTCTTGGAGCTCAAGCAGAATGGCAGAGCTGTCTCGGAATATATTGCTGAATTTGACACTTTGTCAAAATATGGGTTATCTCTTATTGATACTACCGAGAAAAAGAATGAGAAATTCATAACTGGTTTGGATCAGTACTTGGGGGAAAAGCTTATTAACCACATCGATGAGACGTTTGAATCGATTGTGGGGAAAGCATTAAGATCAGAAAGTCTCTACCCTAAGTCGAAGACTGAGGTTGCATCTGCAGAAGAGCCAAAGCCACAAGCAAGTGGTGGAGGCAAGGGTGGTTCCCAGAATAAGAGAAAGCAGAACCAAGCTAAGGATGGCCAGAAGAAAAAGAATAAGCAAGATGTTGAGTGCTTCAGCTGTGGTAAGAAGGGCCATTATGCTAGTAATTGTCGAGCCAAGCCAGCGGATAGGAAGTGCTTCAACTGTGGCCAAATGGGACATCACAAGGACAAGTGTCCACAACCCCCTAAGGAAAAGCAAATGGTGAAAGCATACGCCCTTAATGCTATTCCTTCTTCGTCGAATGCCCCAACAGCGGCGGAGAAGGGAAAGAATGTCGTCATTCAAGGTATGCTTTCTGTTTATGATGTTCCTGTTAGAGTTTTGTTTGATACCGGAGCTTCCAGTTCTTTCGTATCTAGTGACCTGGTAGATAGGTTGGGATTGGAGCCCGAGATTGTCGATAGACCTTTAGTAGTGACGAACCCGATTGGCGGTTCGACTAGCCTTAGCATGATTTGTCGTAATGTGGTCTTATCGAGTCATGGATGCATGTTTGTTTGTGATTGCTTTGTTTTGGGCTTTACTGGGTTTGGCATTATTTTGGGAGTAGATTGGCTCAAAAGATACGGGGTGGTGGTAGACTGTGAGGGCTTGTTGGTGACAGCTAGAGCGGATGATGGGCGGAGGATAGTGTTTGGTGGTCTACCCAGTAAGGGGGTATTGGCTAGTTTTCTAAACTCCCTCGACATTCCGCATAGTGAGTTGTCAGGTTTGCCCGTGGTTGGCCAGTATCCGGATGTTTTCGAGGAAGTGACCGGACTTCCACCACACCAAGAGATTGAGTTTCGTATTGATTTGGTAAAGGATGCCAGACCTATAGTGATGCCACTTCGTCGTATGGCACCAAGAGAGCAGCGAGAGCTCGAGGTGCAAGTTAGCGATCTTTTGAAGAAGGGATTTATCAGAAGGAGTATTTCTGAATGGGGAGCACCAGTTGTGTTTGCTACCAAGGCGGATGGTTCCCTTCGTTTGTGTGTAGACTACCGCGAGTTGAATAAAGTGACGAGGAAGAACAAGTATCCTCTACCGCGGATAGATGATTTGTTCGATCAGTTGAGTGGCGCGAGAATATTTTCTCAGTTGGATCTCGCGACAGGTTTTCATCAGCTTAGAGTGGAAGCTGAGAGTATAGCTAGAACGGCATTTCGGACGCCGTCTGGATTTTATGAGTGGTTGGTCATGCCATTCGGGCTGACCAATGCCCCAGCATATTTTGTGGATCTTATGAATAGGGTATTCATAGATCAGTTGAATAAGTTTGTCCTTGTGTTCGTTGATGATATTTTGGTCTATTCGAGGACAGAGGAAGAACACAAGGAACATTTAAGAATAGTGATGGAGGTGTTGAGAAAACACCAATTGAAAGCAAAGTTTTCGAAGTGTCACTTCTGGAAGAGGGAAGTGAGGTTCTTGGGCCATGTTGTATCAGAGAATGGTATTGCCGTGGACCCGGCAAAGGTGGCTACGGTACAGGATTGGCCTACGCCCAAGAATGCAACAGATGTAAGAAGTTTCTTGGGGCTAGCGAGATATTATCGTAAGTTTATCCAAGGTTTCTCCAAGATAGCAGCACCATTGACCCAGTTGACCAAGAAGAATCAAGCTTTTGTCTGAGATGAAAGGTGCGAGAATGCATTCAAAAGTCTAAAGGACAAGTTGACAAGCGCACCAGTGTTAGTCATTCCTAAGGGGGATGAAGAGATGACGGTATACACGGATGCCTGTGGTACCGGACTGGGTGCTGTATTGATGCAAGGCGGTAGGGTTGTAGCTTACGCAAGTCGGCAATTGAAACCGCACGAGAGAAGATACCCTACCCATGATTTAGAGTTGGCAGCAATCGTGTTCGCGTTAAAGATGTGGAGACACTATCTCTTGGGAGAAAGATTTGAGCTGTTTACAGATCATAAGTCGTTAAAGTATCTCTTCTCTCAGAAAGATCTGAATCTCCGTCAGCAGAGATGGTTAGAGTTCTTAGCTTCCTATGATTTTGACATCGCATACACACCAGGAAAGGGCAATGCGGTGGCTGATGCATTGAGTAGAAGACATGCCAGCTTAGGGGCTATGTTCCTTGAATGGAAGCAACTGGAGTTTATCGCGGGGTTTGATTTCAGACCAAAGTGCGAATTGGATCCAGAAATGTTAGCAAGTTTGACGATCAGACCCACTTTGATTGAGCGGATCGGCTCTAGTCAGAGGGACGATCCTAACCTATTGGAAATCATCTCCAAGTTAGAGATGGGTATCGATGAGGAGATGAACAAGTATGGGCTTGATCGAGATGGATGGCTTAGAAAGAATGGAAAGCTTGTTGTACCCAATGTCAATGGATTGAGAGATGAAGTGCTTAAAGAATGTCATCACTCAAAGTTGACTATACATCCCGGTGGTAATAAAATGTATAGAGACATGAAACAGACTTACTACTGGGAAGGAATGAAAAGAGACGTTGGGAAGTTTATATCCAAATGCATGAATTGCCAGCTAGTTAAACCCGAGCAAAAGAAGCCTAGTGGTTTGTTACAGCCCTTAGAAATTCCCGAATGGAAATGGGAGCAAGTCTCAATGGATTTCATCGATGGTTTACCAAGGACTAGATCGGGATATGACAACATTTGGGTAATTGTAGATCGACTGACTAAAAGTGCAAGGTTTATACCAGTCAAATCGACCAGAACGGCAGCTAAGTTAGCAGAATTGTATATGAAGTGGGTAGTGAGACTTCATGGAGTACCTAAAAGCATTGTGAGCGACCGAGACCCGTTGTTCACTAGTGGGTTTTGGAGGAGCTTACAAGAGGCTCTAGGGTCAGAGTTACATCTCAGTACCGCATATCATCCTCAGACCGACGGTCAGACGGAGAGGGTGAACCGTATTTTGGAAGATCTCTTGAGAGCATGTATATTGGATTTTGGTGGATCATGGGATGACCATTTGCATCTAGTAGAGTTTGCATATAATAATAGCTACCAATCCAGTATCGGTATGGCTCCGTTTGAAGTTTTGTACGGAAGACCATGCAACTCACCATCATGTTGGATAGAGACTGGCGAGAAGTTTATGCTTGGACCAGATGTGGTGAGGGAAACTTCAGATAAAATCAAGACCATTCAACAACGAATGAAGGCTGCCCAAGATAGGCAGAAGAGTTATGCCGATAAAAGGAGAAGAGACTTAAAATTCTCCGTTGGCGACTTGTTGTTTGTCAAGATTTCTCCGTTGAAGAGCATAATACGATTTGGCAGGAGAGGCAAGTTGGCACCAAGATTTGTTGGCCCATTCCCTGTTCTTGAGCTAGTCGGGAATTTGGCATATAGAATTGACTTACCAGAGAAGATGGTGGGAGTTCACAACGTATTTCATGTTTCCCAACTAAGGAAGTTCGTTCACGACTCAGATATGACTATTTCACCTGAGCAGTTAGAGGACTTCGAAGTAGAACCCGAGGCGGTTGGGAACCGCAAGCCGGCCCGTATTGTCGAGCACGACATGAAGCAACTTCGAAGGAAGGCGGTGAAGCTAGTCAAGGTACAGTGGAGCGAGGACGAGAGTGATTGTACTTGGGAGACAGAGGAGGACATTAGGAAGACACACCCAGAACTCTTTGCCTGGTAAGATTTTGACTTTGATTTAGTTTTCCGCATGCTAGGATAGGCTTGTTTGCTTGTTTTGTATGTTTTATTGTTGTATGTGGTTGTTAGGCATGCGGGATCCTTTGTATGTTTTGGGTTAAGGAATTTCGGGGGCGAAATTTCTTAAGGGGGGAAGAGTGTAACGACCCGCATTCTACGCATCATAGGATCGTAGAATATTTATTTCTGTCACATACGAAGTCGTATGGTCGTGTAACTTTGGGAGACGACTATTGGGGTCATTTCCCATGAGTATGATTTTTCCCGATTTTTAAATGACCATTTTACCCCTAGTTGGCACTGTTTTGGCCATAACTTTTGACTGGAAAGAAATTTTGACCTGAAACCACTTCCATTAGCTCCGGATGATGGTTTCTCTTTCCGTAGAGTGGTCACATTAGTCAAACGGACTCACCGTTTGGGAGATATGGCTGAAACAAGTTTCAGATGGTGAAAAACAGCTTAATTGGGCTTAACCGGGTGATTAGCAGCTAGGCCCACAGGGGAATTTCGGGTTTAGAGGTATAGGAAGACTGATTAGGGTTAGGTTATCACTTTCATTTCAGTTTTGAGCCGCCACAAACCTTCTTGAGACCTTAGTAATGGCTTCCATCCTCTAAAACCACTCCAAAACACATTTTTAGTGAAGATTAAGCCTAAACTACATCAAAGCAAGGCCAAATAGCAACAAAGCAAGGTTGGAGCTGCTGCTATACATAGGAATTCGACCCAAACAGAGAGTATTTCAGATTTGGTGTTTCATTTGTGGCCAAGGTGAGTGATTTGCATAGTTTTTGCACTAATTACGGTGATTAAGGGTAATTAGTGAAGATTAGCGAATTTATACGTAAATAAATTCTGGAAAAATTCTTAAAATTCTAAAATAATGTTTTAAGGCTCTTTTAGAAATTTGGGTTAATTTCGATATGTTTTGCTAATCGTATGCTTAAACATGATTAAGAGGGATTATAGGAAAATGTGAGGTTTTAGCCACTTTTGATCCATTTTGGTTCATTTGAATTGTTGTTAGGTGTTTGTGGTTGTTCTTACATGTTGTTATGACTATTTGACATGAATTGTGATTGATTAGAATAGTTAGATTTGTCAAAAACGTCGTCGAACGGCGTAAACAAGTTGCTGGAAAAGTTGCAGAAAGTTGTGCAGGGCTTCGGATCGGATCGGATGGGGGCTCGGATCGGATATGTGAACTGGGCAAGAAATCCGACCCGAACCGGAGTTTGGCACATAGGAGGCTTGGCGAGAAGGAAGGCCGTTTTCTTAGAGTTGGAGTGGACAAGGGGATCGGATCGGAAGAATAATTGGAGGCCAGATCGGATCGACTTGGAGACGTAGGGCTCGGATCGGAAGTAAACATTTGGGAGAATTAGCAAGAGGGAAGGCCACGCAGATCAGATGGCAAGGAGGGATCGGATCGGAATACGTGAGGAAATGAGCCAGCGGATCGGAGCACAAGAAGGAAGGACACCTGACCCAACCCGAAGTGGAGTACCCGACCCGAACCGAATGGAAAGATGGCAAGGAAGGAGGACCGACCCGAACCGATGAAGGTGATGACTCCCGACCCGAACCGATGAAGGTGATGACTACCGAACCGAACCGAATTCTAAGACTGTTAATGCGTGACAACTCTTCTGAAGACCCACTCCAATTCGACCAAACCCGAGATGCAAAGGAAGTCCAAATGAGAAGTTAGAGCTTAAGATTCATATGGGAATCAACGAGTTCGCTTCATGGTTGGGCTTTGCTGCGGGACGCGTGCCAAGGAGTTATCGACGTCTATAGCTTTGGACCACTATGGTAGGAGGTGCGAAGGCGGATTCAGGGCCATTATGGCATCGGTAGAACCAAGGGCTACGACCAATGAAGTGGGTCATTGAAATGTTTGGTCATGACTCCAAGTGTTTGGCTTGGTCACAGTAGGGTTTCTACAGGTCGGGATTCGTCGTTACCTCAGTTTGTCTAGTGTTCCAAAGTGGTAGATGTCGTACGCTTTACGCACTGAGTGAGAGATGTGAGGATGGTTGCTATGGATGATTTGTTTGCTATCATTGTGACATGCACACCCCACCCCCGTATTCTTACACTATTTATTATGGCACCTTGGAGTATTGTACGGTATGTGGTACTAACTCTTTGGTTGCAGGTCCAGGTTCAGGTATGGTTTAGTATACCTGTTATTACTCTGTTTAGATGCTTATCGCTCATACCAGGCTTTATGTCTGACCCAGAGTTTTATGTCTCTTCTTATTACTCTGGGTGCTCACACGAGCAGACTAGAGACAGGTTAGCTGGTGATGCACGGGTAGATGATCCGGAGACGAGCAGGAGGCTTCCACGTAATATATATAGTATTCTCCCTGCGTTGTTGAAGATCACTGCTTGGGCATTGGTGGTGCATCTTCTACTTTAGTTTTCCTTTGTTAGAGACAGTAAATTTGGAAAGTTGTAATAAGCTGTATTTGGATTTCCGCTGCTCTGATGTTGACATTGATTATTAGTTATCAGCTTATGCACTGTCTCACCTGTTTTATGTCAAGTATGTTATTATTATATTTTATTCCATGCGCTGTGAGACATTCTACAGGTTCCTTGATTAGTTCATTCTCTTCTTTCTTTTCTCATGACGACCGTCCCGTGCTAGTTGGGCATGTGTACAGCGCACTTCCGGAGGAAATGCAGGCTGGTGCGGGGCGGGCCGTCACATGTTCACTGTAGCTTTGCCCCTGACCACTTATTTTTAGCCACTGTCTTGTACAATTTTTAGTTTGCATTTGTTCTTGGTTAATTTTTTTTAATGTGCACTGAGTCGAGAAGGTCCTTGTTTCTACTCCTCAGATGCATACTGATTGGCGTGGCAGTGCACATGTGTATATCTATACACGTGTGTATATGCAGCCATCAGACAATTTTCTGTCCCTGCATATCAGACAAAGTCTAGAAAAAAACGATGAGAAACGCATCGCAAATCTGAGGCAAATAAAATTTAAAAATAAATTTTTATTTGCTTTCATTTAATTTATTTTTGTTGCAGTCTACTGTGTGTGTTCTTCTGTATGTGACAGGTATGAAGATGGAGTCTGGACTGACTGAAAGCTGTGAAGACCGAACTGACAGAAGATAGAGAATGCAGAGTGTATATGAGTCGGTGAATATGAGTCAATATGAAACTGCATGTCTATATGAATTGTATAGAGATGTAAATAAGTGTTTGAATGAATAGTAGCGAGGAGGTGATGTACAAAAAATAGAAATTTGTACTGATATTTGTAATAAACAAATTTGGTTGGAATAAAATATTATTTTATTGTGTTCAAACAAATTTGTCTATCGAATTCAATTTATTTACAAGTACATATTCCTGTATGAGTTTAAATAGTGGAGTTATAAATTGTTGTACTGTTTGAATGTTTGAAATATAATATTTAATTTAAATAAAATACTGTATGAATATATGAATGTTTGTACAGTCGTATTCTATTTAAATGTAAATATTATATTCCTGTCTGTGATGTATATATAGAACAGTACGATAACAAACACATTCAAAATATTTATTTGCTTGTTATTATCAAACAAAAATCATATAATTGTGTATACAACACTGTTATATACAACACGACCTAGTTCGGAGTACTCGTTTGATACCTAGATGGGTTACTGACTGAAACGAGTCCCCTACGCAAGATGATGCAAACTCCCCCTAGGCTTGCATCCCGGCTACTAGGATTTTAACTAGTCATGCCTAACAGTCCAACATGTAAAACACGTTAAGTTGTCGGGCCTATATATGTAAATATTACCCCAGCGCCACAAGATTTACTTAACCCTCACTGATCCAAGCAAGTTTACTTAACAAAGTTGCATAATCCTAAAGTAAAAAATAGGTTAAGTTTATGGGCTTATATATATAAATATTACCCACCACCACAAGATTTACTTAACCCACCCACTGTTTTAACCAAGTTTACTTAACCCCTATTCAAGTTAACATGTTCATACAATCCTTATGGATTCATCTAGGTTAAGTATTCCAATTCGTTATCAAGTCCATTTATGGTTACAATGGGCTAGACCTCCCACATTAGGCCTATAACTTGTGGATGCTGGATTTGCCGATCGGGTCTAGGCAGACTTCTTCCACAAGTTGGGACTATCCTCGTATCTTAGCTCGTCTCGTATTTGTGCACTTAGACCCCTCACATTAGATTCAACATTTGCGGCTGCTGGATATGCCGGTCGGGTCCGGGCAGACTTCTACCACAAATGCAATCTAACCTCGTATCATAAGTGCCATTACAGTTTTCTAATTACCGTAATCCTAGGCATTTTAATTATTAACTAATTAATTATACCTATGTCTTTATAGATGTTCATGCCTATTTACCCAATTATATTCATAATGGATTATATGTCCAAATTCATACTTGTCATTCAAGTTATGCCAATTCTAACGTTTTCCTCTGTTCCCAAACTAACGCATTCGCATATTTTTGGCGTTATGTCTAGGCTAGAAAGTAGCCTAGACGTAAACAATAAAAGGGAAAGATGACAATGGTGATTATTTTAACAAAAGTGACATGAAAATGTAATTGGCATAGTGATAAGGTGGACATATAAAAATAGATCTAGTGAGCGAGTGATAATAAAACTAGATCTAACGTACCAAGGATGTCATAATAGCATGAATAAAAAAGGATTCATATTTCCAATTAATGATATATCTAAATTAATCACGACATGATAGGTAAAGTTTAAGATCCACAAATGAGACATGATAAATTAACCACAAGAGAATTAGATCTGTAAAGGTAGATCTAGCATGACATGATAAATTAACCACAAACGAATTAGATCTACAAAGGTAGATCTAGTATGACATGATAAATTAACCACAAGCAAATTAGATCTAAAAAGATCTAGCATGATATTATAAATTAACCACAAGCGAACAAGATCTATAAAGGTAGATCTTGTCTGACATGATAAATTAACCACAAGCTAATTAGATCTAAAAAGGTAGATCTAGCATGACAATAATTTAAGATCCACAATTGTGACATGACAAATTAACCACAAACGAATTAGATCTAAAAAGGTAGATCTAGCATGACATGATAAATTAACCACAAGCAAATTATATCTAAAAAGGTAGATCTAGCATGATAATAATTTAAAATCCACAATTGTGACATGACAAATTAACCACAAGCGAATTAGACTAAAAAGGTAGACCTAGCATGACATGATAAATTAACCACAAGCAAATTAGATCTAAAAAGGTAGATCTAACATGATACTAATTTAAGATCCACAACCGTGGCATCACAAATTAACCACAAGAGAATTAGATCTAAAAAGATCTTGCATGACATGATAAATTAACCACAAGCAAATTAGATTTAAAAAGGTAGATCTGGCATAATAATAATTTAAGATCCACAATTGTGACATGACAATCAACCACAAGCGAATTAGATCTAAAAAGATCTTGCATGATAATATTTAAGATCCACATCATAGTTATGTCATAGATCAAAAGTCCCAATAGATCGGATATGATAAAGATTTAGATCCAAGTCATAGAATATTATAAATTCACAAATTATGATAGATCCAATGTTATTCAATCACAAGCATATATCCAAATCACAGTCATATCGCGTTTACTTTTAATCATTTAAATCTAAAAGTAACTACTCACTGTGTTTGGATTTTAGAAGATAGAAAAGAAATTATTGGTGTTGAATCTCAGATCTATAGTTGAAACGCTTGAATCTGTTTTTTTAACTTGATTTTGGAGAAGAATAGGCTATTTAATCAAAGTTACAGCAGAGCCTCGCCGCCACCATTATTTTTCCAATGAATAAAACCTAGGTTTAGAGTCCTTTATATAGCCGTTGCACCCTTAATCTGGACACTGTGTGCGTCTAAAAACATTCAGCCAATTCGACCTAGGGGTCGACCCATAGGTTGACCCATACTCCCTGAGTCGACCCTAGTGTCGACCCAGCGGGACTGGGTATATACCCCAAAAGGGTCGGTTTGGCGTTTTGGCTTCCCGCTTTGTTGTTTTGCATTTTTTTGAATATTTATATATTTAATATGTATAAATATTTCTCATATGTATACAAACTTCAAGGCTTAATAACTTCGTCATACGGTGTTCGTTTTACGCAAACCAAATGTCTACCTTGACCAAAATTTCGAGACGAACGTAATGGTACGGTATGTTTTACTTAATTCGCAGTCTTTAATTAAGTTATCACATTATATTCATTATATAATGTAGTTAAAATGTCTAAAATTTTCGGGGTGTTACACTATACTTGTCGTTATTCACCTATTTATTTCTAGAAACCTAATTACCGTTGATTCATGTTTTTGACAGAAACATGAATTAGATCTCCATTAATCTGTTTGGTTATTAATTCATGTTAATCTAGTTTATGTCATTGCTCCCTAATTGCTTTCTTTTATCATTAAAAACTCTCTTTTTGTTTATTTTCTGTTATTTTCAAACAATCAAAATTTTGGAATAACATGTTGGATTTATTAATTTAAATAATTTTTGGTCCTAGAGTTCGACACCCTTCACAACAAGCCTTGTTGTTTAGGAAAGCCGAACGAATTAAACAATTGTTTATAGTTGTTAATTTGTTCGCAAACAAATTTTGGCGTCGTTGCCGGGGTTCAAAATAATTTTTATTAGTAAATCTTTTGAGTCATATTTTTATTTTCTTATTTTTCTATTAAAAAAACACAATTTTTTTTCTTTTATTCTTTTTTTTCTTGCTAGTTGATTTCTTATTTGATCATTGATACCATAATGTATAAGACAAGAGAAAAAATGTCATATTTTTTAATTTCTTGCCATTTTTCTTTATTTCTTTCCGCTTTTCAATATCTTCTCCAATTTCTACCATCTCTTTTTCCAAATTTTTTTTTAATTACTTTCCTTTTCTTAAAAAAAATAAAAATAGACAAATATCTCCTTTCAAATTTTCTTTACAATTTGTCTCCTTCCTTTTCAAATTTCTTTCCAATTTCTCATATTTCTTCTTTTACAATTAAAAAAAACAATTCCTTTATCTATTTCTTTCTATTTTTTTTCAATCCCTTTACACTCCTTCCTTCTATATACAATTTATTTCCAAAAAAAAATCCCTTGTATTTTGTCATTTTTTGTTTCTTTCCTTTTATCTGTTTTACTGCGATCTTCTTTTCTTGTCGGTTTTTCTCAAATCTCTTTCCTTTTGTCATTTTTTTTCTTTTCATTTGTTTCTTTCCTATTCTTTCTTATACAAAAAAAAGAAAACTAAATCATAAAAAGATTCTTCTTTTGCAACTTTTTTTAGACTGATTTCTTGCCTTCTGTTTATCCTTTAGTACCACATACATCATCTACAAATTCCATAACCTTCCTCTTGCCCCCAACAACCACAATATAATCCTCACATACACGCAATCAACTCCTTTACACCCTCCTTTACACACAATACACTACAACTGCTTAACTCATATTCATTCCACCTTCCACTACACAAACCCTGCTTCACCATCTTGCTGCAACTCGTAGCATAATACAATGCCTTGCTCATCGCTAACCATCTCACCCCATCATTGCAAAAGAACCTCTTCCATCAATCTTACTCCTTCGACACAACTTGCACCTCAAACTACTCACTGACTTCAACTATATTTCATTTACACCATATCCACGTCTTCTGTTTTTCATTCTGTTCACTGACCTCACTTCTGCTCATCAACACTCTCTCCTGCCCTTCCGGCCTTCCCAACTGTCATACCAACAACATTGCCATTTTCTTCACCATCCATACATACACAGATCAACAACCAGCCGCAAACCAACTTCAATACCGCAACAAGCCAATACAGTTCTCCTAAATGAACTAAACTTTAAACACCTACTCCTACTCCACAAACCAAAATAGCGCCCCATCTCCTATACAAACATACCAACTTCTGAACGTATGCTTCTTTAATATTATCCAACACTCCAACAAAAACATCACTTCATCTCTTCAACCACCTTAAAACTGTCGCTTCACCTGCATCAATTCCACTTCAACCACATCCTTAAGTCTCTACATCAACCATGCATACACTCAAATCAACCTTCATAAGCCCTAAATCTCCACTGCCAACAGTTATCCCAAGAGAAAAAACACCTCATCGCTCAAAGCTATTTTAATCCGTCCAGCTTCTCAATGCTCAAAACCTCACTACACGAATCCATTAATCTTAAAACCAAAACTATCCTCATAACGCAGTAACCACACGTTCTGTCATATTCATCACAAACCTGGTTTGTTCAGTCTTCTACCCATCATCACTCTAACAGCTCTGCAAAAACCAAGTTCAACGTTACTCAGTCCTTCAAACCGCTCGCCTCCCAATCAATAGCCAAAACCATAGCTTTGAACTCCGAACACAGTCCTCTCTTCCATCACCAAATTCATGCACGTAAGTCATGATTTAAGTTTTCCTCTTATCTTAATTTTTTTTAGAAACAATTGAATTTGGACGGCAAGGATTTTAATTTGAGATTTCTTTTCTCTCTTGTTGATTTTGATCTGAGAACAGAAAAAAAGGAGGCAGTGTGACTTAATTTGGAACAAAAGGGTTCTAGAGAACTTATAAACATAGTTTAGGGTTTGGCTCTTGACCTTTTTGGTGATTTGTCCTAGCTAAGCGCGTGGCTTGTTTTGAGTGCACGCTAGTTTTTTTTAGAAGCTTGGTCCTTTTGATTATTATTTTATTTTTAGATTAGCTTTTTTTAAAGTTTATTCAGTTTTAGTTTAAATTTTTTTTTCTTCAAATATAGTTTTTCTTAAGTCCCTTTCCTTCTTTTGTCTATTTTATTTGCTTCCAAAAAAAAAATCCAAGGCTAAAGAGAACAAAGTTCGAGCAACAAACAAGGAAATCATAGGTCAAGAAAATTGTTGAATTATTAGAGCAGTTGCACACCAAGTGGGGTGTGAACGCGCTAGCGCTACTCAGTTGCACTGGATGTACTGCCGATCTAAGTGAGAATTTTCTAAACTCTACAGATGCTCTGCTGCTGCTTGAAAAATATATAAATTGCTTGTAAAAAATTTCTGCAGGGGAGGTGGCTTTCTTATAAAATTTTATTTCTGCAATTTATTATTCTATGACTATCTATGATGGATTTTTTTGCCTGTTGATGTGTGGTTGAAAAATTTAAAACAAACGCTGGGAAAACTGGGTAGTTTATTTTTGAAATAAATTATTTTTGAAATCAAATCAAGGACTCCCCAAAGCTCATAGGACAAAATATTCATTATATTGACAACTAGTATTGATACTCTCTATGGTGTCTAAGGAACGGTGGAGTCTAGAACTGAAACAGATTCTTAAACCTTCAGTCTTGTTTCTATGGTGATTCGTGGCACACTGATAACCCCTGTCCGAACCTGGCCTAGACTTGTATTCATATAATCTAAAGTTGTTAATTTTAACATATGTTTTAATAGCTTCTTTAGAGCCACAAGTTTTGAAACTGATTTTTCAACAAAAAAAACTATGTTCTTCTAGTCATGCGCGCTTGCCCTATGTACAACCAAAATTGCTATTCTTTTCAAAATTTAAATGATTGTGGTTACAATTTAAATTAGAATGAATTTCAAGCTGAAAATGTTTTGATTGAGGAGAATTTATTTAAGGTGAGTCGACTGTTAGCCCAAATAACTAAGCAAAGAGATGAAAATCAAAACAATTTCAACACAGTTTTCAACGATCAAAACGAAAGTGATTTTCATAATTCAAGTAGGGATATAAGTTTGGTTATCGAATATGAAAAATGTATTGCGAACAAGCTAAATTTCTGACAATGTTGGTGGTGGAAAATAAATAATGGACAACTTCTAAGAGATAGGTGGATGAATTTTTAAGGTCAACCAGTGAGGAACACATAGGAACGACGAATCTAAAAACCAACATTTTTAAGTCTAATGTGTCTACCAATTTTCTTGAAGAAAGCATGAGTGAAATTGATCAATTATTGCATGAGATTTGGATTTCTCGCAAGGAAATCAAGGAATGGGCGCGAGCTTTAGATGAAAAACAAGATTTAGAAAATAAAAAAATCAAAAACATGCATCTCATTCAACAACTGGCTCAATACACTATAGAACTTTGGCAAAATCTAAAAAATTAATTACTGGAAGGAACTCATGACGTTGATGAATTTGAGGATTTCATGAAACTTGGCTTGACTTACATCGAAGAACTAGCTCAGAAATAACACATAGCAAATTAAGGTGCATTGAAATGCATATGGTATTTCATCAAATTTCTCTTCTTCAAACTGAAGTTACAAACTTGTACAATAACTTTAAATCCCAATATAATGACAAACAAGTTTCTGCCAACGTTTCTTTTAAAAACAATAATCAGTCAGTAACTTCGTCACAACATTACATAATGATTATTGATGATTCTAACGAGATGACTGTTGATGAAAATGAAAATTTTGAAAAATCTCTGGAGCAAAACTCTGATTTCTATGAAATTAAAATTCAAACTCGAACTGACGCTTTTGCTGAAAATTTAACTCTTACTGGAAATCGAAAATTTTCAACTAATAACTTTTGAAATTGATGAAAATCTTACTGAAGTTGTTGAAATCTCTGTAATTTATTTGAAGTTAAATTCTCTTGAAAATGAAGACGTCAATCTTCAATTTGATCTTCCTCTCTTAGATTCTGAAAATTTTGGAACTTTAGATTGTTAATTTGAAAGAAATGACGAAGTTAGCAACAATTGTTTAGGTGAGGACGACTTTGATGAGCGAAAACTTCTTGAATTGATTGACAATAATGTTGTTCGGTATGAAACTGAAAATAAAATATTTGAAAACTTTGAAATTCTCGAGGTTGAAAGCAACGAAACTGCTGAAGGTGATCTTAAATACAAAGACGATTTTTCTGAAACAGTTGAAACTCCTTGCGACTTGATCTTTTCAACTGAACCTCACTGTGATCACTTTTTTTTTCAATGATAAATTTCTGCAGTATATGAATTCTTTCTGGAATAACACTCTTTTTGAGAAAATACGATTTTGAAATTTACTGAAAATTCATTTGTTTGGTTTTGACTTTAGGTTTACGAATGAACCTTTAGTTAACAAAATTTCAATTATCAAAGAAAAACCGAACAATATTTCTCAAAACAAGTGTGGGGTTGAGAGTGATGCACGTGTCTCTTAATTTATACGTCATCTGAAAAAAATCAAATTTTGTTTTTGAAACTTTTACTGAACCCAAGATCGATGACCTCTCTTTAGTTGCTACGGAAATTCAATTCAATTTTAGGATCAATTGTAAGCTCAAAATTTTAAAATTAGCAACTCAAACTTTTGAAAAAACCAAATTTTCTTTTCGAAATCTGACACGTAATATAAAATCCTTTATGATTTGGTTCTCTATGCTTAAGCTGTGTCTCACAATCTTAATGAGGCTGATCCATTGGTCCATTGAGGAGCGGTTCATCCATTCGATGACTGCTTATTTTTTGCACGTGTACCCGGTAAGTTGTGCTAACCCTCTTATGTTATTTCCCTTTCACTAAGATATTTCTGATTAACAACCGTGAGGGCACAATCACACTCAAGTATTGAGGGGGGGAGGGGTGGATATACATTACATCAGCAATCAAATTTTATGAACTAGGTCATTCATTGAACAATGACTAACTTAAATTCATAAATAACACCTTGATTCTTGTTTGATAAGTTGAATTGTTGGGTGATGGGAACGAACATTATTTATTCATTGAATCATATTGTGTCTTTTTAAGGTGCTAGCTTGAGACTATGCAGATGTTAGTCGTGTTCTAGAGTAAGCGTGTCAATCCTTGTTATACATGTTAGAATGTGCAAGTAAAAATAATCAGAAAAAAAATCATAAGACAAAAATGATTTTGCACCTACAATTGTTGGATTTTTTGAGTTCGTTTTCATGCATAATATTTTTTTTTTCCACTCAAATTTTCAAAATCATAAGTTCTAAAATCCACTTGGCCCAATTAAGGAGAAATGACTCATTGTAGCGTTCTTCTTCGATACCCCACATTATTTAAACCCAAGTTTTAGTCGAATTACATCCGTGTTTCGACAAGTTTTTCTTATATTGGTATACTTAAGAACCTTGTACTGATTTATTTTCAAAGGTTCAAAAACGTCACTTTTTATACCAATATTACACCACCCACTCCGTACTTATTTTAAGGTAGGATAACCGTATACCACAACTTAATTTATATGGGTTATCTATCTTACGAAACTTTGTTTATCTTTCCTTTCAGCTTTTTATATAATATTAATCTGGACTTGTGTGTTGAATTAGGGTTATAGAAGTAAAGTAACTAGGGCATAAAACTTTCCTTTCATGAAGTGCTGGTTATGATTCACTTAGTAAAGGAGAATCAAATGAAATAATACGTATCATTCCATTCCATCTCCACTCATCATTCATGAAAAAAAAAGAAACAAAAAAGAAAAAAATGCATTGAATAGAAAATCTCTCAGAATAAAATAGTCATTCATCATTTTTAACTATAAAGCATTCATTTCCATTCCATCATACCGTACTTGGAAGAGAGGAATGTAGTAGAGTAGAAGAAAGGAAACAAAACGTCCATATGTGCCTTAGTATTACTTTATTTTTGTAGCTTGAAGTTCAACTAATACACTTGCCCTCTCATCAATAATATTTTTAGAACTTACAAAAGTCTCCTTCATTTAAGCATAACTCGCATCCAGTACATTACAGTTACACTGGTGCAAGATTATTCAAAAAAAAAGAAAAAAGAATAAACGATTGGGTGCACATTGTCGATGTGTAGAACTTTGGTTGACACCATGCTCTTAACCTTCAAGACAATTACAGTTTTATCAAGGAATTACGATTCAGCTTGAATTTATTTATTTATTTTTGCACCAATAATTGGATGGACAATTTGGGACTAAACCATTATTATTGAAGTTAGGTAAAGTCCACGGAATGTGAAAGACCATAAATATATTGCTTGATTAATCCGCGTACATAAGATGCTTTGGATTTTGTGGGTAGTATCTGCTGAAAACCCTCACAAGACAACACTCGTCCTACTAGGGACACCTAGAGGTGTAACGGCTTGTAGCGTACGCTAAATGCAATCGTGTTTCCTAAGAAAGTGTGACATATCTTAGTTTAGTTTATTCGAGGACGAATACAAAGATAAGTGTGGGGGTATTTGATATACACATAAATGTGTATATTTTATCCGGTTATTTATCTTATTTTATATTTAAAATAATTGATACTACGCATTTATAGTTGTGTTTTCAGTTTATTTATAATGAATGGATTAATGCACTTAATTATTGAAAAGCTTGAAGAAATGTTGCTGTTCAACCACCTTTTGGCGCATATTTTAATGATTCAATGTCTTTTCATAAAGATAGCTTGTCGCAGATGTTATGGAGTTCCTCTTCATGTTCAAAAAAATTGAAATTGATGCCATTTGATGCCCGCATGCTATGCCAATTGCAAATCCATTCATACTGTGTTCACATTGGCTCATTTGCAAGGCCTCTCACTCTACAACTGCGTTCACACTGGCTTATGTGTTATTTGGGCTAAATCTTTAGTCCTACATTGTGTGATTAGCCAATTAGTCTTTGTCATATCAGCTATAAATACACTTGTATCTTGTCATTTGGAATTACACTGGGTTTTATTCTGTAGCTTTCTCTTAGAATAAAATCATTCTTCTTCCTTTCTCTTTACTTTTTATTGTATTTTATTTATGTTGTTTATTTTCTTTTCTCTTCTTATTTAGCTATGTCTAGCTAGTCTCCTTAAATTAGGGGGTGATGACGCTTAGATTAGATTTAATATGAATCACATAGCCAAAGTGATTAGAACTTCATGTATATAGACCTAGATCTGAACCAAGGATTAGATCTAAAGCTTCATATTCTGTGTCGTTTAGAAGCTATGCTCCTTCATAGGGTATATTCATGTTCGATCTAAGGCTTATCAGATTTAGATCTAACTAACTTTTAGGGTTTTAGAAATAAAATAGTGAATTTATCCTAATAGTCTATGGTTGTTTAAGAGCGTAGCTCCTACATAGGATATACTTGTCTTTATTCACCAATTTGTTTCTAGAAACCTAATTACTGTTGATTCATGTTTGTGACAGAAACATGAATTAGATCTGCATTAATCTGTTTGGTTATTAATTTATGTTATGCTAGTTTATGTCATTGCTCCCTAGTTACTTTCTTTTATCATTAAAAACTTTTTTTTATTTTCTGCTATTTTTAAACAATCAATATTTCGGAATAATTGATTGGATTTATTAATTTAAATAATTTTTGGCCTTAGAGTTCGACACCCTTCACAACAACCCTTTTTGTTTAGGAAAGCCAAACGAATTAAACAACTGTTAATTTGTTCGCAAACACTTGACTAGAATTCTTAAACCACGTCTAGACACCCCAACATAATCAATAACCATAATTAAATTTGCTTAGTACTTCCATCTTAAATTAAATCCAAATTAATACCTTTATCTTTGACACTAGAGTAATTAGAAACTATTTTCCAATAATTCTTAGGGTATATTAATTACTTTACTCAGTCGAAACAATCAATTTGTTTCTGCTGCACACTCTGATAAATTAAGATTATTTACTGATTAGCTTCCATCTAGGGTCAAAACATTCTTTTAGCTTCACAAGAATAATTCAAGAGATAGAATTAAACCCGATGACTCGATAACATAAGTCGGGTATTCGAATTGCATAACACAAAAAGGTATGGTAAGAGAGAACACACATACTCATAGGATTAAGGTTAAACAAATGAACCCTACCCTGAAGTTAAAAGGATATATGGGTTGGTTAAACTCTCATTTGAAGTTCAAAGTATGAGACACTCCAATAATTAGAGCAAGATATCCAAAGAATCATCAATTCAATAACATGTTATAGGATGGCGAGGTCTATTCACGGAGAGACACACAATCCGTAGCAAGGAGGCCTATACGAGAAGTTCTACCCTTGCCAGTGGGCACACACCATCACATCATCTATAAGGAGTGTATAGTCTCCAAAACGTCCCTTTCTTCATAGACCACAATATCAAGAACAACAACTTGGTAAATTCCATAGAAAATCACTAATGGGCCTAATACCTATAGACTTAGAATATAAAATACCCAAACAAAACCGAAAGATAGAGTCACATATTAAACAACAATAAAGTTGTAGTTTAGAGGAATACTACGGAATGTCAAACAAATTTTCCATTCCTAGATGTATTCCATCTATATATCACAATGGAATCAAATAGGGACATAAGTCAAAACAAGGATAAAGAAAAGATAAAGGCCATGGTTAAAGATGATGTGCAAAAATGTATCATATTTGATGTATGGTATCTCGTATTCTATTCTGTATATACTACATTATTTTCTGAAACCATTCTCTGATACCAAGCTGTGACGTCACACAACCGAGACCTTCATTAGTAAAGAGAATTACTAAGTAATCCTGTCTACTAATGCATATAATAGGGCTAGTTAAGGGAGACCATCATAGTAATACCTTAGTTAAGAGCTAAGCATATCAATTATGTCTCGATTTTTTTACTACCTCATAAGTGGTAGAAACGCTTAGTCCCTAACTAATGCACTCTATGGTGGTTTCAAACCGTTTTAGAATATTGTAATATACATCAGATAGAGATCATCAGTCATAGAACAACAAACCCAGATCAGAGTGTGTGTGTGTCTATATATAAGTACATACGTCACCATACATCTCTTTAATAATACATTATACATAAGTAGCAAGGACCTATGCAGTTAATGCCCCGCTATTACTCCGCTATAAATATAATTAAAATAAATGAAATAACGAAGCTGTAGATCGTATTTTGAAACCGCGATTTCAAATGATTGTACCAGGAGATCCGCCATCGGATTTTCCCGAAACCGAAACCGTTGGGTTCGCTTTGGAAATATCTTTCCAACGATACCAATTTTGCAAAGATCCAACGATTAGATTGTCAGGAATGTTTAATTCAAATCTGAATGAAAACAACACCAGAATGGATTATATATATATATAATTAAAATAAATTGAATAACGATGTTGTAGTTCGTATTTTGAGATCGTAACTTCAAATGATTGTACCGGGAGATCCGACCGTTGGATTTTCCCAAAACTAGAATCGTTGGGTCCGCTTTGAAAAGATCTTTCCAATGATATAAAATATGTAAATTTCCAACGGTTAGATTTTCAGATATGTGTAAATCAAATTTGGAGAAAAACAGCGCCATGGCCGCGTTATGTCCTAAAGCGTCGTTTGAATAAATTGGATATACCTAAATAAATAAAAATAGCGATAAATCGTTATAAAATATTATAAATGTTATGGAATGGAAATAAACTGAATTTACTCGGTTTATAGGATATTTGATGGTTGAATGTGTTTGACGTGAAAATTACATTAATGAACTGAATTATGATGTCAAATAATTTAACCATGGAAATGAATTGATTTATAATTCTAAATATACGTGAATTATTTGAAAAGGCGGAGTTAATTTTCATTTCAAATAATTGATCGACGGTTAGAAGTTGAAGATATGAAGACGGTGCAAGACCGAGGATCTTCACATCGAATGGATGGCAACTGATGCCTTTGATGGGAGTTGCTGCCCTGAAGGGGTTACAGTGGTGGTCGTCTGGACGTACTTGTTGATCGTTTGGATGTGCGAGGGCCTCTCTCCTATATTGGACATACAGGAGAGGAATAAGGTACCTCCGGTTTCGTTCAGACCCAGAACGGACTTGTAAATGGATGTGTGTCTGACGTTGTAGATTGACAACATGGCATGCAGAGATGTTGTGATCAAGGCTTTTGTTGAAAAGCAGAGCCTTGTGGTTGATGATCAAAGCAGGGCTTTAAATAGCTAGCTTTGTGTTTAGCATTGATTCGCGAGCCTCACATCCTGGTATGGAATAGAAACAGGAGAGAACATCAGGGAGGACATGCGTTTCTTTCCAGCTAGGAGTGGTGTTTTGGGTTTTACACGCCCGGACATTTTACTTATGTGGATGATGGATTGCGAGGCGCCTCAGTTATATCGGTCGTTACGGTACCGATGGTTTGGTCGGTATATGACCAGTTGACGCCCTATAGAGCGGGGAAACGCAGTGTTCAGGCATTTTAATCCACTCCGTATGGACCGACCCTAACGATCCAAGGTGAAGTTGTGGCTGTTCCTGAGACACGGGCTAGAGTGTCTCAAAGCGGTAAGGACAATCCCTTGCCTTGGTTCATGACGGAAATCCAATTTCCAAATACGACATCGTGCGGTTTTGATTGTATACCTATATATGGCGACATAGTGGTATGGGGCATTTATGCCGTCTATGATTGGTACTTATGATTGAAATTGTTTTTGAAACATATAAACACTAGTAATAATATCAAATGCTTTTGTTTTATTCGTATCAAGCATATTTTGGCCATTATAAGGTAAAACTCTATCCTCCGGTTTGCGTTCCATTGTGTGATGGGAACTGAGTCTTATAATGGCTTCATTTTTATAAAAAAGCATTGCGATGTTTAAATGATTTACTTGTTTTAAGCACTGGAAATCCAATGAAGTAAATCCGTTCCGCGTTAGCGGCGTGGTCTGTGATTGGCCTTATTATAAAAATAAGTTAAGTAGATTTCTCATACCAGTCCCATGACCGACTCGTAGTTTGTTTCACTTGCAAACTCGGGTGCCCTATTTTCTACATGGCAGCCTTGTATTCAGGTTTTAGCAGGATCTTTCTTGATAGCTATGGAGCTGAAGATGGATTCCATCATTTCTTTCTTTTTATGTTGTTCAGCTCCTGTTGTACATATTTGTTTTGATTCCACTGTAGACATTTAATGTAAAGCTGAAACTGTATTATGTACTAAGTATGATCTCGTATACTGTGTAACTCCGATGATTATGTTTATCCAGTGTATTCTGTTGTACATTATCTAGTGTATTTATATATTTCAGTTCCGCTGTTATTTTCTTATGTGTTATATTCCAAAGATTACCCTTTCCACCGTGGAATGGGGGTTTGGGGACATCACAATGTGGTAACAAAGCTTTGGTTAAGCTTAGTTCTGGAATATAACATATTAACGAACTCGTTAGAAATAGAATCAGTAGTATTCTATGATGAATAACTCATTTCAGATAGGATCAGTACTATCCTAGAATGAGTGTAGCAGAATGAAATACACCCTGATAGACGCATATACATTTAAATATATGTCTCTATGCTTTAAAATAACTTTTCTGTTAGCCTAACACTTTGTCTGCTATTTGTAGACATAGAAAATGAGTGGCAGAAACAGAAGAAATAATCCTATGGTTCAACCACCTAATGAGCCAGTTGTGCTTCCACAGTTAGGATCAGATATAGAAGCTCTATTAAAGAGATATCGAAATCTGGGTGGAGTACCGTTCTCGGGCAATGAGTCCATTATTCAAACTCAAGCATGGATGCGCTCTGTTGAGAGAATTTTTGAAGGTTTCAAGCTGCGAGATGATCAGAAAAGATTACTGGCATCTTGGGCACTCAAAGACGAAGCTTTAATTTGGTGGGAAATCGTTATTAAAGATAATCCAAAAGGTAATATTACTTGGGATAGATTTAAAGAAATTTTTAATGAAAGATTTATTCCTCCAGAAGCAACTGAGCAGTTAAGTGATGAATTCTACTATCTGATAAAGGGAGATATGACCATTTCGGAATATCATAAGAAATTCAATGAACTTTCTCGTTTCGCCCCCGCATCTAATTCAAAATCCAAAGATGAAGAATCTGAGGTTTATTAACGGCTTCAAAGAAAGTACCAAAGTAGTGTAACTGCACATGTGCAACAATCTTTTTATGAAATGATATACATGGCTTATCAGTACGAAGATCTAGATAAGCATGGTCTTTTGGGCGACGAAGAGGAATGTAGTTCTAGCAACAAAAGAAAAATTGAAACTGATAGCTCGGAGACTAGTACACAGTCGGAGGCAAGTACGCAGCCTGAGATTAGCACGACATCTAGGGTCAGAAAGAGGCCAAGGGACAGTCAGAAAAATGTTAAGGTAGTCGTATGTTTAAAGTGTAATCAGCAAGGTCATTCGATGAGAAAATGTAAATCTTTGAAAATGCAGAGAAAGAATGGATCTAAATCCAAAAACAAGTTTCAAGAGAATAGAAAATGCAATCTTTGCCATCAGGCTGGTCATGTAAAGCAGGATTGTCGGCTATTAAAGAAACCTGAAGTAGTGCAAGTGAATGAAGTGGCTGAAACTCCAGCACCTTCAGACAGTAAGGCAAGGCCAGATGTTTTAGAAGGCACGCTTACTATCAAAGATATTCCAGTTAAAGTACTGTTTGATACAGGCGCGTCGCGAAGCTTTATTGCAAGAAATGCGGTTAAGAAACTGGATTTGAATCTGAAAAAGCTTAAAGCACCCATGACTGTCCATAATCCGGTTGGGGGTTCCCTCAATCTTATTGGGATTTGTGGGGTGCCTGTCTCTTTTCCCCGTTGTCGGTTACCTACCATTTCAATCGTAATGAATTTTCCCGAATTCGATCTTAGTTTAGGATTAGATTGGTTAACCAAATATGAAGCTAAGGTTAAATGCACCGAGAGAGCTGTTAAGGCAAAAAAAAAAAATTGGGGAGTATATAACCATTCCATGTGAAGGTCTGAATTCGGATAAAAAAGACTTTTGGTCAGCTCTGGATGTTTCTCCTGCTCAATTAGAACCCGTTCCTATCGTTACAGAGAATGTTCGGGTCAATATAGAAAATATCCCTGTCGTGGAGAATTATGCAGATGTGTTCGGAGAAATTGTTAGCTTACCTCCGCGTAGAGAAATCGATTTCAAAATCTCTTTAATTCCAAATGCAAGGCCAGTAGTTCACGCTATTCGAAGAATGACCTTGAAGGAAAAAAAAGAGTTAGACAATCAAACTTGACAGCTTGTATGGAAGGGTCTAATCAGACCTAGTTTCTCTAATTAAGGAGCAACAGTGGTATTTGTCCAAAAGTTAGATGGTACTCTCAGATTATGTGTGGATTATCGTGACTTGAATAAGCAGACATTAAAGAAAAAATATCCATTGCCGTGAAATGATGATTTGTTGGATCGATTGAATGGAGCACAAGTATTTTCACGAATGGACCTAGCTACAGGCTTCCATCAGCTTCGTATTGCCGAAGATTGTGTTCCTTTGACAGCATTCAGAGGTCCAGATTTATTCTATGAGTGGTTAGTAATGCCGTTCGGCTTATGTAACGCTCCAGCTTATTTTGTCGATCTAATGAACTGGGTATTCAGAGAAGTATTGAATAAATTTGTACGGGTCTTCATTAATGATATTCTGATCTTCTCTAAGTCAGAAAGCGAGCATGAAAAACATTTGGAACAAGTGTTAGAAATTTTCAGAACGAATGTTTTAAAAGCCAAATTTTTCAAATGTATATTTTGGCAAGAAGAAGTTAAATTCCTTGGTCACGTCGTATAAAAGGAAGGAATTTTTGTAGATCCTAGTAAGATTACTGCTATTCAGAAATGGAGGCAGCCAACTACACCCACAGAAGTCCGAAGTTTTCTTGGATTGGATAGTTATTATCGGAAGTTCGTTAAGGATTCTTCAAAGATATCTAGTTCCTTAACGAAGCTTACTATGAAACATTCAAGGTTCAATTGGACTCTAGAATGTGAAAAAGCTTTCCAAAAGCTGAAGTTAAGGCTGACAACTGCTCCAGTGTTAACAATTATTGATGGCAATCAAGACTTGAAAGTCTGTACAAATGCTTCTAGAGAAGGTCTTGGTGCAGTATTAATGCAAAGAGGCTAAGCAGTCTCTTATGCTAGCCGTCAGTTGAAGCCGCATGAGAAGAACTATGCAACTCACGATCTTGAATTGTTAGCCATTGTATTTGCTATGAAAATCTGGAGGCATTACCTATTGGGTGAGAAGTTCGAATTATATACCGATCATCAAACTTTGAAGTACTTGTTCACCCAGAAAGATCTGAATATGAGGCAGCAGCGTTGGCTAGAATTTCTCGCAGCATACGATCTCGATATTTTTGTACACTCCGGGGAAAGCCAATGTTGTAGCTGATGCGCTCAGCAAAAAGAATGTGATTATAGCCAATGTTATCATTACACCATCGTTGATCGATAAAATATCTATTCTTCAGAGAGACGATAGTTTTGTTAAATAAATGATCAAAAGGATTCAAAGGGGCGAAGTCTTCAGTTTCCAAGTGGATAGCGCAGGATTTCTGAGATTGAAAGGAAGAATTTGTGTTCCTGACATCCTTGAGCTCAAAAGAGAAGTATTGGACGAGTGTCACAAGTCCAAACCGAGCATCCATCCATGGGTTAGTAAAATGTATAATGACCTCAAGTGAACCTTCTGGTAGAAGGCGATGAAAATAGACATCTCTATATATGTTAGCAGGTGTTCTACTTGTCAACAAGTTAAGAGCGATCAACGAAAACTCGTCAGATTGCTACAACCGTTGGAAATTCCAGGTTGGAAGTGGGAATAGATTTCTATGGATTTCATAGATGGTTCGCCTAGAACCCAGAGAGGAAACGACAGTATTTGGGTGATCGTAGTTCGTTTCACAAAGACCGCCTATTTTATATCTGTTAGATCGATTAGAATCACTCAGAGTCTAGCGCAGATTTATTTTAAAGAGATAGTTAAATTGCATGGAGTTACCATGAGTATCGTTAGTGATCGTGACCTGATTTTTGCTAGTAAATTCTGGGAAGCATTCCAAGAAGAATTGGGAACAAAGCTAAACTTGAGCACCGCTTATCATCCTCAAACAGATGGCCAAACCGAGAGGGTGAATCATATCTAGAAGATTTATTGCGGGCTTGTGTCATTGATTTTGGCAGATCATGGGAAGACCATTTGCATTTGGCTGAGTTCTCATACAACAACAGCTACCAAACAAGCCTGAAAATGTCACCGTTCGAAGCATTGTATCGTAGTCCATGCAGATCTCTCACTTGTTAGGTAGAACCTGGCAATAGACTTGTATTGGGACCAAATATGATTCGTGAAGCTGCGGATAAAGTCGATTTCATTAAGAATCGATTACTAGCCGCTCAAAGCCGACAAAAGAGCTATGCAGATTCGAGAAGAAGAGATTTATCATTTGTCGCTGGTGACTATGTGTATCTGAGGGTTTCTCCGATGAGAGGAGTAGTCCGATTTGGCAAAACAGGGAAGTTGGTGCCCAGATTTATTGGTCCATTTCCTGTACTCGAACGGATTGGAACTCTCGCTTATAGAGTTCAATTGCCCGACTGGTTGCCTAGATTACATAATGTGTTTCACGTATCTCAACTTTGAAAGCATGTGCATGATCCAGACTTAGTCGTGGAAGTAGCCACGCAACAAGATTTGGAAATTACTCCAAAATTAGCTGTGAGGAGAGAGCCGATAAAGATTATTGGCAAAGAAACTAAAGAACTGAGGAACAAGAAGGTTCACTTAGTCAAAGTGCAATGGAGTGGAGATCCGCGAGACTGTACTTGGGAAACTGGAGAGAGCATAAAGAAAGCCTATCCCAATTGCAGGGTGGATATCTCTGGTTAACTCTGGTGCAAGGTATATTTACCATATTTTGCATTTCCGTATTGTTCTCTACTTGGTTGTTGCTTTTTTTTCATGGATGTAAAATATTAATTATATAGTCTGAATGATTTTAAAAGAGTATATAAATTAATTAGTATATTTTTGAAAAATTAATCAATAAATTGGTTGCTGTTTGTGTCGTGTGATTAAGAATTTGATTAATCAAAAGATTGGAATGTTAATTAACATAATCAATAAGATAATAAATGGTAAATTTATGCAATTGAATCCAATATTGAACTGATTTAAAAATTGATTGGAATACATGCATGTACATTATATATGTTTGAATAGGTAAATGGATTCGTTGTTGAGTAAAGAATTTATTTGCGTGCCCGACAAATAAGTAAACCTTAATGAGTTGGATGCGCAATTTTTTTTATATCAACTCCTGTGAATGCCATTGGATGCGGAGTGCTAATTATTCTGTGTGTAATAATAAACGCCGCCATAGGATAGTAAAAATTAATTCTGAACTACACTACCTGGCATACTTCCTGAAGATAGCATACTTCGTCATATACAACATAAGCATTGGGGCTTATGTGACGAGGTTGAAGATTTACCATACGAGCGAGAGGCTTGTATGGCGATGACTGTATATTACAGGTTCAACAGAAGACGGGTATGGAGTATATAAAATGTAACGGTAAATTGCCATATTAATAAAAACCCCACATGGGTCTGAAGATGACAATAAACACGTCTCTCTGGTCATTAAGGTACAAAAACCATTTATAGAATGACGAGAATTTATTCTCTGGAGTTATGATCTATACGTACTCCCCAGTGGACACCAGAATATATCACTATAAATATGTGCATTCTTATTAGGATTTGTTGCGTACCTAATACGGCCCAATAAATTTCCAAACTCCTCCCTGTACAAAGGAGGTTATGGCGAAATTTTTCGAAAATTTAGGGTGTTAGCCAAATTTTTGAAGAATTGGAAAATTCTTAGGAACTGAAAAGTTGAAAAATGGAAGCCAGAATGAAAGTCGAGTTGGATAATTAAATGACTTTTAGCTTCGTTCCTTTTCGAGGACGAAAAGATTTTAAGTGGGGGAGAATGTAACAACCCAGAAAATCAGAACCAATTTAAAAAAATTTAATTTGGCTATTTTAGTGGATTTGGAATATTCAAAAAAATTTATTTTAAATAATAATGTCCAAAAATCTAATTTGATCGAAGTTATAATAAATATATTTATTTTAATTATAAAACAAGGCCTGAAATGGCGCGGTAGTTTGAGAATTTGAATTCGAACTTTAACTGACTGTTCTGGATGCAAAATAAAACGGATTTTAGTGAAACCAAAAATATTTAAATCTGTTTATGAATATCTTTCTAACGAATCTGAAAAATTGAAATTTCATTGCGGGAATCAAAAGTTATGGACAAATGAATTTTCAGAAAGGTCGCTATGGTGTTTATATAGCCCTTGAAAATAGCCATTTTGCAAATGACCTCCGTTTTCGACGAAACCACTTTTGTTGGATCCGAGATGTCAAATTATTTCTAGGTTTCAGATTCCTTAATTTTTGGAGTTAATATGTGAGCGTGACAAAGGAAAATGTGTTTGGTTGATTTCAGTCAAATTGGATCGACCAGAAAATGGCCATTTTTCAAACGGTCTCCAAATTCGACGAAACTAGTTTTGTTGGGACCGTATCATCAAAATATAGTTAGATATATTTTTCTGAAATTTTTGGGATCAGTATGCGTCCCTAGCAAATTGAAATGTACGTTCAAATTAAATATTGAATGTTTTATATGTTAATTTGAAGAAAAACTGACTTGAGACAGTCGAACGGGCTTACGAAACATATTCCACTGTGTTCGGAATGGGGATATTTAGCTAGGGGTGACAGTCGTTGGGTTTGGATTGGAGTTCGTATGGATTAGAGGGTATTTTTGAAATTAAAAATAAATTAATTATATAACTGGCCAATCATATCTCTCCATCACTATACGCGTTGACTCAAAAACCCGCTTCTCTCATTATCGCAAACGACGGAAATAGTTCACCGCCTTATCTCCTCAATAACTTGAAATCCACGCATCAAAACCACCTGCTCCTATGGAGTAATTTGTCGATCCTCTCACGTGCTTCACATCCATATAGGGCTTGGATTTTATCGTTGAGGATTCAAGGAGAATTGCGTCCCCGAAGTAACCAACTTTAAACCGCCACCGAGAAGAGCTGACTACCATCGATCTGAGGGGGACCACCATGCGCCTGCTCGCCTCTCCTTCCTCTTTCAGATGGCACCGGTCGATCGGTGCAACGATACATAGATTGGAAGTTAAATTCAAACCTAGGTTTGAATCAAAAACTGAAAGGTTCGGCATTTATTTATTTAAAAGGTTTTAACGTTTGAAAGCGTTACAAAGATGGTTTATCGTATAAAAATCATATCTTTTTAATACGGTAACGAAATTCGATGAAACAGGAGACATTGGACTCGTGTGGACGTCTTCTACATTATAGAAGAGACCGGAGAATTTTTGGAGCTTCCTACAATTTTTGGAGGAGTGAAACGCAATGTGAGATTTCTAAATTATAAACGATATGGAATGACGATGTATAAAATATACGATCGATATATAAGTTATATAGGCATTGTACACCTCATGTATAAGCGTTGTATAAGTTGTATGTGCGATGTATAAGTTATATATGCGTTGTAAAAATCATATGTGAGTTGAAATGAAATTTAAATGAAAGTGAAATATATTTATATACGTATATATATATACTCTCCCCTCGTCCACACACCATGGACGATATATATTGGTTGTGATTGTTTGGATTTTGTTTAACGTGAAATTGGTGAATATGACAAATGGTTGATTTGATTATGGTTGTTTGTGGTTGAAAACAAATAGGATTAGTTTGTGGAAAAAATCGTCTGCGTACGAACTAGATTATTGAAATCCCCATTGTCAAAAGCTGCGAGGTCTTAAGGTAGAGCGAGGAGCCATACTCGGGATGGTGCCGGTTTTAACTACCCTGTCGTTATGCTACCGAAATTTTCTGAAAAATTCCTGTGTTTGATTTATATTCATGTATTGAAATATATTCGTGTGTTGGAAAAATATTCATTTTTGAAATAAAATGGTTTAAATGATAAAAATAACATTTGTATCGAATGTATGTAATAAAATGGTTTGAACGATAAAAATACCATTTTTATCGAATGTACGAAATAAAATGGTTTGAACGACAAAAATAACATTTTTATCGAATTTTTGAAATAAATTGCTTTAACAATAAAAATCACATTTTTATTGTATGTACGAAGTATATAAAATAATCGTGTTTGAAATGAATTGTTTTGACAATAAAAATCCATTTTTGTAATATATATGAATCACTACAAATCTTCATTTTTGAAATAAATTGCTTTAACAATAAAAATCACATTTTATCGTCTATATGAAGTATTTAAAATAATCTTGTTTGAAATGAATTGTTTTGACAATAAAAATCACATTTTTATTATACATATGAAGTGTTAAAAATAGTCGTGTGTTGAAATAAATATTTATTGGATAAAAATATTATTTTCATCACATATATGAAATGAATGGGTTTGGAAATCGAAGAACGGATCAATAGCAATGGCGTCCTCATCTGGAGGCCGAAACCCTAACGCAAATTCTACTGATGACCTCGATTGGCAAGAGGTACGTAACAGGAAAGCTAAATCGTACAAGGATGTTGTTAATGGATCAAAAGAATACAAAGGTGTGACATGTTCGAAATTGACAGGTTTTACCTAAATTCAAATCACGTGTCAAAACCTGGTCACAAGCAGTTGCAGGCAACACCAAAATTGATGGAGACGTGGAATTCTTTTCCTCCAATACTTATGCTGAAGGCTGTTTTGCGGATCTGGATGAAGAAGTTTTCGATAAGGCTAATTCCATGTGGAATAACTCGATCTATATCTATTTAGTGGGACGTAGACCATATTATGTACATCTAAATGCGTATATCAGATGTGAAGGGAAACCAACGGGTAGATGGGATGTGTTTGCTAGAGAAAAGGGGTTTGTATGAAAGTTTTAACAGAAGGTCCTTGGTTCATGGATAGTAAACTTATTTTTATCAAAAAGTGGGAACCAAATTTACGATTGGAGAGAGACATGCTTGACTCGCACCCTGTGTGGGTGAAATTACATAATCTAGACCTGTCTCTGTGGAATGCAAGAGGGATTAGTAAAATTGCAAGTCTAATCGGAACACCCCTAGACATGGACGACTATACAAGAAATGTTAGACGATTAAAATATGCAAGAGTGCTAATTGAAATTAAGGCGACTAACCCTCTGATCAAAAAGGTGCGAGCTAAAGACAGGGAAGGCAATGTTTACATGCAAGATGTGGAATATGAATATGTTCCTCCCATGTGCTCTCAATGCAAGTGTTTTGGTCACTCTCTAGACCAGTGTGCTACTGTGGTCAAGCCAATGAAACAAGTCTGGCAAGTAAGAACTGATAATTTACAGTCAGATAATTCAGTAGAGTCCCACGTTTTATACACATCACAAAATGATACACAACAACCAGAGGGGATTGTCACTGAACCCCTACTTATGCCTACAAAAACACCTATATCTACAGAAGCTGTGGTGGAACTACATACTACTAGCTATACAACGCCCCATAATTCAGAAGTCACTGAAGTTATCAATGTGGTAGATCAAACGGAAATTCATAAAGCGGCAGAGAACCAAACTGAATCTTTCCTTGCAGAGAAGTCCCCTCGTGCTCCACTTGTTGATGCACATACAGCTCCTAACAATGAAGACACTGGAAATTTAGATGACATTGAACTATCACAAGAGGAAGAAGAGGAATCAGATGACTCACAGTCGATGTACTTAACAAGAGGAAATAAAGAGTATGATAAGCAATTTATTGAGACACAAAAAGAAGGTAAAAAGAAAGAAGTGATAGCCCCCTCACACATGACTTTGAGGAGCAAGCTATCACTCTTTAAATGACTATTATCACATGGAATGTTAGAGGTCTTAATAATGATACACGTAAATTAGACCTCTACAATATTAGAAGGTTGTATTCACCTTCTATCATGTGTATCTTGGAGAACAAATTAACTGACGAAAATATGAACTACTTCTCTAACACGATGGGGGATGAATGGTTATCATGTAATAACAATGATACAGGTTGCAATGGTAGAATTCTTGTTGTTTGGTGTAAATCAGTATGGCAGATGCAAATACTACACAAAGACAGTCAACAAATTACCTTGGATGCTATAAACAGTGGTGGTTTTCACCTTATAATCACGGCAGTATACACAAGTAACTTTGCCCAAGAAAGAAAAGACTTGTGGACCAAAATCATAGACATATCAAAACATGTGAGTATTCCATGGATAGTAACTGGAGATTTTAATGCTGTTTTAAATAAAGAAGATAAATCTGGAGGCGTGCCTTTGCGTGTTGCACAACTTACAGAGTTTAATAACTGCATCTCTAGATCTGGACTCTTGGAACCAGTGCATAGCGGCCTGAAATATACATGGAAAAGTGGTGACAATAAGAAAATATCATGTAAATTGGATAGAGTACTGGTCAACACTGAATGCATTATTAATTTACCAGACATCAAAGTGGAAATTCTTTCTACATTTACTAGTGATCACAACCCAATTTATATACAACTTCTAGATAAAGTGAGTAACACAAAAGGTAAGCCTTTTAGATATGTAAATGTCTGGCAACAAATTGAGGGCTATGATGAAGCTGTTGATTTCAACCTTTGTGAATAACAAGAGGGATGTGCTGGTTACAAAATTCTCCAAATAATTAAGTTTGCTAAGCACAGACTTAAAGATTGGAATAGATGTAAACCGAGGGACAATGACAACATAGATCAGATGCAAAAAGATTGTGGAAAATTGTTGCAAGCTATAGATGATGGGGACAACTCAGATGAAACCTGGAGTAATTATCAGTCAATTCAATTTGAAATGAAAAAAGCTCTAAAAAAATAAAGCCATTGAATAAAAGCAAAAAGCTAAAGTACAGTGGCTAACTGAGGGAGATGACTGCACAAAAATTTTTTATACTAAAATGTCCATTCGCAAGCATTTTAATAGTAGTTCACACTTAATTGGTGATCAAGGGAACAACAGCAATGATCTTCATAAGCTTGAGAGAGAAGCTATTGAATATTTTACTTCTTTGTACAATGGTGAATGTGAAACTAACTTACCTGTTATCCAATGCAGGAGAATTGTTAACTCCAGAGGCAAAAGGATGTTTGTTAGCCAAGTCTTGCATGATGAAGTCTGGTTGGCTCTCCAAAGCATCAGTGTCGACTCCAGCCCAGGACCAGACGAGGTAGGGGCTGGGTTCTTCATAAAGCACTGGCAACACCTGAAAGAGTATGTAACAAAAGCTATTCAAGAAGCATTCGTATATGGGAGAATAATTAAAGAAATGAATCACACTTTCATATGTCTCATTCCAAAAGTAGAAAATCCCACCAGACCAGAAGAATTCAGGCCTATCGCTTGCTGCAATGTGCTATATAAAATTCTCAGCAAGGTGATATGAAACAGAATGAAACAGATTCTACCAGACATCATCTCAGAGTGAAAGAATGCATTCATAAAAGGTAGAAGTATTTCAGAGAACTCGCTGTTGGCTCATGAACTTGTAAGAAATTTCAATAAACCCGGTGCTGACAAATTCTGTTTGAAGGTAGACCTTCACAAAGCATATGACAAAATAAATTGTAATTTCATAATACATATGCTAAATTGTATGGGATTCCCTAGAAAATTTGTCAAGTTGGTTAAAGAATGTATCTCTACCCCTACCTTTTCTATTTTGATCAACGGTGTTCCTAAGGGATTCATTGGTTCTAATAGGGGGATCAGACAAGGAGATCCGTTGTCTCCTTATTTATTTGCGGTTGCTATGGAGTATTTTTCTCTCCAGATGGAATTGTCGGTGCACAGTAGACAAATTCAGACTGTTTACAATATCCAACCTATGATTAGTCATCTCTTATATGTTGATGATCTGATTATTTGCATTAAATTGAATGAGTATGCTGATAGAAACATCAAAAACAATTTTCACTTACTGGAAAAGTATGTGGGTTTGAAAGTGAGCGAGAATAAAACAAAATGTTACTTCAACAAATTTTGTGAAGACAGAGTTGGGATACTTGAAATTTTGGGAGTTACTAAAGGAACTTTACCAGTAAAATATTTGGGTGTTCCTCTATCAACTAATAAAATCACTGATAGAGAATGTGTGGAATTAATTAGTAAAATCAAGGACAAGTTGCAAGGTTGGAGCTCAAAAACGTTATCATTAGCAGGCAGAATTGAATTGGTTCACACTGTCATTCATGCCAAGATTAATTTCTGGCTGCAAACATTTCAAATCCCTGTTGCCTCTATAGAAAAGATCGAGAAGGTTTGTGCTGACTTTATTTGGAGGGGTGGGTATCATAAAATCAAAATGGCAGATCTTTGTAGACCCAAGGAAGAAGAGGGTGTTGGTTTGAGAAGCATTAGAGACATGAGAGATGTTTTTACACTTAAACAAGGTTGGAAAATTATATCAAGTAAAGGTTTGTGGGCTAGATGGATGCGGCAAAGATATTTAAAAGATAATTTTTGGCAAATGGCAGAAGACAACAATGCTTCCCCAAACTGGAAGGCGATTCAAAGAATAAGAGACAAACTAGCTGAAAATTGTACTCGAGAATTTGCTACTGGTAAGGATACTAATCTATGGAAGGATCCATGGATATTGGGTAAATCAATGATTGATCTTGTTGGTTGGGACACATTCTCTGCTTATGGATCCCCAAATACTAATGTTGACACTATAATTGAAAACCATTCTTGGAAATGTGATCGATTACCATGCAATATGGAAACCACCCAAAAAATTCAAGCAATGCCAATTTTTACTGGTAGGGAAAATGATATATGGGTATGGAACAACTCGAAAGGTGATTTTGCTATCAAAACAGCTTGGAATTCAGTTCGTACTAAACACGAAAACAAAATATGGAGTAAAACGATATGGGATAAATCCATTTGCCCTAAAAATTCTTTCGCTGCTTACAAGGCTATCATGCAACGATTACCCACTCGAGATAGACTAAACAATTGGGGCATAACAGAGGACAGACTCTGGGTTTTGTGTGGGTTAGCGGAAGAGACTCATGATCATCTTTTCTTTGCATCCAGTTATACCAAAACAATTGCGCAAAATTGCAAGGTAAAAACTGACCCTTTGAATCAAAATTGGGATTTACAGGTAATCGCTACATACCTGGCCAGGCACCCAAACAACGATCGTCTGATAGCCAAACTCGACAAGGTTGCCTTGACATATACGGTAGCCGCAATTTGGAGAGAACGTAATGCGAGAATTTTCATAGGAAAATCAAGATCAGCAAAACATGTCAGTAGATTAGTCATCACTGATATTATCATCAGTAAACGAAGAATTAAAGGGAGAGAACATACCGATAGCTTGGAATTTGCACTTGATGAATTGTCAAGAACGGATCTGAAGGAAGTGTCGGCACAAATTCCAGGAACCAGTACATTGTTTGAGCCGCCATGATTTACTTTCGCGTTGTGCCTGATTCGAAGATGAGATGAAGAATCAATTTGGAAAGTTCTAGTTGCGTTAATGTAACTGGTCTTGTAGTCTTATGATTTGTTCGTTACTTGGGCTCTTGGGCTGTCAGGTAATCCTTTCACTTTGGGCTTCTATGCCTAATAAAACTTTAACCTATTTTCAAAAAATAAATAAATAAATAAATCGAATAACGAAGCTGCAGTTCGTATTTTGAAACCGTGATTTCAAATGATTGTACCGGTAGATCCGACCATTGGATTTTCCCAAAACTAAAACCGTTGGGTTCGCTTTGGAAATATCTTTCTAACGATACCAATTTTGCAAAGATCCAACGGTTAGATTGTCAGGAATGTTTAATTCAAATCTGAATGAAAACAACACCAGAATGGATTATATATATATATATATATATATATATATATATATATATAATTAAAATAAATCGAATAACGATGCTGCAGTTCGTATTTTGAAATCGTAACTTCAAATGATTGTACCGAGAGATCCGACCGTCGGATTTTTCCAAAACTAGAACCTTTGGGTCCGCTTTGAAAAGATCTTTCCAATGATATAAAATATGTAAAGATCCAATTGTTAGATTTTCAGATATGTGTAAATCAAATCAGGAGAAAAACAGCGCCATGGCCGCGTTATGGGCTGAAGCGTCGTTTGAATAAATTGGCTATATTTAAATAAATAAAAATAGCGATAAATCGTTATAAAATATTATAAACGATATGTAATGGAAATAAACTGGATTTACTCGGTTTATAGGATAGTTTACGGTTGAATGTGTTTGACGTGAAAATTACATTAATGAACTGAATTATGGATGTCAAATAATTTAACCTTGGAAATAAATTGATTTGAAATTTTAAATATACGTGAATTATTTGAAAAGGCCGAGTTAATTATCATTTCAAATAATTGATCGACGGTTAGAAGTCGAAGATATGAAGACGATGCAAGACTGTGGATCTTCACATCCAATGGATGGCTACTGATGCCTTTGATGGGTGTTGCTGCCCTGAAGGGGTTATAGTGGTGGTCGTCTGAACGTACTTGTTGATCGTTCGGATGTGCGAGGGCCTCTCTCCTGTATTGGACATAAGGGAGAGGAATAAGGTGCCTCTGGTTTCGTTCAGACCCAGAACGGACTTAAAAATGGATGTGTGTCTGATGTTGTAGATTGACGACGTGGCATGCAGAGATGTTGTGATCAAGGCTTTTGTTGAAAAGCAGAGCCTTGTGGTTGATGATCAAAGCAGGGCTTTAAATAGCTAGCTTTGTGTTTAGCGTTGATTCGCAAGCCTCACACCCCGGTATGGACCAAAAACGGGAGGGGAAATCAGGGAGGATATGTGTTTCTTTCTAGCAAGGAGTGGTGTTTTGGGTTTTACACGCCCATACATTTTACTTATGTGGATGATGGATAGCGAGGCGCCTCGGTTATATCGGTCGTTACGGGACCGATGGTTTGGTCGGTATCGGACCAGTTGACGCCCTATAGGGCGGGGAAACGCCGTGTTCAGGCATTTTAAACCACTCCGTGTGGACCGGCCCTTACGATCCAAGGTGCAATTGTATCTGTTCTTGAGACACGGGCTAGAGCGTCTCGAAGCGGTAAGGACGATCCCTTGCCTTGGTTCATGATGGAAATCTAATTTCCAAATACGACATCGTGCAGTTTTGATTGTATACCTATGTATGACAACATAGTGGTATGGGGCATTTATGCCATGTATGATTGATACTTATGATTGAAATTGTTTTTGAAACATATAAACACTAGTAATAATATCAAATGCTTTTGTTTTATTCGTATCAAGCATATTTTGGCCATTATAAGGTAAAACTCTATACTCCGATTTACGTTGCATTGTGTGATGGGAACTGAGTCTTATAATGGCTTCATTCTTATAAAAAGCATTGCGATGTTTAAATGATTTACTTGTTTTAAGCACTGGAAATCCAATGAGTAAACCAATTCCGTGTTAGCGGCGTTGTCCTATGATTAACCTTATTATAAAAATAAGTTAAGTAGATTTCTCATACCAGTCCCATGACTGACTCGTAGTTTGTTTCACTTGCAAACTCGGGTGCCCTATTTTCTACACGGGCAGCCTTGTATTGAGGTTTTAATAGGCTCTTTCTGGATAGCTATGGAGCTGAAGATGGATTCTATCATTTCTTTCTTTTTATGTTGTTCAGCTCCTGTTGTACATATTATGTTTTGATTCCGCTGTGGACATTTTATGTAAAGCTGAAACTGTATTTTGTACTAAGTATGATCCTGTATACTGTGTAACTCTGATAATTATGTTTATCCAGTGTATTCTGTTGTACATTATCAGGTGTATTTATATATTTTAGTTCCGCTGTTATTTGTTTATGTGTTATATTCCAAAGCTTACCCTTGCCACCGTGGAACGGGGGCTTGGGGACGTCACAACGGTTTGACTCGAGTGAAAAACACACGAGTCAGGCAAGCTAACCTTATCAGTAGTAAAGGTAAACGAATGTAAGTGATAAGGGAAATATTTCATTGTTTCCAACGAAATGAAGTAATTCATCAACACATCTCTTAACAAGATTCCTCATAAGGTCCATTATGAGTTCGTAAGGTAATCAATAGGCATGAAAGATATGGTACAATGGTCATACTTTATTTAACTATGAATAATTAAGAATATGAACCATAAGCATACATAATCTTTAAATAAAGGATAAACACCAATAAATATGTCTCGTCTCATCGACATATACTGAATCCTAAAACAATTCAATCATATCATAAAACGCATCTAATAGAAACTTCTTAATTATTATACCTCATTTCATTGGTATAAATATAAATACATCTTAAAACCCATTACTAAAACTCATCATAAAAGAATTACCATAATCTTTACCTCATTTCATCGTTATAATCATAAAAAGGTCAAAAATCTATCTTGAAAGCACCCAAAAAGGATTCAAAACATCATATCGAAATCATCACAAAAAATAATATAAACTTGGCCTTCTTCATACTCAGGGACTTATTCGAACATCATCATCAAAAGGTGAATTCAAAACATCATTGAAAATTGCACGTGCCTAACTTCTTGACTAGTATTACATCTTGGTACCATCCATCGTGATGACTAGGGCCATAAATATCATAAACATCTTAATGAATATAGCTGATACATCGTTATGCCCTTGGTCACAAAATCCGAGTAACAATATTATGGTGATTAGGGTCACAAACATCGTGATCATCGTGATGGCTATAGTCAAAATTATTGTGATGACTCCAATCTTGTACTTGGTAATAGTACTAGTAACATCTTGAATGTGTCTCAACTTCTCGAATAGGAACCCAATAGGCGTTAACATACATCCCATACCATAGTTTGCACCTATTAGTTTACTAATCATTAGTCGATGCCACATTAGAAAACACCATCATAAAACATCATTAAATATACATTGCCTCATATCATTGGGAGTGTAGATGCCAACTCGTCCCATCTCTCTCTCTCTCTCGCTCTGTCGACGAGTACTAAATGACATTGTGACTTGCCTCGTCTCATCGACAAGTAAAATCCATTATAAATGCCGTAACATTGTTAATTCATCATAAATAACTTGCCTCTTCTCCTTGGCAAGTACAAGAAACATCGTGAAGGTTATTCCCAAACATTAAGTTGAGTTTCAACATCAGAATTGCCTCATTTCATCGATAGTCATAAAAATACAACTATATTGGTTTGTCTTGTGCGCAATAAAAGAATATATTTCTAAACCCAATAGTCCTTTCCAAAATTTGGCAACTTCTAAAATATCTCAGAATATCTCTTCAAATTGGTTTTGATCGTACGAGTCCGATATTAAGCAATCAAGCAAAAACACAAGTCCCATACCACGTATTTTGCTAAATCGTTCAATTCTCATTCTTATACGTCGAAATACGTAAAAATAAGCTAAAATATATTTAAGATAGTTTTATAGAGAAAGTAGGATTTTTAACAATTTGAGAAATGTTTAGAAAAGCTTTTTAAGGAAAACCTATTATTTATATAGATTATCAATTTGTTAGAATACTTTAGAAATAATAAGTAATTCATTAAAAATCCTTTAAAATGTTTATTTTCCAATCCAAGATTTTAAAGAAAAAATTTCAAATTTTATTTGAAATCGAAACAATTAAAATCATCAAATTCTCCAAATATCGATATTTACCGATATTTAAATTTAAGTAGAATTTAAATAAAATTTAAATTCAAAATATCTTCAAAACCAAGGTAATCCATTATCGAATGTCATGGCTACAAAATTCGTCATTAAACTTTTCAATTCAAACATTACCTAACCCAAATTTAGAAGTGAAGACAAATGAAGAATGCCGCAAATTGAAAGGAAAAACAAAAATCTTGTTTTTAGCCAACTTTGACGACATATTAGCATATCAAGGTTACACTAAAATTTATTAAGTTCTGCAGAAATAAACTTTAACACATGGACAAAACATATTAAAATTTTATAGTATTTTTCTGTGAAATGAAGAAGATACATATTTTCAAAGATGGCTCTTTTCGAACACAAAAAGAACTATGCTCAAAATCTAGTTTTTAGCCAACTTTGAAGATGTGCTTAGCATATCAAAACCACCCAGAAGTTAATGAAATTTTGTAGTAATGAAAAATAATATGCGTACAAAAACATACCAAAATTTGAAACTATTTCGCTGCAAAATGAAGGAGATATTATTTTTCAAAGATGACACTTTTCAGCCATAAAATGAAATCAGCCGAAAATCAAATTTAGTCCAAATTCGAAGACTAATTTCCAACATCTAAACAACTCAGATTCAAATGTAATTATGAAGCATCAAAGATTGACATTCAAACTAAAACATACTAAAATTTGGAAGTATTTCGCTACAAAATGAGGGAGATACTATTTCTCAAAGATAACACTTTTCAACCAAAAAATGAACTCAACTGAAAATCATATTTTGTCCATTTTCGACGATTGATTTCCCGCATCTAAACAACTCAGATGTAACAACTCGATATTTTTAGTGATTTATATTCCGATTTGAATTGAATTCTTATTTTGAAAATATTCTTTGGTTTTTCGTAATGGGAATTTGAAATCTAAAATACGTTAAGTGAAACATAGCAGTTGTGAAAATTTCGTCAAAAAATTCGAATGTTTATCGGTCGTGCATTTTTCAGTGCAAAGCTGCGCATAATAGTTCAAATTTTAGTAATTTTAAAATCTCTCTGAAACTAGTTCGTACATACATGAAAAATATTCTAATCTTTGTCATGAATCCAACGTGAAATCCATTTCACGAAAATTGGACGTTTTGGCATCCTTTTAAATTTTTCCTGTCCGAATTTTACATTTATAGAGGTATGTAACGCATTTTTGAATGGAGCATCCTGACAATGCAAACTTTATACCTTTGTGTCCATCTCATCGAGCTGATTACCGTAATATATTCGTTTTTCAGTTTCGGTGCTTGGTTCGCGTTGAAACTACTAAAGAGCTTGCGCAGTTCATTTTTGAAACAAATTCATTTGAGTTCGATGCTTCCCTATTCGGGTATTACATACTTTTCTAGCCATTTTGGGTCTGCAAAACCCATCATTTTATTTTACTAAACCATCTAATTATTATTTTTATTTATCTCGGAGGCTTAGTATGGACATATATACATGTATCTTTCATCATGCTTGCATCTGTACATTACACATCTATAAATCCAAGCTTGTGTGCATTTTTTTCCTGATGTATATTAATTTCCAAAGCCATCCATTCGTGTACCCAACCATTCATTTTTTTTGTTTTGTCTAAAAATCCATTCATTCCATATATTTTGAATACAAAGACTGATGGGTGCTTTCTCCCTCTTCCCCACGTTCCTCAAGTAACCCGTTTAAACTTGTTTGCAAGCGTTCAAATCTTTCGTATATATTTTATAAAAAGAAAGAAAATAACGTGTTAGCTCGTTAATTGCTCCATCAGTTTTTTTTTCTGCCCATTGGATCTCTTTCCAAGCATCTCTTCCCTTTCTTATATACTGTTAGTCTTCTCTTTTGTATACAATTCGAAGAAAGAAAAATAAAATAAAATAAAAAGAACAAAAAAAGGAAGAACGCCTCTGCCATTTACCTTACCTGCTCCGACCGAGAACCCAACCAAAGATAAGCTCCGCCACTGACTGTCGTGACCACACCAATCTGCTCCATCCAAATCTGGCTACCTGAATCTGCCCAGAGCCAAGCCCGACTACCCATCTCCCATTATTTCACCCCCAAGGAGTAAGGATTACACCGCTACTTCCCGAACCAATCTTCTGCGCCATTCCCCTTTTCATTTTTCACATTGTTGTCCCCACTTCGCATTTTCCTCCAGTCCGCTGCCATTTCTACAGCTCCGCTAGCGATGAGGTCGCCTTACAATCCACTGTATTCCTGGCCAATTTCCCACCACGCTGACAAAACTTTCCCTCTCAGCACTATGTCGGTCATTCCCTTCCGCGAGTTAACATGTGTGTATGGAAAGTTGCAAGCGCGTGTGTACAGTTTTGAGTGTGTGAGTGACTATTGTATGGGTGCTTGTGTGTGTGTGGGTATTACTGTGTAGGTTTTGTTTTGCGTGTGTGTATTTTTTTAATCTGTGAGCACATATATTTTGTGGATGTTGAGTGGTGATGGGTAATGTGTTTGTATGCTTGAAATCAGTGTGTGTGTATTATTTTACAGTGGGTGTTTTGAAGCTTTGTGTGGCGTAGTGTATGTATATTTGTGTGGTTTGAGTGAGTTGATATACATAGTATATGTGCAAGCATGTATTTTAAGATATATATATATATATATATATATATACACATACACTTGTATGTTTCGTGTGTGTGGTCTATGTATTAAAAAATAAATTTATATAATAGGATGTGGTTGTGAGTTGCTTTTAAATTTATTAGTTTCGGAAAATATATGAATACATATATTTTTGTTTAAATGTTTATATATGGATATATATATATATATAATTGGTTTGGGTGTGTGTGATTTCTAAATATATATATTTCAGATTTATTGTGTGTTATGTATATAGAGATATTTATATAATATTTTATAAAAGAATTTTGGTGTTTATTTTGTTGTATTGAATTTGGTGTTGAGTTCGAAACCTATTCCCGAAACCCACAGCCGAACCGATCCATTGAGCAATTCCCTAACCTCCTCTTGTTTATAATAAAATATATATTGAGTGATTCTCAAGGTTTAATCCATCGGAGTCTCGGAAGTTGTCATTTCAATTCTATGTCAATCTCTTTGCAGTCTCCAATCTATACCATGAAAGGTGAGTTTATCTCACACTTGACCTACATGATTTCATGGTTGTTAGATCAGCATAAATGAATTGTTATGAAACATATAGGGCTGCTGGTGGAAATTGTTTATCTGATACGTAAACACCTTTCATATATGACATGACATTCATATGACATGTAGATGCACTGATGATATACGATTTATGATATGACTGATGCTATGTGATTTTATGTTGCTGACTTCCCCTAGTTTAGGAAAAATCACTAAGGGTTGAAATGATACATACCCGAACAGATATTAGATTAGGGAAAAATTGTAATGGGTCGAAATGACAGATTTGAATGATTTTTACTGAATTTGGGATTGCGGGTTGAAATGATAGACCCGTAGAAATTTCACAAATTTCAGGTTGAAATGATAGATATCCGTATCACTTGACCATAGGGTAGAAAACTATATACAGACATTGTTGGTCATGTTTTCGAAGTAAAATGATTTGCAATTTGATTTTAAAATAATAACTTAAGATTTTATGGTTTTATATTTATATTCTAAAGATTTTTTTTAAACGTAAGTTTTGTAAATTTTAAATTATACATTTTAAAATGATTTTATAAGTAAAATGTATTTAAATACTTATTCAAGATTTTATAATTTATTTATTTTAAACCATATAATTTAATCATGTATGTATTTTAAAATTTAAATTTAATATATTATAATAAATTATTCTTTTAAAACTATTTCTAAATTATTTAAACTTATATATCTTTATAAAGATATTTTCTATTTAAATTTATAAATTTATAACTTTTATATATATGTTTATTTTTCAAAGCTTATTATGTGTATACTTTATAAACTTTAATAATAAACTCAAAGATGGATATGTTAAAGATTTAAAGTTAATATCGATATTTGATTTAATGAATGAACTTATATAAGATAAGAGTTTGAATTCGAATTGATATGAACTTTTATTAGAGATGAATATGAATTGGTTAAGTATGAATTTTTATAAGATATGAACTTGAATTAAGTAAACTGATGTTTAATTTGAATACGTAATTGATATGAAGTGAATTCGATTTTAAGTGACCGAATGTGAATTTGAATACATACATATACGTATATATATATATATATTTTATATATGGATTGATTTTATAAACCATTTGGTTTGAACAAAAAAGTTTGTTAAATCGATTTATATGAATGATTTTACTCGTATGATTTAAATTTAAAAATAATGATTTTTTGAATTGTACGTCTTGAATTGTAAAATATGTTATAATTTGTTGAATTGAAATATAAGATGTGACTTGAATTATAGAAATTGAATTTGAATCAAAAAGTTTGATTTTATGAAAATTGAAGTTAAATGTTATAGTATTGATTTATACTATAATTTGAAACTTTTAAGATATGATATTCTAATTCGATTTAATTAAAGTGATTTAAATAAGCTGTTTTCAGAATTGAATATATTTGAAGTTAGATATTTAATTTTGATTTCAATTTTGAATTTGAGACTCCGTATAAACTATTTATGAAATAATGAGCACGGTGTGAAAAATGTAAACGATTGGTTGTTAAAGAGACCGGGATCTGATATTGTCATACTCTCTGCCAATACCGAAAACCATTTTAACAACTGTGTATGCGGTGGAGATCCAGAATGAAAAAGGACGATTTGGAGGCGATTACTGGATTTGAAGAAAAAGAACGATAATGGATGTCCTTGACCTTCGGGTCATAATTAAAATGACTAAAACAGGGCTATACCGGACCAAGTGGGGTTAGCTACCTCCATCGACAACACTTCTTCCTTTATTACTATAGTCCCTCGGTTGATTTGATTTGATAGATGCGCATTCTTGATTTGAGAGTGTAGTTCGAGGTGGGCGGTATTCGCGGCTATGCATTACCACCAGTTCAGGCATGCATGCAACTAGTATATTCCTACTTTGGGCATTCCTCATGGGCCTTGTTATATTATCCTGATCGAGCCCCATACGATTTTGATTTGTATCGTACCTATGGAGTGCCCTTTGATAGCCGCTAGGTTACTGTGGACTTTACGGTATTTGTATAGACTACGGTATTATAAACGGTGTAAGGGTAAAAATGTAATCCCGCTTACGCTATTTTAATATTTTATATTTAACCGTAGACACTATTATTGTTGGCTAGCTTTTTTGACCAAGCCACCCAGGTTCACTCACAAGAGGAAGGTATGAAACTATATTCCCCAAGTGCATGAAGGAACGGATCGCACACTATCGACTCGCCCACCATTGGATCGCATCTCGTCGGATCGCCCCCTGTTTCATCAGCGAAACAAAACCCCTATGCGACTCGATCCGAACTTATATTGTTGCCCAGCGTAGACCGATCCGATCCCCTGATGCATGGCGAACCCTCTGACCCGTTCAAGCGTGAGCTAGTCTTCAGCGATCCGAGTCGCACGGATCTAGCGACACGTGTCCCTAACCATCATTTTGACCGATTCTCCCCACCTGCACGATCCGATTTTCAAGCAGATCGCGACACCTGTCCACAACGGCTAATTTGACTATTTCCTCAACGGTGGCGATGCGATCCGATGTTCTCGGGATTCGTGCCACGTGTTACCACGACCTGCCTGACAAAATCAGCTATAAATAGCCCGGAGCTTGGCATTTTTTGGGATCTTTTTGGCAATATTGAGTACTGAATCCGCCATTATTGTCAAATTACTAGAGTATTGAGAGAAATCATTGATCGTATTAACTTTCAAAGTATAATCAATAATATATAAAGTGGACGTAGGCTCGTTAACGCCGAACCATTGTAAATTCTGTGTGTTACTTTCTTTTTTCTCATTCTTCTGTTGAAACTCTATAAGATTCAGAACAATTTGGGTGTTAGGTCCAAATTTTGATCTAACATTTTGGTGCTTTCACTGAGAAAACAATCCTAAAGTTTCACTATTCGGTTCTTTGAAGATTCCAGCGATTCGGATATCATGACTGGAAAAAGATCTAAGGAAGCATGAGCTTCGCAAACCAATGAAACAATCGAAGAAAGTGTGCACGAGCTAGGCAATGAGGAGACTCTGGATCGTGGAGCGCTGGGGGCGAACCAATCCGATGAAGACGCCACGCTCCGAGTCAACGAGAACGAGGCGATCCGGACTGCTGAAGGGATTGTTACTCAATCCAGAGGCAATGTCTCGAATCCTCCATGCACCGCGACCACGAATCGATCTCAGGGGGGCGTTGCGAGCCGCCATCCTCGAACCATAGCGATTCGAACTGATGATCAGACTACAACTCGACCTGGAAAGGAGCCTATGGCTCGCTCCTACCGTCCTGGCCCCTCCGCTCGACCTGGCTCAAGCTCTTTGCGCATAAGAGAAAGTGATGATGACCAATATGATCTTGCTGCTCCCGTTACTGAGTGGGTTCTTTCTCGCTTTTCCGAAATGTGGGAGAGACTGTTTGATGAATTGGCTGCCCAAAGGCAGGAAAGCTCCGTCCTGCGACAAAATTTGAGTGCTATGGATAGAAGGCTTGATGAGCTCGCAAGGCAAAGGACGCCGCCGGTTCGTCCATTCACTCCAGGATATTCTTCTTCGTCTGAGGAATCGCCGAGACCTCCGCGGCGACCGTATGAGAGAGCCGAAAACATAGAGCAGCTTCGGTTCGGAACCCTGCCATCACGGGAAGAAGAAGCACTGGAGGCGGGGCCCTCAAACCGTAATATGAACGATCAAGCCGCAACTCCCAGGACTCGAGATGTGGACAGTCCTATACATAACAGACTACCTCAGCCCCGTCGCCGCGCACATGCTCATGGTAACAGGGGGCAACGAAGCCCTATCCGAGCCCCAAATTTTGTGACTGCTCCCGAAAGAGAGATTAGAGAACCCCGCCGAGCCAGAGGCACTGACCCGAACCTCCACTGACCAGTGCAAATGTTGCAGCCATGATCCATCAGATTCTGGCAGATAGCCGTGGACAACGGAACGAAGATTGGGGAATCGACCGCAGTCACACCCCTTTCACTGATGATATTTTGGATGCGACTTTCCCAAGGCGTTTCAACATGCCATAGATGAATCGATACGCAAGCAGGTCTGATCCCGTCCAACATCTGATGAGATATTCTTGGTCAATGACCGCTGCCGCAGCTTCTGATGCCGTCAAGTGCAAAGCATTTCCCATATTCTTGGAGGATGTAGCATTGTTATGGTTTACTCGCTTGCCAACAAGATCGATTTCTAGCTTCAGGGAGTTGAGTGAGAAGTTCGTAGAACAATTCCGTATCTATGCACAAAAAACAAAAAGTGTGATTGACTTGTTCCTTGTCAAGCAGCGACCAGGCGAGAGTTTGAGGTTGTACCTAGACCGTTTCAATTTGGCCGCTACTGAAGTTAAAGATCCCCATGAACCAACCGTTGTCGCATCACTGATTGACGGAGTAGATAAAGACACTGAATTCGGGAGATACCTGGCAGGCAAGCCACCCCATACTAGAGAATTATTCTACGAAAAAGCCAACGTACACTTGCGCTGGGAAGAAGTATATGCTAACCGAAAGGCAAAAACGGCCGATAAAGAGGAAATCCAGAGCAATGTCGCCATTAAGCAGACAGGAGACAGCTCGGGGAAGGTCGAAGTTAATGTTGGAAATCGGAATCAGGGTGGTCGTCAGTCAGGGAACAATGATAATAATAGTAATGGCAACAACCGGAAGAGGAACCGAGGGAACGACTCCCAGAGAAGGACTCATCCTAGGGCCTTTGAGAGTTATACGCCAATAAATGATACTCTAGAAATTATCTTTATGGATGCGTATGAAGTCCTCCAGAATAAGAGGCCACCTCCCAGAGAGTCGACGGAGAAAGAACGTGAAACGGGGAAGTTTTGTCTCTTTCATCAGATTCACGGCCATTCGACAAATGAATGCCGTCACCTAAGAGATGTAGTCGAAAGGCTGCTTCGAGAAGGAAAGTTAGATGAATACAGAGTAACGCCCAGAGACAGGGGGCAAGCAGTACAGGCCCCAAATCAGAACCAGAATCAACTTGCTGCTAGGCCGACTGCCCAGCAAAAGGGAAAGAACATTGTTATTAATACCGTAATCGGAGGACTTTATCTTGCCGGGCATAGTTCCAAGGCATTAGATCAATATGTCAATGCAGCCAAGCAACACCTTGAGGTAGGGGAGTGTAGCAACCCTGAGGATAATATCCCGGTAAAGCAACAAAAGATAATGACCGACGATGTCGTTTTCCGAGAACGAGAAAGCATTGGAGTTCATGCTCCGACTGAAGATCCATTTGTAATTACAATACCTATTGGACCAGCCACTGTTCATAAGGTTTTAGTGGACAACGGGAGTTCCATCAACATTCTTTTCAAAAGGACATTCGACCAGATGAACCTCGAAATAAAAGACTTGAAGCCCTGTCAAGGATGGATCCGTGGATTCAACGGAGCATCTACCGCTCCAATGGGTTATGTAGAGTTACCGGTTACGCTTGGGGAAGGAGAACGCCAGAGAGTGAGAATCCTTCCCTTCATGGTTTTGGATGTTGAATCGCCCTACAATGCCTTCCTGGGCCGACCGGCCCTCGCAAAGTTTAGAGCCTGTATAGCCCCCTGGTGCTTGTTATTGAAATTCCCGACAGAAGCTGGCATTGGTGTCGTCAGAGGGGATCAGGTTGCTGCGCGAGCATGTTATGTTGCCGAACTAAAGTTACTTCGCAATGGAGGGGATAATGAAACAAAAGGCGCTTCTCCCCCTACAAGGGCGGAGACCTTATAGCAACTAAAGAGGATAACCGTTGGAGAGTCGCCCAGAGAGTTGCCCGAGGATATAGATCCCAGAGAGGATCAAGAACCTGGGGGCAGAATGGCGACTCCCAACGAGACAACTGTGGATGTACCGATCGATGATAGTGACCCAGAGAAGGTCCTTAAGATTGGATCCCAGTTAAATCCGAATCTCGCTAAAGGACTGACGGATTTCTTAAAAAATAACTTGGATGTATTTGCTTGGACTCATGCAGACATGTGCGGGATATCCCCATCAATCATGAGCCATTCATTAAGCATTAACCCTAAACATCCTCCTGTAAAGCAAAAAAGGCGAATGTTGGGCCCAGAGAGGTCTGCTGCCTTGAAAGAAGAGGTTGGAAAGCTAAAGAGTAATGGATTTATCAGAGATTCGACCTACCCAGACTGGATTTCGAATCCAGTCCTGGTAAAGAAGGCCAACGGGAAGTGGCGAACGTGTATCGACTTCTTGGATTTGAACAAAGCCTGTCCAAAAGATAGTTTCCCGTTACCCCGGATTGACCAGTTGGTGGACTCGACAGCGGGTCATGAGCTTCTCTCATTTACGGATGCTTATTCAGGATATAACCAGATTCCGATGCATGTTCCACATCAAGAACACACTAGTTTTATCATGGATCTGGGATTATATTGTTATGTGGTGATGCCCTTTGGCTTGAAGAATGCGGGCGCTACATATCAACGTTTAGTCAACAGAATGTTTTATAACCAGATCGGGAAAACCATGGAAGTATATGTCGATGATATGTTGGTTAAGTCCAAGCAATCTTCCCAACACACTAATGACTTGGCAGAGATGTTCGGCATTCTTCGAAAGTACGGAATGAAACTCAACCCAACCAAATGTTCATTCGGTGTTGCCTCCGGAAAATTCTTGGGGTTCATCGTTAGTTCCTGTGGGATTGAGATTAATTCAGATCAAATCGCGGCAATCAGAGATATTCAGGAACCTAGGCAAATTAGGGATGTACAAAGCCTTGCAGGAAAAGTGGCCGCACTAAGCAGATTTATCTCCAGGGCTACGGATAAGTGCATCCCATTCTTCGAATTAATAAAGCGGGGGAAACGACACTTCAAATGGACGCCCGACTGCGTAGAAGCGTTTCAGAATTTACTCAGGCACCTGGAGAAACCTCCGATATTATCTAAGCCAATGGATCACGAGGACTTATTCGTGTATCTGGCAGTGTCATCCCATGCAATCAGCTCAGCGTTGGTAAGAGAAGAAGATAAGGTCCAAAGACCTGTGTTTTACGTGAGCAAAAAATTGACGGCAGCAGAGCGTAATTATCCAAGGATAGAAAAGTTGGCGTATAGTTTACTGATCGCCTCTAGAAAGCTTCGACATTATTTTCAGGCGCATCCTATTACCGTATACACCGATCACCCGCTCAAGCAAGTCCTACAGAGACCAGAGGCATCTGGAAGGTTACTCAAATGGAATATTGAGTTAAGTCAATTTGATTTGAACTTTCAGCCCAGACGGTCAATTCGGGGGCAAGTGATAGCCGACTTCATAGCAGAGTTCACTGTCCCTGAAGAAGATATAGCAAACGAAGAAGTTGATCCTTCAAAGTTACTTCTCGATCCCAATGCCTGGGGATTGTATACTGATGGTGCTAGGAATGACGAAAGATCCGGCGCGGGAATAGTGCTTGAAACTCCAGAGAAACGATTGATATCCTATGCTATCTGGATGGAGTTTCACACCACTAACAACGATTCCGAATATGAAGCCCTGATAGCCGGATTAAGGATTGCAAAGGAATTAGAAGTCACAAAGCTGAACATCTTCTGCGACTCCAAGTTAGTTGTGAACCAAGTTACTAGAAAATTCCAAGCTAAAAGTGCAAGATTGATTTTATACTTAAAGAAAGTGAAAGAATTGCTGAACGATTTTGATCACTACAGCATATCTCATATTCCGCGGTCAGAGAATCAGCAGGCGGACAAGTTGGCAAAGATGGCTAGTTCCGACGATCCTGAAGTGACTGGGCTAGCCCCCGTTGAAGTACTTCGGTCCCCTAGCATAGATCAAATGGAAATCGACCTAATACTAGAGACGGAACCAGAAAGGGAGTCCTGGATGACCCCTCTAAAGAATTTCCTGATGAATGGAACGCTTCCGACCAAGAAAAGCGAGAGGCGTAAAGTAATTCGTAAAGCCGCCCGATACATTCTGCAAGGCGGAGTTCTTTACAGACAAGGGTTTTCAATGCCCCTCCTTCGGTGTATAGCCCACGATGACATCAAACGTGTGCTGCAAGAAGTCCACGAAGGCGAATGTGGCGACCACACTAGAGGGAAAACTTTGGCAAAAAAGGTGTTGCGGCATGGTTATTTCTGGCCTACCATAAACAAGGATGCAGCAAGATACGCACGACGGTGTGATGCGTGCCAGAGATTTTCAAAGATACCTAGAGCACCTCCTAATCAGTTAAAAACAATGATGAGCCCATGGACTTTCGCTATGTGGGGAATTGATATCATTGGAATTCTCCCCATAGCAAGGGGCGGAGCAAAGTTCGCTATTGTGGCCGTGGATTATTTCACTAAGTGGGTCGAGGTTGAACCACTAACTACAATCACAACCAAACGAGTGATCAACTTTATCGTTAGAAACATTATCTGTCGATTTGGGATTCCAAAGATTGTGATAACGGATAACGGAACTCAGTTCGATAGCGCCGAATTCAGAAATTTCTGCCAAAAATACCACATTGAGAATCGATACACCTCTGTGGCGCACCCGCAATCGAACGGACAAGTCGAAGCGGCGAATAAAGTGATTAAGTCTATTCTGAAAAGAAGACTGAAGCAGGCTAGAGCCATGTGGGCTGATGAATTGCCCTTGGCACTATAGGCCTACAGGACAACATATAAATCGGCAACAGGACATACCCCGTTCTCCCTTGCTTTTGGAACGGAAGCAGTCATCCCGGTTGAGATAAAGGTACCTTCTCACCGGGTGACTTATTATAATCCGATGACCAATAATGAATTGCTCCTAGAGTCCCTGGATATGATCGAAGAAAAGAGGGATGAGGCGGACCTGCACGCCTTGGGATGCAAGCAACAGATCGCTCGATATTACAACAAAAAGGTTCGAGCCCGAACCTGGGAACCCGGAGACTTGGTTCTGAAACGTGTCTTTCCACCCCCAACTCATATGGGAGCGAAGTGGGAAGGACCGTACTCCATTCTGAGCAAGCTTGATAATGGAACCTTCAAGCTGGCAACCTTAGATGGAAGGGAAATCCCCAGAGTGTGGAATGCCCAACATTTACGGCCATACTTAGCATAAAAGTTTCAAATCTGTTCTTTTGCTTTGTTGAAAACCATGTATAAGGCATGACTAGCCTAGAATAATTTGATTCCTTGAAGCAAAAAATTATAAAGTGGACGTATGTCATGATTCGACCGAACCACTATAAATTATTGTGTGTCATTTACCTTTATTGCATCTTTATTTATCTGCCTGTTTATTTTTATGGAAATCGTTGTGAATAATCCAACAATCCCAGAAGCATATAAACATAAATGCCTTCCATCAGAATGGAATGAGATCACAAGTCAAGATTCTGAGAATACAATAAAGTAAATTATATCGTTGATAACACTCTAACTCTCCAGAGAGAGAGAGAGTATAAAAGCGTCTCCGACTCAGCGCTGAGAAAGAGCTCCTCCCCCGCTGAAGGATCGGGGAGCGAATGAATTGCTGAGCTCGAACTCTAACTCTCCAGAGAGAGAGAGTATAAAAGAGTCTCCGACTGAGCGCTGAGAAAGAGCTCCTTCCCCGCTGAAGGATCGGGGAGCAAATGAATTGCTGAGCTCAAACTCTAACTCTCCGGAGAGAGAGAGAGTATAAAAGCGTCTCCGATTGAGCGCTGAGAAAGAACTTCTTCCCTGCTAAAGGATCGGGGACCGACTGAACTACTGAATTCAAACTCTAACCTTGGCAACCGTCAGGAGAGTATAAAGAAGTCTGTGATTAAGCACTGAGAAAGGTGCCAGAAATTCGGTACCACAAGAACAATTATCCTATGAAATCTCCTAAGTCCCCTATATACAGAAATAGGGGCAATCTGCCGACAATACTAACCAATCCTTAGTAAACCCCAGTCAGGTGCTATGATAACCACTGATTGGGGGCACATATACTCATATACATATACTGAACTCTAATACAGCAACGCAGCACGAAATTTTTTCTTTCTGTTGTTTGACTGATTTGTAATTATTATTAGATGGCCTATGACTAAACATGGAAAGTTTATTTGAATACAGGTGCACAATAATGCAAAAAGAGATAAACTTTCATTTATATACTGCGAACCGACAAAGTGAAAAACAACCTGGAAATGAAAGTGAGGGCCAGTCTCACAATTACAGTTCCTGGCCAGTGGAAAACCTAAAGACAAAATATCAACAAGCAATAATATCCTATTTACGCTTTGGCCTCTTCTCCTGCTTATGACTCTCCAGCTTCGCCTTGTCGGCATCGGCCTGATCGCCTTTCTTCCTCTTCCTTTTGTCTATGAGAGGAACATCCGACTCTTCTGAAGATTCCTCTTCCACCTCTTTTCTCTTCCTTCTATCAGAAAGGGAAGCCGGGAAGTCATCGGGGTTTGCAAAATGAAGCTGTCGGCTGATGGATTTGGGCTGGATTTTCACAATCATCCCTGTTTTGGGATCGAATTCTGCAAGAGGGACTACGTCCAAAGCCTCATCTCCCACCTTCTTCGAAGCCATCTCTTTCTCCTGCCTAGCCTTTCGGCTGGCCAAGGTTTTGTCGTCATCGTCGTCGGCTTTTTTGGCGCCGATAATGTCTTCTTCATCATCTACATGGCGCCCATCCATGTCTTTCAAGGCTTCGATGGTCTCAGCATCTTTGGGAACGTCAGTACTAGATACCGGGATGCTTCTTTCTGCTGTTGTGACCTCAGCCTGCTTTGATGTATCAATACCGGCACCTGGCGAGATAGCTTCCTTCTCCGCTTCTTTTTCTTTTTCAACACCCTTGTCGACGGGCTCGCCACCTGTATCATGAGGAACACACATTACTAATTCAATTGGTTGTTCTACCAGACGACGACAATTCACAATTGCTTTGACAAATTGTGGTGAAAAGAGAGAGATACCTTCCGCAGATGCTCCCTCTTGAATAGTTGCAGAGGCTCCAATGACCACGGGAGTTAGACCCAAAGGGATTAATGGATCATCGGGATGGTATTCCTCAACCCCGGAGGTCTTGGGCTCCACGGCTGCACTCGAACCCTCATCAGCTTTGCCTTTACCCTTAGCCAGGGCCCTATCCTTTTCCATCTCCGCTAGAATCAGACGGCGACCCTCTGCTAAGTCCTCAGGCTCATTATCCCTTAAGATGCTCTTCATCAACTCATCCTCATCAATTTCTTCGACCCCCAATCTCTGCTTTTCACCCTCAACAATGGCATCCAATAAATTGGCTAAAGTAACGTGGTAATCCGGGATCCACGAAATGTTTCGGATTTTGAGGACTTGGCCAAGGAAGTCAAAAATCATCTCTTCAAACCCCTCGATATCCTTCTCTCTCTCGAGGAGCTTGTTGTTTGAGGAAGTAGCCATCTCGATGGCACTATCAACATTCTGTTCGGCGAGAGCTGCCCGTCTCTCTGCGTCTGCGACTTGATCATTCAAAGTCAGCGTTTCCGCTTTAGCCAAAGCCAAACTTTCTTTCAAACTTGCTCTTTCTGCTTCCCAAGCAGCTCTCTCAGATTCGAAATGGCCTTGTGCTGTTTTCAACTCAATGTTGGCCATTTTGAGATCTTCAACCTCCTTCTTTAAGGTCATTTTCTCTTGGCTATTGGAGTCAAGTTCCGAATGAAAGCGTTTTTTAGCATTCTCCAATTCAGTTTTATAATTCTCGACGTCCCTCCGCGCTAAAGCAAGCTGGGATTGAGCATCTTCCAGGTCCTTCTCCATCTTTGTCCTGGCCCTTTCGTTGTTTTCAAGTTTCGCCTTAGATCTGCGTGCTTCTATTTCAAGCGATCGGATGACTTCTGAAAGGTTAACTGCATGTTTTTTCATCATCTCATATTGCCTGGCAACATGGCGGATATGCCCGACAACTTCGCTATCCCAGTTCTTGGGGACCGGCTCCAAGGCTGGAACAAATGTCATCCGGTCAAAGAATATGTCTGCGAATTATTCCCGCAGCTTTTCCAGTCTACCTTGAATCTCGGGACCATGCATGTAATCCCATGACCCGGGGGCAGCCAACTCTGGCTGGCTGGAAGGGATGATGTCACTCCTCTCCTTTTAAGAATCTTTGGATGGATCATTGCCCTTATCTTTAGATTCGTGATGCCTTTTTGACGACCGGCCGTGGGAAGGTGCACTCTTTGGAGGAGTTAACTCTTTAGGATGTTTCTCCCCCCTGCAGGAACTGCCGGATAACTGGAAGGCTTGGTAGAGGTCGATTTTGGTGGAGACCGAGGTTGCGAGGAAGTCGACTTGTGAGAAGGGCCACGAGAACGCTCAGTACCCGGATGAAGACTGGGTGTGCCCTCACGAAGAGAACGATAAGAGTAAGATTTCCTGCGGGACATCTTTCCTGCAAAAAAGAAAAGAGCATGTTAAAATCTTGAATACTGACGCTATAAGAGTGCGGGGTCAGATAGTGTGTGTGATTTGTGCATCCCATATAATTCCCTCTAACAGACCCGGGCCTGAAGACAGGCTCATCTGACTGGTTTCTTGTTCTCTAGTTGGAGCGATGGTCTCTTCAGAAGCAGGGAAGAAAGGCCCCCCTTCAAAGTCCTTCTCTGTATATACATCATCGGGTAGAGGAATTTTGTTCAGCTCGTCAAATAACTGCTCTTCTGTCAAATCATCGGGAGCAGCGATTTCGATTGGAGTAGAAATCGGGATTTCCTTGGACATGTCACCGCGGACCTCATCCCCTCTGTATATGTTCAGGTCCTCATCGTCTTGGATGACTATCGGAGAAGGACTCTTGCGAAACTTAGTTGTTTCTACCGCTTGCGAAGTTCCCTCTCCCTCCTTTGGGGGCACGTACTTATAAGGTTTGTCGCCAGTGCCAAGTCCAAATCTTCTATCCAGAAGATGATGCTTATGAATATTTTCATCAGTAATGCATTTTTGATCCTTAGAAAGTCGGATCTGCTTTGTAGAAGAATGGACAATTGATTGTTGTATAGTGGACCCTCCGTTTTCGGGAAGACGTGATCTGTTTAAGACAAAGAAAAAGGGGGGAGAATGTTAACGCCTAGACTTCTTGAACAAGATATTCGATTAAAAGATTAAAGTTTACTTGATTTGAGCCATCTTCTTGAGCATCCGGCCTGTTTCTTTATATAAAACCAATCAGATTTAGGATCCCCTATATTGCTATATCCATCGTACAGAACCTTCCTATTCGCCACCGATTCAAAGAAAGAGAAATTTGGAGTTGCCGAAGAACGGTGCTTGAAAAGAAAGGAGAATGTCAAATCTCTGAATTTAAGTTCGGCGTGTAGGATCTCCGCGTATGCAACATATAGGGTGTATAGAGATGCGTAGGCGTTAGGATGAAGCTGCATCGGAGCAATACCCAGTCGTTTTAAAGTTTCGATGGCGATCGGAGGAAACGGAGGAATAGCTCCTACCAAGCACATGGTTCGACTGATTGCTATATATTCTTCCGGAGCTAAGTGGGGTCTATCTTCGCTACCGGGTGTCAAGACATCATCCCAAGGAATCCCGTGTCTCAAGAAGATTCTTTTAAGCTTTATATCGTCGAGCTTAGATGCTAAAGAATCAGAAAATTTATCTATTCCGAGCGCGCTGGGAATCTCGTCGGGAGCTCGCCCGTCTATCTCAGACTCTTCGCTAGATGAAGTACTTTCGGACGGATCTGATTCCGTTGCCTCGTATTCAGATCCAGAATCTTCACCTCCTGGATTAATTGGAGGAATCTCGGGGTTGTGTTGCTCAGGAACCTCGGATTCCGTTTCTGTAGCAGATCTTGAAGAAGATTGATTATCCGACATTACTGCTAGGCGAGAAAACATGAAAAGTGAGATTAAAGCTACCCGTCCCCCGTGTGTGCAAGTGCCGGTGTGTGTGCTTGTGCATGCATTAAAGATAAAGCGAAAAAGCTATCAAGATCATTAAAGTATTAGTTGTCATATGCAGTTAAAATTATGTGGTCATTCAGTCCAGAAAGTCCAAATCAAGGCCCTAGCCTAACTGTTCAGAGTTTTATGGTGACAAGGCATTGTCTAAGGTCCAAAAATTGACTTGGATCGTGAACTGCAAGTCGGACCGCAATGTGTATGACGATCCGCCCTCCTTCGGATCACAGGGTAGAGTGATCGCCCTCCTTCGGATCGTAGGGTAGAGGGATCGCCCTCCTTTGGATCGCAGGGCAGAGGGATCGCCCCCCTCACGAATCGTGAAATCGGGTAATCAGGGTCTTCACTGGATCGTTGCCGTCCCCCATGAAGCGCGCCACTGCCGCCACCACGATCCTCCGACTCGCCACTGGCCTTCATCTTCTTCCTTTCCTCTCCTTGCCCACGATCCGAACCGGCCTTCTCTCTTCTCCTTCCTCCTTCGTCTTCCTCCTCTCCTTCTCATTTCCGAACTCCAACCCTTGAACCCATCAGCCATGGCGCCTCGAGGGTTCCCCCAAAAATCACGATATTCCACCGCTTCTTCCCTCAAGCTAGTCGAAAAAATTCATAAACAACAGCGATTACGAGTAAGGGTGCTTTCGGTGGAGTTACCTTTCTAAAAATTGGGAAAGTACTCGGATTTTTGAAGGTTTGAGAAACTAGGGTTCTTTCCTCAACGATGCAGGCGAAACGATATGACAGAAAAAAGAAGGAAGAAAGTAGAGAGGGGGGGGGGGTCGACTTATATAGGCAAAAGGGTGACCGTTTGTCTCCCCTTCTTTGTCCTATTCGATCCACGAAAATAGGCGGGCCGCGAACCAAAAGCCCACCACGTCTCGAAGAGGAGCCAGTCTCGTTCCGTTCCATGAAGAGGCCCAAGTACACACCAAAGAACGAAACGAATGGCTTGATAACGGACCGCGACTCGAGCACACGATCCGAGTCGATAAATTCAGTAATGAAGATTCTGAAGAATCCCAGAAAAGGAATTGTTCACTGTTTCGCGACTCGCTGTGAAAAGACGATTCTATAGCTTCGAAGCATGTTCCATCATCGATAAAACATACTTCGAGGGGGCAAAATGTTGGCTAGCTTTTTTGACCAAGCCACCCAGGTTCACTCACAAGAGGAAGGTATGAAACTATATTCCCCAAGTGCATGAAGGAACGGATCGCACACTATCGACTCGCCCACCATTGGATCGCATCTCGTCGGATCGCCCCCTGTTTCATCAGCGAAACGAAACCCCTATGCGACTCGATCCGAACTTATATTGTTGCCCATCGTAGACCGATCCGATCCCCTGATGCATGGCGAACCCTCTGACCCGTTCAAGCGTGAGCTAGTCTTCAGCGATCCGAGTCGCACGGATCTAGCGACACGTGTCCCTAACCGTCATTTTGACCAATTCTCCCCATCTGCATGATCTGATTTTCAAGCAGATCGCGACACCTGTCCACAACGGCTAATTTGACTATTTCCTCAATGGTGGCGATGCGATTCAATGTTCTCGGGATTCGTGCCACGTGTTACCACGACCCGCCTGACAAAATCAGCTATAAATAGCCCGGAGCTTGGCATTTTTTGGGATCTTTTTGGCAATATTGAGTACTGAATCCGCCATTATTGTCAAATTACTAGAGTATTGAGAGAAATCATTGATTGTATTAACTTTCAAAGTATAATCAATAATATATAAAGTGGACGTAGGCTCGTTAACGCCGAACCACTATAAATTCTGTGTGTTACTTTCTTTTTTCCCATTCTTCAGTTGAAACTCTATAAGATTCAGAACAATTTGGGTGTTAGGTCCAAATTTTGATCTAACAATTATAATAACGTATCTTATTATATGATATTAGTTTAACGGATCCTTAAAAGATGGCGATCTTAAACATCCTTTAAGTTATTGATTGCATTTCACCGAACATTTCATTTGAGTTGGTTTACTTCCATGTGAATGTTAGTCCTGATCCGAGTTGTTTTGTTTTGCATTATTGCTCGGGTTAGATCGAGTATTACAGCTTTCGAGGTTTACTCTTGGAGTTTGGAGCTTATATTGGGTTTCCTCATCTATATCAACCTATCCAGTTGCTCCTGTTTTCAGTTATTCATGTTGTTTCTATTTTCAAGCAGTTATCACTTATTTTGTATTAGAATTCATTGTATTAGACTTTCACTGTACTATTTCTGTAAACTTTGTTGTAAAATTTTATTTAGTAGCTTCATGAATTACTATTGTATTATGTACTTTCCGCTGTGAGATATTATATTACTCTGTGTCTGTGATCTGTGATTCTGTGGTTTATTCTATTTACCTCAGAAGCTAATAACAATCTGTCGTTTCGAACGGTTTGAGTCGGTTTAGTTACCGGCTTAAAGCGGATGAAAGACAACATGTTACACCATATTTAAATGAAATTTGGCAATATCAAAGACTCAAAAAATATATGAAACATACTAAAATTTGAAAGTATTTCACTGCAAAACAAAGGAGATACGATTTTTCAAAGATGGCACATTTTAGATACAAAACGAACTCAGTTGAGAATCTTATTTTTGTACAACTTCGGCGACTGATTACCAGCATCAAAACATTTCAGATTTGAATGAAATTTTGCATAATCAAACATTAATGTAGTAGCTGAAATATATTAAAATTTGGTGGTATTTCGCTGCAAAACGAAGGAGATACAATTTTTCAAAGATGACACATTTTAGATACAAAATGAACTCAGCTGAAAATCTTGTATTCATTCAACTTCGGCGGTTGATTTCCAGCATCAAAACATTTCAGATTTGAAGGAAATTTTGCAATATCAAACATTGATGTAATAAATAAAACATATTAAAATTTGGTAGTATTTCGCTGCAAAACGAAGAAGATACGATTTTTCAAAGATGATACATATTTACCAACAAAATGAACACAAATACCATAGGTTTTTAGCAACAAAACATGCAGATTATCATTCAAACTTGCAAATATAACTATAGTTTGTTGTAAGAAAAAATATTACCTTTCTAACCAATGATGTAGCAAAATTTGACAGCAAAGATGAGCTTTGATATGGCAAACACCTCTAGAAACCTGTAAGAAGTGATAAAAGCGGCATGCAATCAATAAAATAGCAAAATTAGGGATTACATAAAACAAAATTCGGATTTTTGATGGATTCTAGGGATTTTATAGGAAGGAGATTACCTCTTGCTAGCTAGGAATTAACTTGATTTGTGGAGTAATTGCAAAGAAATTGATTTAAAGAATGGTGGCCGTTGTAGGGTTTCTTAATTTTTGAGAAACTTCTCTCTTTTGTGTTTTTGGGGAAGAAGACGTCAATTGTCGTACAAAATCATTCTAGATCTTTCAGAGGTGGCTAATGGATTAAAGGGTGTGGACTTATTTTCCCTAAAGCTCATTAGTATATTTAAAATTACTTTAGCTAAGTATATATGGTGCTTTACACCAAATTAAACATAACTTTCATATAAAAAGTCCAATCCACATGAAACGAATTGCATTATTCATTTTTTGAATGAATGGAATCTATTAGTAATACAGAAATTTAAATTTTGAAATAAAAATATTATTTACACAATTTAATCATTTACCAATATTCAAAATTTATGGTGGAAATCACTATTTCCATCATTTTCCACCAAAAAAATTTAACTCTTCATCGGTTAAAGTGTATAAAAATGTTTTCAACATTTTTATAACTTCAAAACAATATTTCAAACTTAATTATACAACAAAATTTATTTTCTTCTTGTTTCCCCCATTACAACAATATTTATCAATATTTTTAATTAAGGACAAATATTTCAAATTCGACATATTTCACCAAATTAACAATTATTTCTCACTCCTAACAATTACACAAAAGTGTTTTAACATTTTTGAAATATTAAAACAACATTTCATCTTTAGAAATTTATTTCCTTCATGTTTATCCTTTATTTTAGGACAAAAGGTTTAATATTGGAATGAAATTCCAATATCATAAATTTTAACCCAATAATTTATTCCATCTTTTATTTTCACTCAATAATCCATAAACACCTTGTCTTACACTTCACTTTCATTTGTTTACAACAAAACCCAAATTCTTAACGAACATACATTATTTATTTTTATATAAACCATATTATCATCAATTTATTCCATCCATTAATTCTTAATCCCATATTAAATCATAATTTGCATTATAATTTAATATTTTGGTAATCTCCAAAATCCCGGGTTGTTGCAGAGTAGTGAATCCATAATCACTATTAGCAATTCAAATAACATTTCCCACAATTTATAACATCCATTCACACTTACGTATATGCATATATGTATATACACTATGTACGTATATACACATGTCGTGGCATAAATCATATAGTATAAGCGTTTGACAATTAACACTTATAATTTGTAAGTCAACAGCATAACCGTAATTATCCAATCATCAATTAGTCATAAGAATTCAATGAAATCTTACAACATCCAATAACAACACATGGTGTCATTTACATAAGGGTTCGTACCATATTCGCACAAAGGTGACATTTTTAACACTTTTAACTAAGTGTCCAGTCTATAAACACACAAAGGTGACAATTTTAACCTTTTACACTAAGTGTTAACATTTTTAACACCTAGACGCAACATTTTTAACACTTTTAAAATAAGTGTTCATTCTTTAAAACACACAAAGGTGACATTGTTAAAAAAATTCACTAATTATTCATGCTTTTCATACTTAGTTACGACCCAAACCAACTCAAATCAATACATTCATCAGAACAATATTTGAGCGGGTTTAATTTTATCCCATACTTCCTGAGGATGTGGAATATTTCAGCGAGATTCTCCAAATGATCTTCTTCCTTATTTGACTTAACCAGCAAGTCGTCAACATACACTTCCATGGTTCTCCCAATTTGTGCTTTAAACATCGCACTCACAAGCCATTGGTAAGTTGCTACGCATTCTTTAATCCGAACGGCATGACCTTGTAACAACATAAGCCTAGATCTGTTAAGAAGCTCGTGTTTTCCTGGTCTGGCTTATGCATCATTATTTGGTTATATCCCGAATAAGCGTCCATGAAAGATAAGAGCTCATGACCCGTGGTAGCATCAACAAGCTAGTCAATTCTAAGCAGTGCAAAACTGTTATTCAGGCATGCTTTATTGAGATCAGAATAATTGATACACACTCAACATTTAAAATTGGACTTTTTGATAAGTACCGGATTAGAGACCCAATTTAGATACGTGGATTCCCATATGAAGTCATTCTCGAGTAACCTATCCACTACCTCTTTGAGTGCTCTAGACCTTTCGGGTCCTTGAGTTCATCTTTTTTGTTTTGTTGGAGTCATATTCGGATCAATATTTAATTTGTGTATTATTACATCAGTAGAAATTCCACACATATCAGAATGGTTCCAAGCAAAAACATCAAGGTTTTCTCTTAAAAATATAGTCAAATCTTTTTGCAGCTTAAGACAAAGCTGAAAACCTATTTTCAATACTTTATCTGGATCATCATCATGAACTGGGATCAAGATTATGGCTTCAGCTAGAGCTACGCAGTCTTTGCATCCATCTCTTCTTGGGCCTCGTTATGTTCACCAGCACAGGGGCCCCGCCCTAATTGCTATAAGGTGGTGTCACGAATGCGGAGGGGAGCCCCCGCACTCTTTCTAATTTCTTTCTTCTTGGCATCAACCAATTCTTTCATATAGCATTTCCTTGCCGTTTTTTGATCCCCCTTAATCACACCAGTCCCTCTTTCATTCGGAAATTTCATGGTTAGGTACCATTGGGCTAGTGCTATTTGAAAAGCGGTCAGGGCTGGCCTTCCAAGGAATGCGTTATAGGATGAAAGTTCGTCCACCACAACAAAAGTCCGCATCATTGCAACCTTCTTCTCTTCTTCGCCAAGCTCCATAAGGAGATCTATCACACCCACTGGTTGAGTAGGTTGTCCGATGAATCTGTGTATCTTATTCGGGCAGGCTTGCATATCTGACATAGGAATGTTTATTTTACAGAATGCATTGATGGAAAGCACATTGACGGATGCTCCACTTTTGACTGACACCCTTCTGACTGTAGTGGGACCAATACTAATGGTGACAACCATAGGGTCAACCATTGGCGTTATCAATCTATCAGAGTCCCAGTCCTTGAACACCACATCTTTGCCTGAAGTCCACTAGATCTTTTCTGGAAATGTGTTGCTTAGGACCATGCATTCTTCCCCTCCTGAAAGATTTTTCAGCTCATTAGCATACTTCTTCATATCCCCCAGCTTCCTGCAGCCGTGTGAGGACCTCCTGAGATTGTATTAATGATTGGTCGAGGATTAACAGGTGTTGGGGCTCTCTCTCCTGACCTGGATTAGTCCTTAGGTGTGTTTTGTGCTTGAACAGTTGGAGCATTTTGCTGATTCTTTACGTACGGTTGTAGTCTATTTTTCTGAATTAGCTCTTCAATCAAGTTTTTTAAGTGCCTACACTCATTCTTGTTAAGACCTAGCTAATTGTGGAAGCAACAAAAACTTCCTGAACTTATGTTAGCATCAGTGATTTTTTGCAGGTTCGGCTGAGGATAATCTTCAGTATCTTTAGTAGCAAGAAACACATTTTCCAAAGTATCCGTAAGCGGAGTCAATTCCAAGTTCTTGAAAATGCGGAGCTTCTGGTTATTTCGATTATCCTTAGCATCATTGCTCCTTTTCTAACCTCCAAAGTTCTTTTGACTATCTAGAGCATCGTTCTCCTTCTTTGACGCAGCCTTGCTTCCCTCGACTAAGTCCATGGCATAGGACATGTCATCTTCCACATCGATATATTCCTCGGCCTTCACGTAGAATCTCTCCAAGATTTTTGGCTTTTTCATCTTGAGCTACTTTCCAAATTTCGACTTCTTAATGATGGCGCCTTTCCAAGCCATTAGAACTAATCGGGGTTTCGGATCTACCACTTCTGCCGCTGCAGCGTTCAATCGATCCAAAAAAGCTTTTATTGATTCTCCTGGCCGTTGCTCCATGTTGTTCAATGACATAACATCTTTGACTTTTGTAGATTACAGCCTAAACTATTCTCTAAATTTCTTGGCCAAAGAGGAGAAGTCATCTATCGATCTCGGTGGAAGCTTTGTGAACCAGAAGGAAGCTACCCCTTCCAAATACACAGGGAAATAAAGGCACTTAATCTCATCTGTTGCTTGCCCCGTCCATATGCTGATCTTATTTATATAGGAACACGTTAGGATCCCCCGTTCCATTATAGGCTTGAATAGTTAGCGGGTTGAACTTTTGTAGGAACTTTTTGAACTTGATCCTTTAGGTGAGCGGAGTTTTAGATGGAGCGAACCCCCACTCTCTCTCATCATCCTTCCGGTCAGCACTTTCTTTCATGATCTGTCGGACCGTATCTTTGATATGCTCCTTCTCATTGCGTTGATCCACGGGGCGGTTGCAATCACCTTTACCGGATGTTTTCTTACGTGAATGATCTCGGCTTCAGATCTGGGGCCCTGTGCCTCCCTCTCGAGGAAGTTCCCCTTTGGTAGAGCTTGTCGCCTTATTTGAAGTTTCTTTTTCAATATGGTTCCAAGTAGGTGGTTTTGAATCTTCATGATTGACTCTGTCTGAGTTGTTAATATCATGAACGGATTGAGTTCAATGAGGAGTAGAGGGAGAAGAATTAGCAGCTTCGGTGCGGGTAGCATTCGTAACGGATCTTGCCGCAGCAGTTTGAAGAGCGAATATAGTTTCTAGCTTCTTCTTCATTGTATTTGTCGAGATTTCCATTTGCCTCGTCAAACTAGCGACAACTTTATCAAATTCTTCTCTAGTTACAGCAGCTCCGATCTTGGAGGATACACCAACTTCAAAGTGGTTAGTAAGTGGCGTAATTCGTTGGCAGCATTGACAGTTTCTCCAATTGTTTTACAACTTGTTTTCTTCGGTCTTCCCATAATTTTAGACAAGGCTTTGAACTTTGTAGAGAGTTTGTCAATTGGCTCGGACTTTAGATTCAAAGGATCTATAGTAGGAACGGGCTTCCAATGTTATCCCCATGAAACACTTAGGGAATGGAAGTGAGAACATGGCCCTACGGTGGGCACCAAAATTTGGAAAATGGATCAAGATGAAAAAGCCCAAAACCTTGAAGAGATTTTACGCAAAGGCCGAGGAATATATCGATGTGGAAGATGACATGTCCTATGCCATGAACTTAGCTGAGGGAAGCAAGGCTCTGTTAAAGAAGGAGAACGACGCTCCAAATAGTCAAAAGAACTTCAGAGGTAAGAAAAGGAGTAATAATGCTAAGGATAATTGGAATAACAAGAAGCTCCACTTTTTCAAGAACTCAGAATAGACTCTGCTTATGGATACTTTGGAAAATGTGTTTCTTGCTACTAAAGATACTGAATATTATCCTCAGCCGAACCCATAAAAACACACTGATGCTAACAGAAGTTCTGGAAGGTTCTGTCGCCTCCACAACCAGCCAAGTCATAACACGAACGAGTGTAAGCACTTAAAAAGCTTGGTTGAAGAACTAATTTGGAAAAATAGACTACAATAGTACGTAAAGAATTCGCAAAATGCTCTAGCTGTTCAGGGGAAAAATACTCATAAGGACCAGTCCGGGTCAGGAGAGAGAGCCCCAACACCTGTTAATCTTTGATCAATCGTTAATACAATCTCAGGAGGTCCTCATTCGGCTGGAGGAAGTTTGGGGGACACAGAGAAGTATGCTAATGAGATGAAAATTATTTCAGGAGAGGAAGACTGCATGGTCCTAAGCAACACATTTCTAGCAAAGATCCAAAGGACTTGAGGCGAAGATGTGGTGTTCAAGGACAAGGACTCTAATGGATTGCTAATGCCAACGGTTGATCCCATGGTTGTCACCTTGGGTATTGGTCCCACTACAGTCGAAAGGATGTCGGTCGAAAGTGGGGTATCCGTCAACGTGCTTTTCATCAATGCATTCTGTAAAGTGATCATTCCTATGCCAGATATGCGAGCCTGCCCGAATAAGATACATGGATTCACCGGGCAACCTACTCAACAAGTGGGCATGATAGATCTCCTTGTGGCGCTTGGCGAAGAAGAGAAGAAGTTTGCAATGATGCAGATTTTTGCTATGGTGGACGAATTTACAGCCTATAACGCATTCCTTGGAAGGCCAGCCCTGACCTCTTTTAAAATAGCACTAGCCCCATGGTGCCTTACCATGAAATTCCCAACTGAAAGAGGGATTGGTATGATTAAGGGGTATGAAAAGACGTCAAGGAAATTCTAGATAGCAGAATTGGTTGAAGCTAAGAAGAAAGAAATGGGAAAGAGTGTGTGGGCTCCCCTCTGCATTCGTGACACTACCTTATAGCAATTAGGGCGGGGCCCCTATACTGTTGAACATAGCAAAGCTCAAGAAGAGATGGATCCAAGGAAGACCAGTACAGGGGAGGACCGCGCAGATCCAGTTGAAGCCATAATCTTGATCCCAGTTCATGACGATGATCCAGATAAAGTATTGAAAATAGGTTCTCAGCTGGGTCTTAAGCTTCAAAAAGATTTAGCTATGTTTTTAAGAGAACTTTTGGATGTTTTTGCTTGGAATCATTCTGATATGTGTGGAATTTCTACTGTTGTAATAGTATACCAATTAAATATTGATCCGATTATGACTCCAGTAAAACAAAAAAGACAAATTCAAGGACCCGAAAGGTCTAGAGCACTCAAAGATGAAGTGGACAGGTTACTCGAGAATGACTTCATACGGGAATCCACATATCGAATTGGGTCTCTAATCCGGTACTTGTCAAAAAATCCAATGGTACATGGCGAGTGTGTATCGATTATTCTGATCTCCATAAAGCATGCCCGAAGGATAGTTTTCCACTACCTAGAATTGACCAGCTTGTAGATGCAACTGCGGGGCATGAACTTTTATCTTTCATGGAAGTTTATTTGGGATATAACCAAATAATAATGCACAAGATAGACCAGGAAAATACGAGCTTCATAATAAATCAAGCTTATACTGTTAAAAGGTCATGCCGCTCGGATTAAAGAATGCAAAGCAACTTACCAACGGCTTGTGAATGCGAGGTTTAAAGCACAAATTAGGAGAACCATGGAAGTATATGTCGATACATTCTGGTTAAGTCAAAGAAGGCAGAAGATCATTTGGAGAATCGCACTGAAATGTTCCAGATCCTCAAGAATTATGGGATGAAATTAAACCCGCTCAAGTGCTCTTCCGGAGTCGCATCTAGGAAATTTCTTGGATTTATGGTCAATGCCCAGGGCATCGAAGCCAATCCTACTTAGATCTTAGCTTTATGAGAAATGTGTGCTCCTAAATCAAAGAAAGAACTTCAAAGCCAAAACGACAAAATAGCTGCTTTGGGTCATTCATTTTCAAGGTGACAGACAGATGTATTCCACTGTTTAATGCATTAAAGAAGGGGAAGAAGGATTTCCAATGGACTCCCGAATCCTAAGCAACTTTCGAGGAGATAATTAAGTACGTGGAATCACCACTTATGTTATTGAAGCCCAAAGATGGAGAATTACATGGCAGTATCATCTCATGCCTTGAGAACAACTGTAGTTTGAGAAGATGACTAGGTTCAATGGCCGGTGTATTACATTAGTAAACGACTTACCGGGGCAGAACTGATTTATCCTAAATTAGAAAAGCTTGCGTACAATTTGCTCATTGCCTCAAAGAAACTCCGACCATACTTCCGAGCCTACTCTATTAGAGTCCTCACAGATTAACCTCTAAAGCAAGTATTATTCCGCCTAGAAACTTCAGGAAGATTGTTAAAGTGGAATATTGAACTTAGTCAATACGATATCACTTACCATCCCCGAAGAGGAATCAATGGGAAAGCTTAAGCGGATTTCATCGTAGAATTCACAGATAGAGGGGAGAAGAAGGAAGAACATATTGAAGCAGTTACCAGGTGGAAGTTATTTGTCGATGGAGCTAAGAATGATTATTGTGATGGAGCAGGGATAGTTCTAGAAACTCCTGAAGGACGATCAATATATTGTGCTTTAAGGTTGGAGTTCCCTGCAACCAACAATGAGCTAGAGTATGAGGCACTCATTGCTGGGTTGAAAATCGCGAAAGAGCTAAGCTTGAAAGACTTACAAATCTTTAGCGACTCGCAGCTAGTGGTATTTCACGTTCGAGGAGAGTTCCAAACCAAAGGAGGAAATCTTCCATCTTATCTATATAAGGCTAAGGAACTTCTCGATGATCTGGATTACTACGTGATATCCCATATTCCTAGAGAAGAAAACATGAAAGCTTATTCACTTGCCAAACTTGCTAGTACAGAAGATGCATATGGTGGGGCTAGTTCCTATCGAAGTCCTTTCAAATCCCAGCACTGATGATAATGACATAGATTGGATCATGGAAACCACCATAGAGCCAGACTCATGGATGACTCCGATCCAAAACTATCTCCTCACGGGAGAGTTCCCAGATGATTCAAAGAAACAGAAGAAATTGCTTCAAAGGCATCTTTATATCTCATTCAGGATGGTTGTCTATACAAGCAGGGCTTCTCTATGCCTTTGCTTCGATGTGTGACTAAACAGGAATCTAGGGCCATCTTAGCAGAACTTCATGAAGGAGAGTGTGGAGGTCATTCCGTGGGACAGACATTGGCCAAGAAAATTCTGTGATACGACTATTTCTTGCTTGATATAAACTTGGACTCTGCAACTTACACAAGAAGTGTGATCGATGTCAGAGATTCGCAAAGATTCCTAGAGCACCACCTACAGAATTGACTCAAATAGTTAGTTTGTGGCAATTTGCATTCTGGGGCATTGACCTAATTGGAATATTTCCTACAGCGAAGTCCAGTTTCAAATATTCCATTGTCTCCGTAGATTACTTCACTAAGTGGGCGGAAGCAGATCCACTGGCCACCATCACTTCACAAAATATGAACAATTTCGTCTTGAAGAATATCATATGCAGATTTGGTGTGCCACAGAAGATAATCATAGACAATGGGATACAGTTCGAAAGTGAAGAGTTCAAAAGATTCTGTACCAAGTATAAGATTCAAAAGAGCTTCTCAGTAGTTCCTCATCTGCAGGCCAACGAGCAAGTCGAAGCCGTGAATAAAATCATAAAATCAACTATCAAGAAGTGTCTTGAAAAAGCCAAAGTTGGTTGGGTAGACGAGCTTCCACTTGCACTATAGGCATATTGCAAAACTCACAAAATTGCGATAGGGCATATTCCGTTCTCGCTTGCCTTTGGATCTGAAGCTATGATTCCGGTATAGCTAGAAGTACCTACTCACCGCAGGATTCGCTTCAACTAGGAAGAGAATGAGAAGATGCAACTCGAAGCACTTGACCTACTCAAGGAACGAAGAGCCGAAGCAGAACATAGAGTTGCTTCCGATCAGAGGATGGTTGCTAGGCACTTCAATTCGAAAGTCTGACATAGAAGCTTTAGAGTGGGAGATCTGGTATTGAAAAAGATAATGGCCGAGACAAGAGTTTTTGGACTTAACTGGGAAGAGCCCTTTGTTATAAGTCAAAAACTCTTGGATGGTACTTTCAAACTGAAGACAGCAGACGGAGCAATAATCCCAAGGGCGTGGAACAACATTCATCTATGACACTACTACACTTAACTTTTTGTGACGGCCCGCCCCGCACCAACCGACATTCACTCCAAAAGTGTGCTGTACACCTGTCCAGTTAGCACGGAACGGGTCGTCAGAAGGAAAAGGAAGAAGGAAATGAACATACAAAGAACCTGTAGAATGTCTCACAGCGCATAGAACAAAATATAATAATAACATACTTGACATAAAACAGGAGAGACAGTGCATAAGCTGAAAATCAGAACTAAACATCATAGCAGCGAAAATCCAAAATACAGCTTATTACAACTTTCAAACTGTCTCAAAGCAACAGAAAGATAAAGGAGGTACACTAGTAATGCCCAAGTAGCGACCACCAACGACACAGGGAGAATGTGTATATATATATCATACGTGGAAGCCTCCTGCCCGCCTCCGAATCAGCTACTCGCGCATCACCAGCTAACCTATCTCTAGTCTGCTCGTGTGAGCACCCAGAGTAATAAGAGGAGACATAAAACTCTGGGTCAGACATAAAGCCTGGTATGAGCGATAAGCGTCTAAAGTGAACAATAACAGGTAGACTAAAACATACCTGAACCTGGACCTGCAACCAAAGAGTTAGCACTACATACTGTACAACACTCTAAGGTATAATATCAAACGGTGTAAAGATACGGAGGTGGGGGAGATATGCATGTCATAATGATGGCAAACAATCAAACATAGCATCCATCCTCACATCTCTCACTCAGTGCGTAAAGCATACGATATTCACCACTTCGATCACCCAATATACCTTGCTACGTTCACTCTGCCCCATGAAGTCATAAATGGCTTCACTGCACTGATAACGTAGCCACTAATCATTTGCTATGTCCACTTTGCCCCATGGAGTCACAAGAACCCCACTGCACTGGCTCATAGCCTTACCAATCCTTACTATGTCCACTTTGCCCCATGGAGTCACAAGAACCCCACAGCACTGGCTCATAGTCTTACTAATCCTTACTATGTCCACTTGCCCCATGGAGTTATTCACCCCATCTGCGCTGGCTCATATTCTTACTACGCATCACCTTGCCCCTCAGGTCATAATGACCCTACTGCACTGATAACGTAGTCTTGCTACCATCACCTTGCCCCTCAGGTCATAATGACCCTACTGCACTGATAAGTAGCCCATCATTCATTCTTAGTGGTGAATCGAAGTTATGAATGTCGACAAATCCTTAGCACGCGTCCCGCAGCAAAGTCCAACCGTGAAGTGAACTCATTGGTTCCCAACTGGTTCCGGGATCCTGAGCTCTAACTTCTATTTGGACTACCTTTGCATCTCGGGTTATTGGTCATCACCATCGAATTGGATCGGATCGGCCTTCAACATTCTTCATCGGATCGGATCGGTCTCATCTGGTTCGGATCGCGGTTCGCCCTTCCCAAGCACGGTTCGTGGCTCCTTCTTCCACTCATGGTCGATCGGATCGTGGACCCCCTTCGGATCGTACTCCATGCTCCTTGGCGTCGGTTCGTGGCTTCATCTCCAGGTCAGATCGTGACCATCTTCGGATCGCGACTCGTGGATCGTGGGTGCATCGGATCGGGTTCCATCTCCACGCGGATCGGGTCGTAATGCTCATTGGCGATCCAGATCGAAGTACTTCAGTTTAGGCACAGCGCTGCATCGATTCGTCTCGTGGGTCTAACCACGATCGGGTCGGGTCGTGGGAGGAATAAGCGATCCGATCCGGGTCAACTTCCAACGACAGTTTACACGCCTCTCGACGGCGTTTTCGACCATTCTAACTATTGAAATCAATCAAAAACATACCATACAGTCATAGCAACACATACAAGTGATCTCAAACACCAAAACAACAATATGATAGGTTTAAATAGATCAAAAATAGTCAAAACCCCATATTTTCCCTCAAGCATGTTTAGGTGAAACTAACCATATGATTAACAAAACTTAACCAACTCAACCCAAATTCATATCAGAGGTCTAAAACATCATTTCGAATTTTATAAACATTTTTCCAGAATTTTATCATGTTTAAATTCGCTAATTAACACTAATCATCCCTAATTAGCCATAATTAGTGCAAAACTATGCAAATCACTCACCTTAGCCACAAAATAAACTAAGATCTGAAACAAATCTCTGATTTGATGCGAATCCCAATGCTAAACAGCAGCTCCAAGGTTGATTTGGTGTAGATCTCCCTTGATTATATGTTGCTAAGCCTATTCCTTGACCAAAAGGTGATTTGGAGGTGATTTAGAGGTTGGAGGCCATTTTTAGGGATCCTTGGCGATAAGTGGAGGCTAGAAAACAGAAATGGAATGATCCTCTATCTCATTTCAGCCTCCCTATAACCCTAATCCCGAAATGGGTTATGGGCCTACTCATTAATCACCCGATTTGGCCCGATTAAGCAGTTTTTCACCTTCCAAACCTTATTTCAGCCATATCTCCCAAACGGTAAGTCCGTTTGGCTATTATGACCACTCTATGGAAAGGTAAGCCATCAAACGAATCTAATGGCAGTGGTTTCAGGTCAAAATTCCTTTCCAATCAAAAGTTATGGCCAAAAGAGTACCAACTAGGGGCAAAATGGTCATTTAAAAATCGACAAAAATCATGAACATGGGAAATGGCTCTAATGGATGTTTCCCAAAGTTACATGACCATACGACTTCACATGGGAAAAAAATAAATATTCTACAATCCTATGATGTGTAGAATACGGGTCGTTACACTCTCCCCCCCTTAAGAAATTTCGCCCCCGAAATTCCCTAATCAAAACACACACAAAAGTCCCGCATGCCTATCAACCATAAAACAACCATCAAACATGCAAAACAAGCAAAACAAGTCTATCCTAGCATGCGGAAAACTAAATTGCAAAGTAAATCTTACCAGGCAAAGAGTTCTGGATATGCCTTCCTAATGCTCTCCTCCATCTCCCAAGTACAATCATTCTCGTCCTCGCCCCACTGAACCTTGACTAGCTTCACCGACTTCCTTCGAAGTTGCTTCATATCGTGCCCCACAATACGAATCGGCTTGCGGTTCCCAACCGCCTCGGGTTCTACTTCGAAGTCCTCTAACTGATCAGGTGAAATAGTCACATTTGAGTCGTGAACGAACTTCCTTAGTTGGGAAACATGAAATACATTGTGAACTCCCGCCATCTTCTCTGGTAAGCCAACTCTATATGCCAAATTCCCGACTAATTCAAGAACAGGGAATGGGCCAACAAATCTTGGTGCTAATTTGCCTCTCCTGCCAAATCATATCACGCTCTTCAACGGAGAGATCTTGACAAACACCAAGTCACCCATGGAGAATTTCAAGTCTCTTCTCCTCTTATCAGCATAACTCTTCTGCCTATCTTGTGCAGCTTTCATTCGTTGTTGAATGATATTAATCTTATCTGAAGTTTCTCTCACCACATTTGGTCCAAGCACAAACTTCTCGCCAGTCTCTATCCAACATGATGGTGAGTTGCACGGTCTTCCGTACAAAGCTTCATATGGAGCCATACCGATACTGGATTGGTAGCTATTATTATATGCAAACTCTACTAGATGCAAATGGTCATCCCATGATCCACCAAAATCCAATTTACATGCTCTCAAGAGATCTTCCAATATACGATTCACCCTCTCCGTCTGGCTGTCGGTCTGAGGATGATATGCGGTACTGAGATGTAATCCTAACCCTAGAGCCTCTTGTAAGCTCTTCCAAAACCCACTAGTAAACAACGGGTCTCGGTCACTCACAATGCTTTTGGGTACTCCATGAAATCTCACTACCCACTTCATATACAATTCTGCCAACTTGGCTGCCGTTCTGGTCGATTTGACTGGTATAAATCTTGCACTTTTAGTAAATCGATCCACAATTACCCAAATGCTATCATATCCCGATCTAGTCCTTGGTAAACCATCGATGAAATCCATCGAGACTTGCTCCCATTTCCACTCGGGAATTTCTAATGGTTGCAACAACCCACCAGGCTTCTTTTGCTCGGCTTTAACTAGCTGGCAATTCATGCATTTGGATATAAACTTCCCAACGTCTCTTTTCATCCCTTCCCAGTAGTAAGTTTGTCTCATGTCTCGATACATCTTATTACCACCGGGGTGTATAGTCAGTTTTGAGTGATGACATTCTCTAAGCACTTCATCTCTCAAACCATTCACGTTGGGCACAACTAGCCTTCCATTTCTTCTAAGCCATCCATCTCGATCAAGCCCATACACATTCATCTCCTCACCATCGATGTTCATCTCTAACTTGGAGATGATTTCCAATAGATTAGGATCGTTCCTCTGGCTGGAACCAATCCGCTCTATCAAAGTGGGTCTGATCGTCAAACTAGCTAGCATAACTGGATCCAATTCGCACCTTGGTCTGAAATCAAACCCCGCAATATACTCCAGTTGCTTCCACTCAAGAAACATTGCCCCTAAGCTGGCATGTCTCCTACTCAAGGCATCGGCTACCGCATTACCCTTCCCAGGTGTGTATGCGATATCAAAATCATACGAAGCCAAGAACTCTAACCATCTCTGCTGACGGAGATTCAGATCTTTCTGAGAGAAGAGATACTTTAATGATTTATGATCGGTAAACAACTCAAACCTTTCTCCCAAGAGATAGTGTCTCCACATCTTCAGCGCAAATACAATCGCTGCCAATTCTAAATCATGGGTAGGATACTTCTTCTCATGCGGCTTTAGCTGTCGACTAGCATAAGCTACAACCCTACCTCCTTGCATCAATACCGCACCCAGTCCGGTACCACAAGCATCCGTGTATACCGTCATCTCTTCATTCCCTTTAGGAATGACTAACACTAGCGCACGCGTCAACTTCTCCTTTAGACTCCTGAAGGCATCCTCACACACTCCGTCCCAGACGAAGGACTGATTCTTCTTAGTCAACCGAGTCAACGGTGCTGCTATCTTGGAGAAGTCCTGGATAAACTTACGATAATATCCAGCTAATCCCAAGAAACTTCTTACATCTGTTGCATTCTTGGGTGTAGGCCAATCCTGTACCGTAGCCACCTTCGCAGGGTCCACGGCAATACCACTCTCTGAAACAACATGACCCAAGAATCTTACTTCCCTTCTCCAAGAATGACACTTAGAGAATTTCGCTTTCAATTGGTGTTTCCTCAACACCTCCATCACTATCCTCAAGTGTCCCTTGTGTTCCTCCTCTGTCCTTGAATAAACAAGGATATCATCCACGAACACAAGAACAAACTTATTCAATTGATCTCTGAATACTCGATTCATAAGATCCACAAAGTAGGCTGGTGCATTGGTCAACCCAAACGGCATGACCAACCACTCATAAAATCCAGACGGCGTCCTAAATGCCGTTTTCGGAACACTCTCATCTGCTACTCTAAGCTGATGAAATCCTGTCGCGAGGTCCAACTGGGAGAACACTCTTGCTCCTTCCAGCTGATCAAACAAATCATTTATCCACGGTAGGGGATACTTATTCTTCCTCGTCACCTTATTCAACTCGCGATAGTCCACACACAAACGAAGGGAACCATCTGCCTTAGTGGCAAACATAACTGGTGCTCCCCACTCGGAGACATTCCTTCTAATAAATCCCTTCTTCAAAAGATTGCTGACTTGCACCCCGAGCTCTCGCTGCTCCCTTGGTGCTATACAACGAAGTGGCATCACTATAGGTCTGGCATCTTTCACTAAATCAATACGGAACTCAATCTCTCGGTGTGGTGGAAGCCCGGTCACCTCCTCGAAGACGTCCGGATACTGGCCAACCACAGGCACATCTGACAACTCATCCTGCGGGATGTCGAGGGAATTTACAAAACTAGCCATAACCCCATCACTAGGTAGACTACCAAACACTACCCTCCGCCCATCATCCGCCCTCACTGTCACCAAAAAGCCCTCACAGTCTACCACCACCCCGTATCTTTGGAGCCAATCGACTCCCAATATAATGCCACACCCAGTAAAGCCCAAAACAAAGCAATCACATACAAACATACATCCATGACTCGATAAGACCAAATTCCTGCAAATCATACTAAGGCTAGTCGAACCACCAATCGGGTTCGTCACAATCAATGGTCTATCGACTATCTCGGGTTCCAGTCCCAACCTATCTACCAGGTCACTAGATATGAAGGAACGGGAAGCCCCAGTATCAAACAAAACTCGAACTGGTACATCATAAATAGAAAGCATACCTTGAATAACAACATTCTTTCCTTTCTCCGCCGCAGTTGGGGCATTCGACGAAGAAGGAACATCATCAAGAGCATATGCTTTCACAATCTGCTTCTCCTAAGAGGTTGCGGACACTTATCCTTCTGATGTCCCACTTGACCACGGTTGTAGCACTTCCTTTCCGCTGGCTTGGCCCGACATTCTTTAGCATAATGGCCCTTCTTTCCACAGCTGAAGCACTCAACATCCTTCTTGCTCTTTTTCTGGCCACCCTTAGATTGGTCCTGCTTCCTCTTATTCTGAGAGTTATTCTTGCCTCCACCGCCTGCTTGCGGCCTTGGCCCTTCTGCAGATGCAGCCTCAGGCTTCGACTTAGGGTAAAGACTCTCTGATCTCAAAGTTTTCCCCACGATCGATTCAAAAGTCTCATCGATGTGGTTGATAAGCCTTTCCCCCAAGTATCCATCCAAACCAGTGATGAACTTCTCATTCTTCTTCTCAGGATTATCGATAAGAGACAGTCCATACTTCGACAAAGTGTCGAACTCAGCAATATAATCAGAAACTGCCCTCCCATTCTGCTTGAGTTCCAAGAACCTCTTGAACAACATTGACTTCTGGGCAGCCGGAATAAATTTCTCGCTAAAGCGAGCCTTGAACTGAACCCAAGTAACCTGGTCCTCTGGAGTAGCTGTTCTAATGGCATTCCACCAATTCATCGCTCGCCCTTGCAGCTGACGAGACGCTAGCCTTCTCTTCATCGCATCCTCAAGACCCAAGTCATCGAAGATACGGTCACAGCTATCCATCCAATCTTGAACATCTATGGCCGACTCCGTTCCATGGAACGGCTTTCCACCAAGATTAGTGCAATCCTTGCACAACTTGGCGAAATCGACCCTAGGCGCCTGCACTACTGGGCCAACACCAACTCCGGGATTGGGAACTGCCCCTTGCACTTCTCTAAGCATGTCTCTCATGAGGTTAGTAAACATTGCCCTCATGTCAGCGGCATTCCCTTGGTTGGTCCCTCTACCAGCACCCCTCGTGTCTCGGCTCATCGTCAATCTGAAAAAGGGAAACGATTAACGACCCCATAGTGGTGCTAGTGCAGTGCGACTTCATTCTTATACTACTAATAGTATATATATACATAGCTTTTGAAAACAAAAGTAATTACAAATACGCACTCTCATATACGTACTAACTCTCCCTAATGTCTTTCCCTAGGTGAACTACGCAACCTAGAGCTCTGATACCAAGTGTGACGGCCCGCCCCGCACCAACCGACATTCACTCCAAAAGTGCGTTGTACACCTGTCCAGTTAGCACGGAACGGGTCGTTAGAAGGAAAAGGAAGAAGGAAATGAACATACAAAGAACCTGTAGAATGTCTCACAGCGCATAGAACAAAATATAATAATAACATACTTGACATAAAACAGGAGAGATAGTGCATAAGCTGAAAATCAGAACTAAACATCATAGCAGCGAAAATCCAAAATACAGCTTATTACAACTTTCAAACTGTCTCAAAGCAACAGAAAGATAAAGGAGGTACACTACTAATGCCCAAGTAGCGACCACCAACGACATAGGGAGAATGTGTATATATATATCATACGTGGAAGCCTCCTGCCCGCATCCGAATCAGCTACTCACGCATCACCAGCTAACCTGTCTCTAGTTTGCTCGTGTGAGCACCCAGAGTTATAAGAGGAGACCTAAAACTCTGGGTCAGACATAAAGCCTGGTATGAGCGATAAGCATCTAAAGTGAACAATAACAGGTAGACTAAAACATACCTGAACATGGACCTGCAACCAAAGAGTTAGCACTACATACTGTCCAACACTCTAAGGTACCATATCAAACGGTGTAAAGATACGAAGGTGGGGGAGGTGTGCATGTCATAATGATGGCAAACAATCAAACATAGCATCCATCCTCACATCTCTCACTCAATGCGTAAAGCATACGATATTCACCACTTCGATCACCCAACATACCTTGCTACGATCACTCTGCCCCATGAAGTCATAAATGGCTTCACTGCACTGATAACGTAGCCACTAATCATTTGCTATGTCCACTTTGCCCCATGGAGTCACAAGAACCCCACTACACTGGCTCATAGCCTTACCAATCCTTACTATGTCCACTTTGCCCCATGGAGTCACAAGAACCCCACTGCACTGGCTCATAGTCTTACTAATCCTTACTATGTCCACTTGCCCCATGGAGTTATTCACCCCATCTGCGCTGGCTCATAGTCTTACTACGCATCACCTTGCCCCTCAGGTCATAATGACCCTACTGCACTGATAACGTAGTCTTGCTACCATCACCTTGCCCCTCAGGTCATAATGACCCTACTGCACTGATAAGTAGCCCATCATTCATTCTTAGTGGTGAATCGAAGTTATGAATGTCGACAACTCCTTAGCACGCGTCCCGCAGCAAAGTCCAACCGTGAAGTGAACTCATTGGTTCCCAACTGGTTCCGGGATCCTGAGCTCTAACTTCTATTTGGACTACCTTTGCATCTCGGGTTATTGGTCATCACCATCGAATTGGATCGGATCGGCCTTCAACATTCTTCATCGGATCGGATCGGCCTCATCTGGTTCGGATCGCGGTTCGCCCTTCCCAAGCACGGTTCGTGGCTCCTTCTTCCACTCGTGGTCGATCGGATCGTGGACCCCCTTCGGATCGTACTCCATGCTCCTTGGCGTCGGTTCGTGGCTTCATCTCCAGGTCAGATCGTGACCATCTTCGGATCGCGACTCGTGGATCGTGAGTGCATCGGATCGGGTTCCAACTCCACGCGGATCAGGTCGTAATTCTCATTGGCAATCCGGATCGAAGTACTTCAGTTTGGGCATGGCGCTGCATCGATTCGTCTCGTGGGTCTAACCACGATCGGGTCGGGTCGTGGGAGGAATAAGCGATCCGATCCGGGTCAACTTCCAGCGACGGTTTACACGCCTCTCGACGGTGTTTTCGACCATTCTAACTATTGAAATCAATCAAAAACATACCATACAGTCATAGCAACACATACAAGTGATCTCAAACACCAAAACAACAATATGATAGGTTTAAATAGATCAAACATAGCCAAAACCCCATATTTTCCCTCAAGCATGTTTAGGTGAAACTAACCATATGATTAACAAAACTTAACCAACTCAACCCAAATTCATATCAAAGGTCTAAAACATCATTCCGAATTTTATAAACATTTTTCCAGAATTTTATCATGTTTAAATTCGCTAATTAACACTAATCATCCCTAATTAGCCATAATTAGTGCAAAACTATGCAAATCACTCACCTTAGCCACAAAATAAACTAAGATCTGAAACAAATCTTTGATTTGATGCGAATCCCAATGCTAAACAGCAGCTCCAAGGTTGATTTGGTGTAGATCTCCCTTGATTAGATGTTGCTAAGCCTAATCCTTGACCAAAAGGTGATTTGGAGGTGATTTAGAGGTTGGAGGCCATTTTTAGGGATCCTTGGCGATAAGTGGAGGCTAGAAAACTGAAATGGAATGATCCTCTATCTCATTTCAGCCTCCCCATAACCCTAATCTCGAAATGGGTTATGGGCCTACTCATTAATCACCCGATTTGGCCCGGTTAAGCAGTTTTTCACCTTCCAAACCTTATTTCAGCCATATCTCCCAAATGGTAAGTCCGTTTGGCTATTATGATCACTCTATGGAAAGTTAAACCATCAAACGAATCTAATGGAAGTGGTTTCAGGTCAAAATTCCTTTCCAATCAAAAGTTATGGCCAAAACAGTACCAACTAGGGGCCAAATGGTCATTTAAAAATCGACAAAAATCATGAACATGGGAAATGGCTCTAATGGATGTTTCCCAAAGTTACATGACCATACGACTTCACTTGGGAAAGAAATAAATATTCTACAATCCTATGATGTGTAGAATACGGGTCGTTACACTTTTCATTCATGTTCTCATAAAAGTTGTAAATACTTTCCATGCATTGTAGTTAAACATTGTGTACATATGAATGAAGAAGTAGAGTTGCTTGCCTAAATCTTTTACATGCAAATCTTTGTTTAATCATTCAAAGTTACTAAAAATTGATTTTTGATTGCAGGTCATCGAACAATTGCCTACTAATAACCTGAACAAAATATGGTGACCTCTACAGCAAATCCCGGTAGGGACAGCTTAGGCAATGGGGGCCATAAACATCTTTCGCAATAAATATGATGGTGTGAAGCGCCACCTTGCAAAGAAGAATGAGGACCACCGAGATTCAAAGAGTTAAATGGTGCAACGTCAAATTTAAAGATGGAAAAATTGCAAGTTTCACCTAAGGGGCAACTCCTGGAAAGGGAGTTCAACGACCCTAGCCACATATTAGGATAGCTTGTTACGATAGGCGTATGGTAATGGCATTGGCGTCCGCCCCGTGAAACAACGCAATAACCAAGCCTCTCATGATGAAGCTAATTAAAGGCCTTTTTGAGGCACCCGATCCACTTGTTAGGGTCTGCTGATCCCAGACTCAGCAATTGATGGGTTCCAGGGATCTTTTCAAAGGCATGTGATTAATTTGTTAGTATCTGCTGATCACAGACACTACGATTAACATGCCCCAAAATACCTCTTCGGGGGCACCTGAATCGATCGTCAGTAACAGGAATTACCTTGTTCGATAACAACAAATATTGGGGCAAAAACAAAAGTCCTTTCTGGGGGCACCCAATTTGTCATTAGTACCAAGAGTTACCTGGTTCGATTGCGAAAAACATTGGGCATCAAAGACCTCTATGAAGGCAAAAGACCCTTGCGGGGGCATCCGATTAGACTAAGTATGATCATCTTAGATCCGATGATCAACAGACTCAAAAGACCTCTTCAGGGGCATCTGACAAATTCAACAGGTGTTAAATTATTCAGGCACAACGACTAACGAATTTCAAAGACCTCTCAGAAGGCACCCAATGAAATCACTGACGCTAAAATACATCAGCCTAGTGAGTATCTCCTATGTCTGAATTAACTAATCGGAAGAAGGTAAGCATTGGGCTCAAAAATATAAGACCTCCCAAGTAGGGGCACAAAAACAAAAATCCTCTTTCGTTTAAAGGCATTAATTTGATCGGCTAAGTTAATAATCCTTAGTTCATGAGCAAATTAGGAAAACCCGAATGTGATGGTGAAAGAAATAGGCTTAGCCACTACAGCAGAGATTTTTGGTGCTTTAATCATAACCAAGAGATTCCAAATATAGTTTGTCACACCAAGCCTATAAAAGTCCATGACGAACATTGGTATGGGGGCATCACCACTGCATTAAGATAAATAGATAATTCTCACAAAAACATACTATAATCCCATTACCGCTTTACACCAAACAAGAAAGCTTTGGGGTTGTAAGGATTACTCCGATCAACAAATTTGATCCTCTTGAAATGGCTAAGGCAAGCTTGGAGACTTCAACACAGTAGTAAACACAAAAAGTGGTTGCTCACGGAGATGAAGTCTCGAGTGATGCCTCAGCCAAAAATGAAAGAATTCAATGAAGTTGATCAAGTAGACCCAGATAATAATGATCTGTGGTATGAAAGCAGTGCAGTCACAACTGGAAAAACCATTATTTACAAAACGTACTACAAGATCATTACAGCACTAGGCATTGCAACAACAAAGGACTTATGATACAAAATAACTTGTATTGTAAATTTGCAAAGAAATAGGTGTGGAATGCAAAATAAGAAAGTACATAAAGTTAAAGAAAAGAGCTTAAGTACAACAAGCACAACACAGAACATTGTTTCATCACATCAACAGACAGCACATGTCAGATACAAAGTCAAGTACCAAAAGTTTCAGACAAATGTGCGTAAAGTAATAAGCATGAAGTAATGAGTGAGGTTCGACACTCGCATATACAACTGGTCTAAATGCAGTAACAGAAAGTAAGGAAAGATGGTCATAAGCACTACTTCTTCTTCTTCCGGCTTTTGGAGTCACCTGACCTTAGAGAAGGCTTGGTAGAAAAAGGAGGAGGAGTGCTAGTTGGTCAACTTCCATCTTTGATTACCGGGCCGCTAGGACTTTCTTGAGAAGATATAGTGGTAATCCCTTTCTTCTAAGAAGCGCGCTTTCCTCCCTTATGCTTCAGAGACGATGCAGGCATTGTTTTCTACTTCTTTGGATCCTTGGCTTATTTTCACAGGGTCTCGTCAGTATAATCATAATCTTCGTCACTCGGGATATAGTAATCATCTTCATCCAAGTTGGCAATCGCACCAATCTGAGTATCCTATGATCCCGGAGTCTTAGCATCAAGAAAAGATGCATCTCCTGGAGGAGTAGTAACTGGGGAACGAGGAATTGACATCAAGGTCAAGTCAGTGACCATAGCTTCAGCCATCAAAGCAGTAAATCCCCCAGCATGAGGCTTTGGTGAGAACGGACCTAAGACAGATGAACAGTAAGCATGAAATGCGTTCGTCCTAAGTGAAGGGCATAGGGAGTCTAAGTATAACATAGCTTGGACAATTTCAGTCTTACCTGTGACTTCAAGATTCACTTGGATACTTCTGTGCTCCTCGACCTCAAATCTGTCTGCATCGTTGTCATCTTCCTCGTCATTTCCATCATGCTCCTCGGAACTGTTTCCTTCTATTTGAAAACTGCTGGAGGATTAATCGGAGTTTGCGAGCCAGAGGCTTTAATGTTAGCGAGATCAACGGGGGCATCAAAATTGGTTTGATCCTGGGCTTTCTCCCCAGAAGCTCCAGCCCTATCGCTTACCAAGTCTGACACTTTTTTCAACCAGGCGTTTCCCTCAGCTAAGGTTTCACGGGACTCTTCATCTGAAAGATCTTCAATAAGTTCATTTTCAGTATGGTCGCCATCATCAATCTCAAGATTCGCTCCGAGACAAGAGCCAAAGTAATTTCAAACTTATCTTCCAGGTAATGTAAGCTTCCTCGACACATAACGCTGTAGACATAAAAATTAAACAACGAAGTACCGACATCTAACCAAGCATTTTCGAGATCGGCTACATCCTTAAGTCTTTCTTCTTCAAGAGTCTTATTATTGGCCTACACTGCGAAAAGAATCGTACTTTGAGAAGAGATCTTTTCCCAAGAATAGTATTTTCTTGTTGGTGAGCAGCAGAAGCATTCTTCTCCATAATTAGCTGATATTCAGCAAGTTCTCGAGCAGTTTGAGCCTCTTGGACTTGCACTGCTAGTGTGTTCTCTTTTTGTTTCGCGGCAGCAAGCCCTTTCTTGAGCCTCTTATTTTCATCCCTTAAACCCGCTAGTTATGTATCTCTTTGAGTGAAGGAATCAATGGTTTTGTCCCGGGATTCAAGGGTCTAGAAAAGATCGACCTTGTTGTTCTCTAAAGTAAGGATTCGTTCGATATTCTCCCTGTTGAGCCTTTGCAGAAAAGAAAATGTATTCCAAGCACCCAATTGTTTCTCAGCATGATTTCAAATCTTATCTATTTGTGTCTCTAACTGACTCTTAGCAACACCAAATTCTGTGAGCATACAACTTTTCATGGTGTCTATCTCGCCAAGAATAATTTGTTTGTCGAATGGGTATATGTCCAAGTCAAAATATGTCCCCTGTAGACACCAACCCTTGAATCGCTCAGCAAGCTCAAGATTACATGATCTGGGAGCATAGTGAGCCCTGCTTATGATCATTTGAATGTCAGTCGAAGTTGGAGTGACGGATGGAGAGGCCAGGAACGGTTGATCGGAAGTAGTCTGAATGTCTGGCATTAGAAGTTTGTCTGATTTGTGACTTCCGTGAATCACCCTTGCCCTGATCATCCTTGCCCCGCTTCTTCTGGCGATTCTCTTCATCGTGTTGATCATCATATTCATCGCCGAGCCAAGAACATCGTCTATTTTCCTCCCCATCCCATTGCTCTTAGTTATGCCTCCTTCTCCTTTGCTCGTCGGTTTCCAGGAGCTCGGGAGTTTGCTGAGGCTGGTTGGAAAGCTGCGGGTTCTGATAATGCTGAGATCGCTGAGAATGCTTTGAGTGTCTCAAAAGGTGTTTTGGATTATGTTTGCTTGACTTTTCATTGAAATCTTTCATAAACGAGGGCTTCGGCATCATTTCTGGACCAGGGAATAGAGAAAAAGCATAAATTTAGTGTTCACGTTGACAAATACTGGAGTAAGTTTACGAAAATAATGCAAGGAATCATAAACTCATGGCATAAGTAAAACATTTTCTAATGTATATCCAATAACGAATCAATTTTCATAGTCAGTTTTAAAGCAATCCCTAGATTCACAAGCATTTTTCCTGGTAAAGAGATGGGAGCTTCAGTTATATTAATCCCTTTTCCTTTAGTTTAAGGTTTTGGAGGTTGGATGACAATTTCACCCAAGATAATATCTCTGGCTGAACGGAGATCACTCAAGCCCTTATAAGTATCTGCAGAACTCTCACCTTGAGTAACTTAAGTAATAGGGTTCTCATCAACCTTATCTGCATTATCCTCGGAAAGTGCTTCAGCATTTCCGAGCTGTTTAGCCCCATCTAACGGGTTTGAACTGGTTTCTGAAGTAGATTTATTACCCTAGCCCGCTCATCTTCCTCCATGGAATGCAGGGTTACCATCCTTTTCAATTTGCTCAGACAAAGTCATAAGACTCTTACCCTCGCGTTGTTGAAACCCCTCCTGCCATTAGAAGTCAACTTAGACTTAGGTTGTGTCTTGCTACTACCTGCGGGGTCTGAGCACTTCTTTAAAGGAGTTTTCTTAGCGGGGGATTTACTGGCAATTTCTTTCTTAAAAGCCAGGTCTAATATAACAGTACAAGAAGGGTTGAGTAGATGGTATTGTCGAAGAAACTGTTATGTGATTAAGAATTTCCTATTTCTCTGCCCCCTCATCAACAGATTTAAAAGCATCGATTAAATCCTGATCCACAACAGCATCTGGGTCAGTAGATGGAATTTTTGTAAAACCAAGAAGGAATATAAAGTATGGGACTTAGATGTAAAAGGAAATATAGGAGTTTTAAGTAGTAGATTTTTTTACCTCTTTCCATCCACCTGCCATAAAAACTGTCAGGGCATCGGATGAAGCAGTAGTGGTCTATGAAACCTTTAATACTGTCCAATAAGTCAGTTATAATCTTGGAATGTTTTCCTTCCACAAAGATAATCGATTGTTTCTCCGGCCTCCTTTTAAAAGCATACAAAGAACAGATTTTTTGAAAAGTAGGCACGCGTTGCTTAACCCTCATAAAAAGCACATATAAACCAGTTAAAATGGCATAGCCATTCAGGTGTAATTGCATGGGAGCGATAGTTAAGCGTCTAAGAACCATTTCCAGGAATGGATTGAATGGAGGGACAACTCCCATCACTAATATATGTCTGTTAACTCCAACATATCCTGGAGGGAGGGAGTCGGCAAATTCATTCTCTTCTGGAAGCTTGGCATCAGACTATAAAAACCTAAACCGAGCACATAGCTCTTATATGCTCGCTCGGAAAGTTTCATGGGTTTCCTTTCACTAGGTTCTTTAGTATGAGGTCGTGGCATGGGGAGTTCTGGGTTAACCTATGACCCAGGGGCATTAGCCATTACAGTTTATGAAATTTCAACTTGAACAGACCTGGATGCTTACTCAAGTTGTTCACGCGATTGTTTCCGAGTCACCATTTCTACATAGTTAACTGTATTTGAAAACAAACTACAGGACGAATAACAGTAAGAGGTGGCTTGCATTTGAGGTTAATGATTAGAGACAGTTATTGGAATAGCATGAAAAACAGCAGACTGATCGGTATAATTCAAGCCTTAGAAGACCAATTTTGACCAGTCGGTACAAGATATGTTCTAACCCATCGGTACGAACCAAACTGAATAAGATCAGTTCTGACCGATCGATACGAGATCAGTTCTGACCGATCAGTACGAACCAAACTGAATAAGATCAGTTCTGACCGATCGGTATGAACTGATCTGTGCAAGAGCAATACTAACCGATCGGTGCTGATAGACCATCTCTGTTTCTAAAGTCCACAACCTCCTCTAAATCATAACCAAGTGTGAGAACAATCAGTGTTAGTACAATCAGTGTGATCATATGACGTTCAACATATATGCAACTATAACTGCAGTTCATCAACAAATAAAGCTGAACATGATTTTAATGACAAAAGTAGTACATGCAAGTATTATTGTTGCAACGTTTACAAGTTCAAGATGAAGGTTCGCATGGTTCAAACATACATACATTCAAGTTGTTTACATATGGTTTCACGATAGAAAATAGAAAGCATGCAAAGTTAAAAGTTTCAGACTCAAGCAATTTGACAAACATCTTGTGGGCACATGACCAAAACCAAGGTTTAAACAAGTAAATATAGTTCGAATCTTTCAATCCACTCGCATACAAACTAAAATCCCAATTGAGTTCAACTCAAACCATTACAATCCCAAAAATAAAGAATCATCACAAATCCAACTTGCAGTTATAAGCCAATACCGACATCAAAACCGACTTTTAGCCGGCAATCAAATGTAAAACTGCTAAAATCGCTTGGCAATGCTTCAAGTTTGAAGAAAACACCTTGTTTTGATTCAAAGGGGGTAGCGGCGATCAAATTTGATGAAGGATTCGAAGCTCTTGAGGTTTGACGATGCAGAGTTGCTCAAAGCTATCCGAAATTGACTAAGACGAAACAAAATGGGGCGACGGTTCATTTCAAAACGAAGGGGTTGCTGCCATTAATAAGATTTTTTGCTCAGAATTAAAAAAGGTGAAGTGGCAGAGGAAACAACAAAGGCCAAGGATGAAATATAAAGATAGATGGGCCGACCGGTCCATGAAAACCCATTCTATCCGGCCCATTCGAATTTGGTAGCCGACAGATCGCTCAATAAGTTAGCCTGATCGGTCGATCATATGTGCCATGCAAATCCAAAATAAAACGCAATGCGAATGATTCATCAATCTGTGATAAAAACGTTCATTTTAGAGTTCACAATTTTTTTCAAACAAGAAATTGTAAATTCCAAGGGGCAAATGTTTATCCATTAAAAAATGACATACATTTTGAAGAATCAACACAAGAGAAAAATATATTATATCGGTCAGTATATATATATAAACTGTTTGGTCGGTCAGCTTGTTCATTAGGTCGTTCATCTTCAAAGCTTCTTGGTTCAATCAACTTTCAGTACAACCGATCGGTTTGGAGCACAAACATTGGTCAGTCGGTCCTAAAGCAGCGTCCTGGTCGGTCTAGAATTGCAGCAATGTGATCGGTGTGGAAAGGTATAAGAAAGCAAATCAGTGTTCAAAGCATGGACTGATTAGTACCCAAAGCTTTAACCGATTGTTATTCAAAGCGTGGACCGATCGGTATTTAAAGCATGGTTGGTTGCAATATATGACAGCTGTGTACAAGCAGTTGCCCAGTGGCATTCTGTAAATAATTTCCAAACCGATCGATTCCGTCCACATCATATTTTCAGCTCAACACTTCACTCCACCCACACCTATAAATAGATATGAACTCCACATTAATGGGGATCGATTTCCAAGATCCCGAAGAGCTGTCCAACTGTTTTCTCTACCATTATACGTGATTATAACTTTACTAATCATCTCAAAACGAAGATCTAACACTAAATCCGCCATGGAATCATCTCAAATCATTCAAATCTCTGAAAAGTTGTACATCTACATCACCACTCACCACTTTTAGAGAATTCTATCAAATTCCTGGGATAGTTTGAGTAGATTGAAGAGAAGTACTCATAGAAAGAATGAATGTAAAGAGTGAAAATCCATGCTTTGTAAACTCAAGTATCATAATGAAAAGCGACTCTATAGTGGATGTAGACTACTTTTAAAGTCTTACCACTCTAAACTTTGTGTAACAACCCGAATTCCGACAAACCGATTTTTATTCAAAATTCTAATCCATCGAAACCCGTGTTGTTTTATCTGGTATCCTGCAGAAAAGACAGAGATATAAGATATATCAAAGCTCAGAAAATGTCTCACAACAGAATGGATACAGTATAATATAATCAAAGTATAGCCTTACCGTATTAATAATACTGCCTATCCAGTATCCAAAGCTATTATATCTCTGCCACAAATCTAACCTGGGAGTATGTTATGAGGAGGGGGTCAGAATACAAGTTCTGGTGACTAAATTTAAAATATACATTTTGGATAACCCCACATTGACCGTTCAATCACATTTTCTTATTTATTAGGCTACTTGGGTTAACAACACTCAAGGCTTACACACACGTCGTACCCATTTACTCTCCAATGGATTAGCCTAATAAATTATATATGTAGTTACCTCCAAATTAAGGTACACCCCATGGTACCCCACTCGCACGGTTCCCACCATGACGCCACAGAAATGTACGAAGTCCCTCATCCTACATTGGAGTGACGTACGGATCTCTACATAACAATGTTACGTTCCACATATATCTATCATTGCTATGCTACGTAAGCGTATAGACTGCCACCTTTAATCGAATCGGATTCCATTGCAGAGTAATGCCCTCAAGTCTACGATACACCATCCAAAGCAGACATGCATGTATCTAGACTTTCCCACGTACGTATTGTCAATCGTATTTGATGCCTTAACCGAACATAACTTCTAATGTGCACCGAGTTCCATGGCAGGGTTGAACAAGAAACACGAAACTCGGTCGGGTTTGTTTTTCATGGTGGCTATGGCCCCACCTCAGCCCCTCCCTCAACTAGTAAAGACTACAAGAGCTAAGCGAATTTCCCCCAACAAACAATCTAAACATCAAGTTGGCATCTACCCTCACCCACCGTGCCTTGATAGTGAAAGGTGGATGGCGTCTTGGGTTTAGCTATAGTCTTTTCACATTCCACTGGCCGCCAATGACGGGTACCTGATGATCTACTATCCTTATTAGTCCTGACCTCGCCTCCCATTGAGGCGATCGCTGAATCACCCTAGTGTCACCTCGTCACAGTATTCTAACTGCAAAGCTACTTTTTCAGTCAAGGCCCACCCACCTGGTAGTACAGCGTAGACCCAACCTCTGCGAGCACAACCTAAACATCTGCCACCGCATAGAGGACTACTAGGGGCACCTCACGTATCTCAATAAGCCGTGTACTTCCCCTTCCAGTCTTTCGGAGCTAACAGAATAATCAGATGGACGTGCGCTCCACTCGTGCCTTATGACACTACGATGATCTACCCTGTCGGGTTATTCACCTTAAACGTGTGGACTGGTCCAAGCGCCTTATTTTAATATGTTATCAAACAGTATGTCTAAACATTCAATTATGTGCTTGCTCTACCTCATCGAGTTTCCATTTAACTTGGTTATTCCCATCACAAGACTTCTTAATCAAGTTACCAAGTACCTCTCGCTTATTAATTCAGTCATATAACTTAACATATTTAAGTTTATTAATGAACCCATAACATGTTATTCTCTAGATTGTAATCCAATGTCTGTAATCTACAATCTCTTTACATTATTCATTGTCCTATAACATGTTCTTGCTTAATACGTAATTAAGTATATCTTATTCCACATGTTTTCTATTGCATTGTTTGTGATTAAATATAACTTATTTCATTTCATAAGTCTGCCTTATTCTTTCTTATTTAAGCATAATTCCATCTTCTACTGTCACTACTACTTATCGTTGTTTACTTATTAACTTAGTTCTCTTAACTAAGGTTTACTATTAAGTTTCTCTTTCCATAAACATAACTTATGTTGTCCTTATCCGTAGATTTCAGATTCTCGTTCTTACAAATAACTTAATTTACAAGTAAGTATAACTTATCTCATTACATAAGTTATTCCATTTCCTTTATCTTCCATTATAACCTAAGTTATAATTTCCACTTGTCCCTAGGACAAGCCTACCCATTATATAACATTCTCATTAATGTAATTTATTTATAATAGGTTATTATCATTCCCCGTTCATTCCACTTCTTTTACTGTTGTAACTTTCATTCATTTCCTTATTCATTTCCATTAATCACAATTAGTGTCATTTATCTCTATCCTTTTATATACATATATATATATATATGCTTATATACTAGACCTCTCACATTAAGCCTATCACTTGTGGATGCTGGATTTGCCGGGTGGTTCCGGGTAGCCTTCTTCCACAAGTTGACTTAACATTGTTCCTTAACACCGTTACATGTTTTGTTTACGCACTAGAACCCTCACATTAAATTAAACCTTGTGGATGCTGGATTTGCTGGGCGGTTCCGGGAAGACTTCTACCACAAGTTGAATTTAACCTCGTGTCTATGTGCGTTACAGTTTTCTATTTACTGTAAATTTAGGCATATTATTATTTCCTAATTTTTATTGTAATCTATTTTGCATGTCATCATATTAAGCTCATTTTACGTCGCATGTTCTTCCTAACATGTAATTAATTTCATCTCTAAATAACATGTGGTCATCAAATCATGCAATTATTCTAATTTAACATGTAATTATTCCAGTTTCTACAATTAAGGGTTCAAGTACGTAAATATCACAAGTTAACATGTAATTAGAACAATAGTAATCGCTGCATATATTTTAACAAGTTTACATTTCAGCACATTAAACGTTTCAATATATGAATTTTCCAATATATAAATATTTTAACATATTAATATTAACATGTCATATTAGCATTTCAACATTTTTAATCATTCTAGCAGATTTACATTACATATTCGGGGAATGTTTAACGACAATATACAATTATCAACAATGATATAACTTAAATCCACTCACCTAATTTGCTTTCCAAATCCTGAATCTGGTCCAGATATAGTATTCCATGGTCCTCCTAACTGAATTTAGAACCTAGCAACCGTGGACCCACAATTCTAACTAAAAGAAGGAAAGAAAGAGGAGAAAATTAAAAAGACCAGACCTAAGAAATTACCTCACTTTGAATATGATTCTGAACACCTTCTTATCAATATTCATTCTTTTCCTCCAGATATTGAATCAGAGTTTCCCTGAACTAATTACTCTATACATTTTTTCTAAAGAGATTTGAGGAGGAAGAATGGCAGAGCTTAGACGTTGTCTTAGAGAATATGAGATTTAGGCTAGGCTCTACTAGCCTATTTATAGGTGTTCAGGATATTATCATACACGCAGCGCTGAGTCAGCACTGAACCCAGTTAAGAAAATAGTCTAGGTTCACAGACGAATCTAGCGGGATCTGGGCGGTGTCGACCCCCCTGTGGGTCCCGCGAGCTGTTTTAGCGTAGAAATTTGATTTTCGAATGTTTTAATATTTGGAATTTACTTAACTGTTATATTCACATGTAATCTTCTTTTACGTATACAATTCTTCTAATGACCATTTTACGCAAATATATACATATGCCCAACTTTTATTTTGTTTTCAAAATTCAAACGGTATTTGATTGCAGCTTTATCTTCAATTTTATCTCTTGATATATATATATACACATATATTTACATATACATTTATACATATATTTTTCAACACTTCCTTATATGTATACTTTTCCTTATATGTGCGTTTATACATATTTTTCTCTTATGAACATGTGTTTTTTTAGCCGTTCCCTTAAAATAAAAATATGATGCCGGTGGGAATCAAACTTTGTACCTCTTGTATGCAAGCCACATGCTCTAACCAACTGGACTATTAAGGCTACTGTTAACAAGGCTTAGAACAATGGTCATTATTGTTCTCTTCTTACTTCTCTTTTCATGTTTGTTACAATATTTCATTTAACCCATTGAATGAATCTTTTTCTTTTATTTATCTTTTATTATTAATGCATAATATTTGTAAACCTGTGCACGCAACATATTTACACTGCATGCAACCAATCCTTTCTTTCTTTTAATGCATGCATTACATTTTTATTTGCATTAATATTTTCTTCTTTTTCAGTGCATGTATTTATAACATGTAATCACATATTATCTTCATTTTATTCTTCATATACATATTTATGTCTATGCATATATATATATATATATATATATATACTTGCGTTATTTAATTATTAAATTGTCGTAACATGCGGGGTGTTACATTCTCTCACTCTTAGGAAATTTCGTCCCCGAAATTTGATAAGGGTAAAATAGATAATCCCTCGCATAATATCCATCCATCATGTGTGCATCCAATTTTTTGCAAACATTATGCATTTGTGCAAAGTGAAATACAATCATAATAATACATGTATGCCTAAGCGGTACATCCCATGTGTAGGCAAGTTATTCAAAATCCTTTTAAAATATGATGCTCGCATCCTAAATATACTGGCAGTTCTACATGAATGCAATATTTTGAAAATCAAAATACAATTTCATCCAAAATTTCCCACATTCTTGCAGAGCAAGATCGTAGTTCATCCAATTGTTGCATCCAAAATCCTACTAACCAACCTTATTTTTCAAATTTCAGAAAAATCTAATTTTCTAAATTCGATTTCTTATGTTAAAAAAAGGTGGAAAAAAGAAAATTTCACATCTTCCGTTTTTCTTTTATGTACCTTTTTCCAACCGTGCTTGGATTTTATGTAACTGTTTATAAATATTCCCTATTTTCCTATCCAAGCACAGCCCATATGAGAAAAAATTTCTTTGTTACTGATTTTCTTCTTTAACTTATGTTGGAAAATTTTATTTTTATCCATCTTTTCTCATAATTTTCCATTTTTCTTTAACTGTCATGTTTGTTGCTTTACTGAATTTATTGTTTCCTTTTTTTTAGTTGTACCATTTCTCTTTTCTTAGCTTATTTAATTATCTGATCTAAGTTTAATTTCAAATAAGCCTTCTAGTCCTTCAACTAAAACAGGAAAACAGACACTCTACACAGCTATTACTAAGGGCCAAGAATCTCGGGACTATGTCCCCCTCAGACAGCAAACTTGAACCACATAATCAATGACAGGTTTAGGTGTTACCCTAACTACCCAACATGAACAAAATAATAGAACGATCCCAACTGAAATGCAATAACGGGTTATATCCCTAACCTAAAAATTAGCAACAGGATCTAAATACTTACTTGCCCTTTACTATCTAGTAGTCACCACTAGTCCTTGTTGTGTACTAACAGAAATTTTTAAGCAACACCCTAGGATTTTCAACGCTTACACAATATATGGGAACTTACCATTATTCCAAGATAATTCTCGCTATTTACTTCATAGTCTCAAAACTTTTCCCCGTCTTTCCTAGGCACTAATCTTTACCTACTCCAAACTTATAAAACATGGTTTAGCCTTTTCATTTAAATTTTCTTCCAAAAATTAAAAAGTGTCAAAACTCTACTTTTCGCATGAAAACTTACTTTCGCCAAACCATAAAACATGTCACTTTATATAAAAAAATGTAAATCAATTTTTTTTCCAAATCACAAAAATTAGGGTAGATAAGGACAACTATTTCTCAATCGGGTTTATAGCTTGTTCTTACCTATAAGGTTGGTTCAATTACTCCTTACAAGGTACAAACATCTACTTTATTCTTAATTTCTACAACTTATTTTGACCACCCAACAAAATTTTCTCTTTTAAAACAATTTATTTAAAATGATTGTCAGAAGAATAGAGATTTCAAAATTTTCTTTATTGAGAATTTTAACAAAATTCAATATGTTCTATTTTTTGCTTGTAAATCCTTTCATGCAATATAACAGGAAAACTAGTGAGCTATACATGCACAATAATATGCACCTTTTACTGAGAAAATTTTACTATAGACAAAATTTTCATGAGAAATCATTGCTTCCAAAATATACCCCATTTTACTTTAAAACTCAATATGTGTACTTTACATATATTTAAAACTGTAACTTTTAAGATCAAAACTTGAAAGCACTATAAACCATTTTCCCAAAACTCTTACAATATCAAGTTCTTAAAAGTTAACAATGGGGTTAGACTCAAAGTGGGTTTCCAATTTTTCTAGGCTTTGGTAGACACTCCTACAAGGTCAATTCTCTCAACTATATATATTCCTAATCTATTTTTCTCTTTTTAACCTTTTCCAATTTATAAGGTTTTACCGCCAAGTCCACTAATCTGAAACACTAACACATGGGATTCACCTTTCTTTCTTACAAAGTATATTGTACACTTCCCATCCAAATTACCTAAGGGTCTCAGATTTCCATATTCATTCCTTTAGTGTACAAAACAGACATCCTAGTTCTTACCACATTATACTCTTTCTATTTAGTGGGTTTCTCTATGGACCTAGGTATATATACATAATATATTTATATTTTTAAAAATATAAATACGTTCACCCACTATCTATACAGGAATCCTAAACCTAAGCTCTGATACTAGACGTAGCAACCCAATTTCGACAGACTGAATTTTTTCAAAATTCTAATCCATCGAAACCCGTGTTGGTTGCTCTGGTATCATGCAGAAAAGACAGAGATATAAAATATATCAGAGCTCAGAATGTCTCACAGCAGAATGGATAAAGTATAATATAATCAAAGTATAGCCTTACCATATTAATAATACTGCCTAACCAATATCCAGAACTATCATATCTCTGCCACAAATCTAACCTGCGAGTATGTTATGAGGAGGGGGTCAGAACACAAGTTCCGGTGATTGGATTTAAAATACACTTTTGGATAACCATACATATATCGTTCAATCACATTTTCTTATTTATTAGGTTACTTAGGTTAACAACACTCAAGGCTTACACACACGTCGTACCCATTTACTCCGTAGTCGATTAGCCTAATAAAGTATATATGCAGCTACCCCCAAATTAAGGTATACCCCATGGTACCCCACTCGCACGGTCTTCACCATAATGCCATAGAAATGTATGCAGTCCCTCATCCTACGCCGGAGTGACGTACATATCTCTATATAATAATGTTACGTTCCACATATATATGTCACTACTATGCTACATAAGCGTATGGACTGCCACCTTCGATCGAATCAGATTCCATCACAAAGTAATGCCCTTAAGTCTATGATACACCACCCAAAGCAGACATGCATGTGTCTTGAATTTCCCACGTATGTATCATCAATCGTATTCGATGCCTTAATCACACAAAACCTCTAATGTGCACTAAGTTCCATGGCAGGGCTGTATAAGAAATATGGAACTCGGTCGGGAGCTTTTCCATATCTGTACAGGCCCGCCTTTAAGGGCTGCAAAATACTGATATCCTTCGGGTCTGTTTTTCATGGTGGCTATGGCCCCACCACGGCCCATCCCTCAACTAATAAAGACTACAAGAGCTAAGCGACTTGCCCCTAACAAACAATCTAAACATCCAGTTGGCGTCTACCCCCAACCACCATGCCTCGATAGTGAAAGGTGGATAGCGTCTTTGGTTTAGCTCTAGTCTTTTCGCATCCCACTAGCTGCCGATGACGGGTACCCGACGATCTACTACCCTTGTTGTCCTGACCTCGCCTCCCATTGGGGCGATCGTTGAATTATCCTAGTGTCACCTCGTCACAACATTCTGACTGCACAGCTACTTTTGCAGTCAAGGCCCACCCACCTAGTAGTAACGCACAGACCCAACCTCTGCAAGCACAACCTAAACATCTGGCACCACATAGAGGACTACAAGAGCACCTTACATATCTCAGGAAGCCGTGTACTTTCCCCTTCTAGCCCTTCGGAGCTAATAGAATAATCAGATGGACGTGCGCTCCGCTCGTGCCTCATGACACCACGATGATCTACCTCGTTGGGTTATTCACCTTAAACGTGAGGACTGGTGTAAGCGCCTTATTTTAATATGTTATTAGACCCTATGTCTAAACATTCAATTATGCGCTTGCTCTACCTCATCGGGTTTCCATTTAACTTGGTTATTCCCATTAAAATTGACTTTTTAATAAGTTACCAAGTTCCTCTCGCTTATTAATTTCAGTCATATAACTAACCCATTTAAGTTTATTAATAAGCCCATAACACGTTATTCTTTAGATATTAATTCAAGGTCTATAATCTGCAATCTCTTTATATTATTCATTGTCCAATAACATGTTCTTACTTAATATGTAATTAAGTATATCTCAATCCACATGTTTTCTATTTAACATGTCACTCCTTATTTATGAATAAATATACTTATTTCATCTCATAAGTTTGCCTCATTCTTTCTTATTTAAGCATAATTCCATCTTCTACTGTCACTACTACTTATCGTTGTTTACTAATTAACTTAGTCCTATTAACTAAGGTTTACTAATAAGTTTCTCTTTCCAAAAATCGAACTTATGTTGTCCTCATCCGTAGATTTCAGATTCTCGTTCTTACAAATAACTTAATTTACAAGTAAGTACAACTTATCTCATTACATAAGTTATTCCATTTCCTTTATCTTCCATTATAACCTAAGTTATAATTTCCACTTGTCCCTAGGACAAACCTACCTATTATATAACATTCTCATTAATGTAATTTATTTATAATAGGTTATTATCATTCCCCATTCATTCCACTTCTTTTACTGTTGTAACTTTCATTCATTTCCTTATTCATTTCCATTAATCAAAATTAGTGTCATTTATCTCTATCCTTTTGTATACATATATTTATATATATGCTTATGTACTAGACCTCTAACATTAAGCCTATCACTTGTGGATGTTGGATTAGTCGGGCAGTTCCGGGCAGCCTTCTTCCGAAGTTGACTTAACCTCGTGTCTTAGCACTGTTACATGTTTTATTTACACACTAGACCCCTCATATTGATTTAACCTCGTGTCTAGGTGCGTTACAGTTTTCTATTTACTGTAAATTTAGGCATATTATTCTTTTCAAATTTTTACTGTAATCTATTTTACATGTCATCATATTAAGCCCGTTTTATGTCGCATGTTCTTCCTAACATGTAATTAATTTCATATCAAGATAACATGTGATCGTCAAATCATGTAATTATTCTAATTTAACATGTAATTATTCCAATTTCTACAATTAAGGGTTCAAGTATGTAAATGTCACAAGTTAACATGTAATTAGAACAACAGTAATCGCTACACATATTTTAACAAGTTTACATTTCAACATGTGCACATTTCAGCACATTAAACGTTTCAATATATGAATTTTTCAACATATTAATATTTCAACATATCATATTAGCATTTCAACACTTTTAATCATTCTAGCAGATTTACATTACATATTACGGGGAATGTCAAATGATAATTTACCATTATCAAAAATGATATAACTTAAATCCACTTACCTAATTTGCTTTCCAAATCCTGAATCTGGTCCAGATCTAGTATTCCATTGTCCTCCTAACTGAATTTAGAACCTAGCAACCATGGATCTACAATTCTTATTAAAAGAAAAAGGAAAGAAAAAGGAGAAAATTAAAATAGACCAGATATAAGAAATCACCTCACTTCGAGTATGATTCTGAACACCTTCTTATTAATATTCATTCTTTTCCTCCAGATCTTGAATCAGAATTTTCCTAAACTAATTATTCTATATTTTTTCTGAAGATATTTCAGGAAGAGGAAGAATGGCAAAGCTTAGACATTGTCTCAGAGAATATGAGATTTAGGGTAGGCTCTGCTATCCTATTTGTAGGTGTTCAGGATCTTATCGTACACGCAGCACTGAGTCAGCATTGAACCCAGTTAAGAAAAAAGTCCAGGTTCACAGATGAATCTAGCGGGGGTATGTGGAGTGTCTACCCCCTACAGGGATGTCGACCCCCGTGTGGGTCCCGCGAGTTGTTTTGGCATAGAAATTTGATTTTCGAATGTTTGAATTTCTAGAATTTACCCTATTGTTATATTCACATGTAATCTTCTTATACATATACAAATCTTCTAATGACCATTTTACGCGTATATATATATATATACACACACACACAACTTTTATTTTGTTTTCAAAATTCAAACAGTGTTGTACCGTTCTTTAATTCTTTCCATATTTCATTGATTGCAACCTTATATTGAATTTTATGAAACGACCCAAACTCGCCTTTACGGGAAAGCTCGGATTGAGTTGAGAACACGACAAAATCAGAGTACAAACGATAGAACATTTCATTGCTATTACAACAATTTACGTTAGAGTACAATAATATAATAGAGTATTTACACATTGAAAAATATTAGAGATTAAATTACAAAGCAGCAGAAAATTAATACATAACACAACTATAAGAAATACACGTTTTCTTTTGCCATGGTCACATATTGATTCGAAAAATTATGAAAATTGGAATCTAACAGTAATTTGACATTCTGGATCCAACAAAAGTGGTTTCGTCGAAAACGAAGGTCGTTTGTAAAATGGCTATATATTATATTAAAAAATATATATATTCCATAACGACTATTCTAAATTTTAAACTTGACATAACTTTCAATTCTCATTATGAAATTTGGATTTTTCACATTCGTTAGAAAGATATTATTAAACAGATTCAAATATTTCTGGTTTTACTGAAATCCGATTTATTTTGAACCCTGTACATTCATTTGAAATTTAGAATCGAATTTTCAAACTATCGCACCATTTTAGGCTCTTTTTATAATTAAAATAAATTTATACGTTCTAACTTCGATTTAAATAAATTTTAAATCGTTATTATTTAAAATAAATCATTTTAAATATTCAAAATTCATTAAAATAGCTAAAATAAAATTTTTAAATTGGATCTGAAATTCCGGGTTGTTACAATCTCCCCCACTTAAAATCTTTTCGTCCTTGAAAAGGAACGGAACTGAAAGTTGTTTAACTAACCAACTCAACTTTCATTCAGGCATTCATTCTTCAACTTTTCAGTTTCTAAGAATTCCTAGTTTTTTCAAAAATTTGGTTAACACCCTAAATTTTCGAAAAATTTCGTCATAACCTCCTTTGTACGGGGAGACCTTTAAAACCACAACTAGCCTCACAGGGGCCTCATCATCCAAAAAGAAAAAGAAAAAACCAAGTGGTTAGCCAATCGACTCATAAAATCATCAAACCCCGATAAATACAGTAAATATGTACCTATTTGTCGGGCATACAATTTTATTCCTCTTCTTAGCTTCCCTGCTGTGACTTGTTACATATATATATATGCACATGTATGCAATTTCAAACAATTTTCTAGTTTAATATTTTATTTGATTTGACTCAATTTCTTATTCATTCACATATTGGTTAATTATCATTCCAATAATTTTATTAATTAAACTAATAATCAAACATCACAACCAACAACCAATTAGTTGATTAGCTTTTCAAAAACATAACTTTAATACATAGTCAAAAATCATATTTTAGTGCCAAATCACAACAATAAATTCTAACTATGTTTTGGTTCTCACACCAGTCAATTGGAAATATATAGATATCCCGCTTTCGAAACTCGAACATAAATACTGATGATGCCCGGGCATCTCCAGAATCATCTCCGGGTGACTAGAATGTGATTCTATATCTATCCAGTATATTTAAGACTCCATATACACGCTAGCTAGGCATATATGCATAATCTTCATATACCTGATTGTCTAAATTTAATATAAAATAAAATAGTCAAATACGTATAATAAGATAAAATTTTCAAAAAAAAATTGTTTTTATTTTTATTTTAAAAATAACATTCTTTGGAACTCATTCTGGGATACTACTGATCCCATCTCTAACGAGTCATTCTCATTGGATATTACTAATCCAATCTCTGATGAATTCTTTCGTTTGGTTCTGATGTGTCTTGTTCTCGAGCTCTGTAAACCAAAGCTCTGATACCAAAATGAAATGACCCAAACTTGCCCTTACGGGAAAGCTCAGATTGAGTTGAGAACATGAAAAAATCAGAGCACAAACGACAGAACATATCATTGCTATTACAATAATTTACATTAGAGAACAAGAATATAACAAAGTATTTACACATTGAAAAACATCAGAGAATAAATTACAAAGCAGCGGAAAATTAATACATAACACAACTGTAAGAAATACACGGATACAGAACTTTTCGAATATCGCTTCAGCTGAAAACCAGGATCCTGTGAAAATAAATCTGCAAAACCAAAACTACTAGCTGCTCATGTGGAAAATAGGGGCACCCAGAGTTTATGTTAAAACAATAAACTCCATGTCAGTCATGGTACTGGATTTAGAACTAAAACAGTTATTAAATTTTTACTTTAAAGTTTGGAAACCATGGGACCACGCCGTAAACACGGAACAGGTTTACTCCACATGAATCTTAGTTTAAAATAAAACAACGCAATGCTTTTTGGAAAATGAAGCTATTATAAGACTCAGGTCTCATCACACAATGCAACGCAAGCCGGAGGATAGAGTTTTCCTTATAATAGCCAAACATGCTTGATATGTTTTAAAACAAATCATTTTAATACAATTATAAGTGCACAGTGTTTGAAAAACAACTTCAGATATAAACGTATCAATCATACATGACATGGGTACCATATATCATGTCGCCATACTAGTTCTATATTTAAAACCGCACAATGCCATATTGGGAGTTGGATTTCCATCTATGAATCAAGGCAAGAGATCTTCCTTACCGGATTCGAGACAATCTAGCCTATGTCTCAAGATCAGTCACAACTGCACCTTGGATCTTCAGGGCCGGTCAACAAATACTTTAGTGGATTGGTAATTCCTGAACAATACATTTCTCTTCCCTATAGGGCATAAAATATGAGCCACTAGGGACTCAATATCCGAGGCGCCTCATTCCATTATCCACATAAGTAAAATGTCTGGGCTCAATACCATGACACCACTCCTAGTTAGAAAGAAACACATGTTATCCCTGTAGTCCTCTCCTGTTTCTGGTCTATACCGGGGTGTGAGACTCGCGAAGTATCGCAATACACAAAGCTATGCTAACTAAAGTTGTGCTTTGATCATCATCCATAAGACTCTGCTTTTTAACAAAAGCCTTGATCATTTGCATCTTGGCATGCCACACTAACAATTCATGCCATGCAACTGATGTCTATCAATATATAACCTCTAAGCTCGTACGTCTCAGGTGTTAAGCAAGAGAATAAATTCTCCGCCACCAAATAGATATATATTTAATAAAAATCATTCAAAACAGAATGAAATCCAATGTCAGACACACATCCATTTACAATTCCGTTCTGGGTCTGAAAGAAACCGGAGGCACCTTATTCCTCGTCCCATATGTCCAATACAGGAGAAAGGTCTCGTATAACCGATCGATCTCCAAGTACGTATGGACGATAACCACTTATTACCTTGTCTTAGGTGTACAACCCAATTAAGACATCAGTAATCGTCCAAATGATGTGAAGATCTCCGGTCTTCAACCACCGTCTTTATCGACGACTTTTAATCGTCGTAGTAATTATTCAGAATGGGTTAAACCTGGTCTTTCTGAATAACTCGCGTATTTTATAGTTGATAATAAAGTGCTATAAAAACACATCATACACCTCATTCCAATTCAGAATATCTTTTATTCCAATATTCATATTTTTAGGGAAAGGTTCCCATTAATTTTATCAAAGATAAATTCTTTTAAATTTATTCTTTTATCTTCCTTTAGATATCAATTTCAAAAGATTTTATTTTATCTTTTAACAATTCCAAACCAAATTAAGGTTTATAAAAACTAGTCGAGATTAACGAACCTTACCGAAGTAATCATTTATTATTTATTATCCAAATTCCAACCTATTCATCCCGTGGAGCAAAATTGGTAATACTCCAAATCTAACATCACGGTGTTATCGGTAAAATTAATTACCGTACACGCTCAAATCTAATTAAAGATTTAACTATCGCCTAAAGTAAAACTGGAGGTACTCCATTCTCGATCGTTTCCCGAATTTGATAATTTAAATTATCACATTTTCATTTCAATCTAATTAAAGATCCATTAAAACTCTAATTCAGTTTTAATCTCAAAAATTATTACTTAATGATTGTTCAAAGTTAAGAAATTAGTCTAATCTTTAACCGGGTTAGAAATTAATGTCATTTAAAACACAGTTCACGATAAACCCCAAATTCTTCTTCCTTCAAAATGGAATCTACACGGAAATCATAATAGTGCATAATCGATATAAATTCCTGTGTCAGACTAATAATATAATTGGAATAGCGGTAAAGCCTTTTAAATTCCAAATATAGTAATGGTCTTCATTTACAGAAGCTCATCTCGATTATTACCAAATTGAATTCCATTCGATTCCAATTTAATATATTAAATTGGAAAACTTTACTTTGGAAAATTTCCATTTAAATATTTTTAAAAGATTTATAAATTCCAAATTATATTTTCTTTGTTAATTGGGTTAAACAACAAATGTCGTTAAAAACACAGTTCACAATAAACCCAATTCACATTTCATTTTATTCCAATTACTAAATACAATTGAGAACTCTAACAATCTTAATTAAAAGACTTATTCTTTTCTTGCGGGGTTTAAGAACATTGTTATTGAAGACACCATTCATGACAAACCCATAATCCAATTTGACATTAAATAAAAGGCTCCGAATAGAAATTATATCGGCTTATATTCAATATCAAATTCTGAAATCAACAAATATCGTATTGGGAATAACGATATATATCTTCCAAATTCCTCAACAATATCTGTATAATCATGGAATCCAATATCGAAATATTCCAAAGATAATTTCCATTCCAATTCACACTTTGGAAAATTTTGGTTATGTTAAACCATTTAGCGATCCAATTTATTTATTTAGAAACATTGGATTATTATTTTAGTTAATAACTAGTTCATTCGATAAAAAAATATATTAATCTTCTCAAACTTGGAATTTTTCATCCAAAATCTTCCCAAATCATTTATTATGATTTTACATAATTTTTTCATATTTTTAGTAATTTTATCAAGGCCCTTACAGTCGGTTTCAAATAACGGTCACCGAACTGCATTTATAGTGACCTTTTCCAAAATTGATTTGGACATATTTCCAAATCCAATCGTTAGATTTCAAATCTCTTATATTCGTTGAAAAGCCCATTTTGATACGAACCCAATGATTCCAGTTTTAGGAGAATCCGACGGTCGGATCTCCCGTTACATTAATTTGAAGTTAATGCCGAAATTCGCGAACGGTCGCTGCGCGACGCGTTCTATTCAGGCCATTAAATATATATAATATATATTATATATTTCGTCGATTTCCATTTAAATCGTATTTATAAAATATTTATAATTTCATTTTAAAACGATTCTGACTTCTTTTTCAGTTTTAAATCAAAATTGAATATTCTATATCTTTATCATATAAAAATGATAATATTTTCAAAATATTAGATTTTGAAATCACTTCTTTTCGATATTCGTTATAAATGAATAAAATCGATCGATAAACTACTCGGGTTAAAATGGCGTTTGCTACTTAATTCGACTTCATATTTTAATATTTTTTGTGTCCATCTAAAATCGGACATCAAAATCATAATTTTATTCTTCACTGAATATTATTTTAAAATATTTGTTATTTTAAAATACTCTTTATTTTAAAGATTCTTTATTTTAAAATGTTCTTTATATTAAAATATCCTTTACTTTAAAATGTTCTTTATTTTTGAATCGGAATGCGACTCAATCAATTACTATATAATTTCAGTTATATGGATTTCATACATCGCATGTATTCAACAATAATGATAAATAATCATCAAACAGACCGTTCACATCCATAGTGAAATTTACAACTGTGTGAGCATTAAAATAAATAAATAACGCTCATCGCGGACTATCAATCTGTCGATTGACATACAATTAAATATTGGCATTAGTTTATGTCAAATATCATCCCAATACCCATGTGGGGTTTTCAAATAACAACAGTTTATTTAAATAAAACATTAGTTAATAAATTTAACCAATTCTAGTTCGGTTTGAATTATTTTCTATTTAACCATTTTTCACAGTTTAAATTATAAATGGATATTTATATTTTAATTTCAATTACCATATTAATGTTAACATTATCATTTTCTATACGTTAAACATTTCAACATCACCAACAATATACAATACAGTCCAAACAAATAACCATGGTTTCCACAATAAATAGTGTTGGGTGCTGCAAAGCGCCGTCTGCATCCTAATATATATTTAACTATAAAATAATTAGAGTTAGAAGGAGTTCTCACCTTTGGTTTCCACTCCTCCATTCTTTATTGGAAAATTTGGATTCTGCTCTGCTTCCAATCAGTTTCATCGCAATCTGTTTCACATGATTTTTATATTAAAAATCACATTTTTATTTTAACACTATATAGATAAAAATCACATTTTTATTGTTATTCTATTTACATAAAAATCACCTTTTTATTATATTCTATTATGTATAGAAATCCGATCTTTATAATGTTCTTCATATAATAAAAATCATATTTTTATTTCAATGACATGTGTGCAAAAATCATATTTTCATTTCAAAGTTGTACATATAAAAACCCAATTTTTATTACAACGCTAGTTACATAAAAATCATATTTTATACTACGTTATATATAATAAAGACTATACTTTTAAAATCATATTATTATTACGATATATACACATATATATAAATTACATTTTTATACAATGTTATACACATTAAAAATCATAATTTTATTTATGCTATATATATATATATATAAATCATATTTTTGTACCATTGTTATATAAATTAAAAATCACATTTTTATTTCTATGGTATATTATATAAAAATCATATTTTTATTCTAAGCCATTTATAAAAAAAACCATATTTTTATTTTGCTATATTTATTAAAAATCATATTTTAAACACAATGATATTTATATGTTGAAATCATATTTTTATTTCAAAACTATATATGTAAAAATCACATTTTTTTTTCTAAAGCTATTTCATTTTAAAAACAACACATTTTTAAATCAAAGCTATTTTATTTTTAAAAATGATATTTTTAAAACAAAGTTATCTAGATAAAAATTACATTTTTAAACTAGGTTGTTATATTTTTAAATCAATGTTTTTATATTTTATAAATCAATGTTTTTATATAAAATCTAAAAATAAATCCATGTTACTTATTTTCAAAAATCACATTTTTATATTTTAAAACAAAGTTATAAATTAAAAATCAGATTTTTAAAACAAGGTATTTCATAAAAAAAAATCAATTACTGTTTCAGTTCTGGTCTGCTCCATATTGTAGTGGTCGAAGCCACGATCACAACGCAATTTGAATCATTCAGTTTGGACCTCGTGTGAAGAAGTTATCGCGTTACAAACATTGGACAATTAAATTAGTTAATTAATTAAATGATTAACTTTTAATAACACTTAAAAAAATGTTACCCCTATTTGTTTTCTTCCCCATTGAAGTGCTAGAGCCACCGTGACCCAACCCTTCAAAACAAAACCACCGCACTGCCACCAACTCAGGCCATCGATCGACGATCCAACCCTTTTCCATCGCGCGCCTCCTCATCACGCACCCCTAGCCACCACCGCGTCGAATCCGTGCCACCCAGCTCCATGAAAATCGAACCCAAAAACGCCGCCTTCCTCTTTGAAATTCGAGCCCTTCGATCAACCAGAAACGATCTCGACCGTTGATCCACACGTACTTATGAAGCTCTTCCATTGGCCTTTGGAATTTTTAAAAACCATTAAGCGGATTTGAAGAACGAGGGGAAAGAAGATTGGTGCGATTCTGCGCGTTCAATACAGGCTGATGGCGAAAGAATATAATTAGGGTTTCTCAAATTCCTGTTGGCCCATATTTATAGGAAATATATTTTTATTTATTTTAATTTGTTAATTAGCTATTTAATGCCACGAACTCCAAACGAAACCCAACGTCTATTTCCTCTAGCTAAATACCCCTATTCCGGACACAATGGATTATGTTTCATAAGCCAATTCGATCGTTTCGATCAATTTTCATCAAAATTAAAATATAAATCAATGTATATTGAATTTAAACGCACATTTTAATTTACCGAGGCCACATACTGACTCCAAAAATTACCGAAAAATTATATCTACCTATGTTTTGATGATACGGTCCTAACAAAACTAATTTCGTCGAATTTGGAGATCGTTTGAAAAATGGCCATTTTGTGGTCGATTAAATTTAAACTAAATTGACCAAACACGTTTTCTTTTTCCATGCTCACATATTGATTCCAAATATTATGAAAATTGGAATCTAACAATAATTTGACATTCCGGATCCAACAAAAGTGATTTCATTGAAAATGGTGGTCGATTGTAAAATGGCTATATATTATATTAAAATATATATATATAAATTACATAGCGACTATTTTGAATTTTAAACTGGACATAACTTTCAATTCTCGTTATGAAATCTGGATTTTTTCACATTCATTAGAAAGATATTATTAAACAGATCAAATATTTCTGGTTTTACTAAAATCCGATTTATTTTGAACCCTGTACATTCATTTGAAATTAAAAATCGATTTTTCAAACTACCGCTAACTTAGATTTATAATTAAAATAAATTTATACAGTCTAACTTCGATTTAAATATATTTTAAATCGTTATTATTTTATTCAAAATTCATTAAAATAGCTAAAATAAAAATTTTAAATTGGTTCTGAAATCCCGGGTTGTTACATTTTATCTCTTATATATATATATATATATATATATATATATATATATATATATGTGTGTGTGTGTGTGTGTGTGTGTGTGTGTGTATTTTTCTACATATATATACGGGTATATTTACATATACATGTATACATATATTGCTTCTTTATATGTATACTTTTCCTTATATGTGCGTTTATACATATTTTCTCTTATGAACATGTGCTATTTTAGTCGTTCCCTTGAAACAAAAATTTGACACCGGTGGGGATTGAACTTTGTACCACTTGTATGCAAGCCACATGCTCTAACCAACTGGGCAACTAAGGCTATTATTAACAAGGCTTAGAACAGTGGTAATTATTGTTCTCTTCTTACTTCTCTTTTTCATGTTTGTTACAATATTTCATTTAACCCATTGCATGAATCTATTTCTTTTGTTTCTCTTTTATTATTAATGCGTAATATTTGTAAACTAGTCATGCAACATATTTACACTACATGCAACCAATCCTTTCTTTCTTTTAATGCATGCATTACATTTTTATTTGCATTAATATTTTCTTCTTTTTCAGTGCATGTATTTATTACATGCAATCACATATTATCTTTATTTTATTCTTCATATATATATATATATATATATATATGTCTATGCATATATATATATACACACATATGCATTATTTAGGAATTAAATTATCATAAAATGCGGGGTGTTACACTTTATGTTCTCTGCTTTTTACCCTTTTTTTGTGATTGTGGCCCCTTTTTCTCATTTCTAACCGTTTGGTGAAGTGCTTTCAAAGCACTTTTGGTGTTGTGGCGATTTTTTGGTTACAATAATCATATCCAACTCAAACATACATATAAACAATATTCACTACTTTAATACATAAAGGTGTAATTTTTCCTCACTAACCACATCGTTAACAAACATAAGTGACTTATTTAAGCTATTAATTCAAAGGCGAGCGAAAAGTTCTCACCATGGTTATCCACTCCTCCAATCTTTAATGTAGGATGCTATAGATTCATTACAACTTCACTATCACTCCATAACTTCAAAATTGCAACTTTTCCAACTCGATTTACTTCAAATTACTACACATATATACATATATATTTTATTTAGCACTTATAAAGGGAGAAAGGTGGAATTTTATCAAATGAAACTTGGTTTAAGGGGGAGGGTTTGGTCACGACATAGGTATAGAGGGTAGAGGTGGGCACGTGAGCTTCTAGGGGTTTATGGGTGAGTATGGTGCCGGTAGAGGGTGATTGAGTGCTTGGGTAGTGGAGAAAAGAGGTAAAAATGTGTTTTTAAGGAATTGGAAGGGATTTTGGCCAAGTAAGGCCACATATAAGGGAAGGAGGGTACTAGGGTGGTGCTCCTGCTATGGTAGAGGTATATTGATGGTAGGGGAGGTGGCGTGAGGAGTTATGGTGGAGAAGGAGAAGAAAAATGGAGATGGAAGCAAAATGGAAGTGGAAAACAACGTGAAGTGGAAATAAATGAATTCCTCTCTCTTCCACATGCATAAGTACATAGGAAAAGAGACCCAATCGAAGATTATGACAAGTGTTTAGGGAAGGACATGAGTTGTCTAAATGGTGGAGGGCTTAATTAAGGGTAAAGGCTTTTTATTTAAATATTTAATTCACTTTAGGCTTATATAAGGAAGGTTTTATCTTTTCTTGAATTATTTGAACTTTATGAAATCATTAGTACATGTTAATAGGTTATTAAGGTTGATATTTACCAATTTAAATAAATCTTAAAGTTTTCCAAATAGCCGTTTACGAATACAAATCTCTAAACGATTTAAATCTCCGATTGAAAACCAGTTAAATAAACTAATAATCTTTATAGATAAAATTTGAATAGAAAAATTATAAACAAATTCATTATAATATATATTTATTTTAAACCTTTTTAAGCCTATTTTCTCAGTAATTTCAAATTTTCAGTATTATCCAAAACTGATTAGTCTTAATCGAATTTCAATAAACGATTCCTATGCGTTTTCAACTGGTATGATCAAATTGTAAGTCCAATCAATACGGAATTTGAAATCCTACTATATTCTACTAATACGAAGCCAATGAAACTAGTCTCATAGAATTCTGAGACTGTCTCAAAAACTGTCTATTGGGCTTACTTCCCAACTTGTTGTTTGGGCTTACCACTGTAACAACCCGTATTTTCAATAACCTGTTATAACATAGATCGAGGCAGAAATTAATTCTAAAATCTGAACCAAGGGAAACGGGCTATGCCATTGCGTTCGTCTCGGAAAAATACGCGAAATAGAATCCGAGTTTTCGAAAATCGGAGTCCGTATGACCCAGTTAAGGCCCATTGAAGTTTTCAGAAATTTCCATGTTAAAAACAGATTTAAATTTTAAATTAAAAACAAGGATTAGGGCTAACTGGCGTCAGGCGGGAAAACTCCCGCCCAGACCCCCATGTCGACAGGCATGTCGACAGGGGTCTAAGGGTGTCGACTGCCCTGTCGACAGCCCTGTCGACACGGGGTGGCCGGGCAGTTTTGCCTGGCGCACCTTTTGATTTGGGCTTGGTCTTGTGGCATGGTTCTAGAGAATTCCGAAATCTGACGGACCTAAACTAACCTAGGGTTAATCCTAGGGCTAAAAACACTCTAATCTTCTATAAATAAGCCCCTAATCCTACCCTAAAACCTCATTATTCATTCTAGCAACCAAACTATGTCAAATTGAATTCTCAAATGGCCTCCACCTAAAAACCCTAGCCTCCACCCTCTTCAAAAATCATTCCTATGAAGATTTTGATGTTCATACAAGCATTTCTAAGTTGTATGAATGATCATTAGCTTGCATACATCATCAAGTTGCAAGCTTTATTTGCTAAGCTAGAGTTTTTGGGATTTTTGTTAATTGGAGCTTTGTTTTGGGTTTTTATATGCTTGCATAAAGGGCTTCTCAATCTTTATTAGTAGATTTGTGTCTTCATAATATTTGTAAGCCCTCTTACCTTCATTTTAGAAACTATAAAGTTAATATGTGATGAAAGTTGGGATTTATGCATGTTTAATAAGTTATGCATGCTTATGCGAGTTCACTATGCTATGTTATGCATGTTTAATGAGTTATGCATGCTTATGTGAGTTCACTATGCTATGTTACACATGTTTGATAAGTTATGCATGTTTATGCAAGTTCACTAAGCCATGATTTGCAAGTTTAACAAGTTATGCATGTTTATGCAAGTTCACTAAGCCATGATTTGCAAGTTTAACAAGTTATGCACGTTTATGCAAGTTCACTATGCCATGATTTGTAAGTTTAACAAGTTATGCATGTTTATGCAAGTTCACTATGCTAAGTTATGCAAGTCCAACATATTATGCATGTTTATTATGATATGTAAGATTCATCATGTATGTTGTGCCAAGTTCCCTCTTTCTATCCTTTATGCGTTATAACGAATATGTAAGCGATAGAATGACGTTGGGAGGGTTTGGGTAAAACTTAAAATACATGAAAAATATAAGATTGGGAATTTACCTATTAAGTTAGGTCTACCCCTTGGGAATTTACCTAATAAGTTAGGTCTACCCAAGTATTTGTTAAACTTGTAATTATGTTTTAAGGTGGACATGAAACTTAGAAAACATAAGTGTGGCCAACTCGAGGTTGGGTTGAGTTTGTAGCGTAAACCTACCCGGAACCGACCGGCTTAACTAGTTGCTACAAACAATAGGACCCAATGTGAGAAGTTGGTCATGTGTACCTTGGACCCGAGGTTAGACCAAGTTGTGGTGTAAAGCTACCCGGACCCGCCCGGCCTAACTAGTAACCACAACAAGGTCTAATGTGAGAGGTTGGGTGCATTAAATTAATTAATGCCTCATGATTAGGGTTAAGTCATGGCCCACTAATACTTAACCAATTTTGGGGATACGAGGGATTAAATGGGGTTAAGTGGTGAACTGTTGGTTACACTTAACTAATTTAATCCATGATTAGTGAGGGGTTAAACCACACTTAACCCTCTTAGAAAACCCTAGCAACGTGGTCTGTTCCAGCAGTAATCCCAGTTGGGTATCATTCACAACCCTAGAGGCTAGGCTAGGGCGGGGCACGATTACTGGACTGATGTAAGCGACCAAAGCGACGGCTGAGTGGTACAGCGGTGCGGGTCCAGGCGGGCTACGGACGTGCACGTAGTCCGGTGTTGGACAAACTCGAGGCACGGGTACCAGTAGGTTTAGACTGTGCATTATTGCTTAGGTGTCTGGGGTTGACACCCGAGGGCTTGATACACCCGAAGGTGGACCCAGCACAGTCTGACTACAACCATATGTGGGCCGTATGGACACCAACACTTGACGTGTTAGGTTTATAGGGAGCCGATCGACTAGACCGTTGGGCTGGACCTTGTATTAAGGTCACCTCATGCTATTGGGCCAAAGTTTGGGCTGAGGGATCAATACCTGTTATGTTAGTTTGCTAGTACACTGTGGTGCAAAGCTTAATCTTCTTTATGTGATGACACCTTTATCTATTGCCAGTATGTTCATCTCAGTTTCCATCATGATGTTAACTTTATTAGTTTATATACTGATCGTAGTAGGGCTTACCAGTCTTTTTGACTGACCTGTTTTCTTTCGCTTCTTTTCTTCCGTTTCCCCCCCTCCCCCCCCCAGGTTCTCAGGGAGGGAATACTGGTGCTTAGCTTGGATCGCTTGCTTGTTTGCTGGATAGCTCATGTATGTCTGGACATTGAGCTCGCTATGGTTTATCATCTTTATTTTGGGGATAGCACTATGTATTTCAGTATTTCTGTTTATGATGTACTAGACATGTTTATTTTGGCAGATGACTTTATGATGTACTAGACTTGTTTTGAGATGGTTTGAGATATTCCGCTGTTTTATTCTCACTTACTCTGTTTTATATATATACATTTATGTTCTTGTTCTGCCTTGATATATCATTATGCATGCTTACCCAGTTCTAACGCCCCCCAGAAGCTAGTGCCCCCGAAAGAGTGACCCTCCTCATGAGCTAGACCCACTTTGATGGTAGTCTCTCCTCATGAGCTAGACCCACTTTGATCCCTAAAAGTTGATGGTTACTCCTTGTGACAAACCAAATTTTAATAAAAAATAATTAAATGTAAAATATTAATAAACTATATACTGATCAGAAATATATTTGGAATTAGACAATGAGACTAGCAACATTGGATCTGCTATAATTTTCTGATGAGAATGGACACTTTGTTGGCTAAAAGCAGAGTTAAAATGAATTAGTTATGAATTAAAGAAAAAATCATAGAGTTTATATATATATATATATATATATATATATATAGAGAGAGAGAGAGAGAGAGAAGAAATGGTCACTAGGTGACCCAGCCTACTTGGGTCGACACTATGTCGACTCAAGCCCAGGTGGGTCAACCCCTGAGTTGATCCAGGGAGGCGGGTAGGTCGACCCAGGTCGCAAATATTGTGTGCTTAGCTTGCATGCAAGGCAGTGAATGCTTAATGTTTTCTAATGATATTTTCGCTGAGTTGGCTGAGTTTTATTAGCCTATTTTAAACTAAGGGCTAACATGGCGCTTTTTTATTGGTCCAATGACTTGGCTGGACCAGATCTAGTATTTGATTTAGATGACCGAGGGCATCTATAAAACCATATAAATAGACTAGTAGAGCCTATCTTATTTCTACACATTCATTCTTTCTCTCTTCTTCTTCTTCCCTAGGCTTATCCTCAAAATTAGGAAAGGCCAAATAATTAAATTTAATGGGGATAAAGAAGCTCTTAAGTTTTGAATATTTATTTTTATAAATACTTCTAGAAGTGAAGGTTTTGCTAGATCTAAGAAGAAGATCACGCGGGATGCTTTGATCATCAGATTTGTGAGTTTCCATGTAACTTTTAAATTGGTTATTTGCATAGGAATGTTTATATGGTTAAGTAGTTTTAATTTGCAAGATTTATATTTTGGTTAGTTACAGTATTTATATGTTTAGTTTTTCTGTAAGTTACTATAGTTTGGTAGGGGATGCGAGGTTTTCTGAGCATTCATGTAAGTTGGTCTTGGCTGGGATGGTGTTGATTCTCTGGTTTGTCTATGCCATGTTTAGCATACTGATGAAGATGACGCTCTCAACATGCTTATGTTGTGGTTATATAATCTTTCCATGCCATCCTATGCGTAGTTCTTAACTTGCTGGTCATACTGCATATGTTATCTCGATCCAGGTTAGTGATGGAGTTGCTCCAATATGTTATTCTATCCATGGCTTCTATACATATCCTTGGTTTGCTAGTTTACGTGATGGACACTGCTGGTTTATTTTGTTTGTGGTCAAGTCCTTGGCGTTACTCTATGTGTAAATTGATTTAATCAATATGCTAAGTTATGGGTAGCCTTATTCACTGTTGTCCTTGTGTTGTGAGGCTCAATGTTAGTCTAGTTAAGTATGCTCCTCGAGTTATGTAAATTAATGCTTTCTGAATTCTTTTGGAATTTGTATTCCATAATGTAATAATAGTAGTCTAGTAATTAGGTTAGCTCCTGTAATGTAAGCCTTTATTGGTAGAGTGGACAAAACACTTTAACTTCCATACGTGGTGGATGGTCCACCTTAAAAATCGATTGTAGTTGATAGACACATAGTCTACTACTTATAAAAATGTATTTAGGAAAATTCTATTCAAACACCGTAAATTGCTTTATTTACACCATGAGATTTAAAATAAAATTTCAGACCAAAATGACCTTATTGAAAAAGAATCAATATTAAAGAATACAATTCTCTCTTGCATTATGTATACTCAATATAATTTCTCTTCTAAATTTGGTAAATTATAAATTAATTTATATCATTTGTTGAATTAAATTTATATTTCCTTGAGGATTAAAATATATTCATATCGTTATAAGCAACATTTATATATAGTCAATTTTAACTGTTTTTACTTTAATTAAATATAAAAATTAAAATTTAAAACTAACTACTAAAATTAATGTTATGCAGAGTACTAAAAATTCTTCAATTTTTCATTCAAACCTAATCATGTTTAAATTTAACATCAAAATTTAACTAGTTCAACTTTCTAATATTTTAAAAAATAGTTCAAATTTCCATAATCTAAAATTAAAAGTGATTTAAAAATAAAATAATTTAAAATACTAATGTTGAAAGTTAATGTTTTTTTTTGGTTAATATATTGCAATGAATTCGCAGTTTTATGTAATTTAGTTTTAAGGTTATAGAGAAAAGGTGATGAAAATATAAAAGGGTAATTTTGTGAAATACATGGTGTATGAAAAGAAATTTTGGTGTATGCTATTTTATTTCATTTTACAGTGTGTGTTAAGAAATTATAGGTGTATGAATAGAATTAGCCATGTATTTATTATTTGTTGTAATAAAAAGTGTTTATAGTCACTTTAAACCGGTCGGCTTTGCCAAAAAAGTTACTATAGTTTATTTACTATTTATGCCTATTTCTCTTTAGTTGTTTATTGTTGATATGTAATTCTCCTTCTTCTTATCCTTATCTCTGTTGTTGTTTTATTTACAATCAGGCTTTGCCTATTTTATTTGCTTTTGTTTATTTTCAATCTAGGCCTTACGAGTAGCCTAAAGCAATTCCTTTTTCTTTTAGTGCTGAGCCTAGGCCTATATCGTCGTTTATGTGTTAAATTGGAATAAAGTTAACATTGAATTAAAAAAGGGATTTTGGGCATGTTAGAACCGATTCAATATTGTATTCAATATTGGACTGTAAATTGGGAATAAACCTTAATACGTAATTGGAGAACATGCAAACATATGAATTGGAATAGATTGAACTTAATTGAACGTTAAGTAACTTGGGAATGGGTTGTATAAAAAGATAACATTAGTTAGGAACAACATAGGGATATAATATGCGGTTATTTTGTGCTTATTAATAGGCTTAAATTGTGTTAAGTTAAATTGAGAAAATAATTAATAAACGGAGATAGACTGAGTTTGTTCTGGCAGCGTTGGGCTGATTGGGGAATATAAGCTACTCATATATTAGGTCCGTTCCGCTAGCGTGGGGTTGATTGGGGAAGATAAGAGGACTACTAAGATAACAAAATCCTAGTTTAGGTCCGTTCCGGCAGCGTAGAGCTGATTGGGGAAATTAAGTGTCATAATATAATAATGAATAAGAACCGAGTCTAAGGGTGACTTGTGACAATTGCAAATTTGGTTGGGGACTCATATCAGTCAATATCCCTATCATCATGGAGGTCCCAAATTAGGTAGAGGCGAGGACACGCTTCACTATACTGGATTGTAAGAGGTCCAAACGGGGTAGGTACAGACACATTCTGGTGGGACGATGAGCATGCAATGTGCCAATTGTGGGAGATAAGTCGCTGTAACACCTGTGATTAACGACTATGTCCTTTTAGTTGATGAGCTAGGGATTGATAACCCCAAGTACCCTAGCTGGCATAGGTTATTACATTATAGGTATAGGAGCCGATCGACAGGTAGAAATTAGGTAGATCCTAATTGTGATATCTTGATAGTTAGTGTAGTAATCTCGAATGAATAAGAAGCCTATCTTTATTCATGTTTATCTTTCCTGCTATTTCATTTATGCTTTTTTGTTTATTGCCCTTAGAACTATTCACCTGTCTAAATTTTTCCTTAACTTATGCTCATGCTAGAAATTACTAGAACTCGCCAGACGTATGTCTGACCTAGTTTGTTTTCTCATTCTCTCTTCCTTCCCCCCCCCCCCTCAACAGATTCTTAGGGTGGAGGGTCTCTGCAGTTATTCTTGGTTATTTGGTTCAACTTGGATTCAGACTCTTTCCAGATTCATGTATTGATTCACTTCTTGTTTTTCATGATTGTTGTATTGACATTTGAGAGGGATGGTTTTTATGATCTTACTTATATACTTTCATATTATGGCTTTCCGCGAGACAGTTTTATGTTGATGACTATTTAGTATTTGTGAAATGCAACAAGCATTGTGATTTGAATTGCTTATTTAAATAATGTTTTAAAGTTTCCATTGTGTTTTATATTTCTGTTTTGTGAATTTTAGTCTTTGTTTTGTTACTTTATACCTAAGCTCCATAAACCTTAATGCATCCTCATATGGGTGACGTTAAAGAGTGTGGGGTGTTTCATTTGGTATCAGAGCCTAAGGTTACAAAATCAGTTTTTTTTTTTTTTTTTTTTGAAAAAGTGTTTTTAGAAGTAAAGAATTTTCAAGTAAAACCTGTTTTTGAAAAATATCCCCTCATGTCAACTACAATATTTCTTTGGTCCCTTCTTGAATCCTTGTCTCTTCTCTTTTCAGCATGTCTGGGGCTTATATGTGTTACAGAGTAACAACATTAATAAGTGTGGGTAAGCTAAAAATGTGTTGCAGAAAATATATATTAATACTTTATTTATTAGCAACACTTATTTGTGTTGGAAGGTGGTCTTTGTCTACGCTTTGTACTGAGCGGCAGGGATAAACAAGTAAATAGGTATTTTTACCCCTAATTCCTCAACTCTACACTTTCAAAGTCGTTTTGATTCTCTCTACCGATTTATGCTTCTTAACATTCTTCCTCCGAGTTGCTTCTTCATCCAAGTCCTAAGCCGAAAAGCTTCTTAACGTTCATCCAATTGCTTCTCAAATGTTCTTCTGATTTACTTTTCTGCTTCTCAACTTTCATCCGAAATTGCTTTTTCATCTGACTCGCGAGCGGAAATCGCTTCCTCATCTGAATTACTTCCAGAATCAAGTATCTTCGATTTTCATATTCGTGAATTAAGGATGGAATTTCTCTGAGCGCCTTCTACGTCCAAACTGGGGCTAAAAATTTCCGATTTGATGTTTTTTGTTTTGATTTTATTGATTTTTCGTTTATACCCAAAACACTTTTATTTTGGTAATCATTGAAGAATTTATGTATTGTTGTAATTTCCCATATGAATTCTAGGATATATTGCTCTTGTCCCCAGTTATCGCATGAACTTCTGATTTATTCCCTTACGAATCGATCAAACTTTTATGCAAAATTTGATTCGTAAACAAAGAAAAAACGTTCATGTTTGTGGTTCTAATTCTGAATCTTTATGTTAATCGGAATTTTGGTTATAGGTATGTTGGTAATTCAATATGCTTTATTAGTATAATGATTAGATCTTTTAATTTATTAGAACCTGAGAAAAATATCCTAGAGTAGTACATCGTACTCCATGCTAGTGTAAAAATAGATAAATGGAAATCCTGGTTCATTTTTATATGAAAAACAGTGATATTTTCATTATTTTTGCAATACGTTATGTTTGCATATCATACATACAAATATACATAGATATAATGCTGTTTCTTATTCTCATGATATAAAGAGAAATATTTCTGTTAGTAATCAAAACATAGAAAGGAGTAATTGGAAGGTTTGCAGGATATTTTTTCCTACATCCAATTCTTATTTAAAACCAAGGAAAAGATCCCTAAAATCTTAATCTACTGTTTAAGAGGATTGTTACTGACACTCCAAGTATTATTAAGGGATGGTCAATTTTTCATAAAGAAAGAATTTGTTAAGCGGAGTACCAATGCAGAAAGCACCCTCTTAACAAATAAAGTTTATTTTACCAAACTAGCCTTCTTTGCAATAATATCTTTTTCAATTGTTAATCAAAAAAAGTTGTACGGCATATTAGTTGAACTACATCAGATTTTTATACCAAATCATCAATAATTTCATTTGTCGATATGCATCGGATTAGATGAAAATGTATTATTCATAGGAAATCGATATACATATATCGAACAATTATTTTATACATTATCCCACCGCCAAATTTTTCGATACACCCCGTTTTCTCTACTTTGACAGCCCAACAACAAATACAAATTTCAAAAATGATAAACAATGTCGAACAATAATATATAATACGGCATACGTACGTCGTTCACGCGTTATGCAGTAATTCACCAATTTTGGCAATGACAAATCGAAAAAAACAAAATGACCATCTTCCACTAAATAAAATTTGACACTACGGCATTTGACTCTCGAGACTGACAAAATAGAACTCTAACCTTCATCGTTTCTAGGGCATTATACAATCGATTTTACGTACCTTATCAACAGCTTCTCCACCATCTTAGCATTTTAGGAGAAGCGTTTCACGTTCATCTTTTACACCATTGTTTCTCTCTAAACAATTGTTTTTTTTTGGTTTGAAAATAATTTAAAGATTTGGTTTTTTTCATTTGAGATTAATTAGGATTTGAGATGGTAAGGGCAAAAAGAGAACGTAAAAAATTAAGTATGTGACCCCCTTAACATTTTTTTTTATGATTGGAGTGTTTTTAAAATTTGACCTCCCCTTAACAATACTTGGAGTGTCAATAACAACACCCCTGTTTAAACTGAATCTGCATTTTTTGTAATGTATATCAAATGCACATCAGATTGATCCAGTCTTATAAAAAAGCAATTATGGTATGCTCTTGTTAAATATTAGTACAAATATTTGCAGTTTGTTATTTGTTTTGGGGTCATGTCAAATTTCAGGTGCAGCTTTTCCCATTTGAATAAAAACTTGACTAGATATGTGGTGCAATCTAGCAGTTTTATTACTACATTCTCTCCTTTACATTTGATAGAAGGTTCACCGAATTTAATTAGGAAAGAATTTTTTTTTTCGTTTATAGGTTTCATGGTCATTGTCAATTTGATTGAGTTCAGATGTATACTTATGAGTGTCTATTAATGGAAGTATTTTGTAAATATTTACCAAGCTATGTGGCATAAATATTTACCAAGCTACACAGAAAAATTAGTAAAAATCATCATAAAAAGATTGCTCTAAACATAACATTTTAAGGGAATCCCTAGTACAATAAAGGGAAAGAAGTAAGCCTGGCAATAGATGCTAGAAAATGCAAAATACATCAGTTTGTATTCGAAAACAAGATAAAGGTATTGTTGTTGACACTTCAAATATTGTTAAGGGGGGACCAAATTTTATTTTTTTCAAAAATTGTTAAAAGAAGTACCGATGAGGAAAGTAGCTCCTTAACAAATAAAGGTAATTTTACCTTATTACTCATTTAGCCCCTTAACAAATAAATGTAATATTATTTTAACAAATATTGTAAGGCCGTAGTAATTTTTTTTCTGATTCTCATATATTGATTTTTTTAAACCCTAAAAGATAAGCGTTTCTGAAGGAATATGATCGAACCATTTTTTTTGTTGACATAAATACGCCGAATTTTATAACTACAGAGGCAATGCACCGAAATGAATATTAGTTTTCAACATATCATCGTTGAATAGATATATAATTGATTACGTGATGCATTCGATGTAGGGGACGAACTGCTTATTTTAATTCGGTTTCCCTTAACGAATAAGTTTTTTAATCTAATTTAAAGTGGCAATCCAAGAATATTAAGTAGTGTGAAATAATATGTTTGTGTAGCCCGTTAACAATTTTTCAAAAAATGGAGTATTTTTAAAAAATGACCTTCCTTTAACAATAGTTGGAGTGTCAATAATAACACCCCAAGATAATACGAACATGGACATTAACCCCAACGTTCAAGAGTTATCTCTTTAGTCTTTGATCACGTAACATGTAGTTTATTATGTGAGTAGTATGTATAAATTATAATGGTTTCGAGGTGTGAATGTGTCTATGCATTTAGTCTAGGCTCATCGAAGCTAGTGAAACATTCTTCCTTGAAGATATAATTAGTATTGATCTATCTTACTATAAATTATCAAGATGTCCTAAAGTCGAAGCCTGTGATAATGATGGTAAAGCCAATGAAGCCGCATTGTTGACGATGAATATGCTTAGAAAAGGGTGACGCTGTTAAAAAATGATAAACATGATACATGTTTCGATAGGTACAAAGAAAAAGCGTTGGCGTAACTCTTGAAATATAGGCTATTATTATAGCACCCATCAAGCATTCACTACTACTGTAACGTTAGAAAATGGAACAAAATGGTTTGTAACTCGTATGTTGGTTGTCAGTAAAATGATGTTTGCTTTGTTAATAGGATATTTTCTTTTATTCTCAGTCAGTAACTCCTACTTGTTAGGAGCTTAGATTTTATTTTAGTTTTTGATACTTTCTTGTATATATTACATTACTAAGATTTATACATGGATACATTTGCTGTTTTCCTGAATTTGTAAAGGCTTTAAAAGCTAAGTTATTTTAGTTCAACAAAATTTTGAGTTATCTGCTAAAACTTGAAGATTCTTTTAATATTTTATAATAGCGGTATCAAAGCCACTTCATAAGCATCAAACTATATAAGAGTATTTGTGGAAAGGAATTACAGTTTTACCGAGCCTTAGGCTCAGTTTTACTGTGCCACTCGGTTCAGTTCAAACTTATAAGCCTATGGCTCCGTATTACTGACCTTCGGCTCTATTTTAAACTGAGCCTCGTAGGATCAGCTTTATTGAGCCATTGAGATCAGTTCTGAGCCCGATGGCTAAGTAAAACCAAGCCTACAAGGCTCTGTTTAAAACCGTGTCGAGGCTCATTTTTACTAAGCTACTCGGCTCAGTTTAAAATGAGCCTATGGGATGGTAATACCGAACTTCGGCTCGGTTTTAAATCGAGTCTTGTAGGCTCAGTTTTACTGAGCCATCGAGCACAGTTCTGTGCTTGATGGCTCGGTAAAACTGAGCCTACAAGGCTCGGTTTAAAACTGAGTTGAAGCTCAGTTTTACCAAGCCTATAAGGCTCAATTTGGTTATTTTTCCTATTCCTTCTCATAATATGCATTACATTTATGATTTGGTTGATTTGTTTTCTTTCATCCTATTTTACAACTGATTTTCTTGCATGAAAATTTAGACGATTTCAAAAAACTTCTTGAAACGAACAACTGTGATTTTGTAGAAAATTCATTAATAAAAAAGCCATATGTATTTCCATAAGAGGGTTGTATTTAAAGTACTGACTATTTTGATCAAACATTAATTGAAAATAGTAAAATTTTCTGTTTAGTACAAGACTTATTAATTGTGGTTATTTGTTTTATTGAATTCCAAATTATACTTTGTATTTAATGCAGATATAAAAATGCTAATATGATCAAAATTTTGCATCAGACTAGTTATGCAATTAGTACAAAATACAAGAACGATAGTATAATAAATATAAAGGTACAACTTTGGACACTCTTAAGAAACATCTATGGTAAACCTAAAAAATGTACTTTAATGGGAAAATTAAATCATACCTTTTGGGTTTATAAGAGTTTCATCAACATGTTCTTTTGAGTGAAGGGACAGCTTTTATTCCATCAAATTGGTAGAGCAAGTTGATGGCTTGTTTTTATTTCTCAAATTGATTGACAGAAAGGGAATATTGGTTGATATATAAAAGGCCTTTTATTACCATAAATTAAATGAACTGATAACTGAATTGTTTTTATTGTTGGACCATTGAAACAGTACTTGCCCTAAATAAGAAAATGAAATGTAGAATATTGAAAAAATTATTATGCTTTTGTGTTGACAAGATAAATGTGAATAATTAGATCAAATGATATTTTCATGATATTCTTCCATTTTCCTATTGATCACTCATCACTAATAACCATTTTCATGTTATACATATTTTTATCTAATTATGCAGACTTGTTGGCTTATATAATTGTATACATAATTGCTAAGTTGCATCGCTTACATAATTGCTTCCATAATTGCTAACATGACTGTGCGTACTCAGATATTTTGCTTTGGCATATATGAAATGTAGGTCAATTGAAATGGCATACCTTCATTTTTTATTAATGTTGTATCGTTCTGTTATGTAGAGAATATGATTATTTTGCAAAGCAATTGAATTATATTATATTATAATAGTTCTTCAACTAAACTGCAAAATACAACCTAGTTTTGTAACTAAGTTGCAAAATGGAATTTAGTTGCAAAACAAACAAGTCAAAATTGCAAATGAAATGCACTCAGTTTGCAAAACTGTGTTGCAATTTATGACTCGGTTGTAAACTTAGTTGCGATAGACTGAGTCACAACTTGGTTTTTCAAACTAAAATGGAACTCGGTTTGTAAAACTGAGTTGCAAACAACCATTTCGTTTTCATCGTGTTGTATATAACTCTTTTTTATTTTTTTTAGACTATATCAATGTGATAAGCCACAGACATTTTTTCGCACTTGTTTAGTGTTTGTTTGTCAGTATTGGAATAATCAAATTACTGGGTTTGGAGGTTGACTAAACTTATTATGGTGGTTGAAATAATTTAGGACGAGGAAGTTACGTAAGGGTAATGGTATGAAAGATATACCAAGGGGCTACATTAGATGAAGGGCCATTGTAAAATAGTTAAGACGAAACTATAAAATCTAGTAAATGAAAGTTTACTTGATTATTAAGAATAAAAGCATTAAGCAAAAATGTGAAACGGATGAGACAAGTCCCACACCGGGGAATTTATAAAATAAATCCACTATAAACATTAAGAGTTTATCCTTCACATTGTCAATTGGTTTTTGTAATAACTTAAGGTTCTTTATCTTGGTATCAGAGTAAGGAATAATTCGTGGGAACAAGTCACACTTGCCCACGTTACTCCTAAGATCCACATGTGAGATTACTCCTAAGAGCCACATGTGAGATTGCCACACGTGCAGGGGCGTGTTGAAACAAGTCCCATACCGGGTAAAATAAATACAGTATTAACACTAAGAATTCACCCTTCACATTGCCAATTGGTTTTGTGATAATTTGGGAAACTCTTCACATTGCCAATTGGTTTTTTGATAACTTGGGGTTCTCTATCTTGGTATTAGAGAAAAGAATAATTTGTGTGCATAAGCCACACTTGCCCACGTCACTTCTAAGATCCACGTGTGAAATTGCCACACGTGCGGGTTGTGTGTTGAGACAAGTCTCATAACGGGGAATTTATAAAATAAATCCAGTATAAACATTAAGAGTGCACCACATTGTCAATTGGTTTTGTAATAATTTTGGGTTATGTATAATGTGAATCTTAAGAGCGACGTCACTACTAAATGATCACAAAACAGAGATAACTTGTATACATATCTAAAGAAATAACTTATTGTGAGATAACATGCAGGACTTGTTGTCATAAATAAAAGGATTTTTTTTTTGATTTGGCCACCTTATATAAACCTATAACACTTTTAGTCTAGTTTCAAAACTTATTACAGCCATAGCCTGCTTTATGTCAAATCAGCTGAAATCAGTTATTTTACACTAGCGTTTTTTGAAATAACGCAGGCAGCGTTATTCTGAATGACGCATGTATGGTAGAATTGATCTTATACTTTTGTTACTACGGAGCGTTATTCTCCGTAACGCAAGTATCTTATGCGTTATTTGAAATAACGCTTGTACGCGTCATTTGTAATGACGCTTATTTCAGCTGATTTGACATAAACCAGGCTATGGCTGTAATAAGTTTTGAAACTAGACTAAAAGTGTTATAGGTTTGTAAAAGATGGCCAAATCGAAAAAAATCCTAAATAAAATAAAGGGTGGATAATACATTAATTGTCTGTAACGACCCGGATTTTTCGACTATTTTATTCGAATATTTAAATATATTTTATATATTTATTTGGGAAATTTGTGGACTTTTAATATCGAAATCATTAATTAAATGGCGGTTGAACGTTTAAATTTATATTTAATATAAAACGAAATCAAAACAGCGCGGTAGTTCGTAAAATCGAGTTTGAACTTCAATTGATTATACAAAATTCGTTTTAAGTCGGATTTCGATAAAACAGGAAGCATCTGAATCTAATTGATAATATTTTTCTAGTGGAAGAGAAAGATCGAATTTTCATGTTGTAGATTTTATTTTACGTGCAAATTAAATTTTTGAATAGTCACTGTAGAATCATTTATACGCCATAACGATTTATTTGAATATCATAAAATCTTGGCTTCGAATCTGGACAAGTCCTTTGAGGCGTAGTCATAATTTAATTTTTAGAATTTTACTGAAATTTTTAATTCGTAAAATAAGTAACTTTTTATTTGGAATATTTTGCACCCTATATCAACGTTTTGGGGTTTCACAGAATAGGTTAACTTACCGATATTATTATATTTTTGGGATCGTGACACACTGCTGAACGCGATGGTATATTTATTGCGGTCGATAGCGAATCGTATGCGGACAGAGATCTATATAACAGGGTACGTTTAACCTCGAAAACCAAATATCGTTAATCAAATCAAGTTAAAATAAATGTCAATCCCTACGTCTGTGCTACCTACTCCCCGTCGTACCTATTGCAAATTTCCCATCAAACTAAATCACCCCACTGTGCTTGAAATTGATAATACACTATAGCTAGACTGCATTTTTCTTCGGCTACAACCTATCGTACAACCTATTTTCATCCTTCTCAGCAGTCTACCCCAAATGAACGGTGCACCTAATATTCACAGCCTACCCCATATTTGGTCATACTTTGAAATGAAAATACAGTAGGAGTCAGCTACTTCAATGTAAGTAAAATACATATATCAAAAGGAAAAGCTATCCCAACCTTAGCATTTCAGCCACCCTACTGACTAAATAAACAAATTAGTACCTCAGTCTAAATAAATGTGAAGTGAAAACACATAAACACTACCGTAATGAAACCTACACACCTGAGCCTATTGTGAAATGAAAACACAGACAACTTAAATCAATCATGGTGACGAAGGAAAGAAAACATCCACATGCTAAACCCTGCAATGTTTCTTTCCGCACAGACAATGGCTGAAACTCCTGTCTTCATGCATGTGCCGCCAATCAAATCGCCTTTAGCCAACCTAACCCATACAGCTATTTCCCTAACATTTCAATCCAACCGACCAACAGCTTGTTATTTCATTCTAGCCGACATAGCTAACTGTGCTATTCTACCTCCTGAAGTGAGACGTCTGAAATGAAAGCTCGGGGAAACATTTCAATCACGTAGAGAGAAATGTGTACGACCATGCCAAGACATTCGAAATGAAAGAAAAACATACACGAGTCCTTTTGCCTGTACAAATGCCACCCTACCTATATTATAAGCAGACCTATACTTAAGCTAATGCCATGATGGCCAAGGATCCGCATTCTATAAATGCAGGCGGCATTCGTTCATTCTGAAGCAAGGCCAAAACTCGTTCTCCAATTAAACAAAAAAAAACAAAAAACAAAAAAAAAACTTGTGGAGATCATAACACAAGAAAAGAAGCCTGGAGAGGTTGATGTGATGAAAAGAAGAGGTAGGCGGTGACACAATATCAGGCAAGTGGAAAAGTAACAGTAGCTCAGGCGATGGACGAGTGGTCGTGCTTTGCCGACGTTGATGGCTTTCAAAGGGGAAGCGATGTTCGAACCAGGTAGCAGAAGTTAGTGGATATCAGGGAATCGAGCATCACGATGGAGCGAAACGAGTTGTGAATTATTCAATGCAGGAGCTAGCAAGCTTCTGTTGTTGTTTGTTCACGTGAGTATGATGTATATACTGAAGATGGTGGCGAGCTCGGACGGTGTGACTACTGAAGTATAATGAACACGGTGGAAAACAAAGCGGAGAAAACGTTGATGAGGAGCATGCTATTGGTGGTAGCATGAAACACCGGTGAGAAATGAGTATGTGATGAAATGGACGCAGTGCAAAACGTTGTGAATATTTTGCATGGGAGAAGCTACTCTGTAGCTTGCGGTTTGCTGTGATGGGGAGCTACATGGATTCTCACATGGGAGTGTTCAACGTGCATGTAGTAGTCGGGGAGTCTGGTAATGCTGTGGAATGTGGTGAAGCAGCATGGTCGACGTTCCTGGGTCAGCTCGTGACGGGTGAAGGAAAAACATTGGTGGGCTAGCGTTCGTTAAAAAAAAAAAAAAAAAAGAAAGAAAAATGCGAACTGATTGGAAACAAAGGAGGAGCTGGGTAGGGGTAAAATGCTGTGGAGTGGGTTACTGTGTATGGAGGATATGGTTTCAGGGAAGACAAGTGGGGATGACAGCACATTAGTCTGCATGTCACCTGGCTCTCACGTTGATGGGAAGAATGGGTTCAGGTTGGTTCAAAGAAGAGGGAGCAGCCGAGCAGCTGTATATTTTTGCGTGAACGAAGTGGGAACGTTGCTGTAGCAAGACATCGGAGTCCGCCGATTCCATTTGTGAGCAGGCGAGATAGTGGATCAGGGTGTTTGGGAAACGAGTTATTAAGGTAATAATTAAGTGACCATTAAACCGTCAATTAATTTGTAAGATATAGTTTAATTATCTTAATTTACATACAAACCCTTAATCGTGATAACTTAACCGTATTTTATCAGAATCACGTAAAACCAGTCATGTTGGAACCATAGTAAAGGAGGCTATGCTGCTGAGCAGTTTTCGGAAAGGAGCAGAAACATTCGGATTTTTGTCCAATTTTAAACATCGGTTTAAAATTATACAAAACAACGCCGAACCGTCAACCGAAAAACAAAGGTGAGTTAATTCTCACACATTTCTGAAATACTGGACGTGCTAGATTCATATAAATTTAATTGGTTGATTGGATGCCCTGGATGCCTATGGTTGCTTTAATGGTTGACGTTAATTATATTATCGTCATTTAAAATATTTCTATGAACTGATATGAATTATTTTAATGATCTGTGTTGCAGGGAAGAACAGGTAGGAGGAATCAAATCGGTTCCTCAAATATTTAATATACTGTTATTTCATATTTTATATGAACTGTTTGAAACCGTTGACTTTAAAACCCTGTTGGTTGTTGTTTGTAGTTGAGCGTTGAATCAATATATAGTATTGATTACCGAATAAATAGCAGATGGCCCATAATACACCGTTTTATAAAGATCGATTCACCGTCATGTGAATTGCTAGAAATGAGGTTATAGAATTCATTCTATAACCGAATTTTTTTTTAAAATATTTTTTTTTAAATAAAGTTCTAATAAGGAGAATAAACCAACTACATAAATACGTTGATTGGTTTAACCAAATTGACCGTGCGCGAAGCACGTGCTTATTAAGTGATTTGTAAACAACTGTATTTATCTAATTCAAGTGACCAGAAGTGACAAAACAATTAGAACAGGTCCACTTTGATATTGATTTAATAAAATCAAAGTGAAAATAATTATTTAGATTATTTAATTATTAATTAATTTAAATGGCAGAATCGATAACGATTGACCAGCAAGTAAATCGTGTTTGGAGTTGGAAAAGTTAACGGTGTTAACTGAAACTGTTTATTTAATTAATTCACTAATGAGGATAGTTAATGGTAAACCAAACCATGTTTATTTAGAGGAAAGGTGGAAGGACGATAATAATCAAATGGGATTATTTAAATTAATCAGTTTTGTGATTAATTTAAAGGGGAAGATAAATTAAGTTTTGATCAACGAGATAGTCATATTAGTAGTTGACTAAGTTAACTGTGTTTAATAAAATGTATTTATTAAATTAATTTATATTTATGTAATGATAATTCGTTAAGTAAACCATATTTTTAAATGTGAAGTTTGATTACCATTTAAAAATAATCAAATTGGAAATTGTGGGACTTAAAAAGGGAAAATGGGATTTTGGGGAAAAGATAAGGCTCATTAATATTTTAAATCAATGATATTAATGAAAATAGAAGTTAAGTTTAAATCGTGACTTAAAGAGAAATCCTTATTTAAAATCCTATTTAATCAGATTTATGAAATCCAAGATTTCGACGGAGTATGAAACCCAAGGGGTATTGAATATATTAGAAATGGCATTTGAGCCAGAGTATGGATTTAAAGTATTGGAGTTTAACTGGAAATCAGATGAGATGAGTGATTTCTAAATGTTGATCTGATGTTGGTTTGGGCCTTCGGGGTCAATATTTAGAGAATTATTTTCTGACAATTAAGAACTAGTGTAGATATGAAATGGGAAGTCAAAGGTAAACCCAAGTTAAATTAGAATAGTTAAATGAACTAAGTTATAAAGATGCGATATAGAATCGCCATTTGTAAAGAAGAGATGATATTCCATTAAGATGGAATTATAATGGGATTTGTTGTATTGGGAATGAGTGTTGGTTTTTGTATTACAACTGATATTTATCTTAAGATAATAACGTTGTTGATCAAGGTCTGAGAGGTAATTAAAATACCCCAACTTGAACAACTTCAGGATTATCAAAAGATGATATCAGTCGTAATGGTGAAGGTGTGAGAGCAAAATATTTTGGGAAATAACAGTGTAACGCCATTGAAGATTTGGAAATATAAAAATTCCAAAATAAACGGATAATAAAAGGCGATTGCTGGTATGAAATGATATTCCTATAATGAAAGAAACAAAAAGGGAGATTGGTGAAAGTATAACGAAATTTTTCAAAGTATTGTAATGATATTTAAATGGATTTATTCTAAAGCGATGAGTGGTGATTTTGGTGTTCAAATAATGAAGCCAAAGAAGATGCCGTTATGATAAGTTAATCGATAGGATAATAAGAAACGTTATAGCAATGTTTTGCAATGTTATTTGAAAGTAAATTAGACATGATTTTAAGATATTTTCTAGATATATAGATAAAGGAATTATAACATGTTTTAACCAATATATTGTAAGGGCCAAGTGATGTTGTGTATAAACAAATGGATCTGTTTGTGTTATGGTTGTTTATTTTGATAGTTAAATAACCGACTATCAAAATCTGACCCAACGTTATTGGTATGGAAAGACCGGGATTGAATTATATTCAAAAACCATTCCGACCAATAAATACGAATACGTCGAAGATGCTGATCGAGATGGAGCAAGTGAAGACTGTAGATCTTCATGAAGCGGAAGAGTTACTTACAAATCTCTGGTTGATCCCTAGAGACATACTGTGATTCTGTCGTGATTGAAATCTACGGATTGCAAGGACTTATCGTTGCTGATCCATGGGGTGATTCCTATATTGGATGCAGTAGGAAAGTACCTTCGGTTCATCCTGTTCGTGGATGACATGAATAGACGAGGTGAATGGTGGCCGGATGTTTCAAAAGTCGATTATAGCCTCAAGCCTCATCAACTGGGAAATGACAAAAATCGGGCAGGCAGCATGGCTATGTGGGTCGCACCCATTAGGGTGTATTGTCACCATCTAGAGAATATTCATATTTGTTACATCTTTTCATTTCTGTATCTCCCGGGAACTACGGTGGTCGCGCGACAAAAAGCCGTAAGGTGACAATACATTCGATACACTCAAGAGAAATGAGTGGTCGGTCATGTGTGGGCCGGGTTGCAAGACGTTCTTGTTGAACCCAGTGTATTCGCCTCTAGAGATACACTATCGGCAGGTGGTCCCATACCTTGTCATAGTTGGAAATCCAATCTCCAATAAGCGCCCGCGGTTTTTGATTGTATACTATATATGTGGAGCGTGAGATGCAAGCGTTCTGCTAGATTCTATTTACTTGTATTTAGACACTATGATAATATCAGATGAAGATACTGATTTCAAAACGATTTGGGTTATAGTAAGGTAAAAACCGTCCGGGTTTATGTGTGGGCTGGTCTTACTATTATCCTTTATTTCAAAAGGATTTCAAAGTTAACAAGTTGATTGCTGTATGAATTTATCACTGATAGTATTTTAGACTGATCCGGGTGAATTTTGTTTTAAATCAAATGTGCTCGGGTCAGACCAAGCATATTTACAGGTCAGGTTTCCGCTTGAAGCAACAGAGATGGAGTTGAAGTCGAGACGTATTCCATATATATACTGGTACTGGTTTATTTCCGATGTGTGTTGTATTGATCTAAATGTATACTCTGATGTTGTAATATACAGTTCCTTTATAAAGTATTATTGATTATTATATTTTATTCGTTCCGCTGTGAGATTCTGATCTTCTTATTCTTCTATTCTAATATTTCTTTCTTTCTTTTCTCACCCTCTAACTTCTTTCTATTAGCCTTCTGGGTTTTCGATACATGAGTTTGGACACGGGACGTGTTAGTGTCTGGATTCGAGTGTCGAAAATACCCGGGTCGCTACAGTTGGTATCAGAGCAATGGTTTAGGAATAACCTTGGCTCTGTGGTGTAACTCGATAGAGATTGGGCTAGGAATACCCTAGATCGAGTTGAGTGTATATATATACGAGAGTGCGTATTTGTAATTTGAATATGAATTATTTTTATATTGTTTCAACCCAATATATATTGTAGGAAGGTAAAATTTATTATTATTTGATTTGGATGAAATAGAATCATTTCAAATATGAAATGAGAATTAAATTCAATTTTATGAATGAATCTTATGAATTGAAATTGAAAACAAATCAACTGAAATTTGACTTGTGTTGGGTAAAATGAAAGTGAATAAATCTCAAATGAAATATTTGGAAATAAGTTGAATTGCGTGGTTGGAGTTGATTGTATAGACTCGGTTTGAACAAACCTGAATGAAATGGAATTGGTTCAGGTAAATGAATCGGAATGGGATAAAAGGAATTGGTTGATATATCTAAATGGATCATTAAAGATAGTTACGACTATGAATTGAAGGGTATGAAGAATGTGTTTGGAATAAATAATCTGGATTTGAATTGGATTTAGAACCAATTAATGAGTTGGGCTCGTTAAAATGAGAATTCTGTGATAGTAAATTTGAATGGTTTAATAAAACCAAAAGGAAATTTAAATTACAGTATCGGTGGATAAAATTTGAATATGGAATTAAATATATTTGACTAAAGACAAGTTAAATTGAAAGAAAAATGAAATGTTTCGGTTGAAATGATTTGATTATGGATTGTTTGTTGATTGCCAGATTGATCGAATACATCAACAGCTGAATGAACTGAAACTAGAAAATAAATTTCAGTATAAAATCAATATGAAATAAAACTAAACGGTTTAACCCTGTATTAGTTATTTCTAATATATATTGAGTTGAGTACAGGTTGAAAATGAAAGAGCAGTTAGTTGTCGAACTTCGTGATTCGAGAATTAAGTTGCCGACAAAAAGGTAAACCTTGATATTATTTGGGTGTTTGAATTTATACCCGAGATGGGTAGCCGCTTGGCTTTTATTTCCTTTGGATCGACATTTGAGGCCGGAGTGGCAGGTGAAGTTGTTTAAATTGAACAATACAGAGGAGGTGCTGGCGAATTTTATCGTAAAGTCGAAAACTTAAAAATTATTTTTGATAATATTTTAAATGAATTATTTTGAAATTAATTGAGTTTCGAACATTCTTCCTACATAGCAATTTCGAGGACGAAATTTATTTAAGGGGGGAAGAATGTAACGACCCGGATTTTTCGACTATTTTATTCGAATATTTAAATATATTTTATATATTTATTTGGGAAATTTGTGGACTTTTAATATCGAAATCATTAATTAAATGGCGGTTGAATGTTTAAATTTATATTTAATATAAAACGAACTCAAAACAGCGCGGTAGTTCGTAAAATCGAGTTTGAACTTCAATTGATTATACAAAATTCGTTTTAAGTCGGATTTCGGTAAAACAGGAAGCATCTGAATCTAATTGATAATATTTTTCTAGTGGAAGAGAAAGATCGAATTTTCATGTTGTAGATTTTATTTTACGTGCAAATTAAATTTTTGAATAGTCACTGTAGAATCATTTATACGCCATAACGATTTATTTGAATATCATAAAATCTTGGCTTCGAATCTGGACAAGTCCTTTGAGGCGTAGTCATAATTTAATTTTTAGAATTTTACTGAAATTTTTATTTCGTAAAATAAGTAACTTTTTATTTGGAATATTTTGCACCCTATATCAACGTTTTGGGGTTTCACAGAATAGGGTAACTTACCGATATTATTATATTTTTGGGATCATGACACACTGCTGAACGCGATGGTATATTTATTGCGGTCGATAGCGAATCGTATGCGGACAGAGATCTATATAACAGGGTACGTTTAACCTCGAAAACTAAATATCGTTAATCAAATCAAGTTAAAATAAATGTCAATCCCTACGTCTGTGCTACCTACTCCCCGTCGTACCTATTGCAAATTTCCCATCAAACTAAATCACCCCACTGTGCTTGAAATTGATAATACACTATAGCTAGACTGCATTTTTCTTCGGCTACAACCTATCGTACAACCTATTTTCATCCTTCTCAGCAGTCTACCCCAAATGAACGGTGCACCTAATATTCACAGCCTACCCCATATTTGGTCATACTTTGAAATGAAAATACAGTAGGAGTCAGCTACTTCAATGTAAGTAAAATACATATATCAAAAGGAAAAGCTATCCTAACCTTAGCATTTCAGCCACCCTACTGACTAAATAAACAAATTAGTACCTCGGTCTAAATAAATGTGAAGTGAAAACACATAAACACTGCCGTAATGAAACCTACACACCTGAGCCTATTGTGAAATGAAAACACAGACAACTTAAATCAATCATGGTGACGAAGGAAAGAAAACATCCACATGCTAAACCCTGCAATGTTTCTTTCCGCACAGACAATGGCTGAAACTCTTGTCTTCATGCATGTGCCACCAATCAAATCGCCTTTAGCCAACCTAACCCATACAGCTATTTCCCTAACATTTCAATCCAACTGACCAACAGCTTGTTATTTCATTCTAGCCGACATAGCTAACTGTGCTATTCTACCTCCTGAAGTGAGATGTCTGAAATGAAAGCTCGGGGAAACATTTCAATCACGCAGAGAGAAATGTGTACGACCATGCCAAGACAATCGAAATGAAAGAAAAACATACACGAGTCCTTTTGCCTGTACAAATGCCACCCTACCTATATTATAAGCAGACCTATACTTAAGCTAATGCCATGATGGCCAAGGATTCGCATTCTATAAATGCAGGTGGCATTCGTTCATTCTGAAGCAAGACCAAAACTCGTTCTCTAATTAAACAAAAAAAAAAAAAAAAACTTGTGGAGATCATAACACAGGAAAAGAAGCCTGGAGAGGTTGATGTGATGAAAAGAAGAGGTAGGCGGTGACACAATATCAGGCAAGTGGAAAAGTAACAGTAGCTCAGGCGATGGACGAGTGGTCGTGCTTTGCCGACGTTGATGGCTTTCAAAGGGGAAGCGATGTTCGAACCAGGTAGCAGAAGTTAGTGGATATCAGGGAATCGAGCATCACGATGGAGCGAAACGAGTTGTGAATTATTCAATGCAGGAGCTAGCAAGCTTCTGTTGTTGTTTGTTCACGTGAGTATGATGTATATACTGAAGATGGTGGCGAGCTCGGACGGTGTGACTACTGAAGTATAATGAACACGGTGGAAAACAAAGCGGAGAAAACGTTGATGAGGAGCATGCTATTGGTGGTAGCATGAAACACCGGTGAGAAATGAGTATGTGATGAAATGGACGCAGTGCAAAACGTTGTGAATATTTTGCATGGGAGAAGCTACTCTGTAGCTTGCGGTTTGCTGTGATGGGGAGCTACATGGATTCTCACATGGGAGTGTTCAACGTGCATGTAGTAGTCGGGGAGTCTGGTAATGCTGTGGAATGTGGTGAAGCAGCATGGTCGACGTTCCTGGGTCAGCTCGTGACGGGTGAAGGAAAAACATTGGTGGGCTAGCGTTCGTTAAAAAAAAAAAAAAAAAAAAGAAAGAAAAATGCGAACTGATTGGAAACAAAGGAGGAGCTGGGTAGGGGTAAAATGCGGTGGAGTGGGTTACTGTGTATGGAGGATATGGTTTCAGGGAAGACAAGTGGGGATGACAGCACATTAGTCTGCATGTCACCTGGCTCTCACGTTGATGGGAAGAATGGGTTCAGGTTGGTTCAAAGAAGAGGGAGCAGCCGAGCAGCTGTATATTTTTGCGTGAACGAAGTGGGAACGTTGCTGTGGCAAGACATCGGAGTCCGCCGATTCCATTTGTGAGCAGGCGAGATAGTGGATCAGGGTGTTTGGGAAACGAGTTATTAAGGTAATAATTAAGTGACCATTAAACCGTCAATTAATTTGTAAGATATAGTTTAATTATCTTAATTTACATACAAACCCTTAATCGTGATAACTTAACCGTATTTTATCAAAATCACGTAAAACCAGTCATGTTGGAACCATAGTAAAGGAGGCTACGCTGCTGAGCAGTTTTCGGAAAGGAGCAGAAACATTCAGATTTTTGTTCAATTTCAAACATCGGTTTAAAATTATACGAAACAACGCCGAACCGTCAACCGAAAAACAAAGGTGAGTTAATTCTCACACATTTCTGAAATACTGGACGTGCTAGATTCATATAAATTTAATTGGTTGATTGGATGCCCTGGATGCCTATGGTTGCTTTAATGGTTGACGTTAATTATATTATCGTCATTTAAAATATTTCTATGAACTGATATGAATTATTTTAATGATCTGTGTTGCGGGGAAGAACAGGTAGGAGGAATCAAATCGGTTCCTCAAATATTTAATATACTGTTATTTCATATTTTATATGAACTGTTTGAAACCGTTGACTTTAAAACCCTGTTGGTTGTTGTTTGTAGTTGAGCGTTGAATCAATATATAGTATTGATTACCGAATAAATAGCAGATGGCCCATAATACACCGTTTTATAAAGATCGATTCACCGTCATGTGAATTGCTAGAAATGAGGTTATAGAATTCATTCTATAACCGAATTTTTTTTTTAAATAATTTTTTTTAAATAAAGTTCTAATAAGGAGAATAAACCAACTACATAAATACGTTGATTGGTTTAACCAAATTGACCGTGCGCGAAGCACGTGCTTATTAAATGATTTGTAAACAACTGTATTTAACTAATTCAAGTGACCAGAAGTGACAAAACAATTAGAACATGTCCACTTTGATATTGATTTAATAAAATCAAAGTGAAAATAATTATTTAGATTATTTAATTATTAATTAATTTAAATGGCAGAATCGATAACGATTGACCAGCAAGTTAATCGTGTTTGGAGTTGGAAAAGTTAACGGTGTTAACTGAAACTGTTTATTTAATTAGTTCACTAATGAGGATAGTTAATGGTAAACCAAACCATGTTTATTTAGAGGAAAGGTGGAAGGACGATAATAATCAAATGGGATTATTTAAATTAATCAGTTTTGTGATTAATTTAAAGGGGAAGATAAATTAAGTTTTGATCAACGAGATAGTCATATTAGTAGTTGACTAAGTTAACTGTGTTTAATAAAATGTATTTATTAAATTAATTTATATTTATGTAATGATAATTCGTTAAGTAAACCATATTTTTAAATGTGAAGTTTGATTACCATTTAAAAATAATCAAATTGGAAATTGTGGGACTTAAAAAGGGAAAATGGGATTTTGGGGAAAAGATAAGGCTCATTAATATTTTAAATCAATGATATTAATGAAAATAGAAGTTAAGTTTAAATCGTGACTTAAAGAGAAATCCTTATTTAAAATCCTATTTAATCAGATTTATGAAATCCAAGATTTCGACGGAGTATGAAACCCAAGGGGTATTGAATATATTAGAAATGGCATTTGAGCTAGAGTATGGATTTAAAGTATTGGAGTTTAACTGGAAATCAGATGAGATGAGTGATTTCTAAATGTTGATCTGATGTTGGTTTGGGCCTTCGGGGTCAATATTTAGAGAATTATTTTCTGACAATTAAGAACTAGTGTAGATATGAAATGGGAAGTCAAAGGTAAACCCAAGTTAAATTAGAATAGTTAAATGAACTAAGTTATAAAGATGCGATATAGAATCGCCATTTGTAAAGAAGAGATGATATTCCATTAAGATGGAATTATAATGGGATTTGTTGTATTGGGAATGAGTGTTGGTTTTTGTATTACAACTGATATTTATCTTAAGATAATAACGTTGTTGATCAAGGTCTGAGAGGTAATTAAAATACCCCAACTTGAACAACTTCAGGATTATCAAAAGAAGATATCAGTCGTAATGGTGAAGGTGTAAGAGCAAAATATTTTGGGAAATAACAGTGTTACGCCATTGAAGATTTGGAAATATAAAAATTCCAAAATAAACGGATAATAAAAGGCGATTGCTGGTATGAAATGATATTCCTATAATGAAAGAAACAAAAAGGGAGATTGGTGAAAGTATAACGAAAATTTTCAAAGTATTGTAATGATATTTAAATGGATTTATTCTAAAGCGATGAGTGGTGATTTTGGTGTTCAAATAATGAAGCCGAAGAAGATGCCGTTATGATAAGTTAATCGATAGGATAATAAGAAACGTTATAGCAATGTTTTGCAATGTTATTTGAAAGTAAATTAGACATGATTTTAAGATATTTTCTAGATATATAGATAAAGGAATTATAACATGTTTTAACCAATATATTGTAAGGGCCAAGTGATGCTGTGTATAAACAAATGGATCTGTTTGTTTTATGGTTGTTTATTTTGATAGTTAAATAACCGACTATCAAAATCTGACCCAACGTTATTGGTATGGAAAGACCGGGATTGAATTATATTCAAAAACCATTCCGACCAATAAATACGAATACGTCGAAGACGCTGATCGAGATGGAGCAAGTGAAGACCGTAGATCTTCATGAAGTGGAAGAGTTACTTACAAATCTCTGGCTGATCCCTAGAGACATACTGTGATTCTGTCGTGATTGAAATCTACGGATTGCAAGGACTTATCGTTGCTGATCCATGGGGTGATTCCTATATTGGATGCAGTAGGAGAGTACCTTCGGTTCATCCTGTTCCTGGATGACATGAATAGACGAGGTGAATGGTGGCCAGATGTTTCAAAAGTCGATTATAGCCTCAAGCCTCATCAACCGGGAAATGACAAAAATCGGGCAGGCAGCATGGCTATGTGGGTCGCACCCATTAGGGTGTATTGTCACCATCTAGAGAATATTCATATTTGTTACTTCTTTTCATTTCTGTATCTCCCGGGAACTACGGTGGTCGCGCGACAAAAAGCCGTAAGGTGACAATACATTCGGTACACTCAAGAGAAATGAGTGGTCGGTCATGTGTGGGTTGGGTTGCAAGACGTTCTTGTTGAACCCAGTATATTCGTCTCTAGAGATACACTATCGGCAGGTGGTCCCATACCTTGTCATAGTTGGAAATCCAATCTCCAATAAGCGCCCGCGGTTTTTGATTGTATACTATATATGTGGAGCGTGAGATGCAAGCGTTCTGCTAGATTCTATTTACTTGTATTTAGACACTATGATAATATCAGATGAAGATACTGATTTCAAAACGATTTGGGTTATAGTAAGGTAAAAACCGTCCGGGTTTATGTGTGGGCTGGTCTTACTATTATCCTTTATTTCAAAAGGATTTCAAAGTTAACAAGTTGATTGCTGTATGAATTTATCACTGATAGTATTTTAGACTGATCCGGGTGAATTTTGTTTTAAATCAAATGTGCTCGGGTCAGACTAAGCATATTTACAGGTCAGGTTTCCGCTTGAAGCAACAGAGATGGAGTTGAAGTCGAGACGTATTCCATATATATACTGGTACTGGTTTATTTCCGATGTGTGTTGTATTGATCTGAATGTATACTCTGATGTTGTAATATACAGTTCCTTTATAAAGTATTATTGATTATTATATTTTGTTCGTTCCGCTGTGAGATTCTGATCTTCTTATTCTTCTATTCTAATATTTCTTTCTTTCTTTTCTCACCCTCTAACTTCTTTCTATTAGCCTTCTGGGTTTTCGATACATGAGTTTGGACACGGGACGTGTTAGTGTCTGGATTCGAGTGTCGAAAATACCCGGGTCGCTACAGTCACTGAATAATGAATATAAAAGTTCAATAATTATGAATTAGTAAATTACTGAATAAAGATGAGTACTATGTTTGGTCGGTTTTTGAAACAAAAAAGTACATTCTTTCATATGAGAAAAAACATGGCAACCAATGCTCTATAAACCATCAGAACTATTTTGACATAAAACAGGTGCAGCTAATAGTAATTGACTTCAAGGGTGGAAACCCATAATCTACACCGTTGAAAATGGATTAAAAGTATGGAAATCAAACTTGTTTCTTACCTTTCTATATAACAAATAAATCGATAACATAAATGGAACTGGAAATGCAAGAATATCAAAGATTACGTTCTTAGAAGTAATGAGGAAAACAGTAATGCAATTAATATATGTCAGTCGCACAATAAAATAAAAATTTACATTAAAGTTAGTACTTACTAAATAAAAAATTCAGAAAGATAGTGTTTTTAATATTTTATGCTTATTTTGTGAATTGTCCCTGTCAGTCACTCAATAAAACCTATTGCACAATAATAGGACACAAAATAAGGAAAACCGCTAAGGATAAGAGCATACCCAATAGCTGCGTGGGTTCAAGTGGGAGTAAGCATAAAAATAGTGTCAACAATCCCCACTCACCCAACAGTGAGTGGGGAAAATAAAATAAAAAAATTATTAAACGTTAAACGGGATTCAGTTTCCCGTTTAACGGTCACTTTTTTTTTTATTAACTACAGCACCCTAAACGGCAATCAGAAATCCGTTTAGGGATCCCCACTCAGAAAAAATAGCGTGAGGAATCCCCACTTTTCCTTCCTCATCACGTTTGAATCTCCACTGCTGTAGCACGATGGAGGAAGAAAAAGCGTGAATCCTCCCCATTTTCTTCCCAATTTACGCTGTTGGGTATGCTCTAATAAAATTCATTACATTGTAACGTTTTTGACAAACCTGTATTGTAATTAAGTTATTTGAAGGCAATGACATTAAATGTGATATTCATATAATAGCTTCTTCAAAAATTTATAAAATAATTGAAGTTATTCAGATAGGTGTTTTAAATATATTTAAGAAGAGATAAAAAATAATAACATATAAAGAAACTTTTCCATTTAATTGCATGGACCATTCAACATTGAATACAAATTGTTAAGTACATATACAAAAACACTACAACTGTTTGATGCACTATTTAATTCCATTTAATATGCATATGTAGTAAGTTATTCAAAAACAAAATTCCATGTATCACAAGAAACGAACACTAGTCACTTTAGTATAATACCTACTTCACTGCACTATTCAAACATCCGAATTACATAACCATATGGGGTTATGTACATAATAAGCTATGTAAATGTGTCATAAACTTATTTGGAAAAGAAACAAATGATAGTTTTTCACTACGAAGATAACAGAAGCAAGAAATAGTTAAATCTCTAAAAAAGAAAGGTGGAATGCTCAATACATGAAGTTACCTACAAAAAGTTTCTAAAAAGCATTTGTAATTTTCTTGTTCAATACAATGAATTTGTTTTTTGTTTTATTACTTCTTAACAATTTTGATAAACAACATATTATAAACTTCTTATCTTTCAAATTTTACTCATTCAACAGCTAATTATTAGAGAAAATTTGTACTTTGACTTCTATTGATGCACATTTGGTATAGTTTATACTATAAAAAAAGCAGACTTTGGTTTATTGAGATAATTTATCTATTGGGTTTTATTTTTCTTCTTTAGTTTATGACCTCAATTATATTTATGCCTTGACAACTGAGAAGGCACATTATATTTCTCTATACAATTTATAGAATACATAATTTATATTGCTTACAGATGAAAAAAAGTATAGTGTGGTTCACTGGTTAATATTCTATATTGAATATTATTTTTCTTCTTTAGTTGATGACTCCCTCGAGAATGTTTTTATGCCTTCGCAATATAGAAAACACATCATATTTTTCTATATAATTTATAGAATATATTTTGTATTGCTTAAATTTAATGTATTAGAGTTTATCTAATAGAACAAAGCTATGCAGGCACTTCTAGAGGCAGCGGAAGAAAAGAGGAAATCAGATGTTAGTTCTAATGGTGCGAAATAATATCTACCAGCGCTTATAAGTATTGAGAAATAAAATCTACCAGCGCTTGAATTGCTTATTTAAATAATGTTTTAAAGGTTCCATTGTGTTTTATCTTTCTATCTTGTGAATTTTAGTCTTTATATTGTTACTTTATACCTAAGCGCTTCATAAACCTTAACGCATCCTCATATGGGTGATGTTAATGAGTGTGGGGTGTTTCATTTAGTATCAGAGCCTAAGATTACAAGATCAGAGATTTTTTTTGAAAAGTTATTTTTAAAAGTAAAGAATTTTAAAGTAAAACTTGTTTTTGAAAAATATCCCCTCAAGTCAACTACAATATTTCATTCCTTAGCCCCTTCTTGAATCCTTATCTCTTCTCTTTTCAACTTATCTGGGGCTTCCAATTTTCATTAGGGCATTCTCATTCCGGCATGGTTCCGTTGATATGTTGAATCTACGACACTTGCTAAAGGGCAAGGAATTGCCTCACCTCTAGCCGTAGCTGCGGTAGTTCCACCAAATCCACCGGTTAATTTCTCTAAGATCTATAAGGATTTTTCTGCTATGGGCGACAAGCCATTTTTTTGATCGGAATGTTTTATTGATGCTCGTAAATTGCTTAGAGAGACTGATTGTGTGTTTGGATTATTAGAGCTTGATGATAGGAAGATGATTCAGTTGGCCGCTTAGAAACTAAAAGGAGTGGCGTCACATTGGTGGAAACTAGCTAAGGCAGAGCGGGCCATAGAAACATGGGATGAGTTCAAGGATAAGTTCGAGAAAAAGTTCTCATCACAAGATGAAGAAGGGATGTAGTTGGAAAAGTTCTTAAGTCTAAGATAGGGTAATATGTCGGTTAAGGAGTATGTGAATAGCTTTAACGAGTTGGCAAGATTTGGCTTTGCTCTGGTTAATATTGCCATAAGAAGACTTTGAGGTTTGGAGGGACCAAACCAACAACTCTAAGGAGTAGAATTGATGCATAGTCCGATGGGAGCTACGTCTGAGAGGCTTGTGGATATGGCTCTTATGCATGAGGATGGAATGAAGAGTAAACAAGAGGATAGGACTGAAGCGGTCAAGACATGTATTGGAAAGAAAAAGGGGTATGCCAAAAAAGGTGCAATGAAAAAGGGAGAGAAGTCAGATCAAGAAGGAACTGAAGTGTCATAGATGTGGTATGATGTTTTTTTTATCAAAGACGACAATAAGACAACTAAGAAGGTTGCTTGTGTTTAGTGCAGACAGATGGGACATTATAGCAAGCAGTTCCCTCAAAGGCAGGGATAGGGAACAGGTACATCCAGAGCATAGGTTCATGCACTTGAGGTGACTCAAAATGGTGTTAGCAGTTAGGGCATAGGTAGGAAGGTCACTGTAGAAGGTTTGATTTCTCTTTTCGACTTTCTTATTATGACCTTATTCGATTCTGGTGCTTCTCATCCTTTCATATTTAGTTCTGTTGTTGATAGTGTGCACTTATATACTTCTATATTTTCTGATCCAGTAGTTGTCATAAACCACATAGGAGGTACGACTCACCTATCTATGATCTGTAGGGGATTGAGGATTTTTATTCTTGGCGTCGAGTTTGGGTGCGACGCTTATGTACTAGGTTTTATGGGTTACGGACTTATTCTAAAGATGGATTGGTTGGCATATATGATGCCATCCTTGATTATAAGAGGATAGTTATGAGGCTTTTGATGTGCCAATGTAGGAATCTCAAGATTTCTTGCGACCCAAGAGGGTCAGTCATGCTAGTTTCTTGGATTCGCTAGATGCTTCTGCCGACGATCTCAGTTTGGTTCCTGTATTTAGAGACTTTCCGGACATATTCAAGGAGGTAAAAGGGCTACCTCCTAGGTGCAAGATAGATTTCCAGATATACTTAGTGGATAATGTTAAGCCTGTTGCATTGCCAGTGCGCCACAAGGCTTCGAGAGAGAGGAGGGAGATTTGTAAGAAAGTGGGTCAGTTGTTCGAGAAAGGGCTTACAAGACGGAGTATTTTTGAGTAGGGAGCACCAGTCGTCTTCATGACCAAGGCTGACGGCTCTCTCCGTCTATGTGTAGATTACAGAAAATTAAACAAGCTTACAAGGAATATTAGACACCCACTCCTATGGATAGATGAATTATTTGACCAATTGGTGGGCGCTTCAGTATTCTCGCAGTTGGATTTAGCTACTGGTTTTCATTAGCTTAAGGTGGCGAATGATGGCATAGACAAAACTGCTTTTAGGACTCTCGACGGATTCTTCGAGTGGTTGGTTATCCTTATTTGGCTAACCAATGCACCAACCTACTCTTGGGATAGGATGAGCTGGGTATTTAGGGAGTACCTGAATAAGTTTGTAGTGTTATTCGTTGATGATATCTTGGTATTCTTGAGGAGCGAGGAAGGGAACGCCTTGCAATTGAAAGTGGTCCTTTGTTCTCTCCATGCACATCAGTTGAAGGCGAAGTTTTCTATGTGCCACTTTTGGTGGAAGGAGGTAAAGTTCTTAGAAGATATTGTCTCTAGTGATGGTATAGTGGTGGATCCCTCTAAGGTTGCCATAGTATCTAACTGGAAAGCACCTACGAGCACGACAGAGGTGGGGAGTTTTTTAGGTTTGGCGGGATACTATCTGAAGTTCATCAAATATTTTGTGTGGATCTCAGCTCCGCTTGCCCGCCTTACAAAGAAGAACCTAGTTTTTGCTTGGGATGTGGATTGCGAGTACACATTCTTGAGATTGAAAAAGGCTCTCACATCAACTCCTGTGTTGATTCTTCTTGATGGTATAAAGATGTTCATCGTATATACGGATGCTTGTGACATGGGTTTTGTTACCACTAAAATTAACTCTGAGAGAGGCTATCGGTGAAGGGGTATCTGAACGTCACAAAATAATAATAATCCGTAAGAAAAAGCCAAGCACAGGGTAAAGCCGAGAGCCTAAAAGAAGTATCCGGAAGGGTGAGCAACCGACACTCTCAACAAAGAAGGAACCTCAAATCCAGTATGAAGAGAGGTTACCGGCAGGAGGGATAACTGACAAGAAATCATCCAAATTAGAGAGCTAATAAAGAGAAAGAGCAGGGACACTGTAACCTAGGACCCAAAAGTACGAAAGGGCTATTGGGATTAACTTTCTTCGTGTCAATACATTAAGAAACAAAAACCATCAGAAGCACCCTTCCAGAAGGCCGAGACACATTTCAAAAATTTACCGAAAGGCAAGCCGAAACCTTGGGAAGAGACCTGCCATCCACACTAATCTGCTTAGTGTCGATACCAACAGGGCTAGCGGATCCGATAACCCCCCACTTGAATCATGAAGGCATGTTCCGTGGAAAATTAATAGCAAGACCGAAAGCTCATGTCCTGAATCCTATATCTGGAAGCCCGAAGCCTTCCTGAAGATATCCATACCGACAGGTTTAAAATCAACAAGAAGCTCCAAAGACCGAGATCGTCCTCCCAAGTGTAACGACCGCACTTTCACTCACTTCAAACCGACCATAAATCGAAACCCACGTCAATTCAAGGTAAGCAAAAGTATGTTTCGTTAGGGTTTATCAGAGCAACCACAGCGGAATACAAAGCTCACAGCAGAATAGATAAAATATACTAAGAATATATTATTGTAGTGCAAACATTTCTGAATACAAATCTGATTTTACATACCATTATAACCATGTAGGCTTAACATAATATACCGATAGTAGAGTACGTCCGGCCTTCATATGAAACTTCAGATCTCTATGAACTCCAAATCTTCAAGCTTGAGCCCAATGTCGATAACTGAAAAACAAACTAACAGACTGCCCATGTGGAAATTGTGGGCACCCGCAGTTTGCAAGGGAAAAACAAACCATGAGTCAGTCATGGGACTGGTGTGAGAAAACTTTATTAACTAATCTTAAATTTAGCCTTATTTTGAATAGGGTATCTTAGGACCACGCCGCATGTGGCGGAACAGGTTTCCTCCCAAGGATACGTGCACAACAATAGCAACAGAATCAAATAGCAACCAAAAACCAGGTTTTGAAAACATGACTTTAGAAAAATGAACGATTATAAGCCCCGGTCCCATCATACAATCCAAGCGTACACCAGAGGATATGGGTTTGCCTTAAATCGCAAAATATGTTTGATGTAATTCAAAATAAAAACATTTGATATTATTATAATGACTAGGGTATGAAAAATCCTTTCGCAAATAAACTTATGAATCTTAGCTCACATAGTGCCCCATCCCACTATGTTCGCTACATAGGTATACGACTGAAAATCGTAAAGTGTTTCGTATTGGAAGTTGAATTTCCATTAACGAGCCTGGGCTAAGGATCTTCCTAGTCCAATTCAGAACCCCTAGCTAGGTTCCAAGATCCCGTCTGGCTCCTTAGAGTGACAGGGTCGGTCCACCCTACTTCGTGGATTAAAGTAACAGCCTGATCATAAGGTCCCTCAGTCTGTGTGTAGACTACCATCTAGGTATATTGACCTAGTCCGAGGCGCCTCATCCAACATACCATATAAGTAAATGCCTGGGCTCCATACCATGGCATTACCTTTTGCTAGATAACGTTAAGTCCCTACCCCTACGGTTTGTAATCCTGTTTCGACCCATTCCGGGTTGTGAGGCCCGCGAAGTCATGTCATGCACAAAGCAACGCATTTAAGCCATGCTTTGGTCTTCAACCACAAGGAAGCTTTTCAACAAAAGCCTTGATCATTTCCACTTATCATGCCACACTATCATTCTTGAAATACAAACTGTTATTTACCAACATACAACTATTGAGCTCGTACGTCTCAAAGAAGGGTGTTAAGTAAGAGAATAAATTCTCCGCCACCAAACAGAAGTATGTTTAGTAAATGTCAGTCTGTATTCTATAAAATACAGTGTCAGACACGAAATCCATCAACAAGTCCATTCCGAGAATAGGAATGGAACCGAAGGCACTTGATTCCACGTCCCCGCCTGAGTGTGCAAGTCCTTGCAAACCAAATCGCTTTAAGTACGGTCAGATTATGTCGTCACTTTAATCTTATATAGGCCATCACCCAAGGCATCAATAGGCCATCCATCCGATGTGAAGAAATCTGGGTCTTCCACCATTGTCGTCGATATCTTAACATCAGCATCACGTTGTATAATTATTCGGAATGGGTAAAAACCCGGTCTTTCCAAATAATTAGCGCATCTTTAAGACCAATAGGTATACAGGATTTCCTGAACCTCGTTCCATTTCGAATATTCATTAAATTGGGAATTATTCCCACAAATCTTATCAAAAATTTAATTCATTTAAACCTCTTGTTTAAGTCTTTCTTTGGAAACCATTACAAAGGATTTTACAATATCTTTTCATAATATAAACAAAATTAAGGTTCATCAACTAGTCGAGATTAACAAGCCCTACCTAAGTAATCATTCATTTTATTATCCTAATCCCAACCTATTCATCCCATTGAGCAAAATTGGTAGTACTCCATATCTAACACCCATGGTGTTACTGGTAAATTCAATTACCCTCCAAAGTTTTAAATCTAATTAAAGATTTAACTATCGCATGGAGTAAAACTGGTTGTACCCCATTCTCGAACATTTCTTGAATTTGGTAAATTTAATTACCCTATTCTCATTTCAATCTAATAAAAGACTCAATAAAACTCCACTTAGTTTTCATCTCAAAAATCACTACTTAATGATTATTCAACTTTAGGAAAATCAACCCTGCCTCTAACTGGGTTAAAGTACGAATGTTGTTTAAAACATTATTCCCGATAAACCCAGAATCATCTTCTATTTAAAATGGAATCTTCACGGAAATCATATCTTCTTACAACTGATATTAATCTCTGTATCTAACCAACACTACAAGCAGAATATTGGCTAGCGCCTTTCGAATTCCTTAAATAATCTAAGTCTTTATCTGTGGAGACTTATCTCAACCGTTAATCAATATGGTTTCAATTTAATTCCAATTTAATTTAATTGGAAAACTCCGGTTTTTTACTTATCTTCAATTCAGATTCATTATACAAAGATGAATATCTTCCTTACATTTAACGTTTAATAAACTATTAAACGAACATCTAGGCTTTCCTTTCGATCCATTCTGATCCTCGCCCAGATAAATAAACATTGGTCAGGTAAGTTCAGTACACTGGTTGCAGCATTCCTTACCTTGTTAAACACCCCGTTTATCTTTCCGGATCTCACAATCGGGGCAGACTTACTCGTGGTTTCTGCATATTCAACCAAAATAGGTGCTTGTTATTTAAAACATTATTCATTCTTCCAAAATACTTTCATCCTTCCTGATTATTTTATTATTAAATAATCATTTAAAATCCAATTCCTTGAATGAGACTCATTCAACTCCTATATATCCGAGAATTTGGGTATATACAAACTTCCAATAAACATAAACAAGATATCATGTGTCTAACGAGTTGTAACTAAACTTGTTAGTTATTTAAGATCAGATGTTGGTATCATAATTGGGTTCCATTTTATTAACTAACAACCAAACGATTGTCATAACCCTTGATCAAACAAATCAAACATCCAAACTAAATCAATTCATCCAACATCTTCCAAACATGAATAATAATTTCATATTTACTAGCTAGAGATTCCCATCTTAACATAAGCAACCCATGATATAAGTTTCTAATGTCCATAACCCTAACTTTCAACCTAAGCAATATTCAATTAAGGTCTAACTTCATGAATCTAAATAAAAGGTTTTGGCTCTCCTTATGATTTGTGAACATACACTTAAAGATTTTATCTATATATGTAATTACATATATGGGCCGAGCTAAAGAGGGTTTTATCTCACCTTTACCAACTTAAACCACAGTCATTAAATGACAAATTCTTCACATAAGGTCCTGCTTCTTGAATTTCAATTAAAGGTCTAGTCTTTTCTTGTATAAACACAAATCTACACCTAAAGATCATACCTTTACATATGATTTCACAAAAAAGGTCGAATCTTTAGGGATTTAACGCCCTTAACCATATCAAATCACTTGCTAATGACTCAAACATACCAACAAAATTTAATCAAATCATGGATCTTCCAAATACTCCATACACTCCAAATTCCTAGCAAGTTGTCATTTTTACTTCGTGAACCTATTTAAGAATTATTAGCAATCATTTACCATCAAATCAACCATGAATTCAACACCAAAATTCTAAGAAACAGCTCAACAAACACCTTACAACAATCATTAAATTAAGCAACAAAAACCCTTTAAAATTTTAGTTTTTCTCACCCTTGGCATCCTAGCTCTCGTTACAAGGTCAGATGCTCCTAGATCCAGCTTTTCTCCGATTTTTATGAAATCCGAAATCTTCTTGGCCAAATCTGAAATTTCCATGGCTTTCTAGTTGCCAAATCCTTTTCCAAGTTGAAGTTCTCGTTCCCACGATTCCAACACCGTCAAGAACACGCGATTTCATTTCTATATGAGAATGCTATGGCTGTTTTACTGTCAGGGTTCGCAGATTTCTGCTGGAGGCAGAAATGGGTTGGATTAACGGACGAATGGGGTCCGGATCTTAAGTGGGACCCACGTTTTTGCTCAAGGGAGGTCGGGTCGTGGCAAGTGGCAGCTGTTGGGTGAAGGTGGTGGCGGATTTAGGCCTCAGGGTTGTCGAGGAGGTGGCGAGAGAGTGGATTCCTTTTCCCTTTTCTTCTTTTTCTTCTTTCGTTTATTTTCTTTTTATTTTTATTTTATATGATATTTTCAACCATGGAAAGCCATGGATGGAGGAGCTTTAAGGTGGAAAAGAAGTGATGAAATGAAGAAAAGATAAGGATGGAGGCTTATTTAAAGAAAGGCTAATTTCATGGATGCATGACACATGTCCTAATGGATAAGGATGGAATAATCAAAGGCTAATATTCATGCTTATCCAAATGAATAGTAAAGTGTGTTTTCTCACACACTTTCCGACCTCTCATCGGAGTATCAAATGATAAAGGTTTTCAGTAATTCTTTCACCATATCGTCCGGTTTCTAACGTACTTCAATCCTATGTGTTCAAATCCAAAATCGGAGTTTGTTTGGATTTTCAAATAATTAATTTTAATTTTGTTTTCTTAACAACTTTCTATATTTGATACGGGATTTTCCCAGACTTCGTACATAGCTAATATTCTATGTTCTAAATTTTCTGGGTAGGTCTCAGGTTCTAGTTTTGCTATTAGCACTATCAAATTCTAATTATCGTCAAAATTTAGTACAAATTTTGGCTTTTTTTTCTTCTCCCCAAACGGATGCCATTTTACGCGAAACTTCCTTAAGTACTAAAATTCACTATTTCGGATCCAACGGAGGTGGTCTCATGATCTAGCGATATCCCGTTCTCAAGATATCCTCAAAATCGTCCATTTTAGTTTAAATTTTGAATCGTTTGCAAATTTATCATATCTAACGAATGCCATTTTTAACGTAACTTGGTTGGTAACCTAATGTCGTCATTCCGGATCTAATGAAACTGATTTCGTCGAAATCCGAATTTGTTAGCTACTACTTCCTTTGTAAATGTATTATCTTTAATTCAAAATTCATATTATTATTTTTGGACTATTTCAATTTTATTCCTACACAAATCCAAATTAATTCTGATCTTTATGAAATTTGCAAATTTTAAATTAGTTCCAAATTTTCGGGTCGTTACACCAAGAGCCGGAACCGACACCTTAAAAGTAATAAGTAAAGCCTAAAATGCGGCCGAGAGCTGAAACCTCCGGAACCATAAGGAAAAGCGGCTGACAGGGGCTTCTGTTGGCCCTATTGCAAAAGGGGACCCAATTTTTCTATAAATAAGACCCCAATAGTCTCATTTTTAGGGCGATTTTCTCATTTCTCATTCTTGTACTATCTTTCTCTAGAGTAAACCCTAATTTCTAAATAGATTTGGGGATTTCTATTGTAATCACCAAGATCAATAAAGTGTAGATCTACACTTAACATGTTTTCTTATGAGTTTCCTATGTGATTTATTATCCATCTCCAGTGAAATATGTTATATGTTTTCTATATGCTCACGAGTTCCTACTCAAGGGTAGACCCTTCCACAAAGATAGTGAAGAACCCCTTCCTACAAGCCGTTTAGCCCTTTGTCGAAGGTTGAGATTAGGGAACCCTTGTCCCAAGATAACTGTTGGTTCTTGAGTCGCTTAAGCATGATGCTCACCTCATTGAGGGAAGAGTAGCTAATCTTTTGGTCTCTAAATCTTGATATCTAGGAAACGGTTAACTAACTCAGACTCATGAAAGCTAAATAACCCCATTATCCCCTTAGGTCCACTTCCATAGACCTATCTCCGGTGTTGACAAAAAATATCGTTAACACTTTGGTGCTAGAAGGAGAGCTTGAACCTCCGACTTTGTGGTTAACCTTACCCTATATCTAACTGTGATGTTTCGTCCCCGGTTGGACTAAGTTTTGAAGAAGAAGAAATCATGAATGGAAGGTCTCTACGAGTTACTAATGAGTTTACCATATTTATATCAAGTATTAATAAGCCATGGGAGGTCGAGAAGGTTATGTTAGAAACCTTGCATATTCAAGAAAAGGAAAAAGATGCAAAGCCTTATGATTCTGATTGTTGGAGCATTAACCCTTTCCATTTGGGACCAACCCTAATCTTTACCCTAAGCAATTCCACAACAGAAGAATATAACCCTTTTCTTCGTATCAAAAAAGACATCCAAACATAGGCTAGGGGAACAATATTTAGGCAGAAAATTAAGAAAGTTTCCACCTATCTTACTACGAAAAAACCTAAAAGATATGTGGCACTATACCAAAACGCAGATTAAAAAAGTTTGGGGAATGAAGAGGAGATAACAAAATCAAGTGGTAAAAAGGCTAAACTTCAGCATCGAAAGAAGGCCTACGAATTAAGACTACCAAAAGGTTATGAGCTTACTACATCAACTGAGGGTATCTACTTCCTGACTAAACATGAGTTGAACTTTTGGACATCATTAAAGAAGAAACCCAAGAATGAAGCTAAGTTAGTAGGGCCTTATTGCTACTACCATATGATGAATATACATGAGACCAACCATTGTAGAGTCTTAGAGGGGACGATTATCAAATTCTTAAGCCATGGAAAGCTACAAAGATATGTAAAGAAAAAATAGCTAACTACAATAATAGATTCTTTGAGAAAAGGATTGTCTACATGATAACAGGGATGGAAATCTCCTCTAAACTCAAAATGCCCAAAGATGGGTCAAACCACAAATGGATAAAAACCCTTGTCACCGTCGAGTTGGCCAGGATAAGGCAGTCCCCAAAGGGGAGTGGTGTGTAAGCCTTTTTCTGTGCTCGAATCGGAAAGGGCCAGGTTAAAGAATCAAAAGCGTAAGCCTCCGACCCACACCGGAAGCAGTTGTGACGGAGCATCTAATTAGCAAGCCCTGCCTCTGCTATGAACTAAGCCCGTCCTACCTCTGCTCGTAGAAGAGCACGTCCTACCTTTGCTTATGTTCCGCATTACTCGCAAAAGGGAACGTCAACCCTTGTTATCACCCATGATGGCCAGGATAAGGCAAACCTTGGAGTGGGTGGGGTGTAAGCCTCTATCACCGCCTACGATGGCCAGGATAGAGCATCAAAAGTGTAAGCCTTAATTCTGCATCTATGATGGCCCAGTTTAAGCATCTAAGACCTTATCATCGCCTATGATGTCTAGGATAAGGCGCCTCATAGAGGGAGGTCAGGTAAGTCCTTGGGCCCTGCTTGTCGATAAGCAAGACAAGCACACCGGACGAACAGGCCCAGAGAGTGGCCAAAAAAGCACGTACATCCTCTGCTTTGATATCCAAAAGCCAGAGAGTGGCTCAGGAAGAACATACATCCTTTGCTTCTAAAATATACCCAAAGAGGGAAACAAAACTAATTTCCAAAAATTTCTGGTCTTCTATTGAATGCCCGAATCTGGGTTAGTTTAGGACTTCTATTAATTACCCGAATCTGGGTTAGTTTGGGACTTATATTAAATACCCAAATCTGGGTTAATTAAGGATTTCTATTAAAATACCAGAAGTAAGTTCCCGGTTCTTTATAAAGAAACCTGGGTCTGGGTTGGATCTAAAACTTACCAGAGGAGAATTCTCGGATTTCATTCTAAAACTTTGATTTAGATTATCGATCAAAGCTTCCAATCATTACCGGAAAAGGCGCTCTGTCCATCTTTTGTTAGCACTCTCATTTGTGTTACAAAGACTTAAAGATTCGCTCCTGGAGAGGGATTAGAAAAACAAAACTTAGAAGGAAATTCAGAGTCTATTATTAAAGGGTTTTCGAACAAAGAAGGTTGTCTTCCATCTTATTCAGGGAGATTTCTTAAACTTTTATGTATAAATCATTATTATTTCTATTCAATACAAGCAATAAGTCACATGACAAGTAACATACACGATTTACAAGTTCATTTATAAGAATTCCATCATTGACCATTTAAATATGGATGTGTATACATTACAATTACAAACACAAATAAGTATCTTGCCTTCCTACATCCTTGGGTAAAAGGGGATTGATGGCATGACGAATTGCGATGCTTAGGAGCTCGTTAAATTTTCACACATATCTGCTAACTTTGCTAAGGTTATCAGACGGTTTGACCTGAAGTTTTAAAGCCATTTCATAAGCTCTACACATAGCCCTAAGAGACTTATTGTCTTTCTTTAAGTCAAAAACGTTTACATGCAGATCATGTTTTTCCCTTTGTAAATGCCTGATTTGATCAACATACCGGCTAACATGGTTTAATGAATCCTCAATCAATTTGGTGTCATAGATGCTCTTCATCTCAGCTATCACTCTTTTGCACCATTCAGAAATAACCGATTCTTCTAACCCTTGAGGGGTTTCTTCAAGTAAAAATACTTTAGAGAGGCTGAGGCCCTAGGCGCAGTCACGACACTAGAAGGCTGAGACACCATTATGATAAGGATATTTCTAAAGGAACATTCTCGTGTCTTACATTTTTCATTAACATTATCTAACACAATTTCCAAGTTAATGACGCTTTGGCGTAGACCTCTTAACTCAACCTCAAACTCGACAGAGGGTTTGGTCTTTATATACTCTTCAATCCAAGAATAATTATGTCTTTCCCTTCTAGTTGGCCTTTTAGGGGGTCTATTTTCTCATTCAAATGCTTGATGGATAAATCTTGAAGCAAGAACGTTCTCTCTCGAGATACAGAGAATCCCTTACTTAACCTACTCCTTTTCTCAACAGCTAATAGAAACCCATCTTGAGGTGGAGGAATCTCATATCGGTCCGCCTATTCACAAAAATAAAATATGGTCATGCATAAATTTTTTTACTCAGAAAGATGGTATTGTTCATCTATATAAAAAAGTTCGCACGAATTATTTAAAATTGACTTTTAATCACTTCAATACACATGTAATCCAAACAGAGTTACAAGGGTTCAAACACATGTATCGACACACTTATCGTTTACATATCAACTCGGCATGTTCTATTCTAAGTCTTTTTAAGGTCGCCTCACGATCTTCACCCAAGAAGTTAAAGGGGAGTTGAGGGAATTTTGTGTAAACACTCTTAAGCTCTCTTAGAAAACATTTCCTTCCAGAAATATAAGGTGTTGTTCTTGAAATTTCCTTTCTCGGCTTAAAGGTCAAACATAACGCATCTTCATAGTAAATTAAGTTATGTCATAATATGTATAAAAGAATCAGCAATCATAAGTAACAAGTGGAGTTGCAAATATGTTTTGTACATTCATAGCACTAAGTTTAAAAATATTCCTGCTCATACAAAATCGACCTCTTAAATAGTTCGGTAATAAACCTATCCTTGTTATACTCAAGCTTTTCTCGGGGAAGATCCCTGAGAGTTGAAAGAACCCTTTCGAGGTTCCAACAAGCCCTGGGGTATAGTCGACTCCAAACTCATCTAAATAAAGCCTATAAAGATGATGTATTAAACCTCCACTGTGCTCTCCTCAAAAGGAAAAGTCCACTATTGTGTATCATTTATAAACTTCATACAAGAAGTTAACTAAGATATCTCTATCCTTAATCAACACCCAAAATAAGGTCATCAACTCCTTATTCTCCTCCCGAAGGGTTTCCTTATGCTTACGGGATTTCCTTAGTCTGGGTGCAGCCTCATGCTCCTTGTAGTGCATGAGCTTAGATGTGCTCTTCTCTAAATCATGATATCTCCGAGATAATACGTTATAATCTTTTAACAACCTTCCTTGCTCTATACAGGATCGAGTTACTTCCTTCTGTTTTTTATCTAATTCTGCTCTAAGTTGTGAGATGACTTTTTCTTTTTGTCTATTCAACGTAATGACAGGAAACTATTTACCACCGTATACTTGAGAAAGGGATAATCCTCTTCATTACCAGAATCGTCATGAAGGTCCTAAGTATATAAGAGATTTTCAGCTTTGAGTTTGCCCTTCTTTGACATCTCGACTTTTTGCTTGCCCAACGTGATCCTCCGTAACTTTATCCCTAATGAAAAGGGACAGTAGTAGTTTGCATCTCATGAAGAATCCGAAGGTTATAAAAAAGAATGTGAAATAAGGCATCCTCATAATATTCAGTCTTGATTCGAGGAAGATGAACTTGTAAAAAGTCAGAAATTCTGCCCTTGGCCTCATAAATTATCTGCATTACATGGGAGAGCTTCTCATCCTTCCTCTTAAGTTCGTCGGCATGACTAACCACATTTTCTGCTATTTAGTGCTCTAAGGCCGAAACTTGGTCAGATATTAAATTCTTTGCCTGCCTTTCATTTTCAAGAGCTACTTCGGCGTGTTCAAGGGAAGCTTTCAACCTCTCACATTCATTACTTAAAGCCTCATTAGCTTCCCGGGGTCGAGTAACCTCGGGAGAAGATGACGAAGGAGTTGCTTTAGACAAAAGTCTTCTTTTAGTAACTCGAGAAAGAAATAGAATCCAACTAGCCATCGGAACAAAATTAAAGACAAAAGAAAGATTAAGAAAGAAAAATCTGTATTGAAAGTTGTCGATTGACTAAATGCTAATAGAAATCCTCCTCGTCTGAAGAAGTGAAATGTAACGAAATGTTCATAGCTTCAGGACAAGAAAGAGTTGTTGTATATAACATAGTTGTATACACAATTATATGATTTTTGTTTGATGATAACAACCAAGTAAATATTATTTTAAATGTGTTTTTTAGTGTACTGTTCTATATATATATCACAGACAGAAATATAATATTTATATGTAAATAGAATACGACTGTATAGACATTTAGATGTCTACACAGTATTTTATTTAAATATAATTTTTTTATTTCAAATATTCAAACAGTACAACTATTTGTAACTCCACTATTTGAAAACATCGCATTTCATATACATTCCCAGAATATTGTACTTGTAAATAAACTGAATATAATAGACAAGTTAGTTTGAACACAATAAAATGATATTTCATTTCAATCAAAATTTGTTTATTACAAATATCAGTACAATTCTCTCTACAACACTCATACAGTCACTCTGTCATATATACATACATTTTCATTTTCATATACAAACACATTTACTGACACTGCCAACTTTTGTCTTCAGTCTTCACAGCACTTCACTGTCAGTCCAGTCATCTTCATACCTATAATATAAAGAAACACACACACAGTATATGGAACAGAAATAATTTCGTACTCTAGCAAATATATTTTTTATATTTAAAATTTTATTTGCCTCAGTTTCCTGGTGTGCTTCTCATCATTTATCTTGACTCGATCTGATTCATCTGTGTCTAGGCAGACATTTTGTATATATACAGGGACAGGAAATTTTCTGAATGGCTGCATATACACACGTGTATATATACACATGTGTGCATTGCCTCGCCAATCAGTATGCAACTGAGGAGTAGCCACATGGACCACCTCGACTCAGTACACACATGACAACAACTCAATGTAAAGTCAACAGCAAGTTCATGATTTACGAAACAAAGTCAACACATCTCAAAGTACAAAGCAGAATGGTCGAGGCAACAAAGTGCCAAATGCAACAAGTCAAAAGCAAGCACAGAAATTAATGGAGTAATTTCAAACATGGTGGAGAAACATGCATCAAAACAGAAAGTGAACACAAGCCAGGTGTGAAGCATGTGTGCACATGTGCACATTTCAACACAAAATAGATCCATGATTCAGGTGTAAGTGCAAAGTGACAAACAGCATGGCATGAATCAGGTTCGAGCAAATGTCAAGCATGGGTGTACATGTCAAGATTGATGAAAATACACAACAGATTAATATGAGAATGCAATTGCAAATGACTAGATGCAAACTGCATGGATACAGCAGTTTTACAATGGTGCTAATACATGGGTTCATACATAAAGCAACAGACCAGAAAAAGAAAAGTGTCACAAAGTTTTTAGATGACATGATCAGCATACATGAGCATGGAGATAACATGGTGATCAAACTACAGAAAATACAAAAGCCATAACATGCACATATACATGGATACATAGAGCAACTACTTTACATAGGTGTGTAACACAAACAATCAACATGAAACATGGTCGAGCCATTCATGTTCATATCAACTAGAGTCAAGGCAGAGCAAGAGTTCAACTTTAAGTTCAGGTCTCAAAAAACATGGTAAAACTACAATGGACATGCAAGGATATACTCAAGTTGGCACATACTCATGAATGCATAGGAAGTGCAATAGTACAGAAGTTTTTTTTAATGTCAGCAATGCGTACATGGATGGTCTCTATGTTTTTTTTTGTTTGGAAAAGACAAATCAGAAATATCTGGCAAAATCAATCAAGGTTAAATATGCAGTTAAAGTCAAAAATGGATTCGGCTCAATCAGTTGAATATGTTTCCAGTATTAAACAAAGGATTCACGGCAATTTACCCAAGATAGGCAAGCAACGCCACTAATGTGTATTCATGGCAACAAAAAGGAGGCATGCTAATCGACATTTTCCAGTTTTGGCATCAAGCATACATGGCAAGAAGTTTCTTTTTGAAATCAGTATTTAAATCTTGGCATAGGAACAATCACAGAGTTTGTTTTGGAAAGTTAATATTAGCATTCACTGCAAATTTATTTAAGGCATCATATTCATCAAACAATTTCCATGCTAATGTCAATTCGAAATTTCAGAAAAGGCAACAAATATTTTTACAGGAAATACATTTCAATCGACCGAGTTCAAGAAGGGAAAATCTTCTTTTTTAAAGGTAAAACTTGTCCAGATTCAATTCATCAATTCAAGCCGAGAAACAGAAGGGGCAAAATCAATTCAAGACGAGAATCAAAAAGGGAAACCACAAAAATCAGGCCAAGTAAATTTACATGAAATCAGAGTGTTTATAGGAATATATATTATCCTATATATGTTCTACACACAGATTCATCATAGGCAGAGAGAAACCATCGAATCCACTAACAATCAATTCAAAGGACCCAAGAGTAAATCAAATAACTAACATTTTTCTTAAGGGATTCGATCGCCAGAGAGAGAGAGGGACAACCAAATCAATCGACAGAGAGGACCAATTCTGTTCAATCATCAGAGAAACATCTCAGCAAACTTCAGACATCTCGATTTGGTTTGGGAGCAAAAGCAGGAAACCCTAGAATTAATCGCAGTCGCCGTATTTTTTTCCAAGAGAAATGGAGAATGAAATTGGGCAATTAAGTTACAACATGGGCCGGCCAATACTAAGGGGCCATTCAAATGTTTAAAAGGGGATAACCCTTTAATCTAACTCCTAGGGTTTTTCTTTTCTATTTTCCTTTATATTTTCTATTTTTTTAAAACCAACTCAAACAGTTTCTAGAATTCTATAAAATCTTGGAGAATCAGTCAGGGTGTTGACTGACAATTGCTAGAGTCTGTAAAATCTAGGTTACTGGTTACGAGGTCGTGATCAGGGGAAATCAGATCAAGGGGATATCGGTCAGTCTAAGGTTTTGAGCATAGGGTTAGAATAGGAGCAGGGTTTGCAAGTGTACATGGTCTTGTATGTGGGATATGTTCTATCACCTAGTAGAAACCTTAGGAATGCAGCAGTAGGCAGGGTTTTGCCGAAGCTGGGTATATCTGTGTGTGATTTATTTTCTGCATTTTTGTTTTTGTTATATTCTGTGATTTGTTTATTATTATATATCCCGTTAGATTTTTAATTCAGTTAAAATTTGTGATAAACCCTATTCACCCCCTCTAGGGTTAATCTAGATCCAACAAGTGGTATCAGAGCTGGTATTTTTGCTTAACTCTAGTGAAATGGGTAATCCTTATTGTCAGATCATTGAGAGTCAGTCCAGTCACATCTCTAACATTTTTGATGGCACAGATTTTTTGAATTGGAAATTAAAATGATATCCTATTTAAAATTTGTTAATATTAAATATTGGGATGTTGTTAATAGTGAAGTTGATATAATAGATAGGAATATTAATGCTTGTGCTATGCATATTATTTATTATTTTCTTGGTATTGATCAATTAAAATTTATCTCTCATTGTTTATCTGCGTAGGATATTTGGAAAACTCTCAGCACGCTGTATGAAATGTCTGACGACTGCTCAAAACCCCAGAATGACAACTCAACTTCAGATCTATGCTTGACAGGTTTTACAGAAGATAAATCAGATGGATCAGCTGATGAAGACTCAACAGACAATGAAATAGAAAAAATTTCTTATGAAGATCTGGTTTATTTTTATTCTAATTTAACTAAATCTGTTGATAAACTCTAGCTGAAAAATAAATCTTTGAAATCTAAGAATGTTGAGTTGACTAGCAAAAATCAATGTTTGGAATTAAAATTTAAAAATGTCGTGAAATTTGAAAATTCTAATTGTAAAAATTGTTTGAAATTAAAAATAGATCTCGCTCATCTCACAAAGGCTTGAAGAAGAAATTCTAATCTTAAAAGATAACGAGATTGAGCTGAAAGACGCAAATAATTGTTTACAAAAGAATTTATAAATTTTAAGGATACCAAAAATTCCAAACATGATATTGCTGAAAATAAGAGTTTGTTGAAAACAGATCTGATTTTGAAAGAGCTTGAAATTGAGATTGAAAAATTCAAAACCTTTGAAAAACTTGAATTAGAAAAACAAAATCATTTTGAATTTGAAATTTCCGAATCCCAAGCCAAAATTAAATTGCTTGAAAATGAAAATTTGGTTTTGAAACAGTCCAATGCTGAGCAGAAGATCGCTATAAATAATTGTTCAAATTTATTAAATGAAAATAGCAATTTAAAATCCAAAATTCAACGATTAGAATCAACTTTGGATAAATATTCTAATGGGGAAAAATTATTGAATATGCTGTTACAAAACCAAGTTTCTACTGGAAATAAATCTGGTCTTGGCTTCGGGAAAAATGATGTTTTTGGAAAACAAAGTTCAAATGATTTGAAAAATCCCTCAAACTGCTTTGGAAAGAACTGCTTTGAAAATTTGAACTCTAAAAATTTCAAATGTGTTTTGAATCAAAATTGTGATAAGAAATCGTTTTGTAATAAACAATTTAAACATTCTTGGATCCCAAAAAAGAAAACGGGCTTCGTCAAGTTCAAAGAGATTTGGGTTCCTAAGGGTACAAAAGTTAATTCTAATGGTTTGTTATATAAACAAATCTGGGTACCAAAACATATGAATATAGTTGTGAGTGGTTTTACAAACTTTGTTAAACCACTCGATTCTACAAACAGTTAGGTACCGGCGGAAGCTGAGGAACTGCTGTGCAAAAGGAAATTTGCAATCAAATTGGTTTATACTTTTATATCATTCATGGTTCCTTTAGCCAGGATTTGTTGAGTTAGAGATTTATTTACTCATGTCAATTTCAGGTATACTCTCTAAACTCATCTTTGTAAATATTCTCTGTTTTTATTTTATTTTTTGTTTATTTCTCCTTCTGTTTTTTTTCCTTTTTTGATTTATCACTGCCATTTTTTTTTCTTTTACTCTGTGCTTCCTTAAAACTTCCAATTGTAGAATTCATTTTTTATGGAAAGTTGCTTCTCTTGAATTAAACTCTAATGTTTTTAATCTTTTCCAGATCTTGAACTTAATCCTATAAATCCCTGCAATTGTTTTGAAGTTTGCTTTCTGATTCTCTGAATTCCTAATAGTGTTGACGTATTTTTGTTATATATTGAACACTGTTAATATGAATTCTAATTTTTTTTGAATATCTGAAAAACAATTGAAATTTCACACATCTCTACTGTTCTGAGGTTCTTCTAATTCATTTTAGAAAGGCTTGAAAATTTATACTATTACAGCACATATTATTTCTCAGTCATGATAATTTCATTGGTTTTTAGATTGGACTGGATATTTTTTGATTTGTCTTGAATCTCAGTGATACATCTTGAAATCCTTTTTATATTCATGATCAGTATGGTTTAAATTTGTTTATTTGAAATCATCTGAAATTCTTGATATTTTGAATTTCACACACATCATAAATTTGAAATTATCAACCTTGTGTTAATAATTCATTATATCTCAAACTTAACATTGATACAAGTGATTTCAAATAAACTATTTTTAATTTTTTTTTATGAATACCTCTCAAACTTGATATATATGATCTGAAGTTACTCTTGTACTTGTCAGAAATTCTTTGAAAATCCGGACTTCAATCTCTCTGTTTTTCATGGTTATTCAATTTAAATACTTGTTTGTTAAATTCATTTGAAATTATTGATTTATTGAATCACACACATATCTTGAATCTGAAATTTACATTCTGGTGTGATTGATTCATTGAATCTGAGATTTTCATATTCCTCAAATGATTTCAAATAAACAGTATTTCTAATCATTGGATCATGAATCATCTTATGTGACATCCTGACAAGTTTGCTTTGAAATTGTTTGTGCTGCCCTGATATTGAATTGAAAATATTTTGGAAATTTCTTGTTTATGATCTGGTTGTTGCTCTGATACTGTTTTTCAAATAACTGCTTGTTCTTGTATACAGTTCTGATAAATGTGCCAAATTTGTTGATCTTGTCTAGTTGGGTTTTGTGATTCAAATTTGTTAATAAGGACACCAATTGGCATCAAATGTGCTGAATTTTTTTGTATATATTTTAATCCCTCTTGTCCTGTATAGCTCTTCATATCCCTCTTGTATTTGATTTTCAATTTTAAAGTCATTTATTGATTATTCATTCAGAAATTGAAATCTATATCCAAATTGAACTGTACTTATAATTCATCAAAATTATTACCAGATTTTGAAATGATGAATTGTGACTGCAGTATATTTCACAACAAGAGGAGATTTCATTTAGATTTTTTCATGATGGTTGAACGCTTATTATAATATCTTTGAATTGGCAATTATTTCACGACCATCTCCTTTATCTATCATCATTCTGCCATCCATGATAATGTTATATCAATGTGGAGAGTTAATATGTTTACTTTTTTTAATAAATAGTGGAAATATTTGTGGTAGAAATGGGACTATGTAATTTTTTTAGAATTAGTGACAATTGAAAATTTTCAATGATCCCGGTACAGTCGAGCATATTTCATAATATAATTAATTTAGAAATTTATTTCACAGTCCATTTCTGTACCTACCCCATTTTCTATCATCCATATATTGGTTTTATATGCTGAGGAGTTTTTGCTTTTAAAAATGAAATGATAAATTTAATTAATATATAAGTGTGTCCCTAATCTCATTTAAAAATCCAATCTCTGGTCATGCATCGTTAAGAGACAACTTATAATTTAAGCTGCGACTGACCTCATTTAAAAATCCAAGCTCTGGTTATGCGTGGTCAGTGTGCTCTTAAATAAAAAATAAAATAAAATAATGTGCTATAAATAGAAATTAATTTGGAATTCTCCTTGATGTGTAAAAACATGTCTATCAATCCATATTCTAATCTCTGAAACGTGTTGAAATCTTATGACGTATTATGATTTGTTGATTGATAGGTATTGGGATTTGAGATTATTCGATTTTGTCACTTAAATTGAATTATTAATTATAGTCCAAATCCATCAGTGTTTTTTGAACTTCATCTTTAAAAATTCTTTTGAAAATAACTGGAAATCATTGTGTTTTGAACTCTCTCCATTTTATATAAATTTCTCGTAAATCCTTCATTCTCTACAATGTGAAATATGCAACATGTTCTCAGAATATTATGATTTTTGTTTGACTGATTAAGATTTATGATAATTGTTCTTCCTCTAAAGCTGAAACTACTTTTATTGGTCACTTCTCATCTATATTTTAAATTCTGAATCCTTTTGATGATAACAAAAGGTGGAGAATGGATAGAGATTTTGATTTATGAGCGAATATTTTATAAATATTTTTAAATTTGAAAATTCATATTATTTAATTCACTTATGCATAGTTATAGGGGGAGTTATCCATTGCAGGGGGAGCTAATAAATAGGGGGAGTTCAATATTCACTGCCAAACACATTTATTGTGCTCAAAATCTTTTATTTGTTTGTCATCATCAAAAGGGGAGATTGTTGTATATTATGTAGTTGTATGCACAATTATATGATTTTTGTTTGATGATAAAAACCAAATAAATATTATTTTAAACGTTTCTGTTACTATACTGTTCTATATATACATCATAGACAGGAATATAATATTTATATTTAAATAGAATACGACTGTATAGATATTCAGATATTTACACAATATTTTATTTAAATACAATTTTTTTATTTCAAATGCTCAAACATTACAACTATTTGTAACTCCACTATTTGAACACATCACATTTCATATACATTCCCAGAATATTGTACTTGTAAATAAACTGAATATAATACACAAGTTTGTTTGAACAAAATAAAATGATATTTTATTTCAAAAAAAATTTGTTTATTACAAATATCAGTACAATTCTCTCTAAACACTCATACAGTCACTTTGTCATGTATACACACATTTTCATATACAAACACGTTTACTGACACTGCCAACTATTGTCTTCAGTCTTCACAGCACTTCACTGTCAGTCCTGTCATCTTCATACCTGTCATATACAGAAACACACACAATATATGGAACAGAAATAATTACGTAGTCTAGCAAATATTTTTTTATTTTTAAAATTTTATTTTCCTCAATTTTCTGGTGTGTTTCTCATTATTTTTCATGACTTAATCTGATTCATCTATGTCTAGGCAGACAGTTTGTATATGTACAGGGACAGGAATTTTCTAGACGGCACCATATACACATGTGTGTATATATACACGTATGCATTGCCTCGCCAATCAGTGTGCAGCTGAGGAGTAGCCACGTGGACCATCTCAACTCAGTACACACATGACGACAACTCAATGTAAAGTCAACAGCAAGTTCATGAGTTGAGCAACAAAGTCAACACATCTCAAAGTACAAAGCAGAATGGTCGAGGCAACAAAGTGCCAAATGCAACATCTCAAAAGCAGGCACAAAAATTAATGGAGCAATTTCAAACATGATGGAGCAACATGCATCAAAACAGAAAGTGAATACAAGCCAGGTGTGAAGCGTGTGTGCACATGTGCACATTTCAACACAAAATAGATCCATGATTCAGATGTAAGTGCAAAGTGAAAAACAACGTGGCATGAATCAGGTGCGAGAAAATGTCAAGCATGGGTGTACATGTCAAGATTCAAGCAAATACACAACAGATTAATATGAGAGTGCAATTGCAAATGACTAGATGCAAACGGCATGGATACAGCAGTTTTACAATGGTGCTAATACATGAGTTCATACATAAAGCAACAGACCATAGAAAGCAAAGTGTCATAAAGTTTTTAGATGACATGATCAACATACATGAGCGTGGAGATAACATGGTGATCAAACTACAGAAAATACAAAAGCCATAACATGCACATATACATGGATACATAGAGTAGCTACTTTACATAGGTGTGTAATACAAACAATCAACATGAAACATGGTCGAGCCATTCATGTTCATATCAACTAGAGTCAAGGCAGAGCATGAGTTCAACTTCAAGTTCAGGTCTCAAACAACATGATAAAACTACAATGGACATGCAAGGATATACTCAAGTTGGCACATACTCATGAATGCATAGGAAGTGCAGTAGTACATCAGTTTTTTTAATGTCAGCAATGTGTACATGCATGGTCTCTATGTTTTTTTGATTGGAAAAGACAAATCAGAAATATTTGGCAAAATCAACCAAGGTTAAATATGCAGTTAAAGTCAAAAATTGATTCAGCTCAATCAGTGAATATGTTTCCAGTATTAAACAAAGGATTCATGACAATTTACCCAAGATAGGAAAGCAACACCACTAATGTCTATTCATGGCAACAAAAAGGAGGCATGTTAATCGACATTTTCCAGTTTTGGCATCAAGCATACATGGCAAGAAGTTTCTTTTTGAAATCATTATTTAAATCTTGGCATAGGAACAATCACAGTGTTTGTTTTTGAAAGTTAATATTAGCATTTACTACTGATTTATTCATCAAACAATTTCCATGCTAATGTCAATTCGAAATGTCAGAGAAGGCAACAGATATTTTTACAGGAAATACATTTCAATCGACCGAATTCAAGAAGGGAAAATCTTCTTTTTAAAGGTAAAACTTTTTCTAGATTCAATTCATCAATTCAAGCCGAGAAACAGAAAGGGCAAAATCAATTCAAGACGAGAATCAAAAGGGGAAACCACAAAAATCAGGCCAAGTCAAGACGAGAATTCAAGACGAGAAATGGAGAATGAAATCGGGCAATTGAGTTACAACATGGGCCGGCCAATACTAAGGGGCCATTCAAATGTTTAAATGGGGATAACCCTTTAATTTAACTCCTAGGGATTTTCTTTTCTATTTTGCTTTGTATTTTCTATTTTGTTTTTAAACCGTCTCAAACAGTTTTTAGAATTCTGTAAAATCTAGGAGAATCAGTCAGGGTGTTGACTGACAGTTGCTAGAGTCTGTAAAATCTAGGTTACTGGTTACGGGGTCGTAATCAGGGGAAATCTGATCGAGGGGATATTGGGCAGTCTAGGGTTTTAAGCATAGGGTTAGAATAGAAGAAGGGTTTGTTAGTGTACATGGTCTTGTATGCGGGATCTATTCTATCACCTAGTAAAAACCTTCAGAATGCAGCAGTAGGCAGGGTTTTGCCGAAGCTAGGTATATTTTTGTGTGACTTATTTTCTGCGTTTTTGTTTCTGCTATATTCCGTGATCTATTTATTATTATATATCCCGTTAGATTTTTAATTCAGTTAAAAATTATGATAAACCCTATTCGCTCCCCCTCTAGGGTTAATCTAGATCTAAAAAGGGCAAGCCTCAAAAGGTCATCAAAGCTCATTAGGGGTGCGGGAAACCTCGGGGAGGGGGGTACATGTTGAAAAGCAGAAGTTTGGGACATGCTGCGCTTGTATTTTTTCCTAACTCGGAAGGGTTGACGGTAAAACACAACCCCCATGCTTACGGTCAGAAGTACCCTCGGGAGAAGCAGAAACAGTGACTGCATTAGAATCGTAGCAAAGCCGGGGGGGGAGGGGGGGGAGTCAGACATTTCTTGACCAACAATTATGGCGGTAGCATCGCTAGAGAGAGAAGCAGAAACATCTTGTTTCAATCTTTTAGCTGGAGGGTCAACAATCGATTCGGCCAACCTCTTGATAGCAGCGGCAGTAGATTGATCTAAAGCATCGATAGGAGTTACAAGTTCAGAAGCCAAGGCCCCCTAAACAAAAATCAATACAAGGGAAAATCCAGGAATGAATATCTTACAAATTAAGGTTGCTTCAAAAATAAAGTTGCAATCCCAATTAGGATACCTAGAAACCCGAGCCTAAAGTCAAATGCTTGGATCCTAAGAAATGGACACCCCAGGATCTTTTGCCCATTGGGAAGAAGGTTATATTGACGCAATTTATCCAAGGTCAACAAAACTGATCGACTTCGCGGTTCTTCAAATGCTTTTGAGATAATTTCAAGTGCACAAGACTCACTCTGCGATTACTCATGAAATAGTAGGGGAACTTACCAAAATCTGCAAAATTGCCTAAAATGCCAACATGGCATCTGATGAAAAAGAACTGATCGATCCAGGGTTTATTCATACTAATACCATCACTAATGATTTTCTTTAAAGAATTGGCACGCAGAATAGGTGAGTCTGCTCCTTTCGGAAACCGCACCAAATGCTGAATAAGATTAGAAGTAAGGGAAGCCTGACCTGATTCGAGTGCCAAAACTTCGAGACATATAAGCAAAGTATAGGTGTTCAACAGAAGTTGGATAGGTGCAATTTATAGGTAGCTAAGAGTCGAGATATAAAAGTTGGAAAGGGAAATAAGCCCTCTTGCCAAATCTGGATGGCAGAATATGCAAAGTAACATTTTGGAGGTTTTTTGATATTATCCCGATTGGTGGCAGGAATAACATCTACATCAGACATCCCAAAACTGTTAAGGATAGAATTTACTTCATCCTGAGAAGTAATTAGATATTTCTTTAAAGCGAATGGCTTCTCCTTCCGAAAGGTGCTGGGAGAACCAGGCTTTGATTGAATAGAACTCTTTTTATCGGACATAGTGCTTCCAGGTGATATAATTTCATAACACGTGAATTTATACTGCATTCATTAATATGAAATGGGTAGATAATATGTAAACCGATTAATGTTAGAAACTCAAACTATTGCATATCAAGATAGTCCTAAACATTAATCTAGACAGAATTCATGCAAAGTTTGCATCCACTTAGAAACAATCAAGCCCTTAATGATGACAAAATTAGTCATCCCATCCTCGAAAGAAATAGGAGGCACAGGAACGGTGCCGGGAGGGCTAAAGGGGATGGGTAACGGTTAAATAGTAACCAAAATAATCCTAGGTCTTAACCAAAAGCCTAATTGGCCCTCGGGACTGGCACACGAAGCCAAAGTTGAAAGGTTATGGTAATAAAGTTCTTAAACTTTACCGACACCAAAACCAAAGAAAGAACCATCTCTTCGATAACGCTTTCAGATGATTTAGCATTCTCAAATTAACACGACACTTACATACAAAACAAATGCAGGAATTAGTGTCGGTAAAGTCAGAACAATTGAGTCGACAACATTGACAGTGACCTCAGTGGCACCGAAGGCATAGGTTTCACTTTGTAATGGTAAATGACTTTTCTTATGAAATTGTACATCTCAAACCCCCAAGAAATGACATTTTGGGAAATACCATTCGTGTAGTTCACCATGAATCATAATTTAAATCACTATAATTAAATAACTTGCATTTAACAAGCAAAACCCTATTTGGAATATATTTAAATCAAAATTTTTGATATTTTTGATTTGAACATTTGTCTGTATATGAATTAATCAAGTGTTTAATGTGCATAACTTAATGTAAATTATATTAAATTATTTGATTATTATTTTTCCTACCTCGTTCCTTTTCAGGGACGAAAAGCACCGAGTGAGAGAGATTGTAACAACCTATATTTCAAAGAAAATTTTAATTATGATTTATTTGAAATTTTAAAATTTAAATTTAAAAGTAATTTAGTTTGGATTATATGAAATCAATGAATGTGATTTCTGACTTCAAATATAATTTGGTAACAGAAATTAATGGTTGTTAATCCAGATTTTATATGTTGAACAAATTAAAATTTAATACTTATTTGAATTTGGATTCATGCTTAAAATTTAAATTTTGATAATAAAATTGTAATATTAAGTATTGAAATACAATTTTTTTTCAAGAATTTCGGTTCTAGTCATAATTGATCTAAATTCGAGTTGAGCTGAAAATTTAAAAGTTTTAAAATTGAATTTTTTATGAATCTATACTGGATTTTAGTTGTCCATCAATTCTCATTTTAAAAAAATTCAATTTCCTTTGCTTTTATTGTGCTTTTTATAGTTTACAAAACGCGCAAAAATGCACAATTGTATGTCTAATTTTGCAATTTTTCCTCTTCTGGTCTTTACTATCAATTGTGACTTGGCTTCTTGAGAAAGATTCCCATGCCACATCATGCCTTGGTTTAGATTTTCTGTTAGGAATGTCTAAGGACTACGCATGGGATAAAAATATGAATGTTTATTTTTTATGTTTTCCATTTCTCATCTTCTCCAAAAAACTTCTCTGCTTCTCTCCTACAACCCATCGTCCTCCACAGAATTTCTCTGATCTTTCTTACGTAGATCAAATCTAGGTGGACCTTTAATTTTTTGTTTTGATTTATTTTTTAAATCACCTTCTCTATTCTCTAATCCTATTTATAATTTCAAGATTCAAATTGACTTGAGAATTGTAAAAATCTAGATCTTAAAATGTAAACAACTATCACCAAACCCTATTGATGTCCTTTTCGACTCTCAACTTCCCCCTTCTATCTCCACCACTAACTAACCATGATTGGACAACCTTCCTCCACCTCCAGAAAGTGGACTCCACCTGACAACCTTGCCTTCGTTCTTCCCATTTGAAACCAAAGACATTTGATTTTCTATTTTACCCAGAATTTTACCTTGCCTTACAAAGGCCATAACTTACTGATGATAATTCGAATCCACTTTATCTTTATTTCAAATAGGGTGGAATTGAGCAAGCTATAACTTTCATTTTGATAAATATTTAAGATTTCGAGATTTTCTGTATTGGAATCATGAACCTTTCTGATGCATTTTTGGGCCAAGATTCTAACCTGAAAATTTATCTATCACTATTTTGGTCGTATCTTCTTCAAACTGTACCTCAAACCAATATTTATTTTTATTTTAATTGAAAAGAAAATAATTTTCCATAACTTTTATGTTTATGACTTTTTTAAATTTTGAGGATAACTGGTCTAAAAATACTATTCAAAATGATCAAAGTTTTATTCTGTTTTTATTTTATTTTTAAGTAAAAAAAATCTAAATCCATCTTACCGGGAAAAAACCCACGACCCTCTTCTTTTAAGTTACTTAGGGTATTTATTCGTGCAACGGTGTTAGAGAGCACAAATTTTTGTTGATTAGCTACATGACCATTTGTCTTAATTTACCAACTCTCTTTGGTTTCACAAAAGTTGAGTTTATCTCACACTTAACTAACATATTTGTAAAAAGTAAAATTCAGCAGATTTGAAATGCTATATAGTGTTTAGGAATGCTTACAGGTAAATCATATTATATGATATTTATATTGTGCACAAATGACACCCATTTATGACATTTGAGTATGACACGAAATGTGTACAGGTGACATGTGTTTATTATATATATATGTTTGACTTGTTATGTTTATTTATATTATTCTCACATTATAATTTCCCTATAGGTTGAAATGATACATACTTGAACCACTGAATAGATTTATAAAGTGAACAGAATCGATCTGGATGTGGGTTGAAATGATATATACCCGAGATTTGAATATTAATCACGGATTGAAATGATACATATTCTATGTAGAAAATTATAAATGGACACCATTGGTCCATTTTGAAGATTATTTTTCTAAATTATAAATAAATTTTTATTTAATAAGCTATTTTACAACATTTTTAATTATAATATTATTTTAAAATTCAGATATCTAAATTACTTTATAAGTAATATAAAAAATTTGTTATTATAATTTAACATTATTCAAGTTTTAAATTTAATGTATAAATATAAATTTTAAAAAATTATACTTAAGTTAAGAAAGGTTTATAAGAGAAGTTATAAATTTACTGTAACTTAATTTGTTTAAATAATTTAATTGAAATGAAACTATCAAATTAAGTTGAATTGATTTTTAAGATGTAAAATTGGTTTTATATGTGGATGATTATGAAACTTAACAAATTGATTTAATAATAATGGATCGAGTAATAATTCGAATTTTAATATTGCTTAAATTAAATAATTAGAATCGACTAAATTTGGAAATTGAGATTTGATTGGTATAAAAGTTTTAAAATGTGATTTAAAGTGGATTTGAAATTTGAAGAAATTATTTTGTGTAATAAGACCGAGGCCTAACTTGAATAATATTCTAAAAGGAGCTAGAATTAAAAGTATATTGTTAAGAATTAAAATTGATTTGAATTGAAGTTAGAAATATGAATTGATAATAAATTAAACCTTGGAAAGACAGATTTGTGGTCTGGATTGGAGTATTATTTAAAACTGGATCATTTCAAACTAGTATTATTTTATTATAAACTGCTTTAGACTATTTTATATAACTAATTATTTTATACCTATTTTTGTTTAATTTAAATATTATACATTTTATAACTATATTATTTAAATTTTAAATTTTAATTATTAAATAATTTATAATTATTTTTAAATCAAGATATTTTATATTAATATAAATATTTTTAAAATTAACTATTTTTCATTTTATTTACTATTTTAAATGAAAGACTATTTCCAATCGAAGCTGTTAAGTCTGAATGTTAATATGAAGATTTTGAATAATGATATTTGTGATATTGAGATAGAAATAAAAATGTAATTTTGTTAGTGAACTGTTTTGTAAATATAAAATTAGAAATTTGAACTAAATTAAATAATGAATTGATTTGGAATAGGGTTTATGGTACTGAAATATCTAAACTTAATTAATTGGATATAAATTAGTATTGTTGTTACGTGAGTTATGATATTTTTAATATTATTTTAAATATAAATGACCATGTTGTGAAATAAGCATTTGGTTATTAAAGAGATTGGGGTTAGATATTGTCATGCTCTCTGTCAATACCAAGAAACATTTAACAACTGTGTACATGATGGAGAATCCAGAATAAAGTAGGATGGTTTGGCGAATACTACTGGAATGAAGTACGAGAACGATGTTGGAATGTCTTGACCTTCAGGTCATAATTGAAATGACTAAAACAAAAGCTATACCGTGATTAATTAAGATAACACCTTTTAAAGAACACGCTTCTTCGATACCATATCTATTACTTTGTGATTTGACCAGCCACCCTTTTATTATGGGAGTGTTGTTCGAGGTGGGCGGCAGTTGATTACCACTTGCCTGAGCGTGTAACTGGTACAATCCTATCCTGGATCGCCTTATGTGCCTTTTCATACTGTCCTGACCGAACCTCCTATGATTTTTATTTGACATTGTCATATCGCAGCGCTTCCATATCCACCAACCGTTTAACTGGTAATTTTATGCAGTGTATAGGTCAATTTTTATGAACGGTGTATGGGTAATAATTGTTGAATAACGAGATTTTGATCGATGCCAATGAATGAAGCTATTATGGGAATCGAATCATAAAGATAAGGTTTTATATATATATACATTCAATCATGTTAGAATTATGTTAAAATCTATTGAAACAACCCAAACTTCCCTGTAAAGGAAAGCTCGGATTGAGTTGAGAACACGACAAATCAGAACACAAACAGAAAAACATTTCATTGCTGCTACAACAATTTACATCAGAATACAAGAATATACAGAGTTTGAACAAATAATATACATTTGACAAATATCAGAGATTTTCAAATTACAATGAAGAGGAAAATAATACAAAACACAACTGAAAGAAACACACGGATACAGAGCGTTCCGAATATAGCTCCAGCTGTAAACCAAGATCCTGTGAATATAATATATGCAAAACCAAAACTACTCGCTACCCGAATGGAAAATAGGGGCATATAGAGTTTAGGTTAAAACAATAAACTCCAGGTCAGTCATGTGACTAGTGTGAGAACTAAAACAGTTATTAAATCTTTACTTTAAAATAAAGTAAATCAAGGGACCACCCCGTATAACACGGAACAGGTTTAACCCCAAGAATACCAGTGCATATAACAAAACAGCGCAATGCTTTTTGAAAAAATGAAGCTATTATAAGACTCGGGTCCCATAACACATTGCAACACAAGCCGGAGGATAGAGTTTTACCATATAATAGCCAAACATGCTTGGTACATATAAAACAAATCGTTTTGATATTACTATAAATGCATAGTGTATCAAACAACTTCAAATATAAATGTATCAATCATAGATGGCATAGTATGCCATGCTACTATGTCGCAATATAGGTTTACAATTAAAACCAAAATGTCACGTATTGGAAATTGGATTCAATTTGTGGACCAAGGCAAGGGATCGTCCTTCCGATTCAAGACACTCTAGCCCATGCCTCAGGATTCAGCCGCAACTGCTCCTGGATCGTCAGGGCCGGTCCACATTTTAAGTGGATTAAAATCCCAGAACAATGCGTTTCCCCGCCCTATGGGGCGTAAGTCAGTATGTCGACCATATCATCCATCGGCCCCATAATGATGGATATAACCTAGGCGCCTCGCTTTCCATCATCCACATACGTAAAAATGTCTGGGCTCCATACCAAGACACGACTCCTAGCTAGAAGAAACACATATCCTTCCTGAGGTCCTCTTCCATTTCTGGTTCACACCGAGGTGTGAGGCTCGCGAATTAACGCTATACTCAAAGCTATGCTATATTAAAGCCGTGCTTTAATCATCATCCACAAGACTCTGCATTTCAACAAAAGCCTTGATCATTTGCATCTTAGTATGCCACTCTGACAATTCACGCCATGAAACTGATGTCTATCTATATATAACCTCCGAGCTCGTACGTCTCAGAGAAGGGTGTTAAGAAAGAGAATAAATTCTCAACCACCAAACAGGTATATATTTAATAAAAATCAATCAACACAGAATAAAATCCAATGTCAGACACACATCCATTTACAAGTTCGTTGTGGGTCTGAACGAAACCGGAGGCACATTATTCCTCATCCCATATGTCCAATACAGGAGAGAGGTCCTCGAATATCCGGTCGATCTCCAAGTACGTCTGGACAATCACCACTTATTACCTTGTCTTGGGTGTACAACCCAATCAAGACATCAGTAATCATCCAAACAATGTGAAGACCTCTGGTCTTTAACCATCGTCTTCATCGTTGACTTATCGTCAAATCAGTTATTCAGAATGGGTATAAACCCGGCCTTTCCGAATAACCCGCGTATATAATAAACATGTGTTATTAAAACACAACATAAGCCTCATTCCAATCCAGAATATTCTTTTTTTCAAATATTCTTATACTTTGGGAAAGGTTCTCGTTAATTTTATCAAAGATAAATTCTTTAAATTTATTCTTTAATTTTCCTATGGATCTCAATTCAAACGAAATTAAGGTTTATCCAAACTAGTCGAGATTAGTGAACCTTACCGAAGTAATCATTTATTATATTTCCCAATCCTAACCTATTCATCCCATGAAGCAAAACTGGTAATACTTCATATCTAACACCACTGTGTCATTGGTAAAATTAATTACCATTTCACGTTTAAATCTAATTAAAGACTTAACTATCGCTTAGAGCAAAATTGGTGAAACTCCAATCTCCAGCATTCCATGAATTCGATAAATTTAATTATCCCATTCACATTCCAATCTAAATAAAGATTCATTAAAACTCTAATTCAGTTTTAATCTTGAAAATTATTACTAAATGATTATTCAAAGTTAAGAAATTAATCTTATCTTTAACTGGATTAAAGAACTAATGTCACATAAAACACAGTTCACGATAAACCCAAATCCCATCCCATTAATTATGGAATCTTCACGGAAATAGATCAATATATATAATCGATATAAACTTTCGTATCCAACCAATAATATAAATGGAATAACGACAAAGCCTTTTAAATTCCATATATAGTAACAGCCTTCCTCCACAAAAGTTCACTTCGATTATTACCAAATCGAATTCCATTCCATTCTAATTTATTTTATTAATTTGGAAAACTTTTCTTTGGAAAATCCCCTAAATCTTAATTAAAAGCTTTATAAATTCCAAATCATATTTCACTGTTAATCGGGTTAAAGAACGAATGTCGTTAAAAACGCATTTCACGATAAACTCAATTCACATTCCATTTTATTCCAATTACCAAATGTAAATGGAAACTCAAATAATCTTAACTAAAAGATTTATTCTTTCCAATGGGGTTTAAGAACAGTGTTACTGAAAACACCATTCACGAAAAACCCAAAATTCAATCCTTTTATTCAATTCCAATAAAATCTTAATTAATTGGAAAACTTCACTAAATCTTAATTAAAAGATTTATTCTTTTCTCAACTGGGTTTAAGAACAGTGTTAATGAAGACACCATCCACGACAAACCCAAAATCCAATTTGATATTAAATATAAGGCTCTGAATAGAAATTATATCGGCTTATATTCAATATCAAATTCTTAAACCAACAGATATCGTATTGGAAATAACGATATGAAATATATCATCCAAATTTCCATAACAATATCCGTATAATCACGAAATCCAATATCGAAATATTCCGAAGATGATTCCATTCAAACCCACTCCAATTCATATATAGGAAACTCTGGTTATATTAAAACCCATTCTCAAATCAAATTTATTTATTTAAAAATATTGGATTATAATTCTAGTTCATAACTAGTCCATTTTGATAAAAATATATTTTATCTTTACAAACATGGAATTTTCATCCAAATTCTTTCCAAATCATTTATTATGATTTTACACAAATTATCAATATTTTTAATAATTTTATTAAGGCCCTTTCAGTTGATATACATAAGCGGTCAACGAACTACACTAACAGCGCGACCTTTTCCAAATTTGATTTGGACATAATTCCAAATCCAACCATTAGATTTCAAATCTCTTATATTCCTTGGAAATCTCTTTTTGATATGAATCCGACGGTTCCAGTTTTAGGAGAATCCGACCGTCGAATCTCCCGTAATGTCAATTCGAAGTCAATGGTCGAAATTCGCGAACTGCCGCGGCGCAGTGCGGTCTATTCAAGCCATTTAATATTTATATTATATATTTCGTCGATTTCCATTTAAAACGTATTTTATGAATCGTTTTAAATTCATTTTAAAAACGATTTCAATGTCATGTTCAATTTTAAATCAAAATTGAATATTCCATATCATGAATATATAAATGATAATATTTTCAAAACGTTAGATTTTGAAATCACTTCCTTTTATATTCATTATAAAAATAAATAAAATCGATATAAATATCGTTCGTGTCAAAATGGCCACATCTAATCAACACGGCTTCATATATTTGAATATTTTCGTGTCCATCCTAAATCGGACATCAAAAGCATATTTTGATTCTTTTCTGAATGTTATTTTAAAATATTCGTTATTTTAAAATATTCCTTATTCTGAATTGGAATCAGACCCAATCAATTACCATATAATTTTATTTATATGATTTCATACAACACACACACACACACACACATATATATATATATATATATATATCCATAATGATAAACAATCAACCATCAGATAGAGTGCACTACACAACCACATAAGCCTGAAATATAAATAATTAACGCTTACAACAGTCTGTCAACCTATCGATTGACATAAAACTAAACAATTGGGATTAGTGTATGTCAAATATCATCCCAATACCCGTGTAGGGTTTCAATCAACAAACACAGATTTTATTTGTGCAGTTGGGCGATGTGTAAAATATATCATCCCAATCAGTATCAGATAAATGGGTGTAACAAATCGTCCGATTTGTTTATGAATATTTATTTCAACACATGACTATTTTATACAGTTCATATATACAATAAAAATGATATTTTAATTGTTCAAATATTTTATTCAACACATGAATATTTTATACAGTTCATACATACAATAAAAATGATATTTTTATTACTCAAATATTTTATCCAACACATAAATATTTTATACAGTTCATATATACAATAAAAATGATATTTTATTGTTCCAATATTTTATTCAACCCATGAATATTTTATACAGTTCGAATATACAATAAAAATGATATTTTTATTGTTCAAATATTTTATTCAACACATCAATATTTTATATAGTTCATATATACAATAAAAATGATATATTTATTGTTCAAATATTTTATTCAACACATGAATATTTTATACAGTTCATATATACAATAAAAATGATAATTTTATTGTTCAAATATTTTATTCAACAGATGAATATTTTATACAGTTCATATATACAATAAAAACAATATTTTTATTGTTCAAATATTTTATTCAGTACATGAATATTTTATACAGTTCATATATACAATAAAAATGATATATTTATTGTTCAAATATTTTATTCCATACAGTACAATCAACAGCCACAATACAACCCATTCAATTCAAACAAACAATCATGGTTTGTATGATAAATGGTGTCGGGTGCGACTAAGCACCGTCTGCATCCTAGCATATTTTTAACTGTAAAATAATGAGAGTGAGAAGGAGTTCTCACCGTTGGTTTCCACTCCGCCAGTTTTATTTCTGAATTTCTGAATAGTTTGGTTTTGAATTTGCTCGAAATTATAGCATGTTCCAAATTGGACCCGGTCAGTTTTATTGCGAAGCTTTCGGCTCCACGATCGCAATGGATCTAAAATTGTCCGATTTGGACCTCGTACGAAGAAGATATTGCATTATAAACATTGTAATTAAATTAATTAATCTAAATTAATCAACCTTTATAACGTTAAAAATAAACGTTGCCCACTTAAAACCCCCAATCGAAGCCCAACGTTCTCTCCCCGTCAATTCGAATTTTAGCATTAAAACCCCCGCTCCTTCCCCACTTAACCATTCACCTCCAGATAATTCCAAAACTCCACTTTTAGATATGGCACTTCCTTCTGATGCGGTTCACTTGGTGGAAGCCTCCATTCTGGCTGGCTATTGGACCATCAACTCCATACGCGCCACCCTCTCAGACTTCTACCGCCACTACAACTGGAACATCTTCATCATTGGTGACCAAAACTACCTTATTCAGTTTCCTTCGGCGGAGCTTTACCATAACGCTCTTGGACGAAGCACTTTGAAGAAACCCGGTGCTGTGCTCTCTCTCCAAACTTAGAATCCGACGTCGGAAATCGTGGTTAGAGATTTCTAGCCAACTTCCTAGGTTAGAATTAGGGGTTTTCCCATCCATCTTCGCCACCTCTACGACTGTCTCACCTTCGCACTTTACCCAATAGGCCTCTTCATCAGAGCTGACGACTGTAACTGGGCTCAGGTGGACTTTAGGTTCGTCTTTGTCAGGGATAGACTGCTAAAGGCAGTGACTTTACCTTGCACCTTCTCTGCCTACCTCCGCAGCAACCATTACGTCCTCACCATGGAGCACTGGGACCACTTCCACCCTACCCTGAACCCCTATGATATGATACTGGGTAATCATTGGGAGAACAACACCGAGTTTATGATGGAACCTTTTCATCTGCCCCTCCCTATGGAGTTAGACAACCTTTTTGATGTTGTGATTGTGGAGTCCTCCATCCCTGAACACTCACTTCCATTACCGGTGAACCCAAACCCTCCAGCCTCGCAAGACTTCTCCTTGGAAGTAGTTGGACCAAGGGTTGGGACCCATGGCCAGAGGATGAACCCAGGTGGGACCCTTTTCAGGACATAGACCTTTCTGAACCTTTACCTCTCGCGATTGCTTCTACTCCCTCAGACATGCAGATAATACCTCAGGCAGCTACACCACCACCTCCTCCGCCACCACTAAGCAACGGAGTTACACCAGTCCTGGCACTAGCCCTCTCTTCCTCAGCTGTTAGATGCAGTGCCAGACTGCATGCTTCAAGCTCTGGTATGCAGGTGCAGCCTTTTATGCCACTGATCTTGGATGTCACGCACCTCTGGGAGGAGTCAGTGGGCAGTGTCAAGCTCCTTGATGACCAACAGCCCCAGTATCCAAGGCCATGGTGATCACCGCAACCCCCAGTCGCAATGTAAGCCCCACCGTCATCATCAAAGTCTGTATGTGGTTTGTTGTCGTGTACAGCATGTGCATGTTTCGCTATGTTGTTGCTTGTTATGCTTGTAGTTGTGGGTAGTATTTGTACGGTTATTTAGGCGAACTTGTAGCTATGCTTGCGCAAGGCGCAAGGTTTAAACTCTGCATGAAATCTGCATGCACATTTTGTCGTTTTTGGCCAGCGGTCAGGCTTGTTGATCGCCTATATCTATCTTTTATTTTATGCTACTAATCGGGTGTAGAATCGCTATACACAACCGTCTACTTCTAAAAAAAAATAAAAGTTGCCATTTCTTTATCATCTTCCATCATTAACTCTGAACCATGAAAACCCATATCGTTCAAAACAAACTGCACCGTCGCTCAGCATCTTGTGAACCCTAGAGCCGATCAGAGTTGTCCACGTCGTAGCCGTCGTCGCCACCCTCCAGCGTCCCCACCGCCGTCGAGCTCGGCGCCACCTTCTGCCCTAAAATCCACCCCAAAGCCGACATCTTCAAGCCCAAATTCCGATCGATTTACTTAATGAAATTTGATCAACCTTGCTTAGATTCGAAGAGGGCGGAACCTATTTGGATTCACATTTTAATTTAGTTTCGATTGGAAGAATCTAAACCCCAAAATCAGTTGAATTTCCGCCATTCTTTTCTAGGGTTAGTGGCGATTCCTGATAATTGGCAGGGAAAATAGGGTTTTATAGCTTTTTTATATTATTATTTTATTCAAGAATTAACCCAATATGATACCGAACTCCAATTCAAACCCAACGGATGTCCCCTCTAGCTAAATACCCCCATTTCGGAAAAATTGGGATATGTTTCGTAAGCCAATTCGGTTGTTTTGATCAGTTTTTGTTTAAATTAAAATATAAATCAATATATATTGAATTTTAAACGTACATTTTAATTTACCGGAGCCACATACTGACTCCAAAAATCCCTGAAAAATAAATCTAACTATGTTTTGATGATGCGGTCCTAACAGAACAAATTTAATCAAATTCGGAGACCTTTTAAAAAACGGTCATTTTCCAGTCGATTAAATTCAAATTGAAATTACCAAACACGTTTAAATCCGCCATGCTCACATTTTGATTCCAAAAATTATGAAAATTGGAATCTAGCAATAATTTGACATTCCGGACCAACAAAACTGATCTCGTTGAAAACGGAGGTCGTTTGCAAAATGGCTACTTTTAAGGACAATATTTATATAAATTTCATAGCGACTATTCTGAATTTTCAATTGGACATTACTTTTTATTTCCGTTATGAAATCTGGATTTTTCACATTCGTTGGAAAGACATTTTCAAATAGATTCAAATATTTCTGGTTTTACTGAAATCCGTTTTATTTTGAATCCTGTACATTCATTTGAAATCGAAATTTCAAACTACCGCGCCATTTCAGGCTTGTTATATAATTAAAATAAATTTATTCTTTCTAACTTCAATTTAAATAAATTTTTAGTCGTTATTATTTAAATTAATTCATTTTAAATTCTCAAAATTCGTTAAAATTGCCAAAATAAAAAAAAATTAATTGGTTCTGATTTTCCGGGTTGTTACAATCTCCCCCACTTAAAATCTTTTCTTCCTCGAAAAGGAACGGAGCTGAAAGTTGTTTAACTAGCCAACTCAACTTTCATTCTGGCTTTAATTCCTCAACTTTTCAGTTTCTAAGAATTTTCAAATTCTTCAAAAATTTGGCTAACACCCTAAATTTTCAAATTTTTTGCCATAACCTCCTTTGTACGGGGAGACATTTAAAACTACAACTAGCCATGCAGGGCCCCCATCATCCAAAAAGAAAAAGAAAAAGCTATGCGGCTAGCCAATCGGCTCATAAAATCATTCAAATCCAAGAAATATAGTAAACATGTAACTATTTGTCGGGCATAGAATTTTATTCCTCTTCTCTAACCTCCTTGCTATGACATGTCCAATATATATGCACGTACATGTATGCAATTTCCCAACAATTTTCAATTCAGTTCAACATTTGATTCAAATTTGCTTAATTTCTATTATTGGTTTTATTATTCCAATATGTTAATTAGTTCAACTAAAAATCAAACAACACAATCAGTAATCAATTAGTTGATTAGTTTTTCAATCATATTGTTAGATCCGAAATTGGCTCTAACACCCAAATGAGTTATGATTCTACTGAAATGAAATCAAAAATCGTAGAAAACACACAATTTATAGTGGTTCGGCGTTAAATAGCCTACGTCCATTTTCTACTCTTTGAATTGATGTCTTGAATGCAAATACAACAATGATTTTCACTCAATTCTCACTTATACAATACATTGATTCACTTAATTTCCTTCAGAATATGATTCAAAAGATGATTGTAATCTGAATAAGTTGATGGAATTTGGATAGTAAAGGAGTTTGAGTTCTGAAAATGCCAAAAGATCCTTCCAAATGCCTCTTGATGGTGTATTTATAGGTGAAAAATGCTCCTGGGATGGCTTAGGTTCGGATCCACGTGGCCTCCATCCCATCACTCTCGGGTTCGGATGGGATATGGGTGTGACAACACATCAGTTTAGTAGCAAACATGGGTAGAACTTGGGCATAACCGCTCCGGATTTCAAAGGAACATGGGGTGAAGCTGTCGCGACTCTGGGTTCGGATCGGGGGTGCTAGCAACCAGGGGATCGGATCGGTTTTGGTGGAAGAATGGAAGGGCGGATTGAGTATACAAAGAGGAAGGAGTGGATCAGGTCTTTCCGCTCCAAACCGGTTATGCCCCCGTGGCTTTGTCTTCTGCTTCACAACAACTTGGCTTGACAACGGGGATCCGATCTGAACCGGACTTCTAAAAGGGTGCATTTCTTAGTCAATATTCTTTACTTAAATAATCCTTTAAATTTGTGTAGCCTAGTTCACAAAGTAGGCTAACATTTTACCCCTTCGAAGGACGCTTCTATTGAAGATAGAGCGTGCTTTGACATTATCTGACCATTGTTTTCTGAGTTGGAATCGTTGAATGGTCGTTCCCATTCGTTTGTAGAAATGTGTTCTTCTTAAAGTCATATCTCTTGTTGCTTATATATACACCATAGAACGTTCCAATTTCTTCCTTTGCTTCAAATAATCCTGAGAACTCCGCTTGATGTCCAATGGCTCTTCCAGGTAAACTGTGATAGCCCGCCCTGCACCAACCGACATTTACTCCAAGGGTGCGCTGTACACATGTCCAGTTAGCACGGAACGGGTCGTCAGAAGGAAAAGGAAGAAGGAAATGAACTAACCAGGAACCTGTAGAATGTCTCACAGAGCATAGAACAAAATATAATAATAACATATTTGACATAAAACAGGAGAGACAGTGCATAAGCTGAAAACCAAAACTAAACATCATGGCAGCGGAAATTCAAAATACAGCTTATTACAACTTTCAAACTGTCTCAAAGCAAAAGTAAGATAAATGAGGTAGACTACTAATGCCCAAGTAGCGACCACCAACGACACAGGGAGAATGTGCATATATATATATATATATATATATATATATATATCATACGTGGAAGCCTCCTACCCGCCTCCGAATCAGCTACTCGCGCATCACCAGCTAACCTGTCTCTAGTCTGCTCGTGTGAGCACTCAGAGTAATAAGAGGAGACATAAAACTCTGGGTCAGACATAAAGCCTGGTATGAGCGATAAGCATCTAAAGTGAACAATAACAGGTAGACTAAAACATACCTGAACCTGGACCTGCAACCAAAGAGTTAGCACTACGTACTGTACAACACTCTAAGGTACAATATCAAACGGTGTAAAGATACGGAGGTGGGGGAGGTGTGTATGTCATAATGATGGCAAACAATCAAACATAGCATCCATCCTCACATCTCTCACTCAGTGCGTAAAGCATACGATATTCACCACTTCGATCACCCAACATACCTTGCTACGATCACTCTGCCCCATGAAGTCATAAATGGCTTCACTGCACTGATAACGTAGCCACTAATTCCTCGCTATGTCCACTTGCCCCATGGAGTTATTCACCCTATCTGCGCTGGCTCATAGCCTTACCAATCCTTACTATGTCCACTTGCCCCATGGAGTTGTTCACCCCATCTGCGCTGGCTCATAGTCTTACTACGCATCACCTTGCCCCTCAGGTCATAATGACCCTACTGCACTGATAACGTAGTCTTGCTACCATCACCTTGCCCCTCAGGTTATAATGACCCTACTGCACTGATAAGTAGCCATCATTCATTTTTAGTGGTGAATCGAAGTTATGAACGTCGACAACTCCTTAGCACACGTCCCGCAGCAAAGCCCAACCATGAAGTGAACTCATTGGTTCCCAACTGGATCCTGAGCTCTAACTTCCCATATTGGACTACCTTTGCATCTCGGGTTTTTGGTCAATACTGGGTCGGGTCGGGTTCCTCCTCAAGCCATCGGTTCGGGTCGGGTATCCTCCATCGGTTCGGGTCGGGTCCTCTTCTGGTTTGGGTCAAGTATTTCTCCTCGGGTCGGGTCGGGTGCCATCCCCCTCCAGTTCGTGCTTCCGCTCCGATCCGTCTCCATGCTTCCTTCACATGCTCCTATCCAATCCGTCTTCATGCTTCCGCTCCGATCCGTCTTCATGCTTCCGCTCCGATCCGTCCTCCTTAATCCGATCCGATCCCAGTTCAGTTAGCGTGGCCTTCCTTTTTGCCAATTTTCCCAAGTGTCAGGTTCCGATCCGATCGAATCCCTTGCCCAGTTCAACATATCTGATCCGAGCCCTACATCCGATCCGAAACCTGCACTGTTTTTCTGAAACTGTTCCAGCAAGTGTTTACGCCATTCGACGACGTTTTCGATCATTCTAACTATTGAAGTCAATCACAAAGCATTTCATACAGTCATAGCAACATGCATAATCAACCACAAACATCAAAACATCAATATGATAGGTTAAAATGGATCAAACATACCCCAAAATCCCATACTTCCCCTTAAGCATGTTTAGGTGAAACAGCAAAACTTAACCAAATTAATCCCAAATTCATATCAGAGGTCTAAAACATCATTTAAGAATTTATGGACATTTTTCCCGAATTTTATCATGCTTAAATTCGCTAATTAACACTAATTACCCTTAACTAGCCATAATTAGTGTACAACTATGCAAATCACTCACCTTAGCCACAAATAAACTAAGATCTGAAATAAATCTCTGATTTGATGTGAATCTCAATGCTAAACAGCAGCTCCAATGTTGCTTTGGTGTAGATCTTCCTTGATTAGAGGTTGCTAAGCCAAATCCTTGACCAAAAGGTGATTTGGAGGTGATTTAGAGGTTGGAGGCCATTTTTAGGGTTCCTTGGAGATAAGTGGAGGCTAGAAAACTGAAATGGAATGATTCTCTATCTCATTTCAGCCTTCCCATAACCCTAATCCCGAAATGGGTTATGGGCCTACTCACTAATCACCCGATTTGGCCCGGTTAAGCAGTTTTTCACCCTCCAAACCTTATTTCAGCCATATCTCTCAAACGGTAAGTCCGTTTGGTTATTATGACCACTCTACGGAAAGGTAAACCATCAAACGAATCCAATGGAAGTGGTTTTAGGTCAAAATTCCTTTTCAATCAAAAGTTATGGCCAAAACAGTACCAACTAAGGGCAAAGTGGCCATTTAAAAATCGACAAAAATCATGAACATGATAAATGACTCTAATGGATGTTTCCCAAAGTTACATGACCATACGACTTCATATGAGAGAGAAATAAATATTCTACGATCCTATGATGTGTAGAATACGGGTCGTTACATAAACTTTAGTACATATATTTTTCTTTGAGTTTTCATTCATTTATTAAATCAATACTTGCAGTTATGCTGGGGTTCGGATCCGATTCACATGGTTTTTCCTATTATCGGCGCCATTACGTCAATGGGCCAAATCATTGTGGGCATGTCTTCTAGTCCGATCGGAATGGAAGGACATGTTAGCAAGAATACAAAGGGCCACTCCACTTTTATATAAATTCATCATTTTCGTTTCTTTCTCCCTTCTTTTATTTCTATCGTTTTTTTTCTGAAATCTGCACCAAATAAAAACAAAACCCTAACTCCTAATATCTCAGGAATACTCCTTTAATTCTCAAATCAATTACCTAGGTGGGTCAAAAACTTCGATTAACTCCCTTTTGGCTTGATTTCAGTTCAAATTCATGAACCGTTTGAACGATTTCAGCGTGGAGTTTAGTTGATGCTGCGTCTTTCTCCTTCTCTCCACCGTCACTGATGGCCTCGTCATCATCTCGAGGCGGTTGTGGAGGAGGATTGAAGCTACGTAGGTCATGCCAACACATAGGCACTTCATCTTTGATTTTGTTTTTGGCATGAAACTGGGTTTGGTACAGATGAAGGAATAGAGGAGATGAAGAAGGAGAAGAGAGAAAGGAAAGGGATTGGTAAGAGGTGGATTGATTGGTGCCAGAGTGCTGGGGATAGGGCATGGAGCATCGGATCGGATCGGGAAACAAGGCGATGGATGGAATAGATAAGCTTAGGTTTTTTTGGGGGTTTACTGAGTCGGTTCGGTCTGGCGTTTGTCGATCCGAATAGATTCTCCATCTCAAAGATGGCTCCATTTCCTCAAAGGTTCCGAACCGATCCGATACAGCACAACTCAGAGCTCTGAATCAATCCACTTCATACATTGATCCGCTTCGATCTGCCGTGGAAGTGCATGCTCCAAACCGATCCGGTTCAACACTACATAACCGATCCGAACCATTAAGCTTTGTTATGAAACATAACCACACCATAATCAACTCCACAAATACTAAACATGACTTCCATCTCCATGGACAGTTAGGATAGAGCCATTTTTGCTGTACTTTTCGGAATGTTCATATGCATACATAATGGCATTGTCCGTCTTTACGTTGCATTTATTTACACACTTATACACTTTAGCTCATACACGTGCACAGGGGGGATACGGACTATTTTTCTCTAACTTATGTCATTGCTCCTTCAATAGTTTAGCGATCATGGCAGAGAGACATTCATCTAGGTTAGCAGAAAAGAGAGAAGAGGCAGAAACTTTCGAGAAACTCACTCTCGACGACATATCCTCTCCCTCAGACCCTGAATGGGATGATGAGGGCTCAGATTATGAAGTGGAAACACACAATAGTGAAATATCTTCTGATAGTGAAGTTTCTCTTGTTGATGAAGAGGAAGGAGGGATAGGAGATGATCGTGCTCCCGATGAGTTTGATACTGCCACTATATTGGAGTTACCTAAAGATTCTGTTGAGTCGACGATTGATGATGATAGACTCGTCTGAATATGTCTAAAGCATGGAATATTAAAAAGAGGTACCCTGGTGCCATAAAAAACAGATCGCCCCCACAATCCACCGGAAGGATTTATGGCAATTACCCGATTGATGTGTCTGGTTGGGGCTATTCCACTGTTTCCGCCTTTTGTCGTCGATTTTCTGAGACAGATGCAGATTGCCCTCATGCAATTACATCCCAACTCTTATGCTTATTTATACACCTTGTATATAGTATACAAAGAAGTTTTAGGTATAGAGCCTACCTTCTATGACGTCCACTTTTTTTATAATTTCAAGCGTCGGACTCAAGAAACTCCCTCCTTCTCATATTTTGAATCAGTCCCGAAAAGGAAAATTATTACTGATAAATTTAGCAGCAAGGCTGGTGATTCTAAACTTGAATGGTTTTATATCAGACAGCAGCAGGGGTGTGCCAGGAGATGGATCAAATCAAGTAAAGCACTGACTTTCTAGATTTCAATTTTAAATGTTCATGCCGACACATTAATTTTCTTTCTTTTTCATTCACAGTTGATAACCCAAAGAAAATACCGGATCAGTTATACTTTGATCGTTTGGATCGGCTTCTCAATGGCGATCAAAAGTTCCTGACCATCGACGAAATTCTTAAGGAAGATTATCTCCATTGTCACGGGTTACTATCTATTACCCATAGTATAGGTCATGGGACGGGTCCATATGTGTACATACCCCCGGTCAATATTATTCCTGAGACGGGCGAGGGCTCGAAAGGTCCAACAATACCTCTTCGGACTCCACCTTCTCCATCCTCAACTCAGGACGATGAGTTAGCCAACATAGCTGAGAAGCACAGAGAAGGGTATACCATCCCTGATGACGCTATTTCTCCTGAGAAGTCAACATCCCCTAAAGAGATACCAATAGACGCTTCTCAAGGAGATGTTCCTACTACCGACGATTCCACATTTAAGGGTTTAGGAAATCTTCCCCTACCCGAAACTATCTATACTTCAGAGGACTTTAGCATGAATCTTTTAACCTTCACTTCTTAAGAGGAGACTACTCCCGTGAAGGCCAAAGAGCCCGCTCATGCTAGTCTGGCTTCAGACTCGGGTTTGTTGGGGGGGAATACCACTAAGGATGCACATAACACATTAGCACCGCACGTCACAACACTCATGTCTTATGTGAGCATTGATTCTGAACTCCACTTATATTGTTGTGCAGGTACAATGTCTCGCCCTTACTATGATGTTAGGAAAATTCGCCGTAGCATGTCTAGACCTCCTTCCGACACCGAGCATGATCGCCGTGAGAGTCGGGGCAGAGATGATAGAAGGCCTCATGATTCTCATCGACCACACACCTCACGGTCTCGTTCTCCTGTCCGGTCGGATCCAGATAGGTATAAGAGCCACCAGAGTCGTCGTGGGGAAGACATATCGCAATCCAAAGATCGAACGTCTCCCCAAGACAAATATAATCGAGAAAAAATTCCACCAAAACACACTGATTCACGAGACAAGCACAAAGCTTCTGAGAAGCAATCTGGAAAAGATGATGCAGCCATCGTCCCTACTAAGCGGAAACACATTGAACTATCATACTGCAAACCCCCACCACTGGATGATGATTCCAAAACTAAACTAGCATATCTGGAGAAGCATTTCCCATATCACTACTTTGAGAATCTAACTTTCTTACCCGCACTTGAGCCTATTTCTTCAAAGTGGGTAGATGAGGCTAAGGCAAAGATTGACGCAGTTGAGAAACAATACTCAGAGATGTACAAGTGTTCACACAATCTCTCCAGAATCATTCGGGCCTTAATTACAGATATTGATGCAATGAAGAAGGCTACAGATTCCGATGAGAATGTTTTGAAAAATCTGGAGAAGGACTTAGAAGATACACAGGCTCAACTTGTCATTGCTCAACGAGATGCCACAAACAGCAATTAGAGGAATTACAAAAGCATTATCATGACTTGCTTGAATCTCACAGTCAAGAACGTTTGGAGTTGAAGAAACAAGCGGAAGATGCTAAGTCAAACAATGTCAAAATGCAACTGTCTTACAATACTCTTGAGCAAGAAAAGGTCGAGTTAGCGAGGAAGAATGCCGAGCTGGAGAAACGAAATGCTGACTTGGAGTCCAAGTTAATGGAAGCCGAGACTAGGGCTGCCTTAGCTAAGGGGAATGTGGATTGCGCTATTAAGTCTGCTGAAGAAACTCATAAACAGCTATCAGAGGCTCAAGAATAATTGCACGGCTTTGGCGAACTAATGATTGAATTCTTTGCACACATAATCCGTCGCCGAAACATCTCTTGGATCGAAGACTATCCGACTACCTTAGTTCACGTATGGAATCAAATCATCGAATGGGAAAAAGAGGAACTTAAGGTAGACTTCGTTGATGAAGACAAACTCATGGAGAAGTATCTGAGAGATGATGAACCGACATGCCTGGCTGAGGGGCGTCGCCTTATTGTTGCTGCCATGGAGGGAGAAACGCCTGGCCAAACAAAAGAATATCCTTGAAGTTGGTTCTTCTTCTGCTACTGCCGAAGCTACTGGAGTCGAGGGATATGATCCCGAGAATCCGGGAATTCCTAGAGCATCTCTTTTATCTCCTATACCCGAATCAGCGTTAGAGACGTAGCCGCCCCAATTGAGAAATCATCAGAAGGTATTTCCACCTTTTCACCCCAATTCATCAAGGCCATCTCCACCTTTCATCACATCATTGGGCAATCGATCGAGGATCCATTATTTTCTTCTAAGTTGATAACTGCTGCTTCTCATTCTGTAGGTGCTAAACTAGCCGAGAAGATTGATGAGCCTCGGGGAACCACCATTGGGGAAGAATCCGTGGAAAAGGCTTAGGGAGGACAGGATAAGGCTACCATCGTCGAATCCGGAGGGGGAGCTGAGCCGCCTAAGGCTGACACTTCTCATGATGACGAAATGATAGATGCTTTGAAAGACGACGATGGTAATAAGGGGCATGAAGAAGATCCTAATGTTGCTATAACTGGGGATTCAAAAAATGCTGATGACATGACTTTGGGTGAAATGAAAGCCGAACAAGACAAGCGCATGCAGTTGAAAGTCAAGGAATTAAACCCTAAAAGCCTTAAGCCCCTTGCAGCGGTGAATCCTGGATCGAGGTTAGTTGTTAAGCTTTCAACTAGGTCAATTACAGAAGAGCTTGCTAAAAAATCTTCTCTTGATTCCAGTGTTCTGACTCCTAGGAAGAAATCTACCGATTCTGGCACTTCAACTACAGAGAAGAAGAGGCCAAAGCATCTCATGTCTGATGCTGAAAAAGAAGCTAGAAATGCTCTTAAGACTACCAAAAACTGCAAGTCTGCTCCAAAGCCCAAGTGATAATGCACTTTGTTTTATTTTATTTTGATATTCCACTGGTCCGCTCTTATTGTAGTCAGTGCGACCCTCGCATCTTTTGCTTAGCCTTCCTGTATAAACTCACATGTTTGTGAGTAAAGTGGTTTGTTCCCTGCAATGTCTGATATTCGTAAATTTAACATTTAGGTACAAATGCAAATGAACAGCATGTCATATCACAGTTATATAATAAAGTCATTATTAATGGGAACATGTGTACATATATATGCCCCCAATCCATTTTGGATAACTGATTAAGACTTACTCAAGATTGATTAACTTCAAAATTCAGCTGCTCCCGATTCTCTGACGGGGCCATATTCTTTTCGTCATTGATGCTTATTCTTTTTAGCATCTTTATACTCTCCTGTCTCATAACTAGGGTAGAGTATTACTGAGGTGGTCTCTTATCGGGGTGCACCTTCACGCCTCAACGGACGTCGTCTTCCCATCCTTTATACTCTCTCTTGTTTCATGAGAGCAAGAGTTAGGAATGTCGTCTTCCCATTCTTTGCATCTTATCATGCAAACGGTCATTTTGTTTGCTCCTGCACATAGGTTATCTCCAATTTTTGAAATTTAATTTAATGTTTTGTGTTTCATTGTCATGACAGAATAATGGTTGAAGATATAAATAATACAGGAAAATAAATGACACACGATATAAAATTTATTCTTTCCAATTACCAAATGTAACTGGAAACTCTAATATTCTTAATTAAAAGATTTATTCTTTCCAACGGGGTTTAAGAACATTGTTACTGAAAACACCATTCACGACAAACCCAAAATTCAATCCTTTTATTCAATTCCAATTAAATCTTAATTAATTGGAAAACTTCACTAAATCTTAATTAAAAGATTTATTCTTTTTTCAACTAGGTTTAAGAACAGTGTTAATGAAGACACCATTCACGACAAACCAAAAATCCAATTTGAAATTAAATACAAGGCTCTGAATAAAAATTATATCGGCTTATATTCAATATCAAATTTTGAAACCAATAAATATGGTATTGGAAATAATGATATAAAATATATCTTCCAAATTTCCATAACAATATCCGTATAATCACGAAATCCAATATCGAAATATTCCGAAGATGATTTCCATTCAAATCCACTCCAATTCATATATTGGAAATTCTGGTTATATTAAAACCCATTCTCAAATCCAATTTATTTATTTAAAAATATTGGATTATAATTCTAGTTCATAACTAGTTCATTTTGATAAAAATATTTTTTTATCTTTACAAACGTGGAATTTTTCATCCAAATTATTTCTAAATCATTTATTATGATTTTACACAAATTATCAATATTTTTAATAATTTTATTAAGACCCTTTCAGTCGATTTCCATAAACGGTCATCGAACTGCATTTACAGTGAACTTTTCCAAATTTGATTTGGACATGATTCCAAATCCAGCCATTATATTTCAAATCTCTTATATTTCTTGGAAAGCTCTTTTCGATACGAACCCAACGATACCAGTTTTAGGAGAATCCGATGGTTGGATCTCCCGTAATGTCAATTCGAAGTCAATGGTCGAAATTTGCGAACTACCGCGGCGCGGCGCATTCTATTCAAGCCATTTAATATATATAATATAGATATTATATATATTTCATCGACTTTTTTTTTTGAAAATTTATATTTCATCGACTTCCATTTGAAATGTATTTTATGAATCGTTTTAAATTCGTTTTAAAAACGATTTCAACTTCATATTCAACTTTAAATCAAATTTGAATATTCCATATCATTAATATATAAATGATAAAGTTTTAAGGTATTAGATTTTGAAATCACTTCCTTTTTATATTTATTATAAAAATGAATAAAATCGATATAAATATCATTCGCGTCAAAATGGCGTACATCTAATCAACACGGCTTCATATATTTAAATATTTTTGTGTTCATCCAAAATTGGACATCAAAAGCATATTGAATATTATTTTAAAAATATTCATTATTTTAAAATATTCGTTATTTTAAAATATTCCTTATTTCTAAATTGGAATCAAACCCAATCAATTACCATATAATTTTATTTATGTGGATTTCATACAACACATGTATATATCCACAATGATAAACAATCAACCATCAGCCAGAGTGGACTACACAACTGCATAAGCATTAAATATAAATAATTAACGCTTACAATAGTCTGTTAACCCGTCAATTGACATACAACTAAACAATTGGGATTAGTGTACGTCAAATATCATCCCAATACCCGTGTGGGGTTTCAATCAACAAACATAGATTTTATTTGTGCAGTTGGGCGATGTATAAAATATATCGTCCCAATCAGTATCAGACAAATGGGTGTACATAAACAAGTCGTCCGATTTGTTTATGAATATTTATTTCAACACATGACTATTTTATATAGTTCATATATACAATAAAAATGATATTTTTATTGTTCAAATATTTTATTCAACACATGAATATTTTATACAGTTCATATATATAATAAAAGTGATATTTTTATTGTTCAAATATTTTATTCAACACATGAATATTTTACACAGTTCATATATACAATAAAAATGATATTTTTATTGTTCAAATATTTTATTCAACACATGAATATTTTATACAGTTCATATATACAATAAAAATGATATTTTTATTGTTCAAATATTTTATTCAACATATGAATATTTTTTACAGTTCATATATATAATAAAAATCATATTTTTATTGCTCAAATATTTTATTCAACACATAAATATTTTATACAGTTGGTATAAACAATTAAAATGATATTTTTATTGTTCAAATATTTTATTCAACACATGAATATTTTATACAGTTCATATATACAAAAAAAATGATATTTATATTTTTCAAATATTTTATTTCACACAATATAATCAACAACCACAATACGGTCCATTCAACTCAAACAAATAATCAGGTTTATACAATAAATGGTGTCGGGTGCTGCTAAGCACCGTCTGCATCCTAGTATATTTTTAACTGTAAAATAATGAAAGTGAGAAGGAGTTCTCACCGTCGGTTTCACTCCGCCAGTTTTATTTCTGAATTTCTGAACAGTTTGTTTTTGAATTTTCCCGAAATTCTAACGTGCTCTAAATTGGACCCGTTCAGTATTTTTGCGTAGCTTTCGGCTCCACGATCGCAACGGATCTGAAAGCGTCCGATTTGGACCTCGTATGAAGAAGATATTGCATTATAAACATTGGATAATTAACATTGTAATTAAATTAATCAACCTTTATAACGTTTAAAATAAACGTTGTCGTTTCTTTATCATCTTCCATCGTTAACTCTGGACCATAAAAACCCATATCTTTCAAAACAAAGTCCATCGTCGCTCTGCATCTCGTGAACCCTAGAGCCGATCAGAGTTGTCCACGTCGTAGCCGACGTCGCCATCTTCCAGCGCCCCCACCGCCGTTGAACTCGGTGCCACCCTCCGCCCTAAAATCCATCCCAAAGCCGACAACTTCAAGCCCAAATTTCGATCAATTTACTTAATGAAATTCGATCAACCTTGCTTAGATTCGAAGAGGGCAAAACGTATTTGGATTTCCTTTTTGGATTCTCGTTTAATTTAGTTTAGATTGGAAGAATTTAAGCCCGAAAATCGGTTGAATTTCCGCCGTTCTTTTCTAGGGTTAGTGGCGGCTCCTGATAATTGGACGGGAAAATAGGATTTTATAGTTTTCTTTTATATTATTATTTTATTATTATTTAATTCAAGAATTAACCCAATATAATACCGAACTCCAATTCAAACCCAACGGATGTCGCCACTAGCTAAGTACCCCCATTCCGGACATAATGGGATATGTTTTGTATGCCAATTCGGCTGTTTCGATCAGTTTTTGTTTAAATTAAAATATAAATTAATATATATTGAAATTAAATGAACATTTTAATTTACCGGGGCCACATACAGACTCCAAAAATCCCCGAAAAATAAATCTAGCTATGTTTTGATGATACAGTCCTAACAAAACTAATTTCGTCGAATTTGGAGACCGTTTGAAAAACGAACATTTTCCAGTCGATTAAATTCAAACTGAAATTACGAAACACGTTTAAATCTGCCACGCTCACATTTTGATTCCAAAAATTATGAAAATTGGAATCTAGTAATAATTTAACATTCCGGATCCAACAAAAGTGATCTCGTCGAAAACGGAAGTCGTTTGCAAAATGGCTACTTTTAAGGGCTATATTTATATAAATTGCATAGTGACTATTTTAAATTTTCAACTGGACATAACTATTTATTCCCATTATGAAATCTGGATTTTTCACATTCGTTGGAAAGATATTTTCAAACAGATTCAAATATTTCTAGTTTACTAAAATCTGTTTTATTTTGAATCTTATACATTCATTTGAAATTTGAAATCGAAATTTCAAACTACCGCGCCATTTCAGGCCCGTTATATAATTAAAATAAATTTATTCGTTCTAACTTTGATTTAAATAAATTTTTAGTTGTTATTATTTAAAATAATTCATTCTAAATTCTCAAAATTCATTAAAAATGCCAAAATAGAAATTTTAAATTGGTTCTGATTTTTCGGGTTATTACATCTATCGTCAAGTACAAGTGAATGTGCTAATCAAGTTATATATATATATATATAATTTAAAACCTTCAAAAAGCCAGACTATGCAGGAAATTGCCTACTAATCGACTGGTAGGAAATCCACTACTCGAGTAGTCAAGCAATCTCTGCACATAATGGCTAGTTTTAAAATTTTATATAATTAAATTATTTTTACCAGTCAATTGATGATTTTTAACTAGTCAACTGATTCGACACAGAACTTATTTTCTTAAGAGTTGCTTCCATTCATGAAGAGATTCCTCTTCATTAATCAAAGGAAATGGACATACCTTTTTATGGAAACTCTTCGTGAAAGATTGCTACTCTTATACTACTACATAAACAAGTTTAATCATGTGTTAGAATAACCTAATCTCTCCGAATTTTACTAATTTTCTGATCATAATTCTACTCTCGCCATTTACATTCTTTGCAATTAAAAAGCTTCAAATACTTGTTGAACCCGTGAATCAATTCAATATCATATGATTTAACAGGTTATATTCTTCCTTAAATCTTTGCATTCAGAGTATATACTCGAGGAGCAGATTATAGGAAGGTTGTACTTAAAATATTGGCTATCCGTGGTGTTTTAAGGACACAAATCAAAAGTCAAACTCTTTGTAAGTGTTAAAGACCTGTATAGTTTCTCAGGTAAGAGGCATCCTTGTTGGGGCTCGGGTGTACTGACCTATTCCTTCGGGTTAAGAGAGGGCGTTGTTAGTGAATTCCGAAGAGGAGCTTGGGACTGGACGCAGAGCGGGAAGTCCGAACCAGTATAAAAACTCCTTGTGTCTCTTTTACTTTACTTACTACTTTTATTTACTTGCTATATATCTCGGTAACTTAGACTTTATTTGCAAAAACTATTGCACATTATTTAGCTAGTCTATCACATATATTTCTGCATTATCCATATAGATCCTTTAAGTCGTACACATCGACCTTTCAATTGGTATTAGAGCATGGTGTTCTAGAGATCGTAACAACATCCTAGAATAAATGGCAATAAAGAAATCTTGTCAAGGGATTAAAAAATGGAAGAGCAACAAAGAAGAATCAAAAGAGCAAGGAAACAAATGTCTCATGGCTAAAGTCAAATCATAATTGGTACGTGTAGATTCATTACATAAAGATCTTTTATTAGACCATAAAAAATTATTAAAAGATTTTAGAACTTTGGGTAAACTTAATACAGTCATTTTAGCTAAGTTAAAAAATTGTGAGCAAGAAAATTCCAAATTAAAAGAAGAAGAAGACATTTTTTTAGTAAAACAAGCCAAACGTTTTGAAAATACCTTAGAAGGGCTTGTTTCTCAAAAAGATTTCCTTCAAAAAGAAAATGAGCGACTAGACGATAAAAACAATGTTTTTTAAACAAAATCAATCTTTTGCAAAATATAAATAATCATTAGAAGATTCTTTAAATAATTCTAGTTCTTTAATTTCATCTCTTGAAAAAGAGTATGGAGCTTTAACTGAAAAGAATTTAGAATTATCTAAAGAATGTGAGTTGTTAAAGGTAAGTAATAATATTTTACAAAATGAAATTTCTAACTCAAAAAAACTTTTTTCACAATCTTCTTTAGTTAATTCAGGATCTCAAATTTGTGGTCTCAAAACTGAAAATGCTTTAAAAAGGAAGAACTCTAAATTAAATAAGGAAATTGTTGATTTTCAAAATAACAAAATTTCTTGTGTCAGTCGCGACTTTGGAATTAAATTTGGTAAATGTACAAATAAGTTCTCAAAATTTAATAAAGGTCAAAATGATTTAAATATGATTTTATCTAGATCTCGACCTTTACATGACAAAAGTGATTTAGGATATAATCATAGAAATAGTACTAGATATGCTTTTATGTACAATAAGAATATCACTTGTAGTACTAATGCACATCATAGATCCAGTTATTATTCGAATACTTCTATGATTAGAGATGTTTGTAATAAATCTAGAAGTACGAAAAGAAATATCAATAGAGATTACTAAAGTATTTAGGTTCCAGTAAATTGTAGAAATAGAGAAAAATATATCGATGATTATTTTGATTCAATAGTTAATAATGAAAATTTTATCTTTAAAGGTTCCATTAAACCCTCTTGGGTATGGTTACCTTCCATCTAACCACTGGACCTAAACAAAAAAAGTGGGTACCAAAGTATATATATATATATATATATCATATTTTTTGCAGGTACACCACAACAAAGAGAAGGCTATTTTCGATATCTCTAAATATTTGAGAAAATAAATTTTCAGTTTTATCGAAATGCACGTGATCCAATATCTCCCAAAGGTGCTTTAATTATTTATGTCTTATGATCGATTACTGTTTTATCATAGTATTTATTCTTTTTAATCGATGAAAAAGGGGGAGAAATGTCTTGAATCTCTCATGATACTTTACTTTTGAATGTATGTGCTAACATTTGTTGTGCAAGAATCGAATGGTAAGTTTATGTATATGCACTAACAAAATATTGCAGAGATTCAGGAGGAGCTAAAAATTCAGGGGGAGAAAACCCAAAGTTTTGTCATCAATCAAAAAGGGGGAGAATGTTGAATAACGAGATTTTGATTAATGCCAACGAATGAAGCTATTATGGGAATCGAATCATAAAGATAAGGTTATATATATATACATTGAGTCGTGTTAGAATTATGTTAAAATCTATTCTCAAGTATAAACGAATGTGCTAATCAAGTTATATATATATATATATAAAATTTAAAACCTTCAAAAAGGCAGACTATGCAGGAAATTTCCTACTAGTCGACTGGTAGGAAATCCACCAGTCGACTGGTCAAGCAAACCTTGCACATAACAGCTAGTTTTAAAATGTTTATATAATTAAATTATTTTTACTAGTCGACTGATTCGACTCAGAACTTATTTTCTAAAGAGTTGCTTCCATTCATGAAGAGATTCCTCTTCATTAATCAAAGGAAATGGACATATCTTTTTATGGAAACTCTTCGTGAAAGATTGCTTCTCTTATACTATTATATAAACAAGTTTAATCATATTTTACAATAACCTAATCTCTCCGAATTTTTACTGATTTTCTGATTATCATTCTACTCGGTCCATTTACATTCTTTGCAATTAAAATGCTCTCCATTTCAAATACTTGTTGAATCCGTGAATCAATTCAATATCATTTGATTCAACAAGTTATATTCTTCCTTAAATCTCCGCATTCAAAGTATATACTCGAGGATCAGATTATAGGAAGGTTGTACTTAAAATATTGGCTATCCGTGTTGTTTTAAGAACAAAAATCGTAAGTCAAACTCTTTGTGAGTGTTGAAGACCTGTGTAGTTGCTCAGGCGAGAGGCATCCTTGTTAGGGCTCCGGTGTACTGACATATTCCTCCGGGTTAAGAGTGGGCGTTGTTAGTGAATTCCGAAGAGGAGCTTCAGGACTGGACGTAGGGCAGGAAGTCCGTACCATTGTAAAAACTCCTGGTATCTCTTTTACTTTACTTACTTCTTTTATTTACTTGCTATATATCTCAGTAGCTTAGACTTTATTTGCATAAACTGCACATTATTTAGCTAGTCTATCACATACATTTCCACATTATCCATATAGATCCTTTAAGTCGTACACATCAACTTTTCAATAATGGAAATCCCGCTTACGCTATTTTTAATAATTTATTTATCGTAGAACCTACCATGGCATAATGTATTATATAATAACTAGTTTAACAGATCCTTAAAGGATGGAAATCCTAAACATTCTTTGAATTATTGATACATTTCATTGGATATTTCACTTGAGTTGATTTACTTTTAAAAGAACGGTAGTCCTGACACGAGTGTTTTATTTTACTTTATGCTCAAGTCAAACTAAGTACTACAGTACCGAGATTTTAATATTCAGAGATAGAGACTTGCTGAAGATATCACCCTTATCTATTTATGTTAGTATTCCATTTCGGACTAGAAATCTACTTCATTTAGACTTCTACTATATTTGATTCTATAACTTTGATATTATGTATATAATTTGTGCTTTTGTATTTAGTAGCTTCATGAACTACTATTGTATTTTATTTATTATGTTGCGAGTTATTCTGTTGTTATTTATGTGTGATTTGTTTGTGTTCTATGATTTAATTTATGTAAACCCTATAGTTATAACAATCTGTTGTTCAAACGATTTGAGTTGGTTTCATATCGACTTGAAACGCTCGAAAAGGAAGATCGTTACAAAAAGAGAAATTAAATAGACTATATTTAATACTTGATTTAGTGGATTCATGTAAATATTTTTGTTTAACACTCTTTATGACAAACAAAAATACTAAATAAATAATCTAGGCATATTTTAGAAGAAATCCAAATGTTAATAGTATAACAGAAAATGTTATATGAGTAAATATGGGATAATGGAATCGAAGAGAAACAAATGATACTAAAAGACACATTGGTGAAATAAACGAACTACAACTCTTTATAATCCTAATTGTATTAAATGCTCTAGACATACATAAATTGTTGATATCTAGAAAGTAGAACCAAAAAGAAGTTATGTATGAGTTAATTCATACTTACACGATGCAATGTAGAATGTCTCATCGACTTAACTCATGTGATGTATTATAGTATAATGTAAAATGTTAGCTCTTTGTTAGAGGGAATGGAATGCATTGTTCAAAATACCTTTTTATGGTAGCAATGAAAATGTAATTTTGTTCGCACATAAATGTGCTTTTCTTTTTTAGCTTCAACTTACATAGAGTGTCTATAGTCAATTTCAAGGAATAAAAATTGGAGAGGAATATTGTAATTATTATTAAAATTATGTTTAATAAGAGGGTGTTTTTATTTCTTGACAAGTTGTGTAAATATGTTTTTCAGCTATGTAAATATGTTTATAGTATTTATTTACAGATGGCCACCACCAAGGAGATGGTTTGAGGAGGAATAATTATTGACGAAGCCACCTCCATTAGCCAAATTATGGCTACGGGAAATGCAGTCATATGCTTTTCAGCTATGTAAAAATGTTTTCAATCTTTTCTCATAATTATCTAAATCATTAGTAATGGCATTTTGAAAATCTTAATCCTTTTCTTAGCTTTTACAATGAGAATTTAGTAGTTTGATTCTATAAGTTTCCAAATATTAAGGTTAGATGCTTCTTTTTTCGTATGTAGTCTTGAAATTTTTTCTTCTAAATATGGTAAATCACTGTTATGAACATAATGCAAGTTTATTGAAAATTCGTTTATGCCCTTTGACTTGCTTTTGGAATTATGTTTTTTCTGAATGAACTTTATTGAATTTCATATATTATCTAAATAAGCATGTCGGCTAGAGTTCGATAGTCCTTTGGCTATAGACCAAATGTGTCTTGAATATAGGAAGTCAATAAATAAGTGATTTACTGATTCTGGATTAGTTTTGCAAAAAAGACATGTTGAATCACCTTTTTTCTTTATTTTTGACATCTGTTTCATGTGGGTATTTTGTTTAGCAAAGCAAAGTAAGAACATTGTGTGGCATTTTTTCTTTTTCTAGATAAATTTTTACCAATCAAATTTTATTTGATCTCCTTTTACATAATTCCACGTATTTTGTAAGAAGAATGAATTTTCTGATGAGGATTTCCAGAGCCAAGCATCTTTACCCAGTCTTGAATCTATTATAACTTTGAAAATTAAAGTGGTAGCTTATAGGTTGGGATTCCAGTTATTATTTTAAATGATACTTTCAAATTGATACCTCCAAACTGTAATAAGTTAGAGCAGTAAAGTAATTAATTAATGAGATTCCATTGATTCGAGTTAAACCATAAGCTAATCGATTTTCCATCTTTAGACTTCCTATTAATTAATTTGATGCCTGTACTTCTGCATTTGAGAATATTTTTCCAAGATTTTCAATAGTGGTTTCCAATTGGCAACTCTAAAGGAACCCCTTTTTAACATATTTTCCTCTCAACCATTTTGATCAAAGTGATTTACTTCTAAGAATTTCCAACACAATTTTAAGTGCCAGACAAAAATTAATTCATTGAGATTTCTTAGCCTTAAGACATGAAATTCCTTTTCACTGCAAACAACATCCTAAGAGATATTTTAATGCTTTCCTTTCTAAATAAAGCTTGTAACATCCTATTTTTCTTACCATTTAAGTCGATAATTAAACCAGCTCAAATCATTTGAAAAGCATATTTTTTTAACTATGGGGTTTAATAAATCAAATCATAGACACAAAAAGGCAGATTATCTCGCAGCGGAATTAATAAAATACAATAATAGTTAATGAAGCTACTATATAAAATTCAAAACTTATACATTATATCAAAGTTACAAAATGGAGTACAACGAAAGTCTAAACACTAGGATTTCTAATACAAAGAAGAAATAACCAAAACTAATAGAAAGAGATGATGTCATCAACAGTCTCCAGCTTCAAAAGGTGAAGTCTCAATACTGCAATACTCGGTCAGAGCCGAGCAATAATGCAAAATAAAACAACTTGGATCAGGACTAACATTCTTATATAAGTGAACCAACTCAAGTAAATATTCAATGAAACGCATTATTAACTTGAAGGATGTTTGTGAAACACCCCACCTCCGTTAGGGTCACTCTCAAAGGGAATGCCCTAATTTTGGTGGAGGTTTATAAGTATAAGTCACAGATATACAAGACAGATATAAGAACACATATTTGTAAACAGCGGAAAATCAACAAACTTTTATTTCATAAAGCAAATACGTGCTACAACAACATCACCATAATTGTCTTACATCTTTTCCAAAACATAACATAACACTTTTCATAATCTGTCTTGATTACATTATTTAAAGAAGCAAAAATAAAACATAGATAAACTGCAAAAGCCCCATAAAGTTTGTCCAAAGCCATAGTTCAAAGAGAAAAAGTCCAAGCAATACATTTCTCTTCTTCAAGCTGGATGTTAAGGTTGGTCAAGCTGCTGTGTTCCCTCCCTGTGGACCTGGGGGGGGGGGGGAAACGGAAGAAAAGAAGACGAAAGAAAAGTAGAGTCAGACATAAAGCCTGAGTAAGTCTAGTACTATTTTGTCTATGAATAAAGAACTGGGTATGATAAGTATAAACAAGAAGTGGAAAAGCACTCTAACTTGGTTAAGTTGTCTAGGGTCGAATATACTATCGTACCCCATGTTAATCTCTGAACCCATATAAACTAGTTTCCAACTGGCACCCCATAATCAGGGTGATGTGATCCATTCAATGATGATCGGCTCCTACTCGCATAGTTCATGTGTCTTATGGCCCCCGATGTTGTAGTTACCTATGCTGGTCCCACCATGGGGTGTATCAAGTCCCATGGTGGCGGCCCGACACAACCTTAGAATGCACAGGTATGCTACTGGTGTCCAGTGCCTTATTTTTCTGCGCCGGAGTGTGTGCACGCCCGCACCCCGTTAGAACCTACACTGCTACACCACCGCCGTCGATTTGACCTCTTACAATCAGCCCAGTAATCGTGCCCCACCCTGCCTAGTTTCAGGGTATCCTGATACACCTTCTAGGGTTACTGCTGAAAAGGGTCCCCCGTTACTAGGTTTTCTATCTCTAGCCAACATGCTAAGTTGGTTAAGTGTTTTCTAACCTAACCCCCACCAGTCCGTTTAGTTTAGCATGTTCCATTTTGATTAAGTCTTTAGTTCACTTAATCCTAACAATCCTGACTCAGCCTTAATTGTCTTATTAAGGCCCTGACCTCTCACATTAGACAGGTATTGTTGTGGCTGCCTGTTGCCGGTTGGTTCCGGGCAGTCTTACGCCACAACTCAGTCTAACCTCGGGTCCTTATTGGGCTCCATGTTTAACCTCCCACATTGGATAGGTATTGTTGTGACTACTGGACAGCCGGGCGGTTCCGGGCAGGTTTACATCACAACTCAATCCAACCTCGGGTTAAACACATCGTATGTTCTACATATTTTGTCTTTCTTCTTTATTTTCTTATATGTAAATATTTGCGGCCAATTATTAAGTTAACGGTGTAAAGGTTACACCAATCATGTGCCCAACCCATGCTTGAATTTGGGCCCTTCTATTTTATATTTTCATTCATTAGTAATTTTAACCCAACGTTATTTCCCCCGTTTTACACGTCCGTTTATTATATATATATTGGGCTTAGCCTTTTAAAGCCCAATTTAGCCATGCGAAAAGGGGAGGCTTAAAGCGTGATTACATACACAAAGAGGGGAATGTGAGCGCATGAACTTGCAATATGACGTTGGAAATACAAAATAGAAACTGGTGTACTTGCATAGTAGTGACATATACTTTGGTCATAAAGCATAGGTGACATGAATCAAAGCATGTGAACTTGTAGTTGAGATAAGAATCTAAATTGGGTATCATTATTGACACATAGGCACAACTACAACATGAACCTATATTTTTATTTAGGCATAATGTCAAACATAAGCAAGGCACAAATATTTCTAACATAAGCATGGCATAATGTCAAACATAAGCATGGCATAATGTCAAACATAAGCATGGCATAAATATTTCTAACATAAGCATGGCATAATGTCAAACATAAGCATGGCATAAATGTCAAACATAAGCATGGCATAGGTATAGTTAAACTTGTTCACATAACCATGGCATAAATATTTCTAACATGAAATCATGATTATTACTTTAGTCATGTAAACTTGCAAAAAGGGATTTTGAATCTAACTTAGCTATGTACCACATATGTCATCATAAAATTCATGTAAACAATATAGACTTAATTATGCAAAATATCAATCATAGCCTAGTCATATTCATAAGTTTGCAAATAGGTTTTCTAGTACAAAAGCATGACTTAATACATAGATCATGGTGCCAAAATTTCAACATAGTTTCGTATGAACTATAACAACCAAACTTGTTCCAATTACTTACAAAATGATTTATGCACAAAAATATACATCATGATGGCATAGTAGCAAAACCCCAAACTTGCATGAATTTCAATTAATCAACTACATACATGTAGCTTCAACATGGATTACATAATTTGCGAATATTCCAAACGTATACTTGCATAGAACTACCGCATGTAGTTCTTTATAATGAATAACATAATTCGAGAATATCCAAACGTATACAATATCATAGTAACGCACAAATTATGAATTATTTATCACCACAACCAAGTATACAAATCAACACAGTTATTTGTTCATACCAAAGTAATACTCTACTTACAATGGTGAGGCAAATTCTCTAATTTAGGGATTTGATTGAGTTGCTTTATGCCTTAGAATTTGCCTCCTAATCCTCTCTCCAATTGGTGGCTACCCCTAGTCGTTCCTCAGCAACATGGCGGCTTTGTTCTTATTTTTGAATGAACAGATTAGGGTTTAGTCTAGGGTTGTTTTTATAGAGGTTAGGAACTGATTAGGACCATTGATGTTGCTTGGATTGATCGTAGCCATTCATCCTAAGGAGAGACCAATTAGAACCTGCCACCTAGCCCTAATGACAAAGCAGTCTACAGAAAATCGACCAACATACAATAGGCCAGCCAGGTTAGACTGGGCTCGACCTGGCTCTGGACCAGGTCGACACCCCTGTCGACAACCCTGTCGACAGGCCTGTCGACCTGGTTAGACCAGGTCGACAGCCCAGTCGGCCTGGGTGCGTCAGGCGGGACTTTTTCCGCCCTGGCCCATTGGGCCCCATTTTTAATTTTAAACTATTTTATTCTGTTTGAATTTTAAATTTAATTCAGAAACTTCCGAAGGCCATATCTTCTTCATACGGACTCCGTTTTTCGAAAACTCGGACTCTATTTCGCGTATTTTTCCGAGACGAACGCAATGGCATATCCCGTTTCCCTTAGTTCTTTGATTAAAATTAATTATACTTTAATTTGTTAATTTCACAGTTATAGAATTTGCGGGGTGTTACATTCTCCTCCACTTAAAAGGATTTCGTCCCCAAAATCTTCAAGTTAGGAGGAATGTATATCCTAACATCCAATCATCCATCTACTCATCCATCAAACACGAGCATCCATTGTCCTTAAAAGACTTCTAATGCTTCATGATCATATGCGAAGTGTGTGTGTACATGTACTTATCTAATGCAAAATCAGGCGGTCTACTGATTCAGTTGACCTCCTTAATGCGGATTATGTAAGTGCCATGAATCCATTATGTATGCAAATTTTCCTATTCGTGATTCTACATGAGTGCACAATCATTCAATACAAATGCAACATCCACATGACAACACATTAGAGTTCAACCACATATGAATGCAAACATATATGCATATGCAATATGAAGTGACTGAGCCGATCTAAGACCTAGATTGTGTGTGTATATGCAACCACGAGCAACCACTAGCAATCACTTGCAACCACTTGCAACCATCATACATAACATGTTTCAACTACATGTTTCCATCCAAAGGATTTCTACCTAAAAGATAAGGTCGAGGAAATATATCTAAAAAAAGATAGATAAAAGCGCAACTTAAGGAAAAGGAAAGATCAAGGATGTACCCTCGAACAGAAAAGGGTAGGCTGTACGGATTCTAGCTTCAGTTTCCCAAGTCGCGTCTCCCTCGGCGTCGCTCCACTGGACTTTGACGAGCTTGACTTCGCGGTTGCGTAGTTTCTTCACTTCCGTTCCCAAGATGCGGGTTGGAACTTTTCTTATGGTTGCTTCGCGCTCCACTTCGGCCTCTTCTAGGACATTTGGCTCTACCACTTCAGCAGACTCATGTAGACATTTTCGGAGATGTGAAACGTGAAAAACGTTGTGGACTCCAGCCAACTTCTCGGGTAGCTCTAATCTATAGGACATTTTCCCAATTGTTCCTATCTAAAGGTATAGTCGAATGATAGAAGCAAGTAAAAACTTTGTGCCCATTAGGCAATGTCAAAACTGAAAACCTATGCCACATATATATTGATTAGGAGAAGAACTCTCTAAGCATCAGCCCCGAAGACCGAAATCAACATCAGACTGACACCCAAAGAGTTACTCAACCCAACCACCATATATGATTCTAGGAAACTAAGCATGATGGACTCCTTTTAGGTCATAAGGGAGTCCCTTCCTAAGACCAATCTGTATCCTATAAAACCCAAAAACTTTAGTCAAACCAATGAACACCCTCGAGCCCCAACATGTGTTACTAACAGATGAGTCATACTCCCTATGTGGTTTGCAACAGAAATTGGATTGAGAATGGGACCGAGAGGATATACAGAAAAGATACTATGCAAGTAAGCTCTACAGGAAGAGAGGGATCAAGGATATACTCTTAAGAAGAGATATTATGCACGAATCTAGTCTTCAATCTTCTAAGTCGCATTTCTTGAGCTTAACTCCATTATGCTTTGTCCGTCTTTAACTTCACAATTTCATAGCTTCTTAATTCTTGTTTCCTTTTTCACTTATTCTCCTTCTAGTATACTTGGCTCAAGCCTAACTGCGTACTCATGGTTCCATGCAAGCTCTCCAAAATTCACTAGTGAATCTTGGATCTTGTTCACTTACTAGAAGGTATCCCACATAGATGAATTATCTCTTGAAAATAAACAATTGTCAACTTCGTGAGCGGAGCTGAGATTTTCGCAAAATCCCTTATGAATTTTCGATAGAAACCCGCTAGTCCTAGAAAACTTCGGACCTCAGTTGCATTCCTTGGTGTCTTCCAATCCTGTACCGCCACTACCTTAGCAGGGTCCACCGCTAACCCTTGTTTGGATACTATGTGCCCAAGGAACCTCACCTCTTCTCTCCAAAAGTGGCATTTGGAGAATTTGGCTTTTAGTTGATGGACTCGCAAAGTTTCCATGATTGCCCTTAAGTGTTGAGCATGTTCCTCTTCACTCTTTGAGAAGATAAGGATATCATCTACGAAGACCACTACGAATTTGTTGAGGAAAACTCTAAATACCCTACTCATTAGGTCCACGAAGTAAGCAGGTGCATTTGTCAAGCCGAAAGGCATGACAAGCCATTCAAAGAAGCCGTCTGGGGTTCTGAATGCCGTTTTATCGATGCTATCTTCAGCCACCCTTAGCTGATGAAAACCGGTTGCTAAATCGAGTTGGGAGAAAACAGACGCTCCTACAAGCTGGTCAAACAAATCGTCAATTCTAGGGAGAGGGTGCCTATTCTTTTTCGTTAGCTTGTTGAGCTCCCTATAGTCAACACATAGACGGAGTGAACCATCCGCCTTTGTAGCGAACACCACCGGAGCGCCCCATTCTGAAATGCTCCTCCTAATGAACCCCTTTTCTAGAAGCTCTTTAATCTGTTTACTAAGCTCTTTCCTTTCTCGTGGAGCCATGTGTCTAATGGGCAACGCAACGGGCTTTGCATTATCTACAAGATATATGCGGAAGTCTATTTCCCGCTTCGGAGGCAAGCCCTTCACCTCTTCGAAGACATCCGGATATTCCCGGACCACTCTAACTGATTGCAAATTTTCAACAGAGGCATCTAGCGATTCAAGATAACTAAGCATAACCGCATACGAGGGATTACAAGAAATTTCCAAAGTATTACCGAGCTGGGTTAGGAGCCTAACAACCCTTTTCTCACAATCAAGGATGGCCCCATTACTGGATAGCCAATCCATACCCAAAATCAAACCATACCCCGAAAAGCCCAAAACAAAGGCACTACATTGAAATTCTACACTTAGAATGGAAATTTTCAATCCCAAACAGATCATAGACAAATGAGTTGGGCCACCAATTGGGTTTGAAACAATTAAGGGGTCCTCTACCATACTAGTTTTTAGGTGCAGAGATTCTACTAAAGCAGACGAGATAAAGGAGTGTGATGCGCCAGAATCAAATAAAGTGCGAACGGGGTGATCATAAAGATAAACTACACTTTCTACAGAAGTATTTATACCTCGCTGTTGAAGAGGTGGCGCTTCCAGCACATGAACCTGTGCCCCTGGGGTGGATCCAGCCCTCTGCCCCTGTCCTCGTTTCTTTGGGCAGTCCTTAGCCCTGTGGCCTGTCTCACCGCAAGAAAAGCACCCACCATTCTCCTTGGCCTTCTTTTTCCGGCAGTCCTTTACTAAGTGCCCCACTTTGCCACAAAAATTGCACTTCCTCTTCTCTTTGTTGCCTTTCCCGCCCTTCTTAAAGTCTGTCTTCTTAGGCTGCAAACCCTCTTTCTTCCCTTGAGAGCTTTCTGCCTTTGTCTCCTTCTTGCCCTTATCCTCTTCATTCAGCAATGCCATTTGCACCAATCTTTCATACGTGGCTCCCATGGGTATATGGGTCATGGCCAAACTGTGTAATGGCTCATTCAACCCTTTGACGAAACGGAGAGCCTTCTTGTGCGGGGTATTGACTAGGTCAAGCCCAAACCTAGCCAGCTCATCAAACTGATTCACATACTCTCTGACTGTCTTGTCCCCTTGTTTAAGAAATAAGAATTTTTCCAACTGCAAACTTCTTTCCGCATCTGAGAGAAATTTAGTCTCAAACCTTGCCCTAAAGTCCTCCCATGTCTCAACTGGTCTTTCAGCATTAGTGACTTCCCACCAGTAGGAAGCCTCGCCCTTCAATAACCACACTGCCAATTGTACTTTTTGTCTATCCTCTACCTCAAAGATGATGAATAGGTCCTCCGTTTCTTTCAGCCAATTTCTAGCTGCCACGAAGGACTCAGTTCCATGGAAATCCCTTCCTCCCATAGCTTTAAAATCTTTACATATCTTAGCAAAAGTGTTTCCCCGAGGAGGAGGTGGAGGAAAAGGTGCCGCTGCAGCTGGATGATTTCCGACAGCTGGGGGAGGAGGAATGGTAGGACCTGGCTGAGTGGCTCTTGCTTCTAAGAACCGTCTAAACCAACCAGGTATTGGTACCCCTTCCGGCAAGTTAAGAACTTCGGACATGCTGAAACAAAAAGGATAGATTCAAAACGAAGGATAAGAGATAGTACCTATGGCTTTGGGGGGTGGACTTTGCCTTTTTAAAATAAAATAATATTTTTCTTTTTAAAAATGCTTCTTTAAATTTCCTTTTTGAAAATAATTTTTCAAAACTTTTTATCTTATCTGGTAAACCTATGCTCTGATACCAGGTGAAACACCCCACCTCCGTTAGGGTCACTCTCAAAGGGAATGCCCTAATTTTGGTGGAGGTTTATAAGTATAAGTCACAGATATACAAGACAGATATAAGAACACATATTTGTAAACAGCGGAAAATCAACAAACTTTTATTTCATAAAGCAAATACGTGCTACAACAACATCACCATAATTGTCTTACATCTTTTCCAAAACATAACATAACACTTTTCATAATCTGTCTTGATTACATTATTTAAAGAAGCAAAAATAAAACATAGATAAACTGCAAAAGCCCCATAAAGTTTGTCCAAAGCCATAATTCAAAGCGAAAAAGTCCAAGCAATACATTTCTCTTCTTCAAGCTGGATGTTAAGGTTGGTCAAGCTGCTGTGTTCCCTCCCTATGGACCTAGGGGGGGAAACGGAAGAAAAGAAGACGAAAGAAAAGTAGAGTCAGACATAAAGCCTGAGTAAGTCTAGTACTATTTTGTCTATGAATAAAGAACTGGGTATGATAAGTATAAACAAGAAGTGGAAAAGCACTCTAACTTGGTTAAGTTGTCTAGGGTCGAATATACTATCGTACCCCATGTTAATCTCTGAACCCATATAAACTAGTTTCCAACTGGCACCCCATAATCAGGGTGATGTGATCCATTCAATGATGATCGGCTCCTACTCGCATAGTTCATGTGTCTTACGGCCCCCGATGTTGTAGTTACCTATGCTGGTCCCACCATGGGGTGTATCAAGTCCCATGGTGGCGGCCCGACACAGCCTTAGAATGCACAGGTATGCTACTGGTGTCCAGTGCCTTATTTTTCTGCGCCGGAGTGTGTGCACGCCCGCACCCCGTTAGAACCTACACTGCTACACCACCGCCGTCGATTTGACCTCTTACAATCAGCCCAGTAATCGTGCCCCACCCTGCCTAGTTTCAGGGTATCCTGATACACCTTCTAGGGTTACTGCTGAAAAGGGTCCCCCGTTACTAGGTTTTCTATCTCTAGCCAACATGCTAAGTTGGTTAAGTGTTTTCTAACCTAACCCCCACCAGTCCGTTTAGTTTAGCATGTTCCATTTTGATTAAGTCTTTAGTTCACTTAATCCTAACAATCCTGACTCAGCCTTAATTGTCTTATTAAGGCCCTGACCTCTCACATTAGACAGGTATTGTTGTGGCTGCCTGTTGCCGATTGGTTCCGGGCAGTCTTACGCCACAACTCAGTCTAACCTCGGGTCCTTATTGGGCTCCATGTTTAACCTCCCACATTGGATAGGTATTGTTGTGACTACTGGACAGCCGGGCGGTTCCGGGCAGGTTTACATCACAACTCAATCCAACCTCGGGTTAAACACATCGTATGTTCTACATATTTTGTCTTTCTTCTTTATTTTCTTATATGTAAATATTTGCGGCCAATTATTAAGTTAACGGTGTAAAGGTTACACCAATCATGTGCCCAACCCATGCTTGAATTTGGGCCCTTCTATTTTATATTTTCATTCATTAGTAATTTTAACCCAACGTTATTTCCCCCGTTTTACACGTCCGTTTATTATATATATATTGGGCTTAGCCTTTTAAAGCCCAATTTAGCCATGCGAAAAGGGGAGGCTTAAAGCGTGATTACATACACAAAGAGGGGAATGTGAGCGCATGAACTTGCAATATGACGTTGGAAATACAAAATAGAAACTGGTGTACTTGCATAGTAGTGACATATACTTTGGTCATAAAGCATAGGTGACATGAATCAAAGCATGTGAACTTGTAGTTGAGATAAGAATCTAAATTGGGTATCATTATTGACACATAGGCACAACTACAACATGAACCTATATTTTTATTTAGGCATAATGTCAAACATAAGCATGGCATAAATATTTCTAACATAAGCATGGCATAATGTCAAACATAAGCATGGCATAATGTCAAACATAAGCATGGCATAAATATTTCTAACATAAGCATGGCATAATGTCAAACATAAGCATGGCATAAATGTCAAACATAAGCATGGCATAGGTATAGTTAAACTTGTTCACATAACCATGGCATAAATATTTCTAACATGAAATCATGATTCTTACTTTAGTCATGTAAACTTGCAAAAAGGGATTTTGAATCTAACTTAGCTATGTACCACATATGTCATCATATAATTCATGTAAACAATATAGACTTAATTATGCAAAATATCAATCATAGCCTAGTCATATTCATAAGTTTGCAAATAGGTTTTCTAGTACAAAAGCATGACTTAATACATAGATCATGGTGCCAAAATTTCAACATAGTTTCATATGAACTATAACAACCAAACTTGTTCCAATTACTTACAAAATGATTTATGCACAAAAATATACATCATGATGGCATAGTAGCAAAACACCAAACTTGCATGAATTTCAATTAATCAACTACATACATGTAGCTTCAACATGGATTACATAATTTGCGAATATTCCAAACGTATACTTGCATAGAACTACCGCATGTAGTTCTTTATAATGAATAACATAATTCGAGAATATCCAAACGTATACAATATCATAGTAACGCACAAATTATGAATTATTTATCACCACAACCAAGTATACAAATCAACACAGTTATTTGTTCATACCAAAGTAATACTCTACTTACAATGGTGAGGCGAATTCTCTAATTTAGGGATTTGATTGAGTTGCTTTATGCCTTAGAATTTGCCTCCTAATCCTCTCTCCAATTGGTGGCTACCCCTAGTCGATCCTCAGCAACATGGCGGCTTTGTTCTTATTTTTGAATGAACAGATTAGGGTTTAGTCTAGGGTTGTTTTTATAGAGGTTAGGAACTGATTAGGACCATTGATGTTGCTTGGATTGATCGTAGCCATTCATCCTAAGGAGAGACCAATTAGAGCCTGCCACCTAGCCCTAATGACAAAGCAGTCTACAGAAAATCGACCAACATACAATAGGCCAGCCAGGTTAGACTGGGCTCGACCTGGCTCTGGACCAGGTCGACACCCTTGTCGACAGGCCTGTCGACCTGGTTAGACCAGGTCGACAGCCCAGTCGACCTGGGTGCGTCAGGCGGGACTTTTTCCGCCCTGGCCCATTGGGCCCCATTTTTAATTTTAAACTGTTTTATTCTGTTTGAATTTTAAATTTAATTCAGAAACTTCCGAAGGCCATATCTTCTTCATACGGACTCCGTTTTTCGAAAACTCGGACTCTATTTCGCGTATTTTTCCGAGACGAACGCAATGGCGTATCCCGTTTCCCTTAGTTCTTTGATTAAAATTAATTATACTTTAATTTGTTAATTTCACAGTTATAGAATTTGCGGGGTGTTACAGTTTGGGATTTCCATCCTCTAAGGATCCGTCAAAGTAGATATCATATAATACAATACGTGTGATATCCCCAAACTCCCGTAGTACGAAGGCAACGATAATCATTGGAATGTAACACACAAACTATAACAGCAGAACATAAACATAGAATTACAACAGTTAACGTACATCAAATTACACTAGGAATAATATATCATCAGAGTTACATAGCATAATAGTATCATACTTAGTGCATAATACATTTTTCAACATAATATAAAATGTCTGCAGCGGAATCAAACATCATATACTAAATGAAAACTGAACAACATAATAGAAATGATAGGATTCATCTTCAGCTCCACAGCTATCCAGAATGAGTCTACTAAAACCTGAATTCAAGGCTGCCCATGTGGAAAGAGGGCACCCGAGTTTGCAAAGTGAAAAAAACTAGGAGTCAGTCATGGGACTGGTATGAGAAATCTTACTTAACCTATTTAATAATAAGGCTAATCACAGGACCACGCCGCTAACACGGAACGAGTTTACTCCATTGGATTACCACTGCATGAATAAAGTAAATCGTTAAACAACGCAATGCTTTTTAGAAAAATGAAACCATTATAAGACTCAAGTCCCATCACACAATGCAATGCAAACTGGAGGATAGAGTTTTACCGTATAATGATCAAAAAATGCTTGATACAATAAAATGGATTTGACATTATTATTAGTGCATATATGTTTCAAAAACATTTCAATCATAATGTATCAATCAAAGACGGCATAGCCACCATATACTATGTCGCCATATATATGTTTACAATCAAAACCATATGGGTCGTATTGGAAGTTGGATTTCCATCATGAACCAAGGCAAGGGATCGTCCTTACCAAATTCTAGACTCTCTAGCCCGAGCCTCGGGACAAGTACTCAGTCAAGCCCTTAGGAGCCACAGGGTCGGTCCACACATATGTTAGTGGATTATAACTCCTGAATAATACGTCTCCCCGCCCTATGGGGCATAAATAGAGCTACTAGGGACTCCAAATCTGAAGTACCTCGCTTTCCATCATCCACATAAGTAAAAATATCTGGGCTCCATACTATGACACCACTTCTAGCTAAAAAGAAACGCACGTTCTCCCTGGATCCTTCTCTCGTTTCTAGTTCATACCGGGGTGTGAGGCGCGCAAAGTAACGCTATACACAAAGCTATGTTAAATAAAGCTGTGCTTTGATCATCAACCACAAGGCTCTTCTTTTCAACAATAAGCCTTGATCATTTGCATCTTGGCATGCCACACTGACAATTCACGCCATGCGACTGATGTCTACCAATATATAACCTTTGAGCTCGTATGTCTCAAAGAAAGGTGTTAAGCAAGAGAATAAATTCTCCACCACCAAACAGATATATATTAAATAGAAATCAATCGGCATAGAATAAAATCCAATGTCAGACATACATCCATTTACAAGTCCGTTCGGGGTCTGAATGAAACCGGAGACACCTTATTTCTCGTTCCATATGTCCAATACGGAAGAGAGGCTCTCGCATATCCGGACCATCAACAGGTACGTCCGGGCAACTACCACTATAACCCTTTCAAGGCAGCAACTCCAATCAAAGACATCAGTAGTCATCCATTTGATGTGAAGATCGCAGGTCTTCAATCACCATCTTCAAATCTTCGACTTCCAGTCATCGTATAATTATTTGAAATGAGATTTAACTCGGCCTTTTCAAATAATTCTCGAATATATGTAATTTAAATCATTCCTTTTCATTCCATATCATTTATAATATTTTGTAACCATTTATCGCTATTTTTATTTATTTAAAAATAGCCATATTTAATTTAACGACACTTTGGGTCATTATATGGCCCTGGCGTTGTTTTCATCAAAATTTGATTTACACATTTCTCAAAATCTAACCGTTGGATCTTAGAAAATTTTATATCGTTGGAAAGATCTTTACAAAGCGAACCCAAGGGTTCTAGTTTTGGGAAAATCCGACGGCCGGATCTTTCGGTATAATCGTTTGAAGTTACGATTTCAAATCGCGAACTACAACAGCGCGATTCGTTTTATTTTAATTCATATTTATATATAAATATATAAATATAAATCGTTCAACGGTTTCAACACCATTTTCATTTCAACAATGATTTCTTTTATGTGAAATCATATATTACATTAAAATGTAATTTTAGATGTCAACCACATTTTCATTAAATCATAGTTTTTTTTATATGAATCCTCCTTACATTAAAAATGTAAATTTTTAATGTTTGACCTTTCATCGAACTATAAGACTTTTATCAATCCTCTTTACATTAAAAATATAAATTTTTAATGTTTAACTCTTTCATCTCAAAAATGAATATTGCTAAGGATTCATACTTTACGTTAAAAATGTGATTTTTGGTAATGGCTCATACTTTACATTAAAAATGTGGTTTTTAATGTAGGAACATTTTTATCAAAATGAATATTGCAAATGAATCATTATTTACATTAAAAGTGTAATTTTTTAATGTTAACATATTTCCAAACAATAAATCTTGCTTCTTTTTGTATGATTCTTCTATACATTAAAAATGAAATATTTTTAATGTAAACACAATTTTATGCAACTTAAATCCTTTTTAAACATTCTATCTTACATAAGATAAAATGTAATCTTTTTTTTTTCTTTTTTCCATTCAGTAAAAAAATGTAATCTCTTTATTCATTTCTTTTATTACACTAAAAATGTAATCTTTTATTCATTTCTATTATTACACTGAAAAATGTAGTCTTTTATTCATTTCTTTTATTACATTGAAAATGTAATCTTTTATTCATTCTATTATTACATTGAAAAATGTAATCATTTTATTTGTTCTATTATTACATTGAAAAATGTAATCTTTTATTCATTCTATTATTACATTGAAAAATGTAATCTTTTTGTCTTTCATAAAATGTAATGTAACCTTTTATTCTTTCATAAAATGTAACTTTTTTATTCTTTATAAAATGTAATCTTTTTATTCTTTCATAAAATGTAATCTTTTACTTTCATAAAATGTAATCTTTTACTTTCATAAAATGTAATTTTTAATGTTCCATTTACATTAAAAATGATATTTTCAATGTAAACATTTTTATTGTAACAATGTTTATTTTTATTGTTTCATATACATTAAAAAAATGTAGATGTCAATGTCAATACATTTTTATTTCACAATGTTTATTTTTAATATTGTATATACATTAAAAAATGTAAATGACAATCTCAATACATTTTTATTTCACACTTCTTAATTTTTAAATGTTTTATTTACATTAAAAATGTAAATTTCATATGTAAATACATTTTTAATTAACAGATGACCATTTTTGATTTACAAAAAAAATATGAATTTTTATGTTGACATTAATGATCATTTTCATATTCATATATATTAAAAATCTATCAGCAGTTTGACCCAATGAGATATGATCCTTTGGTTTTATGTTGTTCTAGTTTTCACGGAGCTGATTTGTTTAATGTGTGAAAAAGTGCGAGCCATGGAATGGTTAAGGAGGTGATGACGGGAGTAGACTCGGTGGACATGAAAGATCATGTTGTGGCATCTCCTATTAGTTGTGTTTAGTCTCTCAGTTTGGAGCAGGGTGTTCATTGGAGTGTGGCTAAAGAAGTGGGTATGTCTAACTGTTTTGAATCGTTGAGTGATCTTGTAGAAGAGGTAGGTGACGTTGTCTCCATGGATCAGCAGTCAGATGAGTCACTTTCCTCTTTGAAGTTTAGGAAGGGTTTTAGAGTGGGTAGATTAAAAATTGTTAGGAGGAAGAAGCAGTTGGCAGGGAGTGTAGTGAGTTTTGTTGGTCCTTGCCTTGATATGAGTACTGAAGTTGGCAGTGATAGGTTGATTGAGGTTGTTCTTCAATCAAGTGTTTGTGGTGCTCCTGTTTATTTTAGGGGTGGTAAATATGAATACATGAGTTGTTTGGTTAGGAATATGGAGATATTTCCTGTATGCGGCAGGAGTGCTTTTGATCATGGGGCAGGTTTGGTGAGGCGTGTCTTGTTTGACTGTGGTGGATCTTGTATGCTGAGGGCGCAACTGGGTGAGTTTGGTTGTTCGCTCTGGTTGAGAGAGTCCTGTGTGAGAGTTGTTTCCTTGGTTTGGAGCCCGTGTTTTTGTGTGTTCCAAACGGTTTACACTTTGTCGGGCTCGAGGTCTGTTGACGGTGATCAGTTCGGAGAGTCGGTTGCGATCGGTGTACTTGTGGGTTGTGGTAGGCACTCCCCGGTCAGTGATGTTTCTTCATCTTCTTCCAGGAGGGGGAAACGGAAGAGAGTAGTGCAATGCTCTAGTTTAGTGAGGCATAGTGCGAGGATTAGACATAGATCCGCTTCTTCTCTTGGTAGGTCCCCGAGCTCGGTTGCTAGTAGTAGCAATACGAGTTTGGGCTCAGGTATGGTTCCTGTTTTTGGTAGTGATTATTCTCCTTTTGCTTTAGGTAGTCTTTCGACTAGTCAGTTATTTCAGCTTGCTAGTGACACTGCTTTTATCTTTTCTGATTTGGAGTAAGATGCGGATTACATTAGGAGTAGGGAATTAGAGAGAGTTATCTCATTGAGTCGATGAGGCTTGTTAGCTGGAATATTAGAGGTCTTAATGACCCTAAAAAATGTGCTAAGGTTAGGGCCTTTTTTAATGACTTTCACATTGATATTGTTTTGCTTTAGGAAACTAAAATAGATAATCCTGACTCTAGTTTTTTTGCGAGACTAGGGGGTCCCTCTTTAGGAACTGGTCTTATCTTCCGGCCATAGGCAGTGCTGGTGGTCTTATGATCGGATGGAAAGATAACCAATTTAGACTTGTTCAGGAGTTTCCTAAGCTTTTTTCTTTGCACATCATTTTAGCCTCCCTAGTAGATAACTCTTTACTGGGCATTTCTAATGTGTATGGTCCTCATACAAAAATTGAGAGTAGACTTTTGTGGGTCGAATATGCTGATTTTAGGAATCTTGTCCCCAATCAATGGATTGTGGGGGGAGATTTCAACATCACTAAATTTTTAGGGGAGAGATCACCTCGTTGAAGGTGATTTCTCTGATATGGAGGAATTTAATGATTTTATTTTAGTTAATAATTTGATTGAGATTCCTCTAAACAATAGATTGTTCACTTGGTCTAATGTTAGAGATAGGCCTTCTTTTGCTTTATTAGATAGATTTTTAATTAGTTGTGAGGTGGAGGACAGATATTCGATCTGTAGTGTTAAGGGTTTGCCTTTTTTACTTTCTGATCATTGTCCTATCATCCTTTCTTGTGATTCGAATATTTCTATTAGTAACAGTTTCAGATTTGAGAGGGTGTGGTTATTGGATTCTAGTTTTATTAATCTTGTCTCTGTTAAGTGGAATTCTTTGTTTTATTTAAACAATTTGTATAGGGGTAATTCTGCGAAGATTTTTGTTGCGAAGCTTGTTAAGTTAAGATTTTTTTCTCAAACGTTGGAATAAGTATATCTTTGGGAGAGTTAGAGTTAAGAAAAATAAGATTTTATGTGAATTGTTAGATTTGGACAAGATTAGTGAGTTAGGAGTTCTTAATTCCATTGAGAAGGATAGACTTTGTTTCCTTAGAAATGATCTCAAGCTGATCTTAGACAAAGAAGAGATCATGTGGAAGCAAAGGTCCCGAGTTCAATGGATTAAGGAGGGTGATGGCAACACGAAGTTCTTCCATAGTGTTGCAAATAAGAGGAGGCATGATAATTTGATTCACTCTATTTTTATTAATGATGTGGAAGTGTCTGTTCAGAGGGAATTAAATGAGGCTTTCACTAGGTACTATAAGCAGATCTTTGGAGCTAGGACTAAGAAAAGGATTAATGTTATTTGGAATGACATTTATCCGCCTGACTCCAAGGTCGAGTTAGGAGACTTAGATAAGCCTTTTTCTGAGCAGGAGATTTGGAAGGCTATTTGTGATATGCCAAGTGATAAAGCCCCTGGGCCTGATGGTTTTTCTGTTCTTTTCTACAAGCAATTTTGGGAGGTTTTGAAACTTGATATCATCAACCTTTTTAATGATTTTTACAATGGTAATATGCGTTTAGGCAGTTTTAATTTTGCTAATGTTATTCTTATTCATAAGAAAGAGGGAGCCAGTTCTTTAAAGGATTTCAGACCTGTTTCTTTAATTAATTGTTCCGTCAAGATTATTTCCAAAGTTCTTGCTAATAGGCTTGGTTATAAGATGAACGATCTTATTGATTGTTCCCAAACTGCTTTTATTAAAGGTAGGAATATTGTGGATGGAGTGGCCGCCGTGCAGGAATATACTAATGTCTGTTGTAAAAATAATTTGACTTGTGCCATTTTAAAGCTTGATTTCGAGAAGGCGTTTGACTCTGTCGATTGGGATTTCAATAGTGAGTTGTGTCTTGCTATAGGTTTTAGTATCAGATGGATCAACTGGATCATGCTTTTGCTCAGATTTGGTTGTTCTCATATTGTTGTTAATGGGGCTGTGGGTAAGAAGATTCAATCTAAGAGAGGTCTTAGACAAAGTGACCCTCTATCTCGTTTTCTCTTTAATTTAGCAGTTGATGTTTTCTCTAGAATTATTAAGAGAGCAGTTCGATTAGGTGTCTTGGGTCGTATTGGTAATGAAAATTTTAATAATGATTTATCTATTTTACAATTTGCATATGATACATTATTATTTTCCTCGCACCTTCCTAAGCTTATTATTGCTCTGAAGTTTATTCTTTATTGTTTTGAGATGCTTTCTGGGCTTAGAATTAATTTTGATAAGAGTGCTTTATTGTTCCTTAATGATCTTGATAATGTTGAGTCTTTGGTTGCTGACACTTTGAATTGTTTGGTCATGAAATTTCCCTTTGATTATTTAGGTTTTAAGATTAGACCTTCAAAACTTAAGAAGGATGATTGGTTAGTTATTATTGATAAGATCAATAATAGATTATCGGGTTGGAATAATAGATTCCTGTCTAGAGCTGGTAGATTAGTGCTAGTTAATTCGGTGTTGTCTGTGATTCCCTCTTATTGGATGGCTCTTCATCATTTTCCTCGTTTGGTTATTGAGAGTATTGACAAAATCAGGCGTAATTTTCTCTGGAGTGGTGTTTCTATTTGTAGAGGCTTTAATTGTTTAGTTAACTGGGAAGTGTGTTGTAAGTCAAAAAAGGATGGTGGCCTGGGGATCATTAATTTGTTTAATTTTAATTCTTCCTTGTTAGCCAAATGGCTTTGGAGATATAGAAGCCCTGAAGTGTCGGCTACTTGGAAGAATATTATCTCCAAATTTTACTATTCTGGAGGGGGAGGAGGGGAGTTTATTGTTGGTTCTAGTTTCAGTTGGTTTAATAGATTATCGTATTTTTGGAAGTCTATTCTGATGGTTTTTTATTTTTTTTAATTTAGGTTGTAAGTTGACTGTTCATTCTGGGGATCTTACTTATTTTTGGCATGATGCTTGGATTTCTCATTTGCCTCTTAAAATTGTCTTTAGTGAGCTTTATAATAATTGCCGTTTCAAGAATGCTTTAATTATTGAAGTTTATAGAGGTGATTTGGATCCCCTTTGGGAGTTTTCCTTTGATAATATTTTAGAAGGGGGTATGTTAAGGCAATTAGCTTTGCTTAAAGCTAAGTTAGATCTTTACCATCTTGATGAGCATAGTGATTTTATTAGTTGGGGTTTTGATAGGAGTTTAGTATTCTCTGTTAATTCCATGTATAATTTCATTAATTTTTCTGGTGTTTCTTATTATCCTTTTAAGTTTCTTTGGAAATCTAATGCTCCTCCTAAAGCTAAGTTTCTTATGTGGCTGATTATTCATAAGAAGCTTAATACGATTAAGTTTTTAAAGAAGAAGTATATTGTGTTTGATGGTAAGTGTTGTTTCTGTAGTCTTTTGGATGAGGATGTTGATCATTTATTTTTCTCTTGTAGTGTTACTTATCACATTTTAATTATGGTTATTAGGATTTTTGTTTTTGGTAGTTCTATCTCCTTTAGGACTTGTGTTGATTATTGGCATTACTATAGATTTTCTTATAATACCAGACAACGATATGTGTTGGATTTCTTAGTATCTATCATTAGTTGGTTCATTTGGTTGGAGAGAAATCAGAGATTATTTAATTCTAGTTCTGTATCTGCTGATACTTTAATTACTAGGATTGTTAATTTCTGTTTGGACTAGATGTCTAACTCTCACTATAAGCTTTTTGGTGAATCATTTTTTGAGAGTTTTTTGATGAAGGTTAGATTTAATTTGTGTTTATTTTTTAGATTTAATAGTTATTTTGTTCGTAATAGACCTTGTATTTGTTTTTAGTTTTTCTTTTTTGCTTTTTCACATATATATATATGGATATTTGTTTATATTTTTATATATATATTCTTTGATATATACATATATAAATATGCACACAAACCCATATATATGTGTTGGTTACTTTTTTTTTGTCTAGTTTCTTTCAGGTTTCTGGTTGCTGATGTTAGCTGTGGAGATGGATGGGTTGCTGTTTGAGTTGTCGGTTGTTTTTCTTTCTTGTATGTGTTAGTGAGAGGTTTTTCTTGTAGTTTTTGCTCTGGGGTTGTTCAGTTTTTTTATTGTTGTTGTTGTTTTTAGTTTTGAGTCTCTTGTTCATGTATTGGAATAGATATGCTTCATTATTGGGTGGTGGCTTTGCGGAATTCGATATTGAAGTTTGATGGGCGGTGGTTTATCCGGAGCTCATCTATCTACTCTCCTTTACATCCTTGTAGTTGTGTTTAGTATTGTTTGGTTCTTCTTTTGGGTTGTGGGTCGAATATTTAACCATATTGTTTTCATTTTTTATATGTGTGCTCTCTTCTTTATTGAAGATCACACATTTTTGCTTCAAAAAAAAAAAATCTAATTTTCATATTATTCAAACAATTAATATATAATAACATGAATATTTTATAACACAAGAATATTTCAGAAAATTTCGGCAACTTAACGGCAGTGTAATTAAAACCGGCACTGTCCCTAGTACGTCTCCTCACGTTACCTTAGGCCTCGTGGCGTTTACAAGGGGTTTAGTTTCCTAATACATTTTGTCTAGGCAATCTATTGCCACGATATCAACCAATTTTGTTTCAACCACAATCAATCACAAAAAATCAATCAATTTTACATCAGAATACAATCAAGTCATCCATGGTCTGTGGATGACGGGTGTCGGGAGTTTCTAAACTCCGTCTACAACCTAATATAATTTTATTTATTTAATTCAGATTCAGAATTCTCACTTTGCTTCTAAAATTGTCGAACGCTCCAAAAATATTGCGGTCTATTCTGAAATGTAGGTCTCGAATTTACGATCCCAATGAATCCTGTTTCATTGAATTTCGTTATTGTATGGGAAAGTAAGGGTAATTTTTACGTTAAGTACTTTATTAAGGAAATTAAATAAATAATTGATTACTTTAATACCCTTCTTGTTTCTTCCTTCAGATCGATACTCCAAAACCGCCGTCGACTACTAGGGTTTCAACCCGCACCTCAACCGCTCGGCTTGACGATGATCGGACCTCACACCTCGTTGCGCCTACATGGCGCCCTCCTCCTTCGTGAGATCTGATGAACTCAATGGCTCCAGAAGACCGGTAATCCCACGTGAACGACGCCTCTTTGAGGGTCGATTTCAGACAATTCACTTTATTATATTTGATCAAACCCGTATGATTTCAAAGATCTCTCAAGCCCCTTTGATTTTTTCTTTGAGGCCCTGACTTAATTTGGAACCAATTTGAAATTATTAAGGAATCAAAATCGCAAGAGTATGGCCATTGATTTTTACTCCTGACGGCGCACGATTTAGATTAGGGTTTTCTGGGCTTTTGCAAAAAAAATTAATATTATATTTATTATTTAATATAAATTTAATTTACAAATTATTTGTTTATCGGTCCAGACTCCAAACGAGGCCCAACGACTGTCGCCCCAAACTAACTACCCATGTTCCGGACACAATTGGCTAGGTCTCATCAGCCCATTCGACTGTTTCAGTCTATTTTTCTTTACTTAAATAATAAAACATTTTATTATTTAATTTGATCGTACATTTTAATTTACCGGGGCTACATACTGACTCCAAAAATTCCCGAGAATAAATCTAGCTATGTTTTGACGATACGGTCCTAACAAAATTAATTTCGTCGAATTTGGAGACCGTTTGAAAAATGGCCATTTTTTGGTCGATCCAAATTGACTGAAATTGACAAAACACACTTTCTTTTGCCACACTCACATATTAATTCCAAAAATTATGAAAATTAGAATCCTGCAATAATTTGACATTCCAGATCCAACCAGGGTGGTTTCCTCGAAAACGGAGGTCGTTTGCAAAATGGTTATTTATACAGGCTATATATTAAATTCAATAGCGACTATTCTGAATATTCAACTAACCATAATTGTTTATTCCCGCTATGAAATTTTAATTTTTCGGATTAGTTATAAAGATATTTTTAAACAGATTTAAATATTTTTGGTTTCACTTAAATCCGATTTATTTTGAATCTTGTACATTCAGTCAAAGTTCAAATTCAAATTTTCAAACTGTCACGCTATTTCTAGTTCCTTTTATAATTAAAATAAATATATTCATTCTAACCTCGATTTAAATAAATTTTTAATCGTTATTATGTAAAATAAATTATTTTAACTATTCTAAATTCAATAAAATAGCCAAAATAAAAAATTTAAATTGGTTCTGATTTTCCGGGTTGTTACAATCTCCCCTACTTAAAAACTTTTCATCCCCAAAAAGGAAACAATAGTAAAGTAGGAAACAAAACAGAAAATGAAAAATATGGTAAATGTACCTTGCACTAGAGCTAATCAGACATATCCACTCTGCACTGGGGATAAGTCTGTTTGATCCTATTCTTGGTCTCCCATGTACAGTCTCTGGGGTCTCCACTCCATTGCACTTTGACTAGATGAATTCTTCTGTTCCTCGGAACTCGGGTTTCTTTGCCAATGATCTTTACCGGCTCCCTTCTTACTGCTAAGCTCGGAGTAATCTCCAAATCTTGCTGTGCAACTTCCTTCATAATCAAGTCTGGATCATGTACATGCTTCCGAAGTTGAAACACATGGAATACTTCATGTACCCCTGGCAACCAGTCAGGCAACTTTACCTTGTAAGCGAGAGTTCCAATTCTTTCTCGAATAGGGAACGGACCAATGAATCTAGGAACCAACTTTCCAGTCTTCCCGAAATGAACTACTCCTCTCAATGGGGAAACCCTCAAGTACACATAATCGCCAACAGCAAATTCTAGATCCCTTCTTCTTGAATCTGCATAACTTTTTTGTCAGCTGGGAGTTGTTAGTAATCGCTTCTTAATGAAATCAACTTTATCCGAAGCTTCTCAAATCATGTTGGGACCTGTAACACCCCGTAATTTTATAACATTAAAATTCACAAATTAAAGTATACTTAATTTTTAGAAAAGAATTAAGTGAAATGGGTTGCGCAGAGAAATATATATATATTGATATATATATATATATATAAATTAAAAAATTAAATAAATAAATATGCGAAAAAGTTCAAAACAGCGAATTGGGAGGGGGAATAACCAAACCGGCCCATTTTTGAGGTCGACCCAAGCCCTGCTGGGTCGACTAATGGTTAATCCAGGGGGTTTGGCTGTCAACCCGTGGGCCGATTCGCTCAAATGCAGATTTTGCATTTGATTGGTTCTCATGGTTCAGGGTTAATCTAATGGTCCTAAATAACTTCCTACACCTATAAATACATCCTAATGCTAACCCTAAACCTAATTAAAATAGAATAGTTACCGTCATACCATCGACATGGAAATCAATGGAGCGGCCGCCAACTAAGAAAGAAGAAAAGAAAATTCAATTCTAATTCTCTCAACCCTAAAGCAAAGCAAAACTCTCTCTTTTATTATCTAAATTGTGAGTATGATGATCTTAACAAGATTATTATCATTTTAATTAGGTTGAGTTATGAATGGATTATGAGTAGATGATGTGAATTATCATATATGTTGTTGTAAACCCCTTTTGCTATCATGTATATTGTAAATCCAATGTTATGTGATGATGATATCTTATATGTTGTAAATCATGCTATGATGATGTTATGTATGTTGAAAGTTTCAATGCTAAGTTGTGATGAATCATACATGTTAAAAAGGCCATGATGTTACCATCTATGCTAGTTAGTTCATATTAATTAAATCATCATGTTTGGGTTATGTTGATCTATATGACAAGTCATATATGCAAGTTAGATTGATTAGAAAAGTTATGAACATATGCCAAGACATCTATTATGACATCTAGAATTATGCTATGACATATGTGATATCCTATGCTAGTTCACACCATCATTATGTTGCCTAAAAACCCCATATGCAAGTTTATGTATAGATTTGGGCTATGATCATATCATGTAAATTGAGACATTTAACAAGTTGACACCTTTTGATCCTTAACATGTGTAGTTTATGCAAGTTTCACCCCTATTATGATTAGATTTATTTTAATTGTCTATATGTTGTGATAATTTATCTTTGTGCTAGGTGTTAGACTATACAAGTCTAGCCTATATTATACGTTGAATAAGCGAACGTATAAACGTGGGGTAGGGGTAATATTAAGGATTTAATATTAAAAAGTTGGGATGCAATTGATATGATTTTGCATGCCATAAGTGGATGGCCATAATTGAGTCAATTATGGACATCATTAAAAGTTGACTTAATTAATAATTTGAATAGGGAATTATTAAAACTGGAGTAAAAGATTTTAAGTGTTAATCAATGCTTAGGACACGAGGTTGGACTCGTTTGTGACGTAAACCTGCCCGGACCCGCCCGACAAATCCAGTGGTCACAAATGTCAGCCCAATGTGAGAGGTCCTAGGCCTAAACTAAAGCATAACGGTTGTAAAGACACGAGGTTAGACTCTTTTATGGTGTAAGACTGCCCGGACCCGCCCGGCAAATCCAGCTGCCATAAATGCCAGTCTAATGTGAGAGGTCTTTATAAGGTTATGGCCTGAATGAATTAAGAAATACTTAACTAGATAAACATGTAAGGTGGGACATGGGGGTTAAGTAGGTGCCTTGGGTGGCATGAGGAATCTAGGGGGTGCCCTTAGTGGCATGTGAAATACGATTAGTAAGACTTAACCAAACACACATGTAAACGAACATGACTAAGAGGGTTAAGTGGGATATACTAGTGACAAGCTTAGGTAGGTAGCTTGTGGGGGGCCCATTTCGACCAGTATCCCAAACGTATCTTTGTGGGCTCGACCCAAGTCGAGGACGGGACACGCATGCTGGGTTTGACTGTAAGAGGCCAAAACGGGGAGCGGTGGCAACGCAAGTCCAACAGGTTTCATAGGCGTGTGTGGACCCGGGCTGGTAGGTAAGACGTTGTTGCATCGTGTAGGTATAAGCCGTGCATTCTCAAGTTGTATCGGGTTGCCACTTTAGGGGAGTGATACACCCCACTGTGGGGCCAACACGGGTATCTACGAGTAGGGAGCTGATCGAAAGTGGGTAGTGGGGTACACCTAGTGGAGATAGGGGCAGACGGCACCTATGTAGTCAGCTAGGGGTACGTAAGGCTATTTATAAAGTTTCTGTGTGAAGCAAGTGGGATCAAACAATAGGGTGACTGGTGTGGTGCAGTATAGTAATGTGTGGTGCAGTGTAGTAATCATTCGTTAGTAATTAGGTGTGCCTTTACCGTTATCTTTAACGTTATCTTAAACGCTATCTTTATCTTCCTAAGAGTTCATAGACATTTACTTGTCTTCCAACTTAAGCCTTAGTCTAGTTATTTTGATAATAGTATTGTTAGAATTATCATACTCGCCAGACTTTATGTCTGACCCCCTCTATTTCTATCCTTTTTCTCCCTCCAGGTCATCAGGTTGGGCCCAGCTCTAGTGGAGTTTGATTGAATTGCTTCATCTCTCTTTGGAAAGCTTGGACCGTTGAAGTAAAGTCCAGCTTGTTATCTTTTTAATGGCTATTTATGTAATGGGATTATGTATTTTGTTTTTATGAAGATGGATATTGTACTTGGTTATGATCTATGGTTTTATGATGTAACAAACATGTTTAATTTCCGCTGCAATAAAATGAAGTTTTAGATTTCCAAGTACTATTTATTATCTGTCTTGTTGTAATTTTTCTGTTCTATATTCACTTATAACCTCCATGGAAGTTAATGCATTCCCTTTGTGAGTGACATTAATGGACGTGGGGTGTTACACGTGGTATCAGAGCTTAAGGTTACCAGAACAGATAAAAATACTTTAGAAAAATATTTATTTTTGGAAGAAGTGTTTTCAAAAACCTGTTTTAATGAGAAATTTAAAGAGAAAAGTTTTTAAGAAAAACATAATCCCCAATAGCCATATATCTTTATCTTCCGAATTCTCCATTTTGAACCTTTCCTTTTTCGTTTCAGCATGGCTGAAGATCTTAATCTACCCGACGGTGTAACGATACCAGGATGGTATAGGAGGCTATTGGAGGCTAGGGCCGCTGCAGGTCCAGCCAATGTTCCTCCACCACCAGTTGCACCCGTTCCTCCTCCTCCTCGCGTAGATACTTTTGCAAAGACGTGCAAGGAATTCAAGGCTATGGGTGGAAAACCATTTCAAGGGTCAGAAAGGTTTGTGGAAGCTAGAGATTGGCTTAAGGAGGTGGAAGAATTGCTAGAAATCTTTGAAGTAGAAGAAGGGAGGAGAGTTCGTTTAGCAGCTTGGTTGATGAAGGGAGAGGCCTCGTTTTGGTGGGAGGTCACTAATGGGGAGCATCCTGTTGACTCTTGGGCGGATTTCAGACGTAGGTTCGAGGCGAAGTTTCTCTCAAGGGCAGAATAAAATCTACATATGGAAAGATTCTTGACATTGAAGCAAGGAAGCTCATCAGTGAAAGAATATGTCAATAAATTTAATCAGTTAGCAAGGTTTGGCTTGGACTTAGTAAACACGCCGGAGAAGAAGGCTCCAAGGTTTGTGAATGGCTTAAATGAACCATTGCAAGGGTTGGCTATGACCCACATCCCGATGGGGGCCACCTTTGAGAAGTTAGTAGAAATGGCGCTCATGCATGAGGAGAAAAGCGCTAAAGATGATAAGGCACCCGAGAAGAAGGGGGATCAGAAGAAACCACAACAGAAAAACAAGAAGGGTGGAAAAGACAATAATGGCAAGGGAAAGAAGAAGTGCTTTAACTGTGGAACCCCAGGCCATCTCAGCAAGGATTGCCGAAAGAAAAAGAAGACAGGCTGTTTTCATTATGGCGATGCGGGACATTTAGTGAAGGACTGCCCAAAGAAGGGGCAGAGGGCAGGAGCTACCTCGGGAGGACAGGTGCAGGCTCTTATGGCACCACGGCAGGCTAGGGGACAAGTTCAGGCTCTCGCGGTCCCACCGCTGCAAGAACGAGGTAGAACCATTTCTGTTGAAAGCTTAGTTTTTCTGTTTGATCATCCTGTCCGTACCTTATTCGATTCGGGCGCATCACATTCGTTTATCTCTACATCATTAGTTGAATCACTGCACTTAAACACCAGTTTAGTAGAGGATCCCTTAGTTGTTTCGAATCCAATAGGGGGCTCAGCTTATTTGTCCATGATGTGTTTGGATTTGAAAATTTCCATACTTAGCGTTGAATTTAGATGTGATGCTTATGTGTTGGGCTTCACGGGCTATGGGCTAATTTTAGGAATGGATTGGTTATCCATAAACGGGGCCGTTCTTGATTGTGAAAGGAGAGTAGTTAGGCTCGTGACTCGCCTTGGCAACACTCTCGAAATCTTCTGTAATCCCATAAATTCGGTTATGCTAAGTTATCTAGAATCGCTTGACACGTCTAAGGAAAATCTACGATCTGTTAGAGTGGTCCGAAAATATTCGGATGTGTTTGAGGAGGTGAAGGGCTTGCCTCCGAAGCGGGAGATAGATTTTCGAATATATCTTGTGGATAATGAGAAACCAGTATCTTTGCCAGTACGCCACATGGATCCACGTGAAAGGAGGGAACTCGGTAAGCAAGTGAAGGAGTTGCTTGAGAAGGGGTTCATAAGACGAAGTATATCAGAGTGGGGTGCTCCAGTAGTATTTTCCACGAAGGCGGATGGGTCCCTTAGACTTTGTGTGGACTATAGAGAACTTAATAAGCTTACTAAGAAGAACAGACACCCACTGCCGAGGATTGACGATCTCTTCGATCAGTTAGTTGGCGCCTCTGTGTTTTCGCAGTTGGACTTAGCCACTGGTTTCCATCAGTTGAGAGTGGCTGAGGATAGCATAGAAAATACTGCCTTTAGGACTCCGGACGGTTTCTATGAATGGCTAGTGATGCCCTTCGGTTTGACAAACGCCCCAGCATATTTTGTTGATTTGATGAGTAGGGTGTTTAGGGAGTACCTTAACAAATTCGTGGTAGTCTTTGTAGATGACATCTTGATCTTTTCTAAGGATGAAGAAGAGCATGCCCTACATCTTAGGGAAGTGTTGGAGACCCTACGAGCGCATAGCCTTAAGGCTAAATTTTCTAAGTGTCACTTCTGGAGGAAGGAAGTACGGTTCTTGGGGCACGTGGTTTCCAAAGAAGGGATAGCCGTGGATCCCGCGAAGGTGGTGGCCATCCAGGACTGGAAGGTCCCCAAAGATGCTACCGAAGTGAGAAGTTTCTTGGGGTTGGCTAGCTACTATAGGAAGTTTATCAAAGACTTCGCAAAGATATCAGCTCCATTGACACGCTTGACGAAGAAGAACCTAGTTTTCACATGGGACGTAGATTGTGATGATGCGTTCCAACGTTTGAAGAGAGATTTGACTTCAACCCCAGTCTTAGTATTGCCAGACGGGAGTAAGCCGTTTACCGTTTATACTGATGCTTGTGGGACAGGACTAGGCGTAGTCTTAATGCAAGAGGGTAGGGTAATAGCCTATGGTGGAAGGCAGTTGAGAGCGCATGAGAAAAATTATCCTACACATGACCTAGAATTGGCCGCTATTGTTTTCGCGCTTAAGTCTTGGCGTCATTATCTTCTTGGCGAGAAATTCGAATTATTCACTGACCACAAGTCTTTAAAATACCTATTCTCTCAAAAGGACTTGAACTTAAGGCAGCAAAGGTGGATGGAGTTCTTAGCGTCCTACGACTTTGAGATAGCATATACCCCTGGCAAGGGTAACATGGTGGCCGATGCCTTAAGTAGAAAAAGATTATCCTTAAGTCCTTTGTTTGTTGAGCGGCGAAGTTTAGAATTCATTTCGATGTTTGACTTTAGACCTTCCGTTGACTTCGTACCCGGTTTGCTAGCATCCTTGCAGGTCAGACCTACGCTTTTGGGACGGATTGGCGAGGCACGGCGAGACGACCCGTAGTTGGTTGAGTTAGTAGAAAAACTCAAAGGAGGGGAGTCATCAAGCCATCTCCGTAGGTATACCCTAGACGATAAGGGTTGGTTACGTAGAGACGGTAGACTTTGTGTACTAAAAGACGATGACCTAAGGAAGACTATTCTTGACGAAGCACATCATTCGAAGATGACCATTCATCCCGGCGGGGACAAGATGTACAAAACATGAAGAGAGTTTACTTTTGGGCCGGCATGAAGAAAGATGTGGCCGAGTATGTCGCTAGATGCTTGGTGTGCCAACAAGCAAAAGCGGAGCAAAAGAAACCCGGTGGGTTGCTTCACCCATTGGAGGTTCCACTATGGAAGTGGGAAAGTGTCTCGATGGATTTTGTGGATGGGTTACCGCGATCAAGGAAGGGTAATACGGGAATTTGGGTTATAGTAGATAGACTTACTAAAAGCGCCCATTTCATTCTCGTAAATAGTAAGAGGACTGCTCCATGGTAAGCCTCCGTATACGTTCGAGAAATAGTTCGTTTGCACGGTGTTCCTTCTAGCATAGTGAGCGACCGCGATCCTATTTTCACTAGCGAATTTTGGAGAAGCTTACAAGAGGCGGTAGGGACTCAGTTATGTTTGGGCACCGCATATCATCCTCAGACGGACGGCCAGACCGAGAGGGTGAATCGCATTCTAGAGGATCTGTTGAGGCTATGTATCCTAGACTTTGGGGGTACGTGGGAAGAGCATCTTCCATTGGTGGAGTTCGCATATAATAACAGCTTTCAGTCCAGCATTGGTATGGCACCATTCGAAGCTCTTTATGGACGACCTTGTCGTTCACCTACATGTTGGTGGGAATCTACGGATAAGATCTTACTTGGGCCCGATATGATTAGGGAGACTTCGAAGAAGATCGACTTGATTCGAAGGAGGATGAAAGCAGCACAGGATAGGCAGAAATCTTATGCGGATAAGAGGAGGACAGATCTCGAGTTTGAAGTTGGGGACACGGTCTTTGTCAAAGTGTCTCCATTATGGAACGTTGTTCGCTTTGGGTCCGTTGGGAAATTAGCACCAAGGTTTGTAGGGCCGTTTCCTATTAAGGAGAAAATTGGACAGATGGCGTATAGAGTGGAGTTGCCCGAGAGACTTAGTGGTGTACACGACGTATTCCATGTGTCACATTTGAGGAAGTGCTTGCACGAGACCGCGGAAGTGGTAGAGCCGAGCTTTCTTAGAGAGGTGGAGATAGAGCGTGATGCGACAATTCGACGTGCTCCTACGCGCATTCTTGGGTCGGAGATCAAGAGGTTGAGGAATCGAGAGGTCAGACTAGTCAAAGTGCAATGGGGAGATGATGAGAGCAACGCTACTTGGGAGACAGAAGAGAAGATGCGTTCACGATACCCTTTTCTTTTTTAGGGTATGTCCTTTAATTTCTCCTTTATCGCTTATCTTGTACTTATCTTATCTTTAGTATATCCTCTCGCTAGTATCTTTGACCTTTAGTTAGGATAATCCTATGGTTGAAACATGTGTTTGAGACATGTTATATATGGTGGATGCAAAGTGGATGCAACTGTTTGCTAGTGGTTGCTCGTGGATGCATATACACACACTATTAGGCACCAGATCGGCTCAGTCACTTCATATTGCATATTGCATATATATGGATGTATTTAGTAAAATGGATGTATAATGGTTGTATTATCATATAGTTGCTGTATTCGGGTGGATGGTTGTGCACGCATATAGAATTAATATGTATCATTAGGAATCTTTTGCATACATATTGGACGCATGGCACTATCATGAATTGCACTAAGGAGGTCGACTGAATCAGCAGACCGCCTAATTTTGCATTAGATATGGACATATACACACACTGTGCATATAAACATTAAAGCATTAGAAGTCTTTTAAGGACAATGGATGCTGGTGTTTGATGGTTGAGTAGATGGACGATTAGATGGTAGGATATACATTCTTCTTGACTTGGAGATTTCGGGGACGAAATCCTTTAAGGAGGGGAGAATGTAACACCCCGTAATTTAATAACATTAAAATTCACAAATTAAAGTATACTTAATTTTTAGAAATAATTAAGTGAAATGGGTTGCACAGAGAAATATATATATATATATATTGATATATATATATATATATATATATATATAAATTAAAAAAATTAAATAAATAAATATGCGAAAAAGTTCAAAACAGCGAATTGGGAGGGGGAATAACCGAACCGGCCCATTTTTGAGGTCGACCCAAGCCCTGCTGGGTCGACTAGGGGTTAATCCAGGGTGTTTGGCTGTCAACCCGTGGGCCGATTCGCTCAAATGCAGATTTTGCATATGATTGGTTCTCATGGTTCAGGGTTAATCTAATGGTCCTAAATAACTTCCTACACCTATAAATACATCCAAATGCTAACCCTAAACCTAATTAAAATAGAATAGTTACCGTCATACCATCGCCATGGAAATCAATGGAGCCGCCGCCAACTAAGAAAGAAGAAAAGCAAATTCAATTCTAATTCTTTCAACCCTAAAGAAAAGCAAAACTCTCTCTTTTCTTCTCTAAATTGTGAGTATGATGAACTTAACAAGATTATTATCATTTTAATTAGGTTGAGTTATGAATGGATTATGAGTAGATGATGTGAATTATCATATATGTTACTGTAAACCCCTTTTGCTATCATGTATATTGTAAATCCAATGTTATGTGATGATGATATCTTATATGTTGTAAATCATGCTATGATGATGTTATGTATGTTGAAAGTTTCAATGCTAAGTTGTGATGAATCATACATGTTAAAAAGGCCATGATGTTACCATCTATGCTAGTTAGTTCATATTAATTAAATCATCATGTTTGGGTTATGTTGATCTATATGACAAGTCATATATGCAAGTTAGATTGATTAGAAAAGTTATGAACATATGCCAAGACATCTATTATGACATCTAGAATTATGCTATGACATATGTGATATCCTATGCTAGTTCACACCATCATTATGTTGCCTAAAAACCCCATATGCAAGTTTATGTATAGATTTGGGCTATGATCATATCATGTAAATTGAGACATTTAACAAGTTGACACCTTTTGATCCTTAACAAGTGTAGTTTATGCAAGTTTCACCCCTATTATGATTAGATTTATTTTAATTGTCTATATGTTGTGATAATTTATCTTTGTGCTAGGTGTTAGACTATACAAGTCTAGGCTATATTATGCGTTGAATAAGCGAACGTATAAACGTGGGGTAGGGGTAATATTAAGGATTTAATATTAAAAAGTTGGGGTGCAATTGATATGATTTTGCATGCCATAAGTGGATGGCTATAATTGAGTCAATTATGGACATCATTAAAAGTTGACTTAATTAATAATTTGAATAGGGAATTATTAAAACTGGGGTAAAAGATTTTAAGTGTTAATCAATGCTTAGGACACGAGGTTGGACTCGTTTGTGATGTAAACCTGCCCGGACCTGCCCGGCAAATCCAGTGGTCACAAATGTCAGCCCAATGTGAGAGGTCCTAGGCCTAAACTAAAGCATAACGGTTGTAAAGACACGAGGTTAGACTCTTTTATGGTGTAAGACTGCCCGGACCCGCCCGACAAATCCAGCTGCCATAAATGTCAGTCTAATGTGAGAGGTCTTTATGAGGTTATGGCCTGAATGGATTAAGAAATACTTAACCAGATAAACATGTAAGGTGGGACATGGGGGTTAAGTAGGTGCCTTGGGTGGCATGAGGAATCTAAGGGGTGCCCTTAGTGGCATGTGAAATACGATTAGTAAGACTTAACCAAACACACATGTAAATGAACATGACTAAGAGGGTTAAGTGGGATATACTAGTGGCAGGCTTAGGTGGGTAGCTTGTGGGGGGCCCATTTCGACCAGTATCCCAAACGTATCTTTGTGGGCTCGACCCAAGTCGAGGACGGGACACGCATGCTGGGTTTGACTGTAAGAGGCCAAAACGGGGAGCGGTGGCAATGCAAGTCCAACGGGTTTCATATGCGTGTGTGGACCCGGGCTGGTAGGTAAGACGTTGATGCATCGTGTAGGTATAAGCCGTGCATTCTCAAGTTGTATCGGGTTGCCACTTTAGGGGAGTGATACACCCCACTATGGGGCCAGCACGGGTATCTACGAGTAAGGAGCCGATCGAAAGTGGGTAGTGGGGTACACCTAGTGGAGATAGGGGAAGACGGCACCTATGTAGTCAGCTAGGGATACGTAAGGCTATTTATAAAGTTTCTGTTTGAAGCAAGTGGGATCAAACAATAGGGTGACTGGTGTGGTGCAGTGTAGTAATGTGTGGTGCAGTGTAGTAATCATTCGTTAGTAATTAGTTGTGCTTTTACCGTTATCTTTAACGTTATCAAAAACGCTATCTTTATCTTACTAAGAGTTCATAGACATTTACTTGTCTTCCAGCTTATGCCTTAGTCTAATTATTTTGATAATAGTATTGTTAGAATTATCATACTCGCCATACTTTATGTCTGACCCCCTCTATTTCTATCCTTTTTCCCCCTCCAGGTCCTCAGGTTGGGCCCAGCTCTAGTGGAGTTTGATTGAATTGCTTCATCTCTCTTTGGAAAGCTTGGACCGTTGAAGTAAAGTCCAGCTTGTTATCTTTTTAATGGCTATTTATGTAATGGGATTATGTATTTTGTTTTTATGAAGCTGGATATTGTACTTGGTTATGATCTATGGTTTTATGATGTAACAAACATGTTTAATTTCCGCTGCAATAAAATTAAGTTTTAGATTTCCAAGTACTATTTATTATCTATCTTGTTGTAATTTTTCTGTTCTATATTCACTTATAACCTACATGGAAGTTAATGCATTCCCTTTGTGAGTGACATTAATGGACGTGGGGTGTTACACGACCCAACACTAGTTTATTGCCTGGTTCAACCCAACATGCGGGAGATCTACAAGGTCTGTCATACAATGCTTTGAATGGCGACATTTGCAAGCTTTCTTGGTAACTGTTATTATAAGAGAACTCAACCAAGTGCAAGTGATCTTTCCTTGATCCGCCAAAATCAAGAATACATGCCCGCAACAAGTCTTCCAGTATACTGTTCACACTCTCAATCTGGCCATCTGTTTGAGGATGATAAGCAGTGCTCAGATTTAGCTTTGTCCCCAGCTCCTCTTGGAATGCTTCCCAGAACGAATATCGGATCACGATCACTAACAATGCTACTGGTAACTCCATGTAGTCCGACAACTTCTTTGAAATAAATTTTCGCCAGACTTTGAGCTGTTCTAGTTAATCTGACGGGAATAAAATGGGCAGACTTCGTGAAACGGTCTACGATCACCCAAATACTGTGATTGCCTTTTCTAGTTCGGCGAAAGCCATCAATAAAATCCATGGAAATTTGATCCCATTTACAACTTGGAACTTCTAGTGGTTGTAACAATCCGGCAAGTATTTGTTCATCACTCTTGACTTGTTGGCAAGTAGAACACCTACTGACATAATTGGAAATGTCCCTTTTCAAATATTTCCACCAGAACGTGCGCTTGAGATCATGATACATTTTACTCACCCCTCGATGAATACAAAGCTTGGATTTGTGACATTCATCCATTACTTCCCTCCTGAGCTCAGGGATATTCAGTACACAAATTCGGCCTTCTAACCTTAGAACTCCTTTGTTATCAATTTGGAAAATCGAGGGTTCGCCTTCCCGGACCCGTTTACTAATTCTCTGGATAAATTCATCATCCTTCTGATAAGCAGAGATTTTTTCAATCAATGAAGGTGTAATGATAAGGTTGGAGATGATAAGATTGGCGACGACCGCATTCTTTCTACTGAGCGCATCGGCTACAACATTGGCTTTCCCTAGAGTATACAAAATGTCCAGATCATAGCTGCAAGAAATTCTAACCAACGTTGCTGTCTCAAATTCAAGTTGCTTTGGGTGCACAAATACTTAAAGGATTTATGTTCTGTATATAATTCGAACTTCTCACCCAAAAGATAGTGCCTCCATATCTTTAAAGCAAACACGATGGCTAACAACTCAAGATCATGAGTAGGATATCTCTTCTCATGCGGCTTCAATTGATGGCTAGCATAAGCAACTACTTTGTCTCTTTGCATTAATAACGCACCAATACCTTCAATAAAAGCATTTGTCTAGACTTTTAAATCTTGATTGCCATCAATAATGGTCAACACTGGAGTAGTGGTCAACCCCAATTTTAGCTCTTGGAAAGCTGCCTCACATTCAGGTGTCTAATTAAACTTTGTATGCTTCTTGGTAAGCTTTGTCAATGGACATGATAGTTTCGAAAAATTCTTAACAAATTTCCGATAATAGCAAGCCAATCCTGGGAAACTTCTGACTTCTGTAGGAGTGCTAGGCTGCTTCCAATCTTGAATGGCTGTGATTTTATTGGGATCCACTGAAATTCCTTCCTTCGATACTACATGACCGAGGAACTTCACTTCTTCTTGCCAGAATATGCATTTAGAAAATTTGGCCTTTAACAAATTCTTTTTAGAATTTCCCAAACCTGTTCCGAATGTTTTTCATGATTGACAATTGACTTGGAGAAGATTAAGATGTCATCAATAAAGACCAGTACAAATTTATTCAGGACCTCACGGAATACTCGATTCATCAAATCCACATAATAGGCAGGAGAGTTGCATAACCGAACGACATTACTAACCACTCATAAAATATGTTTGGACCTCTGGAAGCTGTCAAAGGAACACATTCTTCGGTAATAAGCAGTTGATGGAAACCTGTAGCTAGGTCCATTTTAGAAAATACTTTAGCTCCATTCAAACGATCCAATAAATCATCTATACGGGGCAATGGATATTTATTCTTGAGCGTCTGTTTACTGAGGTCTCGGTAATCAACACATAATCTGAGAGTACCATCTAACTTTGGAACAAAGATTACTGCTGCTCCCCAATTCGAAAAGCTAGGCCTGATCAGACCTTTCCACAAATGCTGTTTCGCTTGATTACCTAGTTCTTCTTTCTCTTTCCATGTCATTCTTCGAATAGGATGCACCACTGGCCTCGCATTCGGAACTAAATCAATCCTTAAGTCAATTTCTCTTTGCGGAGGTAAGCTATCAACTTCTTCGAATACATCCGCATAATTCTTAACAACATGATTATCTTCAATGGCAGTGGGAGAAACCCCAAGAGCAACCCAAAATTCTTTTATGTCTGAATATGAGCCTACGCAAGGTATAACAACACTGGCAAGCTTCATTTTAATTCTAACAACTCTTTTTGCACATTTAACATTGGCTTCATATTTGGTTAACCAGTACAGCCCAAGAATGAAGTCAAATTCAGAAAAGTCCATGACGATCAAGATACAAGAAAACCCATAATGGGGAAAAGAGATGGGCACTCTACAACACATACCAAGTACCCGAGAACCTCCTATTGGATTATGAACCCTAAGGTATTCTTTAAGATCTTTCAATCTCAGATTTAGCTTCTTGACTGTATTACTTGAAATAAAGCTTTGAGATGCGCCCGTATCAAACAATACTTTAACTGGTATATTATTGACAATTAGAGTGCCTTCCAAAACATCTGGCCTTTTCTGACTATTTAAGGGTGTTGGAGTTTCTGCTACTTCATTTACATGAGCTATTACAGACTCCTTTAATAGCAGGCAATCCCTTGCAACATGACATGTCTGATGGCACTTATGGCGTTTCCTTTTTCTATGAGACCTCTTCTGTTTCTTAATGGATTTAGATCCATCCTTTCCTCGTTTCTTCAGAGAGATCTGCAATTTATCGATAAATGGCCTTGCTTATTGCAGTTATTTCATATGGCAGTCGTTAACGGTTCTTCTTCAGATTCAACCTTTTTCTTATCAGCTTTAGGCTTCTTACTGACCTCAGGCTTTGTACTTGTCTCAGGGCTATCAGTTTCAAACTTCCTTTTGCTGTTAGAGCTGCCTTCTTCTTCATCTTCCCAACCGTGTTGCTTGTCAATATACTCATAGCGGTAAGCCATTTGTATCGTCTCAGAAAATGGGAGAATTACATGAGCAAGTACTCGACCTTCGTATTTCTTTTGAAGTCCTTTGATAAATCTCATATTCTTCCTTACAGGATCTTGAATTAGTTCTGGGGCAAAATGAGAAATTTAATTGAATTTATTCTGATATCCTTGGATGGTCATATCTCCTTGTTTCAGATTGTAAAACTCATCATATAGTCGCTCAGTTGCTTATGGAGGAATAAATCTTTCTTTGAAATTTTCTTTAAATCTATCCCAGGTAATATTACCTTTTGGATTTTCTTCAGTAACAGTTTCCCACCAGATTAAAGCTTCGTCTTTAAGCGTCCAAGATGCCAGTAATCTTTTCTGATCATCTCTCAGCATTAAACCTTCAAAAATTCTCTCAGCAGAACGCATGCATGCCTGTGTTTCAATCACGATTCTTTGCCCGAGAACTGTACTCCGCCCAGATTTTGATATTTCATTACTAGAGCTTCTAGATCTGGTTCTGGTTGTGGGAGCATGATTGGCTCATTAGATCGTCGAACCATAGAATTACCTCTTCTGTTTCTGCCACTCATTTTGTACTATGTCTGCAAATAGCAGACAAAAAGTCAGGCCAACAGAATAGATATTATAAAACATAGAGACATGTATTTAAATGTAAATGAATCTATGGGGGTGTATTTTATTCTGCTCTACTCATTCTAGGACATTACATGTCCTATCTATAATGAGTAATTCGCCTTAGAATATTACTGATTCAATTTCTGTCCAATTTGTAAATATGTTATATTCCGAGCTAAGTTTAACCAAAGCTCTGATACCAACTGTGATATCCCCAAACTCCCGTAGTACGAAATCAAGGATAATCATTGGAATGTAACACATAAACAATAATAGCAGAACAGAAATATAGAATTACAACAGTTAATGTACATCAAATTACATTGGGAATAATATATCATCATAGTTACATAGCATAATATGATCATACTTAGTACATAATACAGTTTTCAACTTAATATAAAATGTCTGCAGCGGAATCAAACATCATATACTAAATGAAGTCTGAACAACATAATAGAAATGATAGGATCCATCTTCAGCTCCATCGCTATCCAAAATGAGTCTGCTAAAACCTGAATACAAGGCTGCCCATGTGGAAAGAGGGCATCCGAGTTTGCAAAGTGAAACAAACTTGGAGTCAGTCATGAGACTGGTATGAGAAATCTTACTTAACCTATTTAATAGTAAGGCTAATCACAGGACTGCACCGCTAACGCGGAACGGGTTTACTCCATTGGATTGAAAGTGCATAAATAAAGTAAATCGTTAAACAATGCAATGCTTTTTAGAAAAATGAAACTATTATAAGACTCAAGTCCCATCACACAATGCAATGCAAACCGGAGGATAGAGTTTTACCTTATAATGGTCAAAAAATGCTTGATACGATAAAACGGATTTGATATTATTATTAGTGTATATACGTTTCAAAAACATTTCAATAATCATTGGAATGTAACACATAAACAATAATAGCAGAACAGAAATATAGAATTACAACAGTTAATGTACATCAAATTACACTGGGAATAATATATCATCATAGTTACATAGCATAATACGATCATACTTAGTACATAATACAGTTTTCAACTTAATATAAAATGTTTGCAGCGGAATCAAACATCATATACTAAATGAAGTCTGAACAATATAATAGAAATGATAGGATCCATCTTCAGCTCCATCGCTATCCATAATGAGTCTGCTAAAACCTGAATACAAGGCTGCCCATGTGGAAAGAGGGCATCCGAGTTTGCAAAGTGAAACAAACTAGGAGTCAGACATGAGACTGGTATGAGAAATCTTACTTAACCTATTTAACAGTAAGGCTAATCACAGGACTGCACCGCTAACGCGGAACGGGTTTACTCCATTGGATTGCAAGTGCATAATTAATGTAAATCATTAAACAACGCAATGCTTTTTAGAAAAATGAAACCATTATTAGACTCAAGTCCCATCACACAATGCAATGCAAATCAGAGGATAGAGTTTTACCTTATAATGGTCAAAAAATGCTTGATACGATAAAACGGATTTGATATTATTATTAGTGTATATACGTTTCAAAAACATTTCAATCATAACGTGTCAATCATAGACGGCATAACTACCATATACTATGTCGACATATATATGTTTACAATCAAAGCCGTATGAGTCGTATTGGAAGTTGGATTTTCATCATGAACCAAGGCAAGGGATCGTCCTTACCGAATTTGAGACTCTCTAGCCCGAGCCTCAGGACAAGTACTCTGTCAAGCCCTTAGGAGCCACATGGTCGGTCCACACATATGTTAGTGGATTATAACTCCTGAACAATACATCTCCGCGTCCTATGGGGCATAAATAGAGCCAATAGGGACTCCAATCCGAGGTACCTTGCTTTCCATCATCAACATAAGTAAAAATGTCTGGGCTCCATACCATGACACCACTTCTAGCTAGAAAGAAAGGCGTGTTCTCCCTGGATCCTTCTCCCGTTTCTAGTTCATACCGGGGTGTGAGGCTCGCGAAGTAATGCTATACACAAAGCTATGCTAAATAAAGCTGTGCTTTGATCATCAATCACAAGGCCCTGCTTTTCAACAATAAGCCTTGATCATTTGCATCTTGGCATGCCACACTGACAATTCACGTCATGCGACTGATGTCTACCAATATATAACCTCTGAGCTTGTACGTCTCAGAGAAGGGTGTTAAACAAGAGAATAAATTCTCCGCCACCAAACAGATATATATTAAATAGAAATCAATCAACACAGAATAAAATTCAATATCAGACATACATCCATTTACAAGTACATTCTGGGTCTGAACGAAACCGGAGACACCTTATTCCTCGTTCCATATGTCCAATACGGAACAGAGGCTCTCGCATATCCGAACAATCAACAAGTACGTCTAGGCAACTACCACTATAATCCTTTCAAGGCACCAACCACAGTCAAAAGCATTAGTAGTCATCCATTCGATGTGAAGATCGCCGGTCTTCAATCAACGTCTTCAAATCTTCGACTTCCACTCGTCGTATAATTATTTGAAATGAGATTTAACTCGGCCTTTTCAAATAATTCTCGAATATATATAATTTAAATCATTTCTTTTCATTGCATATCATTTATAATATTTTATAACGATTTATCGCTATTTTTATTTACTTAAAAATAGCCATATTTAATTTAACGACGCTTCGGGTCATTATATGCCCCTAGCGTTGTTTTCATCAAAATTTGATTTGCACATTTCTCAAAATCTAACCGTTGGATCTTAGCAAATTTTATATCATTGGAAATATCTTTCCAAAGCGAACCCAATGGTTCCAGTTTTGGGAAAATCCGACGGTCGGATCTTTCGATATAATCGTTTGAAGTTACGATTTCAAATCGCGAACTGTAGTAGCGCGATTCGTTTTATTTTAATTCATATTTATATATAAATATGTAAATATGAATCATTTAATGGTTTCAACGCCATTTTCATTTCAACATTGATTTCTTTTATGCGAAGTCATATATTACATTAAAATGTAATTTTAAATGTCACCACATTTTCATTAAATCATATTTTTTTTTTATATGAATCCTCCTTACATTAAAAATGTAAATTTTTAATGTTTAACCTTTCATCAAACTATAAGTACTTTTATCAGTCCTCTTTACATTAAAAATATAAATTTTTAATGTTTAACTCTTTCATTTCGAAAATGAATATTGCTAATGATCCATATTTTACGTTAAAAATGTGTTTTTTGGTAATGACTCATACTTTATATTAGAAATGTGATTTTTAATGTAAGAACATTTTTATCAAAATGAATATTGCAAATGAATCATTATTTACAATAAAAATGTAACTTTTTAATGTTAACATATTTCCAAACAATAAATCTTGCTTCTTTTTGTATGATTCTTCTATACATTAAAAATGAAATATTTTTAATGTAAACACAATTTTATGCAACTTAAATCCTTTTTAAACATTCTATCTTACATAAGATAAAATATAATATATTTTTTCATTCATTAAAAAATAATGTAATCTTTTTATTCATTTCTTTTTTACACTGAAACTGTAATTTTTTATTTATTTCTATTATTACACTGAAAAATGTAATCTTTTATTCATTTCTTTTATTACACTGAAAATGTAATCTTTTATTCAATCTACTATTACATTGAAAAATGTAACCTTTTATTCATTCCACCATTACATTGAAAAACGTAATATTTTATTCATTCTATTATTACATTGAAAATTGTAATCTTTTTGTCTTTCATAAAATGTAATGCAACCTTTTATTATTTCATGAAATGTAATTTTTTTATTCATTCATAAAATGTAATCTTTTTATTCTTTCATAAAATGTAATCTTTTACTTTCATAAAATGTAATCTTTTATTTCATAAAACGTAATTTTTAATGTTCCATTTACATTAGAAATGATATTTTCAATGTAAACATTTTTATTGTAACAATGTTTATTTTTAATGTTTCATATACATAAAAAAAATGTAGATGTCAATGTCAATACATTTTTATTTCACAATGTTTATTTTTAATGTTGTATATTCCTTAAAAAATGTAAATGTCAATGTCAATACATTTTTATTTCACACTGTTTAATTTTTAAATGTTTTATTTACATTAAAAATGTAAATTTCAAATGTAAATACATTTTTATTTAACAAATGACCATTTTTGATTTACAACAAAAATATGAATTTTTATGTTGACATATAATGATCATTTTCATATTCATATATATTAAAAATCTAATTTTCATATTATTAAAATAATTAATATATAATAACATGAATATTTTATAACACAAGAATATTTCAGGATATTTCAGCAGCATAACGACAGGGTATTAAAACTGGCACCGTCCTTAGTACGGCTCCTCGCGCTACCTTAGGCCTCACGGTATTTACAAGGGGTTTAATTTCCTAATACATTTTTTCTAGGCAATCTATTGCCACAATATCAACCAATTTCGTTTAAACCACAATCAATCACTAAAAATCAACCAATTTCACATCACAATACAATCAAGTCGTCCATGGTCTGTGGACAACGGGTGTCGGGAGTTTCTAAACTCCGTCTACAACCTAATATAATTTTATTTATTTAATTCGGATTCAAAATTCTCACTTTGCTTTTATTTCTTCTAAAACTATAGAATGCTCCAAAAATACTGCGGTCTCTTTTAAAATGTAGGTCTCGAATTTACGGTCCCAACGAATCCTGTTTCATCGAATTTTGTTATTGTATGAGAAAGTTATGGTAATTATTACATTATGTACTATACCCTTCTCCTTGTTTCTTCCTTCAGATCGATACTCCAGAACCACCAGCGACTACTAGGGTTTCAACCCGCACCTCAACCGCTCGCCTTGACGATGATCGGACCTCACACCTCGCTGCGGCTATGTGGCGCCCTCCTCCTCCTCCGTGAGTTCTGATGTACTTGATGGCTCCAGGAGCCCGACGATCCCACGTAAACGATGCCTCTTTGAGGGTCGATTTCAGACAATTCACTTTATTAAATTTGATCAAACCCGTATGGTTTCAAAGATCTCTCAAGTCCCTTTGATTATTGCTTTGAGGCCCTGATTTAATATGGAACCAATTTGAAATTATTAGGGAGTCAAAATCGCAAGAGTGTGGCCATTAATTTTTACTCCTGGCGGCGCATGATTTGGATTAGGGTTTTATGGGCTTTTATAAATTTTTTTAATTATATTTATTATTTAATATAATTTTAATTTACAAATTATTTGTTTATCGGTCCAGACTCTGAACGAGTCCTAACGACTGTCGGTCCTAATTAATTACCCCTGTTCCGGACACAATGGGCTAGGTCTCATCAGCCCATTCGACTGTTTCAGTCTATTTTTCTTTAAATTAAATAATAAAACATTTTATTATTTAATTTGATCGTACATTTTAATTTACCGGGGCCACATACTGAATCCAAAAATTCCCAAAAAATAAATCTAGCTATGTTTTGACAATACGGTCCTAACAAAATTAATTTCGTCGAATTTGGAGACCGTTTGAAAAATGGCCATTTTCTGGTCGATCCAAATTGACTAAAATTGACAAAACACACTTTCTTTTGCCACACTCACATATTAATTCCAAAAATTGTGAAAATTGGAATCTTGCAATAATTTGACACTCCGGATCCAACCAGGTTGGTTTTGTCGAAAACGGAGGTCGTTTCCAAAATGGCTATTTATATGGGCTATATGTTATATTAAATTCCATTGCGACTATTCTGAATATTCAACTGACCATAACTTTTTATTCCCGCTATGAAATTTCAATTTTTCAGATCGTTGGGAAGATATTTTTAAACAGATTTAAATATTTTTGGTATCACTAAAATCCGATTTATTTTGAATCCTGTACATTCAATCAAAGTTCAAATTCAAATTTTCAAACTATCGCGCTATTTCTAATTCCTTTTATAATAAAATAAATATATTCGTTCTAACTTCAATTTAAATAAATTTTCAATTGTTATTATTTAAAATAATTTATTTTCACAATTCAAAATTCAATAAAATAGCCAAAATAAAAATTTTAAATTGGTTCTGATTTTCCGGTTTGTTACAATACGCTATTGTCATAGTGTCTATGGTTAAATATACTATTGAAAATAGCGTAAGTGGGATTACCATTATTACCCTTACACCCTTCATAATACCATAGTCTATACAAATACCGTAAACTAGTGGCTATCAAAAGGCACTCCATAGGTACGGTACAAATGAAAATTGTAGGGGGCTCGATCAGGATAATGAAACGACCTAAACTTCCCCGTAAAGGAAAGTACGGATTGAATTGAGAACACGACAAATCAGAACACAAACGACAGAACATTTCATTGTCATCATTACAACAATTACATCAGAGTATAGGAATATATTAGAGTATGAATAAATATTACACATTGGAAATACAATATCAGAGATCTAAATTACAAGGCAGCGGAAAAATAATACGTAACACAACTGAAAGAAATTCATGGATACAGAGCTATCCGAATATAACTTCAGCTGTAAATCCAGGATCCTGGAAAAGAAATATCTGCAAAACCAGAACTACTAGCTTCCCGTATGGAAAATAAGGGCACCTAGAGTTTAGGATGAAAAAATAAACTCCAGTTCAGTCATGGGATTGGTGTGAGAACTAAAACAGTTATTAGCTTGATTTTATAGTTGGGTAAATCACGGGACCACGCCATATAACACAGAATGGGTTTACTCCACATGAATCTTAGTTTAAAATGAATCAATGAAATGCTTTTTGGAAAAATAAAGCTATTATAAGACTCAGGTCCCATCACACAATGAACACAGTCGAGGATAGAATTTTCCCTTATAATAGCCAAATATGCTTGATACGCAAAATTTCATCCTTTATTATTATTACTATAAGTGAAGAAATTAACTTCAAATATAAATGTATCAATCATAAGCGGCATAGGTACCATTATATTACGTTGCCATATATATATATATATATATATATATATATATATATATATATATATTTACAACTAAAACCGAATATCGCATATTGGAAATTGGGTTTCCATCTATGAACCAAGGCAAGCAATTGTCCTTACCGGTTCGAGACTCTCTAGCCCGAGCCTCAGGATACAGCCGCGACTGCACTTGCGGTTAGCGACAGGGCCGGTCATCCATCGAGGATTAGTTATACCATAAACTATATGTTAGCCTGCCCTATGGGGCATAAAATAATCTGGTCAGTATATCGACCAGAACATCCATCGATCCTGTAATGACCGATATATCTGTGACGCCTCTCTATCCATCAAGTAATAAGAAACATCCACATGAGTAAACAGTCTGGGCTCCATACCATGACGTTACTCCTAGCTAGAAACTAACATATGTCCATTTCCCTGAAGTTCTCATCCAATTTCTGGTTCATATCGGAGTGTGAAGCTCGCGAAGTAACGCTATACACAAAGCTATGCTTAAATAAGTTGTGCTTTGATCATTAACCACAAGGCTCTGCTTTTCGACAAAAGCCTTGATCATTTGCATCTTAGCATGTCACATTGACAATCCATACCATACCATTGATTACTGCCAATATATAACCTCTAAGCTCATACATCTCAGAGAAGGGTGTTAAGAAAGAGAATAAATTCTCCACCACCAAATAGATATATATTTAGCGGAGATCAACGAATACAACATAAAGGAATACAACGTCAGACATATCATACATTTACAAGTTCGTTCTGGGTCTGAACAAAACCGGAGGCACATTATTCCTCGTCCCATATGTCCAGTACAGGAGAGAGGTCCTTGCACATCCATCGATCTCCAAGTACATTTGGACGATCACCACTTATTACCTTGTCTTAGGTGTACAGCCCAATCATGACATCGGTAATCATCCAAACGATGTGAAGATCTCCATTCTTCAACCACCGTCTTCATCTTCGACTCTTGGTCGTCGTATTAATTATTCAGAATGAGTTAAACCACGTCTTTCCGCATAATTCGCGTATTTTATAATCAAGTGCAATAAAATACATCATACGCCTCATTCCAATTCAGAATATTCTTTTAATAAAATATTCACATTATGAGGGAAGGGTTCCCGTTAATTTTATCAAAGATAAATTCTTTTAAATTTATTCTTTAATCTCCCTTTGGATATCAATTTCAAAAGATTTTATTAACTAGTCGGGATTATCGAACCTTACCGAGGTAATCATTTATTTATATTTATTATTCCAAACCCAACCTATTCATCCCATGGAGCGAAACTAGTAGCACTCCATATCTAACACCCATAATGTTATCGGTAAATTTAATTACCATTTCATGTTCAAATCTAATTAAAGAATTAAACTATCGCCTGGAGTAAAACTGGTAGTACTCCATTCTCGATCATTTCAAGAATTTGATAAATCTAATTATCTCGTTTCCATTTCAATCTAATTTATTAAAACTCCAATTTGGTTTTAATATCAAAAATCATTACTTTATGATTATTAAAATTCAGGAAATTAATCTTTATTTTTAACTTTGTTAAAGAACTAATGTCATCTAAAATACAGTCCACGATAAACCCAAAATCATCTTCCATTAACTATGGAATCTTTACGGAAAACAGATCAATATATAATTGATATAAATTTCTGTATCAGACTAATAAAATAAATGGAATAGCGGTAAAGCCTTTTTAAATTCCATATATAGTAACGGTCTTCATTCACAGAAGCTCATATCAATTATTACCGAATCGAATTCCATTCAATACTAATTTAGAATATTAAATTAGAAAACTTTACTTTAGAAAATTTCCATTTAAATCGTAATAAAAATTTATGAATTCAAATTATATTTTCACTGTTAATTGGGTTAAAGAGCAAATGTCGTTTAAAACACAGTTCACGATAAACCCACAATCAACTTTCATTTCAATTCTAATTAAATATTAATTAATTAGTAAACTTCTCAAAATCTTAATTAAAAGATTTATTCTTTTCTCATCGAGGTTTAAGAATTGTGTTTATTGAAGACACCATTCACGACTTACCCAAAATATCTAATTCTTTTATCAATTCCAATTAAATATTAATTAATTGGAAAACTTCATTAAATCTTAATTAAAGATTTAGTTTTTTCTCAACTGGGTTCAAGGAAAGTGTTATTAAAGACACCATTCACGACAAACCCAAAATATCCAGTTTATTTTATTTAGTTCCAATTAAATATTGATTAACTAGAAAACTTCATTAAATCTTAATTAAAGATTGATTTTAGTTAATAACTAGTTCATTTCAATAAAAATATATTTTTATCTTTTCAAATATAGATTTTTCATCTAAAATCTTTCCAGATTACTAATTATGATTTTACATAATTTTTCCGTATTTTTAATAATTTTATTAAGGTCATACAGTCGGTTTCCAATAATGGTCACCGAATTGCATCCATAGCGACCTTTTTCAAATTTGATTTGGACATAATTCCAAATCCAGCCGTTAGATTTTAAACTTCTTATATTCATTGGAAAGCTCTTTTCGATACGAACCCAATGGTTCCGGTTTTAGAAGAATCTGACGGATGGATCTCCCGTTACATCGATTTGAAATTAATGGTCAAAATTCGCGAATGGTCATTGCGCGGCGTGTTCTATTCAGGCCATTAAATATAATATATATATATATATATATATATATATATATATATATTTCGTCGATTTCCATTTAAAACATATTTCGTAAATCATTTATATATTTTTTTTAAAACGATTCCAACTTTATTTTCAATTTTAATTCAAAATTGAATATTCTATATCTGTATCATATTAAAATGATAATATTTTCAAAATATTAAATTTTGAAATCGCTTCTGTCTGATATTCATTCTAAAATGAATAACTCGATCGATAAAAAGGGCGTTTAGCCACATAACTATTTTTATTATTCCAAAAATTTTATTCAACACATGAATATTTTATATGGTTTATACATTCAATAAAAATGATATTTTAATTGTTCAAGAATTTTATTTAATACATGAATATTTTATATGTTTTATACATTCAATAAAAATGGTATTTTTATTGTTCAAGAATTTTATTCAATACATGAATACTTTACTCACTTCATTAACATCTTAAAAATAATATTTTTAATGTACAAAAATATAATTTAACAAATGATTATTCGCATTTTCATTAACATGTTAAAGATGACACATTTTTTTATCTAACAAAAATGTATTTTAACACATGGTTTTTTTATTCTTTATACATACAATAAAAATGTTATTTTTATTGTTAAAACATTTTATTTTAAAATATTATTTATTTTAAAAGATTCTTCATTTAGAAATATTCTTTATTTTAAAATGTTCTTTATATTAAAATGTCCTTTATTTTAATATGCTCTTTATTTCTGAATCGGAATGCGACTCAGTCAATTACCATATAATTTCAGTTATATGGATTTATACATCACATGTGTTCAACAATAATGATAAACAATCATTAAACAGTCCATTCACATCTAGAGTGAAATTTACAACTGTGTGAGCATTAAAATAAATAGATAACGCTCATCACAGATTGTCAATCCATCGATTGACATACAACTAAATATCGGGACTAGTGTATATCAAATATCATCCCAATACCCGTGTGGGGTTTCCAAACAACAACAATGAACTTACATAAATTATTGGTTAACAAATTTAACCGATTCTAATTCGGTTTGAATTATTTTTCTAATTAACCAATTTTCACGGTTCAAATTATAAATAAATATTTATAATTTAATTTCAACTACCACATTAATGTTAACATTATTTCTAATACGTTAAACATTTCAACATCACAAACAATGCACAATACAGTCCAAACAAACAATCATGGTTTGTACAATGAATAGTGTCGGGTGCTGCTAAGCACCGTTTGCATCCTAATATATATTTAACTGTAAAATAAATAGAGTGAGAAGGAGTTCTCACCTTTGGTTTCCACTCCGCCAATTTTATTTCTGAATTTCTGAATAGTTTGGATTTTCTCCCACGCGTTGTATTCTTCATTGTGATTCCAACGTAATCTGTTTCACGCAGTTTATATTAAAAATCACATTTTTAATACGATGTTTACATTTTAAAAAGTGAATATTAGGCACACATCCCTAAAACGAAACTTAATTAGGCTCACATCCGGTCATAAACTTATTGTAAATTAGGTCCCTATTTTCAAAAACATATAAAAAAATATTAAAAAAATATTAAAAAACCATGTAAATTCGTATTTAATTAAAACAATTAATCGTGAAAAAAATCAGATCAAAAAAACATTAAAAACAACGTCGAAATCATGAAATACAGAAAATCAACGAAATGCAGTAAATTGCATCAAAACATGCATATAAGTCGATTAGTTGCATACCTGTATGCATTTATTTCAAATCTGCGTCAAAACTGCAGTATAAATGCATACATGTATGCACATATTGTTAAAACATGCATCTGCTGATGCATTTGTTTAAAAACTGCATACCTACGTGCAACTTATTCACGTTTGCATGTATTTTGACATATATGCACACATGTATGCAGTTATATAGAAAAACTGCATACATGTATGCAATTTTTCAAACAGGCGTGCATAAATATATGCATGTGTATTCGAATAGTTGCATAAATGTATGCAACTATTCGTAAAAGTTGCATACATTGATGCAACTTTTTTTTTTAATTTCTGTGGACTTCCGAGAATATTTACAGATTTTAGAATTTTTTTTTTTTTTTTTAAGTGATAGCGCCTGAAAATTTGGACAGAAAACGAAAGAGGCGGAGGTATGGAAAGTGGCAGGCGGAAGATTCCAGGCGGCAGCTAAAATAGGGGGCGGGTTTACAGAGAAAACATTAATTACAGGGATGTATTGTGAATTTAAAACTTGCAAAATAGTTGCATACATGTATGCAACTTTTGCCAATAGTTGCATACATGTATGCAAGTATTTCTGAAGCTGTTTTAGTTGAAAATATATGCAGAAACTTGCATACATGTGTGCAACTATTTGAAATACTTGCACACATGTATGCAAGTATTTACATGTGAAAATAAAATATGTGCAGAAACTTGCATACATGTATGCAACTATTTTAAATACTTGCACACATGTATGCAAGTATTGCATGTAAAAATATAACAGAGAAATACTTGCACAGATGAATGCAAGTATTCCAAATATGTGCATGATTTGATGCAAATTACTGCATTTTTCGTTGTTTTCTGTATTTTTTCGATTTTGATGCATGTTTTGATTTTATTATGATCTGAATTTTTGGGCGAGTACATGTTTTATTTAAATACGAATTTACGTGATTTTTTTATATTTTTTTAATATATTTTTTTATGAATTTTCGAAAAACAGGGACTAAATTTACAATAAGTTTATGACCGGGTTTTTTTTATATTTTGAAACCTAATAGGGACCTCTAAAAAACGCACCCTTTTAAAAATCTCATTTTTAATCAACGCTATATATACGAAAATCATTTTTTAAAAACAATGCTTTCCATATAAAAGATCATTTCTAAAACAATGTTTTTCATATACGAAAATTCCAATTTTATTATATGATTTTCATATAAAAACAATGATTTTTCTATATAAAAATCATATTTCAATTACAATGATATTTATAAATAAAAACCGCATTTTTTATTACGCTATATATATATATATTAAAAATCACATTTTTAAACCGCTATATATATATATATATATATAAATCACATTTTCATACAATGTTATGTTTTAAAAAACAATTCTATTTTGATTTTGAAAAACAATTCTATTTTTATTTTGAAAAACAATTCGATTTTTATTTTGAAAACCAACTCTATTTTTGTTTTGAAAACAATTCTATTTTTATTTTGAAAATCAATTCTATTTTTATTTTGAAAAACAATTCTATTTTTATTTTTTAAATACAAAGCTATTTTTATAAAGATCACATTTTTACCATTACGCTATATATATTAAAATCACTTTTTTTACTATGTTATTATATATAAAAATCATATTTTTATACATATTATATATATGTAAAAAATTCATTTTTATCCAATGTTATTTATGTTTTGAAAACTGAAAATAAATCAATATTATTCGAATAAAATCTGAGAATAAAATCAATGTTAATTTATTTCAAATCTACATTTCTAAACAATGCTGATCTAATTTAAAAATCATTTACTACCTATTGCAAAATTTATAAATTAATTAGAGGAAGAAAAGCTCACTGTTAATCTTTTCTATTTCAGTTGATTCCATTGCGTAGATATCGTCGTCACGGTTCCTACGCTTCGAAAATCGTCCATTTCTGATTCAATTTGAAAGAGTTACAACCATTTATGTATAAAACACTTTAATAATTAATTAAATAATTAATTAACTTAATTAATCACTTAACCAATCTCAGGCTATTCCTTAACCCTTCTTCAATGTTACTCCCATACGATAAAACCCTCGCTGAACCCATTCTTCAAACCGTAAATCTCCATCGCGCCCTCCTATAGCTGACCGAAGCGAGATTGATCGTCACTTTCCTATGAACTAGAAAAGCGTGATTTATGAAATAAATACTGCAAGCGCACAGGTGTGTAGCATACAGGTCGAACACAGGGAGGTGAATTAAATCAAATTATTTAAATAATTTCTTGGGCGAGTTAGACGAATCCTGGAGGTTGGTTTTGAAAATAATAAAAAATTGAAACTGTGATCTGATCCAGAACAAATCTAATTGAACCGACGAACAAATCACAATTATCAATTGGAAAGCAAATAAAACTATGAATCAGATCTGAATCTAATCAAATCCAATTTAACCTAGGAAAGCAATAACACGAACAGAAAATAAAAGTGCAGAATAGAGATAACAACAGAAATAAAATTAGGATTATCGTTGAAACTAATCAAACGATTATCCACTAATGCAAATAAATGTAAAATACAACTAGTACTCTACCAAATTTAATTGTGTAGATGGCACTAGTTGCTAAGAAATAGAAAAATGCAGAATAAAAAAGAGAAAGGAGTTTTATTAATGGAGAAGAGAATATAGAATAGGATGGTGGCTACAATGATATTACAAGGGTATTTATAGGAGATAACCAAACCCTAACCCTAATTACAAATGGGTCTAGCCATTACATCACTAATTAGTTTACAATGAGAATCTCAAATGGGCCTTAGTTAAATCTATTAAATTTCTGGCCTTTCTTCTTTTCCTCTTGGTTCTTTGACAAGCCTCCCTTGATTTGAGATGTGCATGGCCTTTTTATCAATCATTTTCTTGTCCAACAGCAACTAGATGTGGGATCTTCATCTACAATTCTTCAAAATGTAAATATATAGCAATCTGATCTCCATTTCTCTATTTTTCTGGTTGCATGCGAGCTGGGTTGGAATATCTGTAAAAGTAACAAAACAATACCCAAGTAACATTTATTTATATACAAAAGATAAGATATAAGAGCATAAAATAAACATATTTCTATGTCAATCAAATGCCCCCACACTTATCTTTTACTCGTCCTCGAGTAAAACAAGAAATGAAAAACTAGACTAGATAGGTCACATTTTCGTAGGAAACACGATTGCATTGAGCGTATGCAACAAGCCGTTAAACCTCTAGGTGTCCCTAGTAGGATGAGTGGTGTCTCGTGAGGGTTTTCAGCGGATACTACCCACAAAATCCCAATGCAGTCTGCTATGGCTCTAATGTAACTACATGAATGCAAAGGACATATGCAATTGAGAAAAAAAATGAGAACACGACATATTTCAGGAAAGTGGTACAACAAATTAAGTTAACAATTTCTAATCAGTTAATTTTATTTTAAATACCTCAACTTGTCACAAATTTTCAATATAAATCAAGTTTGCAAATGTTAAATTCCAGTTTGTCCAGTTAGTTCGGTCGATAACATAGTGCAGCCATGAAATAGATTCTTAGTTTGCTTGGCACAGTTTGCAAAGTGATATTATTATTTTCTCATGTATGGCTAGTCAAATCAATAAGGTCAAGAAGTGTTTGGGCATCATCGCTTATTCTTTATTCTATAAAATTTTAAAATTTATGATTAAGTACATACACCTAACTTAGAAGACCAAGGTTTACCACCCATGCACTGCCTCGCGGACTAACGAAGAGTGGGTAAAGAGCTTGGCGGATTGTGCAGGCCGACTTTGACTTTGTCAACAATGTGTCGGTAATCCTTAGGTGTCCAATCTCATAAAATGAGACCAAGATATTCCAACGCTGACTTTGTCAACAACATGTCGGATAGAGCTTGGCGGGTTTGCACACCAACGCTTGATATACAAGCAATGTTGGATGCCCTTGGATTACTATTATTATTATTGAAAATATAAGCACAAAAGAGAGTTACGCGAATTCAACTTAACACAACTTAGTTTTAAAGATTCGAAAAGCCAATATAAGTATTTTAAGTCCTCTACTTATTTAAACAAGGTCTATAATATAAAATAGATTTCATGACCATCACCTAAGAATCTCCCTATGTACCGGTTACACTCTTATCTCTCAAAATTAAATTTTCATTATATTTCAAATTCGAACTTAGTTGAGAGAAAAAATACTATCAACTGATTAACAATCCTTAACTCATTTTGTTGTATCAAATCTAAAATGAGTCGTATTTTCAAAAAAAAATTGGTATGTTACTACGATCTAAAATGCATGAGGGTCCTATCTAAATGCATGAAAGTGAAAAGAAAAAAATGAAAAATAAAAAATAAAAAAAAATTGAATGCAATGCAGACTCCCCCCCACACTTGAACTAAACAGTGTCCACACTGTAAACATTTCCTAAATTTGAAAGATCGTACCCAAAGATGAATGAGTTGTAAAATTATTTGTAAAATGAAATGAAGTTTAGCCGCTATATGTGAATGAAAATCATATTTAAAATGAAATCTACGATGATGATGAGTATTATGTGAAAAATGAGATTTCTTTTCCCCCCCACACTTGCCTCTATCGAAAATGATGTATGATGATTTCGTATCTGATTTTTGAGGTATAAGAGGCATGTCAGTGAATTCTGAGATCAAAATTTTCCCTATGAAAATTTTGTCATGCCAATGATTTATATCGTTCAACCGAAGATTATCATAGTCCCACAAACTTGAGTTTTTAACAACAATTTCTTCTGATGATATGGAATTACGATTATGTTTGAGACGTTCCATATATTCGTCCTCGTCATTCAGAAGTTTAAGCTCATCTTCGAACAATTCCTCAAAAGACATAGTGGACACGTCTACTGAGGAAAGTGAAGTTTTCTGAGGAGATAATTCAGATGTGCCATCTAAAACTGTTCCTATTATGTCGACTTCTCCTATTTCGATCTCTTTGGGTTGATGAAAAATATTCAATTCAATGGTTAAGTGCCCAAACGATAGTCAAAGTTGGCCGCTCCTACAATTTATGATAGCATTTGAGGTTGCTAAGAAGGGACGACCCAATATCAATGGAATCTGACTATTCGGATTCGAAACAGGCTCAGTTTCAAGAACTATGAAGTCAACCGGGAAATAAAATTGTTTAATTTGAATCAAAACGTCTTCAACAATGCCCAAGGTTTTTTTAAAAGATCGATCAACCAATTGAAGTGTGATACTCGTGGATTTCAATCCTCCTAGTCCAAGTTGATGATAAACAGTATAGGGAAGAAGGTTGACACTTGCACTAAGATCAAGTAAGGCATGACTGATGTGAGTATTTCCTATTTTACAACCGATTGTAGGGCAACCGGGGTCCTTATACTTGATTGGTGATGGATTGGAGAAAACAGAGCTAGTGTTCGCAGTCAAGAAGGCAGTTTTAGGAACGTTAGTGGCTTGTTTTCGGGTGCACAGCTCTTTCAGACACTTGGTATATTGAGGAATTTGTTCGATGGTGTCTAAGAGTGGAATGTTCACGCGAACTTGTTTGAAGATTTCAAGGATTTTTTCGAAATTCGCATCCTTCTTCTTATTGTTAAGTCTATGAAGATAAGGAGCTACTGGTTTATAGATTCTTTCAGAATTTTGGTCGTATGACAAAGAAGGTTTCCATATAGGAAGTGAAGGAGACAAGGGTGTAGAAGAGGGAATGTTGGGATTGCCAACATTTAAGGAAAATGGAGGTTTAGACGAATTGGCATTCGTAGTCAATGGGTGATCATCATGTTTTGGCATTAGGGTCGAGTTCGATGGTTCGCTAGGGTTTCCCACATTATTATCAATCCTCTTTCCAGATCGAAGGGTTGTAACAATATTGACCGGATTATGGTTTTCATCCGCACAAGAATTTACCGTTCGAGAGTTATATTTTGGATTCACCTCGGGTTGACTAGGCAACTTACCCTTCTCATTACTTTTCACTAGTTCCTTTATCATATTCATCATTTGGTCGAGTTTAGCATCGTGTGAGTTCATTTTAGCTTTGTGAGAGTTCAGCTGTTTTTCTAAACGCACAATTTCTTGTGATGGTTGAGAAGATTGAGAGCTTTGGATTGATGATTGAAAGTTGGGGTGCCTATAGGGTTCTTTGGATTGAGGTGTAGTCTGAGAGGTTTGAGAATTGGGAGAAAGAGCTTGGTGATTCGGATTTGGAATAAAGGGTTGCATGTGAGATGGGTTTGCGACATAATTCGGATTAGACCACGAGAAATTTGGATGATTACTCCAACCATGGTTATATGAGGATGAGTATGGACTATTTTGAGCGATGGCATTGACTTGGTCTTGAGGGTAATACCGGGGCTGTCCTTCGATTTGAGGAGTTTGAGTTTCTAAAGGAAATTGATTTGGATCCACGATATGCACTCCTCTAGTAGAAGCACGAATGGGAACACTAATTGACTCCCATTGCATGTCCTTTTCAGAATTATTTTCTAAGAATTCCCAAGCTTCATCGACCGTTTTAGACATAAATTCTCCTCCACACATTGATTCTAGTTGTGTTCGTGTTTGATAGTTTAGCCCGTCATATGCGATTTGACATAAATGATATTTTGAAATTGCATGATGAGGGCAACTATACAGAAGTTGGTTGAATCTCTCAAAATATTTTGAAAAAGTTTCCCCCTCATTTTGAGAAAATTGATTTATTTCAGTTCGTATTTTTTGATTTTTATGGAAAGGGAAAAACTTCTTTAAGAATACAGTGACAAATTCATCCTAACTTCTAATGGATTGTCTTGGAAGAGAATTTAGCCATCTTTTAGCGCTTTCAAGTAATGCAAATGGAATTAGCCTTAGCTTGATTGATTCATTAGACAAGTGTTGCATTTTATTTGTGGATGAATACAATTCAAATTCGCTTAGAAATTCGTAGGCATGTTCAGAACCAACAAATTTTGGTACCCCTTGAATAAAAGAATGTTTAAGCTCAAAATTTCCTTCAACAGGTGGATATACAATGACAAATGATTGAACAATCCTAGTTGGGTGACATCGTTCACGAAGAGATAAGGCTCTATCCATTTCAACTTTGAGATTTTGAAGATTTTGATTTAATTGATCGTGATTCATCTCATTTGAAAAGTTTTGATTTACTTGACTGTAACAACCCGAAATTTAACAACGTGTTAAATCAAGAATCAAGGTAGATTTAAAATATAAATTTTGAATTAGGAGAAACGGGCTATGCCATTGCGTTCGTCTAGGAAAAATACGCAGAATAGAGTCCGAAATTTCGTAAATCGGAGTCCGTATGACCCAGTTAAGGCCCAACGAAGTTTCACGAAAATTCAAATCCGAAAACAGATTTGAAATTCAGCCCAGAAAGAGAAGGCGGGAAAATTCCCGCCAGACCCACAGGGTGTCGACCCCTGGGTCGACCCCCCTCCAGGGAGGCGACATGGGTGCCGACACCGGGGTCGACCCCCCCCCCCCCAGGGGGTCGACATGGGTGTCGACCCCTGGGTCGACCCCCCCTGTAGAACTCCGACCTGGTGCACCTGCTTGTCATGTTGGCTCGGTTTTGGAGGCTTGTGACGATTTTTGAGGGCTTGGATCTATCCTAGGGTTAATCTAACGGCCTAAACTACTCCTAATCTCTATAAAAAGACCCCTAAGCCTACCCTAAACCCTCACAAATCACTCATGCCACGAAGTGCTGCCCAAATGCCAAGTGATCATGGCCTCCATCTCCTATTCCTAGAGCCTAAGCATTCAAACTAGATCCGAATCAAAAGGTGCGAGCTTGCTACACCAAATAGAGGCCAAATCAACGTTGCTACGACGGTTTCATGACGGTTCTTCTTCGAAGGAGCCACCTTTCTTTGTCGAGACGATTCATGCTAATTCTCTAAGCCTCGCTATGTAAGTTCTAGCTACTTCGAGATGTTAACGGTAGTTTAATCATGGCATGGAATAAAATGTGGTTAAACATGAATGCTATAACCTATGCGAGCCTAGTTCGCTCCTTTAACATGAACATAGGACTTTAGGTTGTGTTTTAGCGATCAAACCATGCTATTCATGTTGCATTGGACCTAGTTTGCCATGCAAGATTGGACCTTTACTTGTGGTATGTTAGCATGCACACTTGAAACCACTTTGACTCATGAAACATGTGCATGAATGTGACTTTGGGGCTATGCAAGTATATGAACCCGAAGTCCCTTTTGATAATATGCAAGTTTACCCTTTTTATGACATAAGTAACATGTGCATGTTTATCCCTTCATGATAGGTTTATGACATGAACACTTATGCAAATTACCCTCTTTATGACATTATGCATGCTTGTGGCCAACCCCTATATAATAGTATGCATGTACAAGGCCAATCCCTTGATGATACCATGCATGTTTGAAGCCAACCCCATCGTGGCATCGTGCATGTTTTGGGGTAGTTAGACAAATGTGAATGTGACGCGAAAACTTGACTTGTATGTGGCACGAAAACTTGACATGGGGTTGCATGAAAATGTGACACTCTTGGAAACACTTAAACATGAACATGACACGTACGAAAACATGGAACTTGGGGCTAGACACGTATGGGTTGTAAGTGTAATATGACACTAGACCAAACATGAAAGTGGCCAACTCGAGGTTGGGTTGAGTTTGTAGCATAAATCTACCCGGACCCGCCCGGCTTAACTAGTGGCTACAAACAATAGGATCCAATGTGAGAAGTTGGTCATGTTTCGCTTAAGACCCGAGGTTAGACTAGGTTGTGGTGTAAAAATACCCGGACCCGCCCGGCTTAACTAGTAACCACAACAAGGTCTAATGTGAGAGGTTGAGAGTGCATTAATTAAATTAATGCCACATGATAAGGTTAAGTAAATTTGACTAATGACACTTAACCGATATGACACGAATGGGTAGGTTAAGTGGGATCGGGCTTGATTTCTTAATGACACTTAACCATGCAAGATGATTAGGGGATGGGGTTAAGTAATTTACGCTTAACTAATCTGACTTGGTAATTAGATGGGGTTAAGTAATTTAGACTTAACTAATCTAAACACGGTAATTAGATGGGGTTAAGTAAACTACACTTAACTAATCTAAACACGGTACTTCGATGGGGTTAAATTAAACACTTAACCGATCTTAACTTGGTAATTCAATGGGGTTAAGTAGCCAATACTTAACCAACTTAACAAGATAATTTAATGAGGTTAAGTAACTTATACTTAACCAATTATACATGATGATTTGATGAGGTTAAGTAACCTATACTTAACCAATCTAATATGCGGACCTGATAGGGTTAAGTCATAGGACCTTTTAAATATACTCAACCGTTATAATACGATTAGTGGATGGGGTTAAGTTAACCTATACTTAACCAATCCGACTCGATAATCCGATGAGGTTAAGATAATCTGTGCTTAACCAATCTAACACGATAATCTGATAGGGTTAAGATAAACAAGTACTTAACCAAATTGACTTGATGATTGAATAGGGTTGAGTCATGAGCTTCTTGGTATACTTCACCAACTTGTAGGGCTAGGTCTTGGACTTGAATACTTAGCCAATCTTGACATAATTCATAGGCGGGCTAAGCCATGAACTTGAATAACAACACTTAACCCAATAGGCAAAACCCTAGTAGAGGAACTAGGTAGAAAATCGTAGTTAATCAAGGGTAACGGGGAAATGAAGCTAAGTGGTGAACCTTAGTTAAGTATAACTAAGTAATAATTCTTAGCCAAGGACATGGGACTAGTTCATGAATAGATGAGTAACCCGGTACGGTAGGTCATCGCATAAAACATGAGGAGGAGCAAATTATCTGACTTAGATAAAGGCTCCAACGAACTGGGTGACGAAGCGGTAGCTTCGGGGGACATGAGGGTACTCTTGGTATCCCTCTGTGAGGTGGCAGATGGTCCATGAAACCCGGCCTCACAGGGGTTAAGGTCTGCGGTAGAAGAGCCAAGGGTACGCCTTGGTTGCTATGCGAGCGACCTAAAGACTGGGATGGATTAGCGTGGAGTCGACGATACTTGATTTTGCCCTGGATAGTGCGTCGTCGACTACCTACCATCTTTAGTCAATCGCGTACGAACGGAAAGGCAGGGAACCCCCAACAGACCATGTTCTTGCTATCAAGTCATGGGTGAGGTTGGCCCATAGGAAAGTGGGGCTATAGTGGGGCCGGGATGTGGTTCTCATACATGATTTTTCTTGGATTGTCTTTCAGTAGTTGAGGGAGGGGTCACGTGGGACCATAGCCACGGGTACAAAAACAGACCTTGATATCTGCATCAGCAGACGACTTAAAGCTCCCGACCAAGTTCCATATCTCTTGATTTGCCCTGGCACGGAACTCGGATGGCACATTGAGGAACATGTGCGTCTAGACATGGAAAACAATTCACGATACATACGCGGCATAAAGGGCGCGGTTGACGGGTGGCATAATCCCTAGTGGTCCTAGGTGGCCAAAACCCAAACCGAGACACGGAAATGTTCATTAGGTAGCACAATCCCTAGTGGTCCTAGGCGGCGTAAATCCTAAGTGAACACGCGATAGTTCATGGTAAGAAAACATAACCAGGTCAAGGGCAACAGTCCAAAACAACTTCAAGGATACGATGGTACTACATGGGAAAGCCCGTACAGCCTACGGCAAAGGACTGAGCTTATACATGGAAAGAAACACACAAGTTGGGAAAACCTACATATGTTATATATTAGGTTGACATGGACCATTACATGACATTGGGCAAGGGACATTCATAGTTAACACGTGACGCGGGTTGGAATACTAGTACGAGAGGTGCAGAGCAAATATACATGATAAATACCTTGGGACGTTATACATGATAAATACCGGGGGATGTTATACATGATAGATACCTTGGGATAGTATACTTGATAGAAACCTGACGCCGTGATACCTTGATTTATCTTGACACCGTAGTTTACCATGATACCTTAGTTTATCTTACTGTAGTAGTTCATCCAGTTATCTTGGTTTAGCTTATCTATCTTGTCGGTATCCTTATGTTTACTTTCAGTTTATGCATGTCATGTTACCTTTACCTGTTTTTATACTGGAAGTAGATTGGACTTACCAGTCTTTATGACTGACCCCGTTTTCTTTCGCCTATTTGTCTTCCGTTCCCCCCCCCCAGGTTTTCAAGGAGGAAACACTGTTATTTAGTTCGGACTTCTTCTGCTTGAAGGTCATCATGCATGGCTTGGACTTCTCTTGGCTATGGCTACCTTACTATTTTATTTGGGGAATAATTTATGAAAAGGTTTTATGCTTCTTTACTATTGCAAGATAAGTTTTGATGTATTCTGATGTAAAAGGATTTAGACCTTAGTTTATAAGGTAATGAAATTTGTTTTACTTCCGCTGTTTTATGTATATGTTCTATCTTGTAATATTTCTGTGCATGTTTACCTCGATAATGCTTCACCAAACCTAGTGCATTCCCTTTGTGAGTGACCCTAGCGAAGGTGGGGTGTTACATTTGGTATCAGAGCAGAAGGTTACCAGACCGGGCAAAAGTTTTTAAAACCTTCTGAAAACTATTTGAAAAACCGTTTACAAAGAAGCATTTTTTTCAAGAAAAGTTTTTAAAGGCTATTCCCCAAAAGCCATTAGCACTGTCCTTTGTTTCCTTGATCGAATCTCTTTTCCTTTCTTTCCTCCATCTGTAGTCACAGTAGTTCTAACTGTGACTAATCTTTGTCTAGCCACGTAGGTGTTTTCCGTACGATGGAGGTGGTTCTCGAGAGACCTGTTGTCGTGGTACAAGGAAGGATAATAAGAGTAAGGATAAAGAACGCGAGCTTAAGGATAAGCAACTTGTTGGTATGGCTTGGTCCATCAAGGAGGACAAGGACAAGATCATCGGAGAGGGCAATTGTACGCTCCCATTTCTAGGGTACCTAAAAGAGATGGTACCGTTTCTGGTAAAGGTTTAGTCGTTCTTTTCTATCATCCCGTCCAGACTTTGTCTTGGTCATCGTATCATTTAAGTCTGCTTGGATAGTTGAGTCTCTGCACCTTAGTACTAGCATGGTAGAGGATCCCATTTTTTGTCCCAAAAATCTGGTTGGAGAGTCGGTCCATTTATTCATGACTTGTTTGGATTTGAGAATGACATGTCTCGGCTACGGATGGATTCTAGGGATAAAGTGGTCACCCAATGAGGGGTGCCATTCTCGTTTTTGGAAAGAGGGTAGTTAGACTCTCGACTCACCTTGGTGATACCCTCGAAGTCTCAGGTAACCTTTTGGGTTCTGTCATGGTTAGTTACCTAGAATCTCATGATGCAGTTGTTGGTAATCCGTTTGAATAGAATTCGCCGCTAAGGCGGATGGTTCGTTTCGCTTATGCATGAGTTATGGGGATCACCCTAGTAAGTACACTTGGCAACATGGATTGGCATCGGCAGACGAGATCCATAATTCCCTAGTGAATTTTGGAGAGCTTGCATGAGTGAGTGGATACGTTTGAGTCAAGTATACTAGGAAAAGGATAAGTGAAAGTGGAATAAGAGGTGACAATGAAATGAGTTCTAACTCATATCTTGGAAATAGGAATCAAGGAGCTACGAGATCATGGAGTTAAAAAGATGGTCAAGGCATCGAGGAATTAAGCTCAAGGAAACGCGACTTAGAAGACGTAAGGCTAGACACGCGCATCGTACCTCTTTTTAAAGAGTGTATCCTTGATCGCTGGTTTTTCCTGTAGAGCTTGCTCGCACGTTATCTTTTGGTGCATACCCTCTCGGTCCTATTTCTGTTGCAAACCCCGTAAGGAGTTTGTCTTGTTTATCTTCTCGATCCTGTCTTGGGAACCTTAGGTAGAACCCTATGGATATAAACATGTATTTGAAACATGTTATGTTTGATATGGTTGCAAATGGTTGCAAGTGGTTGCTCGTGGATGCGCGAATACACACTTGATACTAGATCGACTCAGGCACATTTCACGTTGCATATGCACGAGTATTTATACTTGTTTATGGATGAAATTGAATATGTTATCATGTGGATGTTGCATGTGGATGGATGTTTGTGCATGCATATAGTACTTATATGACTAGGACTATTTGCATACATGTTGGACTCATGGCACTAAACATAATTTGCATTAGAAAGATCATTCAGGCCTGATCATTAGCATTAGCTAAGGAGCATATACACACACGTTTTGCATATGTTCATATGACATTAGAAATCGTCTAAGGACAATGTTTGCCTGTGGATGATGTTTTGAATAGATGGATGATAGATGGTAGGATGCATTCTTCCTAACTTGGAGATTTCGGGGACGAAATCCTTAAAGGAGGGGAGAATGTAACAACCCGATATTTAACAACGTGTTAAATCAAGAATCAAGGCAGAATTAAAATATAAAATCTGAATCAGGAGAAACGGGCTGTGCCATTGCGTTCGTCTCGGAAAAATACGCGGAATAGAGTCCGAAATTTCGTAAATCGGAGTCCGTATGACCTAGTTAAGGCCCAACGAAGTTTCACGAAAATTCAAATCCGAAAACAGATTTGAAATTCAGCCCAGAAAGAGAAGGCGGGAAAATTCCCGCCAGACCCACAGGGTGTCGACCCCTGGGTCGACCCCCCTCCAGGGGGTCGACATGGGTGTCGACCCCGGGGTCGACACCCCCTCCCCCAGGGGGTCGACATGGGTGTCGACCCCTGGGTCGACCCGTCCCCCCTTGTAGAACTCCGACCTAGTGCACCTGCTTGTCATGTTGGCTCGGTTTTGGAGGCTTGTGACGATTTTTGAGGGCTTGGATCTATCCTAGGGTTAATCTAACAGCCTAAACTACTCCTAATCTCTATAAAAAGACCCCTAAGCCTATCCTAAACCCTCACAAATCACTCATGCCACGAAGTGCTGCCCAAATGCCAAGTGATCATGGCCTCCATCTCCTATTCCTAGAGCCTAAGCATTCAAACTAGATCCGAATCAAAAGGTGCGAGCTTGCTACACCAAATAGAGGCCAAATCAACGTTGCTATGATGGTTTCATGACGGTTCTTCTTCAAAGGAGCCACCTTTCTTCGTCGAGACGATTCATGCTAATTCTCTAAGCCTCGCTATGTAAGTTCTAGCTACTTCGAGATGTTAACGGTAGTTTAATCATGGCATGGAATAAAATGTGGTTAAACATGTATGCTATAACCTATGCGAGCCTAGTTTGCTCCTTTAACATGAACATAGGACTTTAGGTTGTGTTTTAGCGATTAAACCATGTTATTCATGTTGCATTGGACCTAGTTTGCCATGCAAGATTGGACCTTTACTTGTGGTATGTTAGCATGCACACTTGAAACCAGTTTGACTCATGAAACATGTGCATGAATGTGACTTTGAGGCTATGCAAGTATATGAACCCGAAGTCCCTTATGATAATATGCAAGTTTACCCTTTTTATGACATAAGTAACATATGCATGTTTATCCCTTCATGATAGGTTTATGACATGAACACTTATGCAAGTTACCCTCTTTATGACATTGTGCATGCTTGGGGCCAACCCCAATATGATAGTATGCATGTACAAGGCCAATCCCTTGATGATACCATGCATGTTTGAAGCCAACCCCGTTATGGCATCGTGTATGTTTTGGGGTAGTTAGACAAACGTGAACGTGACGCGAAAACTTGACTTGTATGTGGCACGAAAACTTGACATGGGGTTGCATGAAAATGTGACACTCTTGGAAACACTTAAACATGAACATGACACGTACGAAAACATGGAACTTGGGGCTAGACACGTATGGGTTGTAAGTGTAATATGACACTAGACCAAACATGAAAGTGACCAACTCGAGGTTGGGTTGAGTTTGTAGCATAAATCTACCCGGACCCACCCGGCTTAACTAGTGGCTACAAACAATAGGATCTAATGTGAGAAGTTGGTCATGTCGCGCTTAAGACCCGAGGTTAGACTAGGTTGTGGTGTAAAACTACCCGGACCCGCTTGGCTTAACTAGTAACCACAACAAGGTCTAATGTGAGAGGTTGAGAGTGCATTAATTAAATTAATGCCACATGATAAGGTTAAGTAAATTTGACTAATGACACTTAACCGATATGACACGAATGGGTAGGTTAAGTGGGACCGAGCTTGATTTCTTAATGACACTTAACCATGCAAGATGATTAGGGGATGGGGTTAAGTAATTTACACTTAACTAATCTGACTTGGTAATTAGATGGGGTTAAGTAATTTAGACTTAACTAATCTAAACACGGTAATTAGATGGGGTTAAGTAACCTACACTTAACTAATCTAAACACGGTACTTCGATGGGCTTAAATTAAACACTTAACTGATCTAAACTTGGTAATTCAATGGGGTTAAGTAGCCAATACTTAACCAACTTAACAAGATAATTTAATGAGGTTAAGTAACTTATACTTAACCAATTATACATGATGATTTGATGAGGTTAAGTAACCTATACTTAACCATTGTAATATGCGGACCTGATAGGGTTAAGTCATAGGACCTTTTAAATATACTCAACTGTTATAATACGATTAGTGGATGGGGTTAAGTTAACCTATACTTAACCAATCTGACTCGATAATCCGATGAGGTTAAGATAATCTGTGCTTAACCAATCTAACACGATAACCTGATAGGGTTAAGATAAACAAGTACTTAACCAAATTGACTTGATGATTGAATAGGGTTAAGTCATGAGCTTCTTGGTATACTTAACCAACTTGTAGGGCTAGGTCTTGGACTTGAATACTTAGCCAATCTTGACATAATTCATAGGCGGGCTAAGCCATGAACTTGAATAACAACACTTAACCCAATAGGCAAAACCCTAGTAGAGGAACTAGGTAGAAAATCGTAGTTAATCAAGGGTAACGGGGAAATGAAGCTAAGTGGTGAACCTTAGTTAAGTATAACTAAGTAATAATTCTTAGCCAAGGACATGGGACTAGTTCATGAATAGATGAGTAACCCGGTACGGTAGGTCATCGCTTAAAACACGAGGAGGAGCAAATTATCTAACTTAGATAAAGGCTCCAACGAACTGGGTGACGAAGCGGTAGCTTCGGGGGACATGAGGGTACTCTTGGTATCCCTCTGTGAGGTGGCAGATGGTCCATGAAACCCGGCCTCACAGGGATTAAGGTCTGCGGTAGAAGAGCCAAGGGTATGCCTTGGTTGCTATGCGAGCGACCTAAAGACTGGGATGGATTAGCGTGGAGTCGACGATACTTGATTTTGCCCTGGATAGCGCGTCGTCGACTACCTACCATCTTTAGTCAATCGCGTACGAACGGAAAGGCAGGGAACCCCCAACAGACCATGTTCTTGCTATCAAGTCATGGGTGAGGTTGGCCCATAGGAAAGTGGGGCTATAGTGGGGCCGGGATGTGGTTCTCATACATGATTTTTCTTGGATTGCTTTTCAGTAGTTGAGGGAGGGGTCACGTGGGACCATAGCCACGGGTACAAAAACAGACCTTGATATCTGCATCAGCAGACGACTTAAAGCTCCCGACCGAGTTACATATCTCTTGATTTGCCCTGGCACGGAACTCGGATGGCACATTGAGGAACATGTGCGTCTAGACATGGAAAACGATTCACGATACATACGCGGGATAAAGGGCGCGGTTGACGGGTGGCATAATCCCTAGTGGTCCTAGATGGCCAAAACCCAAACCGAGACACGGAAATGTTCATTAGGTAGCACAATCCCTAGTGGTCCTAGGTGGCGTAAATCCTAAGTGAACACGCGATAGTTCATGGTAAGAAAACATAACCAGGTCAAGGGCAACAGTCCAAAACAACTTCAAGGATACGATGGTACTACATGGGAAAGCCCGTATAGCCTACGGCAAAGGACTGAGCTTATACATGGAAAGAAACACACAAGTTGGGAAAACCTACATATGTTATATATTAGGTTGACATGGACCATTACATGACATTGGGCAAGGGACATTCATAGTTAACACATGACGCGGGTTGGAATACTAGTACGAGAGGTGCAGAGCAAATATACATGATAAATACCTTGGGACGTTATACATGATAAATACCGGGGGATGTTATACATGATAGATATCTTGGGATAGTATACTTGATAGAAACCTGACGCCGTGATACCTTGATTTATCTTGACACCGTAGTTTATCATGATACCTTAGTTTATCTTGCTGTAGTAGTTCATCCAGTTATCTTGGTTTAGCTTATCTATCTTGTCGGTATCCTTATGTTTACTTTCAGTTTATGCATGTCATGTTACCTTTACCTGTTTTTATACTGGAAGTAGATAGGACTTACCAGTCTTTATGACTGACCCCGTTTTCTTTCGCCTCTTTGTCTTCCGTTCCCCCCCCCCCTCCCCAGGTTTTCAGGGAGGAAACACTGTTATTTAGTTCGGACTTCTTCTGCTTGAAGGTCATCATGCTTGGCTTGGACTTCTCTTGGCTATGGATACCTTAATGTTTTATTTGGGGAATAATTTATGAAAAGGTTTTATGCTTCTTTACTATTGCAAGACAGGTTTTGATGTATTCTGATGTAAAAGGCTTTAGACCTTAGTTTATAAGGTAATGAAATTTGTTTTACTTCCGCAGTTTTATGTATATGTCCTGTCTTGTAATATTTCTGTGCATGTTTACCTCGATAATGCTTCACCAAACCTAGTGCATTCCCTTTGTGAGTGACCCTAGCGGAGGTGGGGTGCTACATTGACACCCCCTACGAGAGTTATCGTGGCTATTTTCACTCATCGTTATTCAATATAGAGTGTTAAAAACTTAAATTTGACAGAAGTAGTGTTATTACAAAATAAATTACGACTCAAGTATATCTTATTCGTTGATAATCTCGATTTGAAGGGGGAATAGGGTCTTATGGTCGTTTACGTATAGTATAAATACTAAGGGATACGGCCAATGTTTTACGGGTAGTATGCAACCTCTTTTGCTAAAAGTTCAATAAATTGAACTAATATATATCCGCGATCAAACCCTTGAGAGAATCAATTTCATAAAATGCACTCTTGTAGTTAATTATTTTGTAAATCAAATCAAGTTTTATAATTGAAAATCGACTAGAATGAGGATTTTAGTTATGGAAATTCGTTCCTCACAAACAGATTCAGAAATATCAGTCATAGAACAGTCACAGAATAAGAACAGAAAATTAAAATATTGTACAAGTAAGCCGCTGCCCCTATATTTTTTTTCAAAGCAGTAAAGCACCTGTAGAGTTTAGAAATTTTTTACAATGAGGTATGGCAGTCCGTCCAGAGCAGTTGAATAGTCTTCACGCTTCAAACTTGACTACTTGCATTCAACTTGACCTCTGAATCCTTGTATTGTTACTTGAGCCTGTTATTTCCTTTGATTTTGGTTCTCTCATTCTCTTCTTTTTTTTCTTTCTTTTTTAAAGAGAAAAGCCAAAACAACAACAACAAAAAAATTCTAAGCACCCAAGAAAAGAAAATGAAACAACACAAATCAACACAACTGACTCGATCAAAACGGAAGACCCAATGAAAACAAATAAAACAACACGACACTCAGATAAGCGAAGAAAGAGAACCAAACTCAAGTGTCTAAAAATTAAAACACAAGCCTCTCTTAACTCAAACAAGCACCCAGATCGTATATTACAGGAAATAAACAAAGGAGTCGTTCCTCTTTCTTTCGTTCTCAATAGTCAATGCCACAAGAATTAGCAGATTATACCACAATATATTCTTCAATAGGAAGAAAATAACACGCCCCCACCTTTATACAAGCAAACAAATCACCCAGATGAATTAACCAAAAATCAGTTGCTTCTCGATACCACAAAAAAATTCATGATACTGGTTCGTGATTCAGAAATACAAATCGGGTTTTCCCCCTTTTTTCTTCTTCGAATTGGATTTCTAAATCGGCTTTGGTTGGATCGTTCGGAATTGGGTTTCTTTGATGTTCGAAGTGTTCAGGTGGCTTGGACGTGCGTGAACAGTTCGACGGAGCAGAGTTGTGGCTGTGATGGACAGTTTTGGGAAGGGGATGGGTTGGCTGATGGTTCGAAGTTTGTTTGGGTATTCGAACTTGACTGTGGTTCGATGGGGAAGATGCTGTTTTTCTAGGTGAGATGGTCTGTGTGTTATTCAAGTTTGGACTTGTGGGGATTTCAATGGTAGATGATGAAACTGGATTTGGTTTTGGGGATCGGTCTGATGGGGTACAGGATTGGTTGCGGCAGCAGTACTGATGGTGACTGTTGCTTGCGGATGGGGTATGAAGTCAGTTTGTAATGGTTTTAATGTGGAAGTTGAGGAATTGGTGTAGGGGAGTTGGACTGCGGTGTGAAATTGCTGTAAGAAACTTGGACGTGTTGTGATGACAGGGATGAAGTTATTGTAGATGAGGCGTTGAATTGGGGTGTGGTTTTCGGAACAGGAGTTGTTTGATCGGAAGGTTTTTGTATTTATGGCGATTGGTTATGTCTGGACGTGGAGTTCATTGACTGTGGGGAGGTTGAGGGAAATGATGGTTCTGAGTATGTTGATGGTGTTGTTCAAGCAGTTGATGAGGTTCGGGAAAGAATAAATTTGTGATGTTGCGATGAGCAGAGGAGAAGAAAGGTAGATGATCAGAGGGGGATTATGGATGGAGAAGGAAAAAAAAGAAAAAGAATTGCAAAGAGAAAAAAATTGAAAAAGGAAACTTGTATTTTTTTTGGTTTTAAAAAAAATTGAGAATTGGAAAGAAATGTACAAAGGGGAAAGAACATGAAAGAACGGAATAGAGAGGATAAAGGGAAAGAAACAAATGTATAATAAATAAAAAGGAAATAAATTGAAAAGACGGGCAAGTTTTTTTATTTCTGTTTTTTTTTTTTGGGAGAAATCAAGGAAGATATGAGGTTGAAAAAAATATCGTAAGAACGGAAAGAAATAAATGAGGAAAAGGAAAATCAAGGAAAATTTGCAAGTTGTTTTTTTTCTTCAGAAAAGAAAGAGATGAATGAATTTGTAAAAGGGAAACAAATAAATGAAAGAAAGGAGAAAGGAGAGAGAAGTTTAAAACAAGAAAGAAACAAAAGAAAAATGGAAAGAATTTTTTTTCCTCTCTTATTTAGATGATTACAGTATTAGCTGTCAATACCAAATCAACTAATTGGAGAAAACAAATTATATACACAAGAAAACAAATGGAAACAAAATAAAATAAAACTAACACGAATCAGAAATTAAACAAATAATAAAATTTAATTATTGCCTCCCTGGCAACGGCGCCAAAACTTGATCGTCGCTTTCCTATGAACTAGAAAAGCGCGATTTATGAAATAAATACTGCAAGCGCACAGGTGTGTAGCATACAGGTCGAACACAGGGAGGTGAATTAAATCAAATTATTTAAATAATTTCTTGGGCGAGTTAGACGGATCCTGGAGGTTGGTTTTGAAAATAATAAAGAATTGAAACTGCGATCTGATCTAGAACAAATCTAATTGAACCGACGATCAAATCACAATTATCAATTGGAAAGTAAATAAAACTATGAATCAGATCTGAATCTAATCAAATCCAATTTAACCTAGGAAAACAATAACACGAATAGAAAATAAAAGTGTAGAATAGAGATAACAACAGAAATAAAATTAGGATTATCGTTGAAACTAATCAAACAATTAATCACTAATGCAAATAAATGTAAAATACAGCTAGTACTCTACCAAATCTAATTGTGTAGATGGCACTAGTTGCTAAGAAATAGAAAAATGCAGAATGAAAAAGAAAAAGGAGTTTTATTAATGGAGAAGAGAATATAGAATAGGATGGTGGCTACAATGATATTACAAGGGTATTTATAGGAGATAACCAAACCCTAACCCTAATTACAAATGGGCCTAGCCATTACATCACTAATTAGTTTACAATGGGAATCTCAAATGGGCCTTAGTTAAATCTATTAAATTTCTGGCCTTTCTTCTTTTCCTCTTGGTTCTTTGACAAGCCTCCCTTGATTTGAGATGTGCATGGCCTTTTTATCAATCATTTTCTTGTCCAACAGCAACTAGATGTGGGATCTTCATCTACAATTCTTCAAAATGTAAATATATAGCAATCTGATCTCCATTTCTCTACTTTTCTGGTTGCATGCGGGCTGGGTTGGAATATCTGTAAAAGTAACAAAACAATACCCAAGTAATATTTATTTATATACAAAAGATAAGATATAAGAGCATAAAATAAACATATTTCTATGTCAATCAGAGATCCAAGTACCCCATGCCAAAGCTCCGTCAATCTACTCGCACCGGCGGTCGTCGCTGCCAACTCGATGGGTTCCGGTGCCCTGAAATCCACTCAAAAGTTGAGCTGTTTGAACTTCGATTTCGAGAAACCCTTGGCCCTTGAGACAATCATATTTGTTCCAGATCTAGATCCTGACCTTCTCTTCGATTTAATCTTTAGGAGATTCGAATATCACTGAGGGGATTGAGGGAAAAATTGCTGCGAAATTTCGAGTGGTATTGGCCATTGAAATGGTTAAAACGATGGTGGAAATAGTGGACTAGGGTTAGGGTATAGTTGAATATATATATATATATATATCTAATTTTATTTAATTCTTTTCATCTCAAAAATTCATGTTTACCAATACTAACTCCAAATCAAACCCAATGACTGTCGCCCCTAGCTAATTACCCTCATACCGCACAGAATGGAATATGTTTTATAAGCCAGTTTGATTGTTTCAATCAGTTTTTCTTTGAATTTAAATATAAACCGATATATATTGAATTTGAACATACTTTTTAATTTACCGGGGCCACATGCTGACTACAAAAATTCTCGAAAAATAACTATGTTTTGACGATACGGTCCTAACTAAACTAATTTCATCGAATTTGGAGACCGTTTGAAAAACGGTCATTTTCCAATCGATTAAATTCAAACTGAAATTACCAAACGCGTTTACATTTACTGCGCTCACATATTAATTATAAAAATTCTAAAAATAGGAATCTAGCAATAATTTGACATTCCGGATCCAACAAAAGTGATCTCGTTGAAAACGGAGGTCGTTTGCAAAATGGCTATTTTTCAAGGCCATATATTATATTAAAATATATATAAATTCAATAGCAACTATTCTGAATTTTAAACTGGACATAACTTTCAATTCCCACTATGAAATCTGGATTTTTCACATTCGATAGAAAGATATAATTAAACAAATTCAAATAGTTCTTATTTTACTAAAATCCAATTTATTTGGAATCCTGTATACTCAATTGAAATTTGAAATCGAATTTTCAAACTACCGCACCATTTCAGGCTCGTTTTATAATTAACATAAATTTATTCATTCTAACTTCGATTTAAATAAATTTTTCATCGTTATTATTTAAAATAAATTATTTTAAATATTACAATTTATTAAAATATCTAAAATAAATTTCTTAAATTAGTTCAAAAATTTTGGGTTATTAAAGATAATATGACAAGAAACACTAAGAATACCTAGGGTTAGATTCTACCAGTTACACGCCCAGACTGGTGGTAATGCATGGACGTGACTACCGCCCACCTCGAACAACACTCCCATAGTCAAGGGTTGGTCAACCAATCAAATCACAAAGTAATAGATACGGTTCGAAGAAGTGCCTTCGATGGGAGGAGCGACCTCATTTAATCAAGTTATAGCACATGTTTAGTCATTTTAATTATGATATGAAGGTCAGAGACATCCATCATCATTCTCTTTCATCAAATCCATTAATCGCCTCCAAATCCATTCTACTTTGTTTTGGATTCTCCATCATGTACACAGTTGTTAAAGTGGTATTGGTATTGACAAAGAGTATGCTAATACCGACTTCGGTCTCTTTAACAACCATATGCTTATATCACACCATGGTCATTTATATTTGAAATCATATTTTAAAATATCATAAATATATTAACTTCAAATATTAGTTTCAATTAATTAACTCTAAATATTGGTTTCAATGAATAAACTCTAAATATTGGTTTCAATCAATTAACTTCAAATATTAGTTTAATATTTAAACAATTAAGTTCAATATTCAAACGTCATAAGTTGCATGTCAATTGATTCATTATTTGATTTCATTCAGGACTTCAGATTCCATAATTCCAAATACTTTGTTAACAAGAGTTATATTTGATTTCAAATTTCTATCTCAAATGTTGTTATTCAAACATTTAAGATCTAATAGCTCGGATCGGAAATAGACTTTTATCTAAAATATTTAATATAATATAAAATAGTTTAATTTAAATAAATATATTTATATAAAATAATTTAGTTAAATAGTTATAAATTTATATATAATAGTTAAATATTTAGACAAAATAATTTTAAAATATTTATAAGATGTTTAATAGTTAGATCAAATATAAATAGTTATAAAAAATAATCTAAATTAGTTTTGTATAAAATATAACTAGTTTAAAAATCTAGTTTTAAGTAATAATCCAATCCGAACCATATATCCATATGTTCAATTTCAACTTATAATCAATTCAGTTATCAAAACTTCACTTCTAATTGATTCCAATTTTACAGTATATTTTAATTCTAATACCTTTCAGCGTTATTCAAGTTGGGTTTTGATTATATTATTTCAATCAAATTCTTAAAATTTTAAATTTACTTTATATCTCATTCCTTTCATTTCATGACTATTAAGTCTCATATTTCAAATTTAATAAATTCTGAATATTACTTTAATTATATTCAGATTCAAACCATTCATTCACTTAACAAACTATTATCGACTTGTTTTATTAAGTTTCATTATCCTAACTAATTTTTATATAAAACTCATTTCAGTATCTTCTACATCACATCTAAAATCAATTTAACTTAATTCAAAATTTTCATTTCAATTAAGTCATTAACCAAATTAAGTTATAATTAAATTCAAACCTCTTTTTTAAACCTTTATTAATTTAAAATATTAATGAAATCTATGTTTATATTTTTATACAAATCTATATTTGTATATTAAGTTTTAAAACTTAAACAATATTAAACTATAATAAAATAATCATCAAATTAGTTATAAAATAATTTAAATTATTTAAATTTTAAAATTATATTATAATTAAAAATATTAAAAATATCTTTGTTAATTAAAATATATTTTAAACTAGGAGAAATATTTTTTCAAAAGTGACCAACGTTGTCCGTATATAATTTTCTACCTAGGCCAAGTAATATGAATATATATCAATTCAATCCATAATTTAAATTTCTAATCCCGAGTATATATCATTTCAACCCACATCATAAATCGATTCAATTCATTTCCTAAATCTATACAGTGATTCTGGTATGTATCATTTCAACCCATTTGGAATTTGCAATATGAGATCAAATAAATTAAAAATATCAATAACTCAACAAATCAAATATATCAAGCATATACATGAAGTAAGCTCAACAAATCAGACATATACATAAAGTAATACATGTCACATGTGAACATTCATATCATATACATCAGTCGCATCATGAATGCGTGTCATCTTTGTACAACATATAATAAAAATTTCTATACATTTCATAGCATTTCAAATGTGCTAAATTTCACTTCTATAAAAAATGTAAGTCAAGCGTGAGATAAACACACCTTTCGTAACACTGAATGGAGACAACAAATGAATGGACACGGAAAGGAACAACAACATCCAAGTATAACTCAGAATTGACTCAAACTCGACAACCAATCAATATTTTATTTTTGTAATAGGAGGATAGGGAATTTCTCAACGGATCAAATAGGAAATTGGATTTTTGGAATGGTTTCCGAAACTCTTTTTATAAAATCAACTCAATATACACAAAAAGCAAGCACAGTACATGAAAATCCAAACACACATAGTAAAACCTTAACATAAATTATATATATATAACACAGGCAAAACAAAATAAAATTCATGCAACACAATCTAGCACATAGAAATCTATATACATACTATATATATAAATACATAACACCCCTCAGATAAACATGTATAATATAAATAAGCATATATATATATAATTCATGCACGCAACCAAACACACGCGCGCAAGCACACAAATGCAACAGGGAGACACACTTTCGGTGATGCGCCGCAGGTAAGGGATGGCCGTCTGACGGTACAAGCACGGGGAGAATGGGAATAGGTCGGGTTCGAGTTTTTGAATGGGCTTGGGTTTGAGTCATTAATGGGTTAGGGTTTGGGAAGGCTCGTTGATGGGTGCGTTGGGTCTAGGCTAGAGGTATAGCTACAACCGGGGGGCCAGAGGCGATGGTCTCGACATTGGGCTGGTGGAGGCGTGGTCAGCTCGGTTTTTCGGGTTCCAGGGGAGCAAGGGGGATCGAAGTAGGGAGGAGGCAATGGGGATCGAACAAGTTGGGTGAAGGGGAAATATGGTGATGGAGTTTAGAGCTGATGCTTATATATATATATATATATATATATATATATATATATATATATATATATATATATATACATACGAGTCATTAGGAAGGCAAAATGGCAGCAGGCTTTTGAAATAAAAAAAAAAGCAAATTCTATTAGCACCCCTATTTTTTTAATTCCCACCCCCATTGGAAACTAAAAGAATAAAGTGGAAAATGTACCCTTATTCACTTTTCCATTATGTTACTTTAATTATAAAAAAATACAATGATACTAATATATTTTGATGAGATAAATGATTCCGATGAAGAAGATAATGTTTTTCCAAAAAATGGTGTTTTATTTTAAATTTACTTGTTTTTAGCTTTTTTATCTTTTTTATTAACATTGTTTGATTTTATGATTTCTAGTTTAATACATATTTTAATTATTTTTAAATTAAACAGAAATGCAACTTTTTTCATATTGCAAAATGAATAAAAATAAATAAACATGGATTACTATTGTGTTGTTTTGGATCTATCTTTTATTTCTTTTCGTTGTTAGCGTAGAGTTATTTGTTTGTGAAAATATAATTTGAACGGTGGTTTTGGTAGCTTTTAGGGTGCGAAAAGCAAAAAGTATGATGAAATATTTTTTTGTTTAAACAACGGAGTGTGAAAAGAAAATGTGGAGTGCAAATAGAATTGGCCAAAAAAAAGTGCATGGCTTTTGAGAAACAAAAGAGCGTTAGCAATTAAAAAGAAAGAGGAACAGGTAGGCACGAGGCCTTGTTATAGTTTCCTTCTTTTTAGAAAGAAAAGGGCCTTGCGTTCGTTACATAAGAAGATGAATAGCGCTACAGGTTGTATTTGAAGTGGAAAACAAAATATGAGAATGTGTTTTAAAAAAAATTGGGAAGGTATTTTGGCAATGGAAATAGAATAAGAAGAGATGGAATTAGTTTTGAACATGTATATGTCCATGCCATGAAATATGAAACATTTGTTTTTATATATTTTTTAAACTTGTAATTTACGAGAAAAGGATATGTACCTGTATGCATGTGCAAAAATGACACAAAACTAACACTGCTTTTCCTACATGTTTCATACACAGAATCATTTATTCGGGCACTAAGCGTTCGAATTTTATGAAATGAAAAATAGTGTTATTCTTAGAATTCAATCTAGTATTTTTGGTTAAAATACGCTTAAATTCCGATAACGTTTTATTGTAGCGATTTATTAAATGTTTAATTTAATTAATGCGAACGGAACAAGCTTTCGTATTTTTCGATGAAATTCATTCTCCGCTATGTCTCATTTGATGCATCTAAAATATTAAATTTTAGATTTTTATGCAAATTTTAAATTATTACTGTTATTTATGATATACCGGTTGCCGCTATCGTAAATCACGTAACGAACGAACCATTTCATTTTCGATATAAAACTGTTAAATCTCTTTTGTATGATAATAATAAATTTTAAAGATCAGTGTTTCCATATAAATCAATTTCATGTTTTAATTTCCAAATAAATTGTAACAACCCGGAATTTTGGGGCCAATTTAAAATTTTTATTTAGAAATTTTAATGGATTTTTAATATTTAAAATAATTTATTTTAAAGAATAACGACTAAAAATTTATTTTAAAATGAATAAATTTACTTTAATTATAGAAGGAGTTTAAAACAGCGCTGCAGTTTGAAAATTTGATTTTAAACTTTGACTGAATGTACAGGATTCAAAATAAGTCAGAATTGAATGAAACAAGAAATATTTAAATCTGTTCAATCATATCTTTCTAACGAATCTGAAAAACTGAAATTTCACTTTATAATTTGAAAGTTATGTCTAGTTTAAAATTTAGAAAAGACGCTGTAGAATTTATATATTTTTTAATTTAATATATTGGCCTTAAAAATAGCCATTTTGCAAACGACCTCTGTTTTCGACGAAACCAATTTTGTTGGAACCGGAATGTCAAATTATTGTTATGTTTAATTTTTCAGAATTTTTCGAATTAATATGTGAGCGTGGCAGAGGAAAACGTGTTTTGACTATTTTAGTCAAATTTAATCGACTAGAAAATAGCCATTTTCCAAACGGTCTCGGAATTCAACGAAATTAGTCTCATTAGAACCGTATCGTCAAAACATAACTAGAAATATTTTTTCTATAATTTTTAGAGTCAGTATGTGGCCCCGGTGATTTAAAATGTACGTTCGAATTTAATAATTAAATGATTTATAATTTAATTTAAAGAAAAACATATCGTAACAGCCGAACTGGGTTACGAAACATATTCCATTGTGTCCAGGATGAGGGTTATTAGCTGGGGGCGACACTCGTTGGATTTGATTTGGAGTTTGTAGCAACATACAGATAAATTTGGAAAATAAATAAATTAAATACGCTATAAAATACTAGTATAAATACCCCTTAAAATACCAAACCCTAATTACAAAAGAGCCAGCCGCCACCTAGCCTTTCAATGGCCGAAAACATTCGGTTTTGGATCCTTAATTTCTTCCAATCCTATAACCATTACTCAAGACTCATAATACACAAATCCTAGAGATTTCAATGAGCTTTCATTCTATACGGCTGAGATGGATTCTTGTAGCATGGATTTCGAGATTTCGGCCCATCAAGTGGCGCCGTTCGCCGCTGAACTCCGGCCAAATGGAGCATGCGAGTAGGGCACGGTGGCGGGCGCTTGGAACTGGCGTGTAGGCGGAGGTTGTGGTGCGGTCGGATCGGGTGTCGGTCATTTGTAGAGGGCGGCGCAAGGAGAGAGAAGGTGTCAACAAATGGGTTCAAATGCACGATGGGTTCCAGTATATTGAACGAAGAAGATGGCCTTAATCCCTGACTAGTGTTAACGAAGGTTATTAAGGAAAATAATTAATTATCTATTAAAGTAATATGTATTAAAACGATTGTATCTTGTTCGTTTTAGCTCAGAATTCAGCAAATCAAAGTGCGTTGGACTCGTATCAGAAAAATCTACGACACAGAACAGACCGGATTTGAAACTGAGGACTTTGAAATTTCAGAACTAATTTATTTGGTGAGATTTCTATTTTTTTTAAATTAAAATAAATCATTTATTTTATGGTGTAGTATATATATATATTCATTCGCTATGAAATTCATGTTGTATGTATATATTTATTTCAATGTTGATTGTGCGGTGATTGTGATGAACGATTGGTTTTGTATGACTTAGATCTGTTATGTGATGAATTGTGAATAATTTATCTACTTGTTGATGATCTATAAACACAGATCTATATGTGTTCAATAAAAGATATATTACTTGTTATATTATTGATCTGGAATAGAATTGCCATTTCAATAAAAATAAATCATTCTGTTATGTGTTGAATTGCATTAGATTTTCAATTCAACATAAAAACATTATTTGGATTAATTTTGTTAAATTGGATTAAATTGTTAATTTAATATTAAATTATTATTTTGATCCTATTTATTGAAATGAATTAAGTTGTCAATTTTTGTTTAAAAACAGAATAACAATAAAACATTCATTTTATTGTTTTCATTAAAACATGGTTTTTGTCAAATTTGTTTAGTATTGAAATAAAAGATAACATTTTGGTTAAAACATAAGTGTTGAAATAAAAACCCCATTTTTGGTCAATTTAAAGAACAAATAAAAAAAACTTACATTTTGTTTACATAAAAGAACCAATCAAAATTAACATTTTGTTTACATAAAAGAACCAATCAAAATTAACATTTTGTTTACATAAAAGAATCAATCAAAAATTGGCATATTTGTTTACATTAAAGAATTAAATCAAAATTCTCATATTTGTTTACATTGAATAGAATTTGTTAAAAATACACATTTTTGTACATTGAATAGCATTTGTTGAAAATACACATTTTCATACATCGAATTGAATTTGTTAAAAATATACATTTTTATACATTGGATAAAATAATAACATTTTTGGTCAAATTGTGATTAGTGAATAAAAATAACATTTTGGTTAGAACATGATTTATGAAATAAAAATAACACTTTTGTTAGAATTTGATTTATGAAATAAAAATCACACTTTTATCAAAACTTGATTTTTGAAGTGAAAATATCATTTTTGTCAAAACAAGATCATTGAAATAAAAATATGTTCTTTTATTTGCATTCACAAATGCAAATATTCATTGAAAACATACTTTGTTCTTTTATTTGCATTCATAAAGGGGATTGTTAAAGGGACTCCACATTTGGTTAAGGGGAGGACCAATTTTTATTTATTGTATAATTGTTATGGGGAGGACAAAATAAATTAGCCTCCCCTTAAACATATAAATTAAAATTCCAATATTAACCCCCTATAATCCTCATTAATATAAACTATAAAGCCTAAACCTTAATTAATGGTTACAATTTAATGTTGCAAATAAAAATAAACAATGGGTATAGTTAATGTAATAGAGATACAAGAAAATTTCATGGGTAATCAGAAGACATCGGATTAGGTAATTAATTATAATTTCATATTGGAATTGGTATGATAAATTTCAAATGAAAAACGTATTTTTTTTTCTAATATGTTGAATCGAATTTTTGTAAGGCAAATTTTATCCATACACCGAAAATTACCTTATGTATACCACTGTTTGGCTAAAAATATATATTACTAAATTATCCTTCTTTTTTATTGCATTTTTTTTTTACTTTTTTAATGATAACCCATCAAACTAAAACATTGTAACTAACGATATTAGATTAAATCTATGGAAAACAATTTGAAGAACAAAATGTATTTTTAAACATGAAACCTAAAATTTGAATTACGGTAACTTTTACAAGTAAGTGATAATTTAGAGTTATTTAATTTAAATGCAGGGTCTCTTTTGCTGAAATTAAGAATTTTTTGTAGCATAATAAATTGTATACAGTACACTCAAAAAAATTAAAATCCATTTTACTAAATTTAAACTTTATTTAGTGCTATAGGTTTCCTATTTTATGTAAATAACTTTATTTTTAGAGAGGGAAGAGGAAAAAAAATAAGGCTAATATTTAAAAAAATAGTGTATGAAAAGTACTTTTCAGTGTATAGTAGTTTATTTTATTTTATGGTGTATGTAAAGTTGTTATTGATGTATGGAATACAACATAAATATAACAATACATATCACTGATACAATATAGCAGAGGAAAACCATAGCATAATAACATCATAGCAGCGGAAATATAATGTCATAAACCACAGAATCCCAACAGTCACAGAATCCAAATTATTACATCAAGTTTGCAGAAATGGAAATAAGTTCCAACTCTCAAAATAAGCAATACGAAATGAAACAAGTCTAATGACTGAACTTAAAGATAGAAAAATGCAATAGAAGTAAATGATAGCTGTCCTCAAAGCTCCAAGTCATCACCTCTCCGCAAAAGCAAATCCAAGCAAAGATAATGAGCAACTCCAAGACAAGACTCCAAGCAAAGAATGAACCTGTTTACTTGGATGCCCGTGTAGAAAAGAGGGCACCCGAGTTTGCAAAAAGGTGAAACAAACTACGGGTCAGTCGTGGGACTGGTATGAGAATTCATAACTAGTTTAGTAATAATAATATGACAAATCCAAAGACCACGCCGCTAATGCGGAACGGGTTTACTCAATGGATTGTCGTGCATAATTTAAAGTGTCAGAACGTACAACATCGCAATGCTTTTTAGAAAAATGGAATCACCATAAGACTCAAGTCCTATCACACAATGCAACGCACACCAGAGGATAGAGTTTTCCCTTATGGTGATTAAACATGCTAAATACGGCAAATACGAGTTTAATATTATTATTAGTGTATAATAAAAATATTTCAAAATAAATGTATCAATCCTAGGAAACATAGTACCCCATCCTACTATATCTTCATACTAGTAATACGATCAAAACCGTAGGGTCGTATTTGGAATTTGGATTTCCATCTGAGTCAAGGCTAGGGAGGAGCTCCTTACCGATTCGAGACACTCTAGCAATGCCCCAGGATTGGTACTCTGTCCAACCCTTGGATAGCTGTAGGGCCGGTCCATACGTTAACGCTTAATGGATTGGCAATTCCTGAACACACGCTTCCCAGTCCTTATGGACCTATAATACGGCCAGTGGCGACCGCATAAAACCGAGGCCTCGAAAAATCCAACAACCACAATGAATAAATGCCAGCGCTGGTAGGTCCCTGGCACCACTCTAGCTAGAAAGAAACGTGTGCACTCCCTGCGTTCCCTTCTCCCGTTTTAGACTCCGCCAGTGTGTGAGGCTCGTGAAGTCACATCATACACAAAGCTATGCCTAAACAGGCTATGCTTTGATCATCCCACAAGGCCTGCTTTTCAACAAAGCCTTGATCACATGCATCTTGGCATGCCACATCGTCAATCCATACCATATCATTGATTTCTGCCAACATATAACCTCTGAGCTCGTACTTCTCAGAGAAGGGTGTAGAACACCAAGCAGATATATGTTTAGCAGAGATCAATAGATACAGTATAAACGAATACCACGTCAGACATGCAATCCATTTACGCTTATGCTCTGGGTCTGAGCGAAAGCCAAATCCGTTCAATCAACATGTTCGTTCGGATGACGATCATGACCTCGAATTGGGAGCAAATCAATTCAAAGCCTCAATCGTTGTCTTCCTGAGGGGAAGATTGACGGTCTTCATTAGTCGTCTTCTTCTTCAATTCTCATCGTTGTTTTGATTATTTGGAATGAGATTAACTCGACCTTTCCAAATAATCTTCGTATATATATATATATATATATATATATATATATATATATATATATTGGAAACTCTTCCTTATCGTTATTTCTAATTTATAACGATTATTCCCAATTTTATTTAATTAAAAATAATTAAATCTTTAATCAACGACGATTCAGGTCAATGTCGATTCTGGTGCTATTTTCAATCAATTTTGATTTTCACATATCTCAAAATCTAACCGTTGGATTTTGACGCATTATATATCGTTGGAAAGATTTTTCCAAGACGGTCCTAGCGGTTTCAGTCTCAAGAAGATCCGACGGTCGGATCTTCTTGTATAGTAATTTAAAGATATAGTTTTAAATGCGAACTACCGCAATCGATTCGTTTAATTTTAATTATAATTATATATATATATATATATATATATATATATATATATATAAACGTAACCCGTTTAACTCTTTATTCTTAAGTATATTTTCCTTCTTTATCCTTTCATCCCTTCATTTACAGAGAAATGAAAATCATACTTGAATGATGAATTCTTCCTTTTTGGTTCTTTTAATTTCTTTAATTTACGGTAAAATGTAAATTTTATTTCATCGACCAATTCCTTATTTTAATTCCATTATTACATGTAAAATGTAATTTATAATTCATCGTTCTTAAGTACATATAAAAATATAAATTTTATTTACAATGTGAATCCTACTTCTTGTTTACATTATAAAAATGTAATCTTTGTTTACAAAGTAAATCTACACATTCATTTCTAGAAAAAAAAATGAAATTTCATTCATGCGGGTTAAATTCATTCATAATTTACATAATAATATGTAATTTATTTCATACGATGAAAATTCATTCATAAATACATATAAAAGTGTATTTCATTTCATGCGGTCTAAATTCATTCATAAAATACATATAAAAATGTACTTTATTTCATGCGACTTTAATTCATTCATTAAATACATAAAAAAAAATGTACTTTATTTCATGCGACTTTAATTCATTCATAAAATACATAAAAAAAATGTACTTTATTTCATGCGACTTTAATTCATTCATAAAATACATAAAAAAATGTACTTTATTTCATGTGACTTTAATTCATTCATAAAATACATAAAAAAAATGTACTTTATTTCATGCGACTTTAATTCATTCATAAAATACATTAAAAAAAATGTACTTTATTTCATGCGACTTTAATTCATTCATAAAATACATAAAAAAAAATGTACTTTATTTCATGCGATGTACTTCCTTTAAATTACATTATAAAATAATGTAACTTATCCTACGGTCAATTTCTTTTTATTAACATCATAAGTAATGTAAATTTATCCTACGATGTCATTCTTTTGTATTAACATTATAAATAATGTTATTTTTCTACAGTGTAAATCCCCTTTTATATACATTATAAAATAATGCAAAATCATCCTACGTTGTAATTACTAAAAATTTTACATTAAAAATAATGTAAAATGGGCATATGGTGAAACTCATGTATATTTACATTAAAGGAAATGTAAATTTTCATTCTCTAATTAAAATGTGAAATCCGTTCTTTCTTTACAATGTAAAATTGACTTTTTAGTTACAATGTAAAGTCCATTCTTTTTAATTCATAAAAAAAAATGTAAATCTTCCTACAGTTAAATTCCTTTTTATTTACATTTATAAACATGTAAATTTTAACATACGATGGATTTCTATATATTTTACCTTATAAAATAAAATGCAAATTTTATTTCACCATGTACATTCTACTTCTTTATAATAAAAGTAATCTTTAATCTACATGCAAACTCTACTCTATATTTACATGTAAAATAATGTCAAATTTACATACGGGTGAGGTTTCTATTTCATTTACATTTAAAATAATGTAACTTTACATATAATGCAAACTCATATTTCATTTACATAGAAAAATGAAACTTTTTTTTTCCATGCAGTGAAATTCACATCTTTAATTACATAGAAAAATGTAATTCCAATCATGCGGTGAAATTCCCTTTTTAATTACAAAGAGAAATGTAATTTTTATCATGCGGTGAAATTCCTCTTTTTATGTACAGTAAAAATAATGTACATTTATCCTACGGTGAAAATATTCATTTTGATATACATTAAAAGTATATAACTATATCCTACGGTGTAAATCCTTTTTATAATTACATTATAAAATAATGTAAAATGTACATACAGTGCCATTCCCCTTATATTAACTTTAATAAAAATGTGAAATTTTCCTACGGTGGAATTATTCTGATATTAACATTAAAATAATGTTAATTAACATACGATGAATTTTCTTTTAAATTAACACTAAAAATAATGTTAATTAACACACGGTGTATTTTCTTATTTTTAACATTAACGAAAATGTTAAATTTGTCATACGATGAAATTTCTTATTTTTAACATTAACAAAAATGTTAAATTCTCATACGATGTAAATTCTAATTTTAAACATTAACAAAAATGTTAAATTCTCATACGATGTAAATTCTCTTATTATTATCATTAACAAAAATGTTAAATTCCTTTTAAATATTAACAAAAAAAAAAAGTTAATGACAACCCATAGTGTTATATTAATGTTAAAAATGTTAGTAACATCCTACGGTTAAATTTACTATTTAATTTACATTGGAAATAATGTAAATTTATGCATACGGTGAAAATACTTTATTTACATAATAACATGTAAAATTTCATGTCATCACAAATTCTAATTTTAACTTACATAATAAAATGTACATCTTCATGACATTGCAAAATTCTAATTTTAAATTTACAAAACAAAATGTAATTTTAATGTCATCGCAAAGTCTAACTTTAAATTTACAAATAAAACGTAAACTTTACGATATCGCCAAATTCTAACTTTAATTTACATGATAAAATGTAAATTTTATATCAACGTAAAATTCTAGCCTAAATTTACATAATAAAATGTAAATTTGTGTATCAACGCAAAATTCTAACTTTAATTTACATAAGAAAATGTAAATTTTATATCACACAAAATTCTAGCTTTAATTTGCATAAGAAAAAATAATAATTTTTGTGTCAACGCAAAATTCTAACTATAATTTACATAAGAAAATGTAAATTCTATGTCAACGCACAATTCTAACTTTATTTACATAATAAAATGTAAAATTTGTGTCGTCACAAAGTTTTAATATTGAATTTACAAAATAAAATGTAAATTCATGTCATTGCCAAATTTTAATATTGAATTTACACAATAAAATGTAAATTCATGTCAACGCAAAATTCTAATATTAAATTTACAAAATAAACTGTCAATTCATGTCATCGCTAATTTTTAACTTTTAATTTGCATACTAAAATGTATATCATCGCAATTTCTAAAATTTTGATTTACATACTAAATTGTAAATCATCGTAAATTCCAAAATTTTGGTTTACATAATAAAAATGTAAATCATCGCAAATTCTATATTTTTACAACATAAGATGTAAATTTATATCATCCAATCAACAACCACATTCAAATATCCAAACAAGTATACATCTAACAATTCATATCAAGATAATATTCAAGGTGGTTTATATTTTGGCATATGTCAAATCGGCGAAGTATGATTCAATATCATTAACAAATAATATATGTTAATTAGCCAATAGTTTCAGATCTAATATTTAGATTCGCGGATCTAACATCATACGGTCATAAACAACCTAGATCCGTATTTCAAATATCACTACATAGCATATCAATCAATCAATATTCTTTAATAATAAAGAATTAATAATTAAATAAATTAAATTTAATTAAAAATAAATTCTCACCGCTGTTGGTTCTGAGATGAATCGAGTTTGATCAGATTTGGTGTTTGAATTCAAGACGGTTGCGGATCTGAAACATTTAGCATTCAAATTCATATGAAAAATTAGAAATCAGCCTTTAACAACTGACTCTGCGACGCTTAAAAGCGTGACAAAATCTGAAATGAACCTTACCTAGAGTTCAAAACTTTGATCCAACCTTTCTCCTAAGATACTTGATGAATTCAGGAACGGTTTGCGGGAGGTTGTCGGGCTACGTGAGAGGAGTGTTCGGCCAGAAGGTGGGAGTGTTCGGCGGTGGCGTGTGGGGCCTAGGGGGGCGCGACTGGCGGCTGTTCACGGGAGGATGGAGGCTTCGTCGAGGCACGGTTCGAGGTGATTCTTGTCGGAGATCGTAGAGCTCGGAAAGAGCTTCGAAATGAGTACTCACACGCTAAATTTCGTTGAAAAATGAGAGAGAAATCGGAGTTAGAAGAATTCGGCCATGATGGGTTCTTTGGCCTGCATATGTCGGCTGAAAAACACGATGTAGAGGACGATGAACATTAAATTTCGGGTTTTATAATATTATTTAGGTTTTCCATATCATTATTTAATAATTTAATTAGCCCGTTAAGGCCTTTTTGGTCCGAACTCCGATTTAGGCCTGCTTACTGTCGTTCTTAAGGTTTTGAGGCCTTCTGAACGCAATGGAACTGTTACAGGACCCAATTCCCAAATTTATTATGAGTTTTGGAATAATTATATTATTTTATTAATATTTTAATGTATACCGTACATGAAAATTCACCGAGGTCACAAATTAACTTCAAAAATTCTCGAAAAATATATTTAGCTATGCTTTGATGCTGTGGACCTATGAAAATTAATTCCATTAAATTTTGAGCCCGTATGAATTTTTAATGAATTTTTAAAGTCAAAAATTTGCCCGTTTACACTGAAAAATCAATTATAATTATATTTTAATTCTAAAAATTACCAAAAAAACATTTTTAGCTTTGTTTTGATGATACGAATCCAACAAAATTTATTTCGTTGAATTCTGAGACATTTTGAAAAATGGCTATTTTTCAGTCAATTAATTTTGACCGAAACTGACAAAATACTGTTTCTTTTGCCACGCTCACGTACTAGCTTGGAAAATTCTAAAATTTGAAACCTAGTAATAATTTAATATTCCGAATCCAACAAAAGTGGTTTCGTCAGAAACGGACACTGTTTGAAAAATCACTATTTTCTATGGCTATATATTTTATATTAAAAATACATTTTTAAACAAATAATTTTCGAAACTCCAAATATATAAGTGTTTATACTTTTTAAATGCAGAAACGTCATTCCGGACTCAATGGAAGTGGTTTCGAGTTCAAATTCCTTCGTATGTGAAAAGTAGCTTTTTGGACCATATATATATATATTATATTATATAAATTCTTACAGCGACCTTACTAAAAAAAAGAAATGGCCATAACTTTTTAAAACGAAATTTCAATTTTTCAGATTCGTTAGAAAGATATAATTAAACAGATTTAAATATTTTTGGTTTCACTCAATTCTGATTTATTTTGTATTGTGTACATTCAGTCAAAGTTTTAAAATTAAAATTTCAAACTACCTCGTCATTTCAAGCTCGTTTTTAAAATTATATTTGTTTTAGCTTCAATTAAAAACAAATTTTTACCATTATTATTTAAAATAGTCAAAACCCATTAAAATCACTTTAAATAAAATTTTAAATTTACCCCAAAATTCAGGGTTGTTACATCTCCCCCACTTAAGAACTTTTCGTCCTCGAAAAGGAAAAGGAGAAATAGAAGAGTAGGAACTAACCTAGAGAACGTAGAATGTTTTAATTTCTAACTTCTTAACCGTGTCGTTGGGAATAAAGCTCCTCAGTTCCAGTAGCGTCTTGCCTCCTTGCTCTAGCTCTACTAGTTCTAGCGGCCCGAGTACCCATTTTTAGTTAGTTCTGTACGATCAAGGGAAGAGTCAGAACAACTGTAATGGTGGTTCTAAGAGATAGAAAAGATCGAAGGATGAATGAAAAGATGACGAAAGTGACTGGCTATTATGTATCACATGAAATGTCCGCCATAGAATATTGTGATTCTATGTAAACGAATTTGTTATAAATATGTTATATTCCAAAGCTAAGTTTAACCAAAGCTCTGATACCAACTGTGATAAACCCCAAACCTCCACTAGGTGAAAGTAAGGAATAATCATATGGAATACAACATAAATATAACAATACATATCACTGATACAATATAGCAGAGGAAAACCATAGCATAATAACATCATAGCAGCGGAAATATAATGTCATAAACCACAGAATCCCAACAGTCACAAAATCCAAATTATTACATCAAGTTTGCAGAAATGGAAATAAGTTCCAACTCTCAAAATAAGCAATATGAAATGAAACAAGTCTAATGACTGAACTTAAAGATAGAAAAATGCAATAGAAGTAAATGATAACTGTCCTCAAAGCTCCAAGTCATCACCTCTCCGCAAAAGCAAATCCAAGCAAAGATAATGAGCAACTCCAAGACAAGACTCCAAGCAAAGAATGAACCTATTTACTTGGCTGCCCGTGTAGAAAAGAGGGCACCTGAGTTTGCAAAAAGGTGAAACAAACTACGGGTCAGTCGTGGGACTGGTATGAGAATTCATAACTAGTTTAGTAATAATAATATGATAAATCCAAAGACCACGCCGCTAATGCGGAACGGGTTTACTCAATGGATTGTCGTACATAATTTAAAGTGTCAGAACGTACAACATCGCAATGCTTTTTAGAAAAATGGAATCACCATAAGACTCAAGTCCCATCACACAATGCAACGCACACCAGAGGATAGAGTTTTCCCTTATGGTGATTAAACATGCTAAATACGGCAAATACGAGTTTAATATTATTATTAGTGTATAATAAAAACATTTCAAAATAAATGTATCAATCCTAGGAAACATAGTACCCCATCCTACTATATCTCCATATTAGTAATACGATCAAAACTGTAGGGTCATATTTGGAATTTGGATTTCCATCTGAGTCAAGGCTAGGGAGGAGCTCCTTACCGATTTGAGACACTCTAGCAATGCCCCAGGATTGGTACTCTGTCCAACCCTTGGATAGCTGCAGGGCCGGTCCATACGTTAACGCTTAATGGATTGGCAATTCCTGAACACACGCTTCCCAGTCCTTATGGACCTATAATACGGCCAGTGGCGACCGCATAAAACCGAGGCCTCGAAAAATCCAACAACCACAATGAATAAATGCCAGCGCTGGTAGGTCCCTGGCACCACTCTAGCTAGAAAGAAACGTGTGCACTCCCTGCGTTCCCTTCTCCCGTTTTAGACTCCGCCGGTGTGTGAGGCTCGTGAAGTCATGTCATACACAAAGCTATGCCTAAACAGGCTATGCTTTGATCCTCCCACAAGGCATGCTTTTCAACAAAGCCTTGATCACATGCATCTTGGCATGCCACATCGTCAATCCATACCATATCATTGATTTCTGCCAACATATAACCTCTGAGCTCGTACGTCTCAGAGAAGGGTGTAGAACACCAAGCAGATATATGTTTAGCAGAGATCAATAGACACAGTATAAAGGAATACCACGTCAGACATGCAATCCATTTACGCTTATGCTCTGGGTCTGAGCGAAAGCCAAATCCGTTCAATCAACATGTTCGTTCGGATGAAGATCATGACCTCGAATTGGGAGCAAATCAATTCAAAGCCTCAATCGTTGTCTTCCTGAGGGGGAAGATTGACGGTCTTCATTAGTCGTCTTCTTCTTCAATTCTCATCGTCGTTTTGATTATTTGGAATGAGATTAACTCGGCCTTTCCAAATAATCTTCGTATATATATATATATATATATATATATATATATATATATATATATATATTGGAAACTCTTCCTTATCGTTATTTCTAATTTATAACGATTATTCCCAATTTTATTTAATTAAAAATAATTAAATCTTTAATCAACGACGATTCAGGTCAATGTCGATTCTGGTGCTATTTTCAATCAATTTTGATTTTCACATATCTCAAAATCTAACCGTTGGATTTTGACGCATTATATATCGTTGGAAAGATTTTTCCAAGACGGTCCTAGCGGTTTCAGTCTCAAGAAGATCCGACGGCCGGATCTTCTTGTATAGTCATTTAAAGATATAGTTTTAAAACGCGAACTACCGCGCTCGATTCGTTTAATTTTAATTATATTTATATATATATATATATATATAAACGTAACCCGTTTAACTCTTTATTCTTAAGTATATTTTCCTTCTTTATCCTTTCATCCCTTCATTTACAGAGAAATGAAAATCATACTATAATGATGAATTCTTCCTTTTTGGTTCTTTTAATTTCTTTAATTTACGGTAAAATGTAAATTTTATTTCATCGACCAATTCCTTCTTTTAATTCCATTCTTACATGTAAAATGTAATTTATAATTCATCGTTCTTAAGTACATATAAAAATATAAATTTTATTTACAATGTGAATCCTACTTCTTGTTTACATTATAAAAATGTAATCTTTGTTTACAAAGTAAATCTATACATTCATTTCATAGAGAAAAAAATGAAATTTCATTCATGCGGGTTAAATTCATTCATAATTTACATAATAATATGTAATTTATTTCATACGATGAAAATTCATTCATAAATACATATAAAAGTGTATTTCATTTCATGCGGTCTAAAGTCATTCATAAAATACATATAAAAATGTACTTTATTTCATGCGACTTTAATTCATTCATAAAATACATAAAAAAAATGTACTTTATTTCATGCGACTTTAATTCATTCATAAAATACATAAAAAAAATGTACTTTATTTCATGCGACTTTAATTCATTCATAAAATACATAAAAAAATGTACTTTATTTCATGCGACTTTAATTCATTCATAAAATACATAAAAAAAAATGTACTTTATTTCATGCGACTTTAATTCATTTATAAAATACATAAAAAAATGTACTTTATTTCATGCGATGTACTTCCTTTAAATTACATTATAAAATAATGTAACTTATCCTACGGTCAATTTCTTTTTATTAACATCATAAGTAATGTCAATTTATCCTACGATGTCATTCTTTTGTATTAACATTATAAATAATGTTATTTTTCTACAGTGTAAATCCCCTTTTATATACATTATAAAATAATGCAAAATCATCCTACGTTGTAATTACTAAAAATTTTACATTAAAAATAATGTAAAATGGGCATACGGTGAAACTCATGTACATTTACATTAAAGGAAATGTAAATTTTCATTCTCTAATTACAATGTGAAATCCGTTCTTTCTTTACAATGTAAAATTGACTTTTTAATTACAATGTAAAGTCCATTCTTTTTAATTCATAAAAAAAAATGTAAATCTTCCTACAGTTAAATTCCTTTTTATTTACATTTATAAACATGTAAGTTTTAACATACGATGGATTTCTATATATCTTACCTTATAAAATAAAATGCAAATTTTATTTCACCAAAAAAAATATCTGTATCTATTGTAACTAGTAGATAGCTCTATGTATGCTGAACACGTTGTACTTGTTTTATGCTTAATGAATGAATGAATGAAGGCGTGAATCTTGCGATTCACTACCTTTTTGCATCAAATTTTTTTTTTATTTCATCATGTACATTCTACTTCTTTATAATAAAAGTAATCTTTAATCTACATGCAAATTCTACTCTATATTTACATGTAAAATAATGTCAAATTTACATACGGGTGAGGTTTCTATTTCATTTACATTTAAAATAATGTAACTTTACATATAATGCAAACTCATATTTCATTTACATAGAAAAATGAAACTTTTTTTTTCCATGCAGTGAAATTCACATCTTTAATTACAAAGAAAAATGTAATTACAATCATGCGGTGAAATTCCCTTTTTAATTACAAATAGAAATGTAATTTTTATCATGCGGTGAAATTCCTCTTTTTATGTACAGTAAAAATAATGTACATTTATCCTACGGTGAAAATATTCATTTTGATATACATTAAAAGTATATAACTATATCCTACGGTGTAAATCCTTTTTATAATTACATTATAAAATAATGTAAAATGTACATACAGTGCCATTCCCCTTATATTAACTTTAATAAAAATGTGAAATTTTCCTACGGTGGAATTATTCTGATATTAACATTAAAATAATGTTAATTAACATACGATGAATTTTCTTTTAAATTAACACTAAAAATAATGTTAATTAACACACGGTGTATTTTCTTATTTTTAACATTAACGAAAATGTTAAATTTGTCATACGATGAAATTTCTTATTTTTAACATTAACAAAAATGTTAAATTCTCATACGATGTAAATTCTAATTTTAAACATTAACAAAAATGTTAAATTCTCATACGATGTAAATTCTCTTATTATTATCATTAAAAAAAATGTTAAATTCCTTTTAAATATTAACAAAAAAAAGTTAATGACAACCCATAGTGTTATATTAATGTTAAAAATGTTAGTAACATCCTACGGTTAAATTTACTATTTAATTTACATTGGAAATAATGTAAATTTATGCATACAGTGAAAATACTTTATTTACATAATAACATGTAAAATTTCATGTCATCACAAATTCTAATTTTAACTTACATAATAAAATGTACATCTTCATGACATTGCAAAATTCTAATTTTAAATTTACAAAACAAAAAGTAATTTTAATGTCATCGCAAAGTCTAACTTTAAATTTACAAATAAAATGTAAACTTTACGATATCGCCAAATTCTAACTTTAATTTACATGATAAAATGTAAATTTTATATCAACACAAAATTCTAGCCTAAATTTACATAATAAAATGTAAATTTGTGTATCAACGCAAAATTCTAACTTTAATTTACATAAGAAAATGTAAATTTTATATCACGCAAAATTCTAGCTTTAATTTGCATAAGAAAAAATAATAATTTTTGTGTCAACGCAAAATTCTAACTATAATTTACATAAGAAAATGTAAATTCTATGTCAACGCACAATTCTAACTTTATTTACATAATAAAATGTAAAATTTGTGTCGTCACAAAGTTTTAATATTGAATTTACAAAATAAAATGTAAATTCATGTCATTGCCAAATTTTAATATTGAATTTACACAATAAAATGTAAATTCATGTCAATGCAAAATTCTAATATTAAATTTACAAAATAAACTGTCAATTCATGTCATCGCTAATTTTTAACTTTTAATTTGCATACTAAAATGTATATCATCGCAATTTCTAAAATTTTGATTTACATACTAAATTGTAAATCATCGTAAATTCCAAAATTTTGGTTTACATAATAAAAATGTAAATCATCGCAAATTCTATATTTTTACAACATAAGATGTAAATTTATATCATCCAATCAACAACCACATTCAAATATACAAACAAGTATACATCTAACAATTCATATCAAGATAATATTCAAGGTGGTTTATATTTTGGCATATGTCAAATCGGCGAAGTATGATTCAATATCATTAACAAATAATATATATTAATTAGCCAATAGTTTCAGATCTAATATTTAGATTCGCGGATCTAACATCATACGGTCATAAACAACCTAGATCCGTATTTCAAATATCACTACATAGCATATCAATCAATCAATATTCTTTAATAATAAAGAATTAATAATTAAATAAATTCTCACCGCTGTTGGTTCTGAGATGAATCGAGTTTGATCAGATTTGGTGTTTGAATTCAAGACGGTTGCGGATCTGAAACATTTAGCATTCAAATTCATATGAAAAATTAGAAATCAGCCTTTAACAACTGACTCTGCGATGCTTAAAAGCGTGACAAAATCTGAAATGAACCTTACCTAGAGTTCAAAACTTTGATCCAACCTTTCTCCTAAGATACTTGATGAATTCAGGAACGGTTTGTGGGAGGTTGTCGGGCTACGTGAGAGGAGTGTTCGGCCAGAAGGTGGGAGTGTTCGGCGGTGGCGTGTGGGGCCTAGGGGGGCGCGACTAGCGGCTGTTCACGGGGGGGATGGCGGCTTCGTCGAGGCACGGTTCGAGGTGATTCTTGTCGGAGATAGTAGAGCTCGGAAAGAGCTTCGAAATGAGTATTCACACGCTAAATTTCGTTGAAAAATGAGAGAGAAATCGGAGTTAGAAGAATTCGGCCATGATGGGTTCTTTGGCCTGCATATGTCAGCTGAAAAACACGATGTAGAGGACGATGAACAGTAAATTTCGGGTTTTATAATATTATTTAGGTTTTCCTAATCATTATTTAATAATTTAATTAGCCCGTTAAGGCCCGTTTTGGTCCGAACTCCGATTTAGGCCTGCTTACTGTCGTTCTTAAGGTTTTGAGGCCTTCTGAACGCAATGGAACATGTTACAGGACCCAATTCCGAAATTTATTATGAGTTTTGGAATAATTAAATTATTTTATTAATATTTTAATGTATACCGTACATGAAAATTCACCGAGGTCACAAATTAACTTCAAAAATTCTCGAAAAATATATTTAGCTATGCTTTGATGCTGTGGACCTATGAAAATTAATTTCGTTCAATTCTGAGCCCGTATGAATTTTTAATGAATTTTTAAAGTCAAAAATTTGCCCGTTTACACTGAAAAATCAATTATAATTATATTTTAATTCTAAAAATTACCAAAAAATCATTTTTAGCTTTGTTTTGATGATACGAATCCAAAAAAATTTGTTTCGTTGAATTTTGAGACATTTTGAAAAATGGCTATTTTTCAGTCAATTAATTTTGACCGAAACTGACTAAATACTGTTTCTTTTGCCACGCTCACGTACTAGCTTGGAAAATTCTAAAATTTGAAACCTAGTAATAATTTAGTATTCCGAATCCAACAAAAGTGGTTTCGTCAGAAACGGACACTGTTTGAAAAATCACTATTTTTTATGGCTATATATTTTATATTAAAAATACATTTTTAAACAAATAATTTTCGAAACTCCAAATATATAAGTGTTTATACTTTTTAAATGCAGAAACGTCATTCTGGACTCAATGGAAGTGGTTTCGAGTTCAAATTCCTTCGTATGTGAAAAGTAGCTTTTTGGACCATATATATATATATATATTATATTATATAAATTCTTACAGCGACCTTACTAAAAAAAGAAATGGCCATAACTTTTTAAAACGAAATTTCAATTTTTCAGATTCGTTAGAAAGATATAATTAAACAGATTTAAATATTTTTGGTTTCACTCAATTCTGATTTATTTTGTATTGTGTACATTAAGTCAAAGTTTTAAAATTAAAATTTCAAACTACCTCGTCATTTCAAGCTCGTTTTTAAAATTATATTTGTTTTAGCTTCAATTAAAAATAAATTCTTACCATTATTATTTAAATTAAATTATTTAAAATAGTCAAAACCCATTAAAATCACTTTAAAAAAAATTTAAATTTACCCCAAAATTCAGGGTTATTACATTATTGGTTGGATACAGAAATTTATAATGAGTATATATTGATTTGATTTCTGTAAAGGTTCCATATTTTATGGAAGACGATTTTGTGTTTACCGTGAACTATGTTTTAAATGACATTAGTTCTTTAACCCAGTTAAGGATAAGATTAATTTCTTAAATTTAAATAATCGTTAAATAATGATTTTTGATATTTAAAACCAAATTGGGTTTTTAATAAATCTTTTAAAGAAAGATTTAAGATTTATCTTTGATAGAATAATGTGAATATTTTATTTAAAAAGAATATTCTGAATTGGAATGAGGCGTTGGATGTGTTTTATACAGCACTTGATTTTTAATTATAAAAATACGCAAGTTATTCGGAAAGACCGGGTTTAACCCATTCCGAATAATTACCACGACGATGAAGAGTCAAAGTTGAAGACGGTGGTTGAAGATCGACGATCTTCACATCGGATGGATGTGTTACTACTGAGACCCATGATGGGAGTAGCTACCTTTAAGGGGCTTCTGTGGTAGCCGTCCAGACTATTGTTGATTATTTCGGATATGCGAGGACCTCCTAGGTGTCTCCGGTTTCGTTCAGACCCAAAACGAACTTGTAAATGGATGCGTGTCTGACATTGGATTTCATTCCATGTAAATTAAATTGATTTTTATTAATATATATCTGATTGGTGGTGGAGAATTTATTCTCTGCTTAATACCCTGGTATATATGAATATTTATCGATAGCATGGCGTGAATTGTAAATGTGGCACGCCAAGATGCAAATGATCAAGGCTTTTGCTGAAATGCAGGGCCTTGTGGGATGATCAAAGTATATCCTATTACGACATAGCTTTGTGTATAGCGTGACTTCGCGAGCCTCACACCCCGATATGAGTCAAAAACGGGATATTGACCGTAGGGAGTGCTGATTGACATAGAAATGTGTTTATTTTTACGCTCATATCTTATCTTATTGTAAATAAATAAATATTACTTGGGTATTGTTTTGTTACTTTTACAGATATTCCAACCCAGCCCGCATGCAACCAGAAAAGTAGAGAAATGGAGATCAGATTGCTATATATTTACATTTTGAAGAATTGTAGATGAAGATCTCACATCTAGTTGCTGTTGGACAAGAAAAGGATTGATAAAAAGGCTTTGCACATCACAAATCAATGAAGAAGTGTCAAGGAAGCAAGAGGAAAAGAGAAAAGGCCCAAATTTGCTTTATTTATCTAAGGCCCATTTATGTTTCTCATTGTAAACTAATTAGTGATGTAATGACAAGGCCCAGTTATCATTAGGGTTAGGGTTAGGGTTTGGCTATCTACCCTATATATACCCTTGTAATATCATTGTAGCCACCATCCTATATCTCATTCTATTCTCTTCTTCATTAATAAAACTCATTTTTCTTTTTATCTTATGCAATTTTCTATTTCTTAGCAATTAGTGTTGTCTACACGATTAGATTCGGTAGAACACTATTTGTATTTTGCATTTCTTTTCATTAGTGATTGACCGTCTGATTAGATTCAGCGGTAATCCTAATTTTATTTCCTGTTGTTATTTATATTCTGCACTTTTATTTTCTGTATTTTAATCGCGTTCATAGGTTAAATTGGATTTGATTAGATTTGAATCTGATTCATAGTTTCATTGCTTTTCCATTGAAATTGTGATTTGATCGTCGGTTCAGTTAGATCTGTTCTGAATCAAATTACAGTTTTAATTTTGTTTTGTTTTATTTTCAAAATCAACCTCCAAAGTTTTGTCTAACTCGCCCAAGAGATTAGATAAATAATTTGATTTAATTCACCTCCCTGTGTTCGACCTGTATGCTACACACCTGTATGCTTGCAGAATTTATTACAAATGTCGCGCTTTTCTAATTCATAGATTAGCGTCGATCAAGTTTTTGGCGCCGTTGCCGGGGAGGTAACAATTGAATTTTATTATTTGTTTAATTTCTGTTCGTGTTAGTTATATTTTTATTTTATTTTCTTGTTTTTGTTCATATATGGAAAAAAATTCTTGACTAGTTATTTGGTGCATCAATCACATTGGTACTATCAATCATCTAAACAAGAGAAAAAAATCTTTTCCATTTTTTTTAATTTGTTTCCCTTCCTCTCATATACTTCTTTCCTTTCGTTGTACAAATTTCTTTCTTGATTTACCAGCCTAACAGAAAAGAAAAGAAAAAAGACTTCAATTTTCCTTTATTTTTTTCCATCTTTCAACTTTCTTTCTAACTCTTTTTACATTTGTTTCTGTTTTTGCTTTCTTTTCAATTTAAAAAAAAAAAAACTTGCAGTTTTTCCCCGATCTCTTTCCTTTTACAAACGTCCTTCCTTATCTCTTACATCACTTCTTCTTTTGCAAGTAAAAAAAATAAACATCAGAAAAAAAATATACAAAATTCCTTCTTTCTCTGTCATCTCAGACCAACGTTTTACCCTCGCAACCGGTCCACCAACTCCTTTGCAAACAACGGTCACCCCATATCCAAAACAGACCACAAAGTCCCTCCATCTTGAACCGTATCACATACACCTGAAGCATCACGGAAACTCCACCACCAGAAACCCTGTACTTCCTTTCTCCACGCCCCTGTAACCACATCGGATAAGTCCACCAAACTGCCCCAACATACCCCATTTTCCCCCCAACTTCAGTCACAGAACTCCACAAAAATCACAGCGCAATACTGCCGCCACCATACTCGCAAACAAACCCTTCTGTCATCACCTTCATTACATCATTGAACTCTCACCAAGTTCCCCTCACGCAAACAGCCATATCACCGTTTCACTCCACTGCTTTGAGACCACCCCTCATCAACAAATACCCAGAACGCCTTCAGCACCTTCGCACCCCCTTTCTTTCACCACTGATCCAACAGCTGAAGCCAAATTCAGTTTCGCAACCCAAAAAAAAAACCTCCTCCTACCACAAAAATCCATACCCCAAACCACAAATTCTGACGCCCAGCAACGTTTCCACACTACGATCATCCTTCATCTGCCATCGACATCAGAGACCGTAAGCCTTGATCAGCCAAACACAATCCAATCCATATCGACAAACCCCTATACATCCATCGACCAAAGCCGATCATCATCAACTTGGCACAATCGCTGTTTGATCTCTCAAATCCGAACAGCACAAGTCCAAATTCGGAAGAAAAAAAGTAAGAAAGAAAGGGGGGGCAATCTTGGAAACTGAAAAAAAAATCAAAAACTCCAAAATCCCAAAGAACAACCTGAACCACAGATCCTGCTCCTATTCACAAATGGTCTCATCATACCAAAGCAACTTCCTTTCTTTCACCAAGTACAACCACCACCCTCCTTCAAAAACACGCTTTTAGCACCCTCAATCAGAACCTGAGACCAAAAACCCTACTTTGCCCATACCCCAAACGCAAATCGCCCATCCAGATTCTCAAGGATCCGCAACTCTCTCTCCTTCACCCCTCCAGCAACCGACCTCGCTTCCCTCACCTTCATCATCTACCAAATCGGAACCCAGAATTTCGATTCGAACCAATTGAATCTGTACATCAAATCCCAAACCGCATCTACTAAACCTCAGCAGCTCATCAACCCTACCACCATTCTATCCTAAACCTTTCCACTGCCACCATATCTTTAATTCACGCATTCACAAAAATGCATATATTCATCACCATACCAGTCACAAACAACCGTGATTCACCCTAGAGTCCAATTCGAAACTGAGAGCTCCAATCAGAACCCGATTCATAAAAAGGAAAAAGTATTTTGCGTGATTTATTTCCTTAGGGGGCGTGATTTAGTTTGTGTTAAAAAAAAAGAGGCTGCGTATATTTCGAAAAGAAGAGAGAGAGAAATAAGGGAATGTTTGTCCCAGGTTTTATGTTATTTGAGTATGTGGTTTTGTTTGTTTCATACATCACGTGAGAAACCATTTGAGTGGCGTGAGCTTGAGTTAGAGTGGATTTAATTTGCACCTAGTTTAGTTTATTGAGTCTAGTTTTTTTTTCTATTTTAGTTTTTTTTTCCTTTTCAAGCTTAGTCTTCGTTTTTGTTGAGTTTTGGTTTGTTGGGACAAATTCGTATTTTTTTTTTCTTCTTAAGTTTAGTTTTCGTAGTTTCTTTTTTTAAAAAAAAAAAAAGAGGCAAAGTGAACGGAGGTCAACCAACAATCGAGAATTGAAAAAGTCAAGCGATTTGCAAACAGGTGGAATTGAATTTCAAGCTGCTCAATTATTCTGGACGGACAGCCATACCCCATGGTAATATTTTTCTAAACTCTACAGGTGCTGAAGCTGCTTTGAAAAATATAGAAATTGCATGTAAAAATCTTCTGCAGGGGCAGCGGCTTGCTTGTATAATTTTTTTTTTTCAATTCTGTTATTATTCTATGACTGTTCTATGACTGATATTTCTGAATCTGTCTGTGAGAAACGAATTTCCATAACTAAAATCATCACTCTCGTCGTTTTTCAATTCTGAAACTTGATTTGACATTGTAAAATAATATAATTGAAAAGTGGTGTTTTGTGAAGTTGACTGTCTCGTATAATTGGATCGCGGATATATAATAGTTCAATTTATTGAACTATTAGCAAAAGAGGTTGCATACTACCCGTAAAACATTGGTCGTATCCCTTAGTATTTATACTATACGTGAACGACCATAAGACCCTCTTCCCCCTTCTAATTGAGTCAGTTAATTAATAGAGCACTACTCCACATTTTATATTATTTTGAAGTGGGAATAATTTCTGTTTTACCATGACTTCTTTAAAATGTCAGATTCAAAAAAATCATTGAGAGAATTATGGGATAATAAACGGAGTAGACGTCCTCTTGAAGAGTATGATTTTGAATTACAACTCATGAAGCAAGATTTTCCAAAATTTGGTGAAGCCAATGTCAACAATTTTCAAAATTTTCCAACTGACCAACATTTTCAAAATCATAGATATAATCGAGACGACGATTTCAATTTAAATTTCAATAAATTCGATTATGGGCCACATCCACATCAAATCGGTTTTGAATCGCAACGTACCTTTGATCAACATCAATATGGGGTTGGAAACAAATTCGAAAATAATTTTGAAAATGATTTTCAAACCGACCAAAATTTTCAAAACTACAACCCATATCCACATCTTGAGAATGACCAAAATTGGAAGTTTCCCACCAATTTTAACAATTTTGGTTATGAACCTAATTTTCAAAATCAAAATGATTTCCAATCTCAATTTCAATTTTCTGAAAATTCAAACTATTTTGAAAACCAAGAAACCCAAAGCGAGAGCTCTCAAATCAACGATCGTCTTAACATTCTTAGAGAGAGGGAAGAAAGACTAAATAAAAAGGCCGATGAACTTCTTTGTTTATTGACATCTTTGAAAGAACAACGAGAGCAACAAAATCAAATTCAAACAAGCGATGAATCAGAAAATAGTTCATTCTTTACTGATAGTGAAAATTTTCAAACAACAACTTTCGAAATTGAGAATGATGATCTAAATGAAGTTGTTCAAAATTCAATAAATGATTTGGATTTCGATTCTTTTCAAAAAGATTTAAACTCAGATTTTGATCTTCCTCTTTCAGGTTGTGAGAACATTGAAATTTTTGAAATTGAACCAAATGAAAATGTTGAATTTTTCAATTCAAATTTGGAAAAGGATTTTAACGAGCATGAATTCTTTGGATTGTATGAGGATGAGTTGCCAAATGAGGAAGAAGTAGATTCAAGTCACGAGTTCGAAAATTTTAACTTTGAGGAAATTTCAAACGAACTTGAAATTGTCAGTGTCGAAAACATGTTGTCCAGTAATGAAATTGAGAATTGTGATCACATAGTCTTGAACAACAGTCAGATTTCAACTTTCACTGAATTTATATACGATCACAAATTTTTGAAAAATTACACTGACAAATTTGTTGAACACATGAACTATTTTTGGAATGCTAGCTTTGTTGAAAAACTTTTTCATGCTAGGACGACCCTGGACATTCATTTACTGGACTACAAATCGAGGTATAAAGATGAGATGGTTTTCAAAAACCTTTGCTTATTAGAAAACATGCCTAGACATAGTGGGAATGGGACTCATAGGGCTCGAACCAAGTGTTGGGGAAAAGTTGGTGGAACTCTTTGCATCGCATACATCGCAAACACATATATCATTGTACATATGATTTTCATTCACATATAGTGGCTAGACTGCATTTCATTCTTCAAATAATTTTGCATCTCATTCACCTTTGGGTACGATCTTTCAAATTTAGGAAACGTTTACAGTGTGGACACTGTATAGTTCTAGTGTTGGGGGGGAGTCTGCATTTCACTCATTTTTTTTCTTTATTTTTCTTTCTTTTCATTTTCATCATTTAAAAAGGACCATCATGCATTTTAGACTGTAATAACATGCCATTTTTTTTTTGAAATACGACTCATTTTCAATTGATACAACAAAATAAGTTTACAATTTTTTAGCCAGTTGATAGTATTTTTCTCTCTCAGCTAAATTCGAATTTGAAATATAATGAAAAGTTTAATTTTGAGGGATAATAGTGTAACCGGTAGATAGGGAGATTCTTAGGTGATGGCCATGAAATCTATTCTATATTGTAGACTTTGTTTAAATAAGTGGAGGACTTAAAATACTTATAATGGCTTGTCAAATCTTTAAAACTAAGTTGTGCTAAGTTGAATTCGCTTAACTCTCTTTTTTTGTGCTTATAAATTCAATAATAATAATAATAATCCAAGGGTATCCAACATTGCTTGTATATCGAGCGTTGGTGTGCAAACCCGCCAAGCTCTACCCGACACGTTGTTGACAAAGTCAGCATTGGAATATCTTGGTCTCATTTTATGAGATTGGACACCTAAGGATTACCGACACGTTGTTGACAAAGTCAAAGTCGGCCTGCACAATCCGCCAAGCTCTTTACCCACTCTCCGTTAGTCCGCGAGGCAGTGCATGGATGGTAAACCTTGGTCTTTTTAGTTAGGTGTATGTACTTAATCATAAATTTTAAAATTTTATAGAATAAAGAATAAGCGATGATGCCCAAACACTTCTTGACCTTATTGATTTGACTAGCCATACATGAGAAAATTAGAATACCGCTTTGCAAACTGTGCCAAGCAAACTAAGAATTTATTTCATGGCTGCACTATGTTATCGACCGAACTAACTGGCCAAACTGGAATTTAACATTTGAAAACTTGATTTATATTGAAAAATTTGTGACAAGTTGAGGTATCTAAAATAAAATCAGCTGATCAGAAATTGTTAACTTAATTTGTTGTACCACTTTCCTGAAATAAGTCGTATTTTCAATTTTTTGTTTTTATTTGCATATGTCCATTGCATTCATGTAGTTTCATTAGAATCATAGCATACTGCATTTGGATTTTGTGGGTAGTATCCGCTGAAAACCCTCACGAGACACCACTCGTCCTACTAGGGACACCTAGAGGTTTAACGGCTTGTTGCATACGCTCAATGCAATCGTGTTTCCTACGAAAGTGCGACCTATCTAGTTTAGTTTTTCATTTCTTGTTTTACTCGAGGACGAGTAAAAGATAAGTGTGGGGGTATTTGATTGACATAGAAATGTGTTTATTTTTACGCTCATATCTTATCTTATTGTAAATAAATAAATATTACTTGGGTATTGTTTTGTTACTTTTACAGATATTCCAACCTAGCCCGCATGCAACCAGAAAAGTAGAGAAATGGAGATCAGATTGCTATATATTTACATTTTGAAGAATTGTAGATGAAGATCTCACATCTAGTTGCTGTTGGACAAGAAAAGGATTGATAAAAAGGCTTTGCAATCACAAATCAATGAAGAAGTGTCAAGAAAGCAAGAGGAAAAGAGAAAAGGCCCAAATTTTCTTTATTTATCTAAGGCCCATTTATGTTTCTCATTGTAAACTAATTAGTGATGTAATGACAAGGCCCAGTTATCATTAGGATTAGGGTTTGGCTATCTACCCTATATATACCCTTGTAATATCATTGTAGCCACCATCCTATATCTCATTCTATTCTCTTCTTCATTAATAAAACTCATTTTTCTTTTTTATCTTATGCCATTTTCTATTTCTTAGCAATTAGTGTTGTCTACACGATTAGATTCGGTAGAACACTATATGTATTTTGCATTTCTTTTCATTAGTGATTGACCGTCTGATTAGATTCAGCGGTAATCCTAATTTTATTTCCTGTTGTTATTTATATTCTGCCCTTTTATTTTCTGTATTTTAATCGCGTTCATAGGTTAAATTGGATTTGATTAGATTTGAATCTGATTCATAGTTTCATTGCTTTTCCATTGAAATTGTGATTTGATCGTCGGTTCAGTTAGATCTGTTCTGAATCAAATTACAGTTTTAATTTTGTTTTGTTTTATTTTCAAAATCAACATCCAAAGTTTTGTCTAACTCGCCCAAGAGATTAGATAAATAATTTGATTTAATTCACCTCCATGTGTTCGACCTGTATGCTACACACCTGCATGCTTGCAGAATTTATTACAAATGTCGCGCTTTTCTAATTCATAGATTAGCGTCGATCAAGTGCACACGTTTCTTTCTAGCTAGGGGTAGTGTCAATGCTTAAACTGGCTGGCATTTTACTTATGTGGATGATAGATTGAGGCGCCTCAGATTTATAGGCCGGAAGTGGTCATACTATAGGTTCAAAGGAACCGGGAAACGTGTGTTCAGGCATAACTAATCCACTACCGTTAAGTGGGGACCGGCCCTACCGCTCCAAGGGTTGCCCATAGGTGTGATCCTAAGGCATTTGCTAGAGTGTCTCGAATCGGAGAGGATGATCCCTAGCCTCGATCTCATGACGGAAACCCAACTTTCGATACGACCTTGCGGTTTTGATTGTAGAACTAGTATGGCGACATGATATATGGTACCCATGCCGTCTATGATTGATATATTAAGATTGAAATTGTTTTTAAAAACATATACTCACTAATATTAAATACGTTTTATCGTATCAAGCACCTTTTGACCATTATAAGGTAAAACCCTATCCTCCGGTTTGCGTTGCATTGTGTGATGGGACTTGGGTCTTATAATGGTTTCATTTTTTTCTAAAAAGCATTGCGTTGTTTAAACGATTTACTTTATTTTATGTACTGGTAATCCAACGGAGTAAACCCGTTCCGCGTTAGCGGCGTGGTCCTGTGATTAGCCTTATTATTAGATAAGTTAAGTTAAGATTTCTCATACCGTCCCATGACTGGCCTGTAGTTTGTTTCACTGGCAAACTTGGGTGCCCATATTTTCCACACGGGCAGTCGAGTAGCTTTTTGCAGATATATTTACAGGATCCTGGTTGACAGCTGAGGCGATATTCGGAAAGCTCTGTATCCATGTATTCCTTTCGGTTGTATATTTGTATTATTTTTTCCACTGCTATTCTTAAATGTAATTTAAATCTCTGATATTATTGTATTTCTATTATGTAATAAGTATTCATACTTTATTATATTCTTGTACTCTGATGTAATTGTTGTAATCAGTAATAAAATGTTCTTCAGTTTGTGTTCTGATGTGTGTTGTTCTCAAAGCAATCCAGTCTATCCTTTACTGGGAAGTTTGGGTCGTTTCAGTTGGTATCAGAGCTTTGGTTTACAGAGCTCGAGAACAAGACACATTAGAACTGAACGAAAGAATTCATCAGAGATTGGATTAGTAATATCCAATAAGAATAACTCGTTAGAGATAGGATCAGTAGTATCCTAGAACGAGTGTGAAGAGTATCATTTTCTTTAAAATAAATAAAAACAAATTCAGTTTTGAAAATTTTATATAAATATATGTATTTGAGTATATTATATTTTAATGTGGACAATCGAGTATATAAAGATTTCGAATATACGAGTAATTAATGGATATTCGAAGTTTTAATATACTAGATAGATATAGAATCACACTCTAGTCGCCCGGAAATGATTCTGATGATTGCTAGCCTCATTAGAGTTTATGTTCGAGTCTCGAAAGTGGTATATCTATATATTTCCATTGACTGGTATGAGAACCAAAACTTTACACATTACTATGATTTGCAACAAAAATATGATTTTTGATAAAAGTTATATATATATATTTGAAAAGTTAATCACCTAATTGATTGTTGCTTGTGATGTTTGATTATTAGTTTAACTAATAGAAGTATAGAAATGATAATTAATTTAACTAACAAAATTATGGAAACCAATAAAGTTGAGTTGGTTAAATTAAAACAACTTTTTGCTACGTTCCTTTTCGAGGAGGAAAAGATTTTAAGTGGGGGCGATTGTAACAACCCGGAATTTTGGGGCCAATTTAAAATTTTTATTTTAGAAATTTTAATGGATTTTTAATATTTAAAATAATTTATTTTAAAACGAATAAATTTACTTTAATTATAGAAGGAGTTTAAAACAGCGTTGCAGTTTGAAAATTTGATTTTAAACTTTGACTAAATGTACAGGATTCAAAATAAGTCAGAATTGAACGAAACAAGAAATATTTAAATCTGTTCAATCATATCTTTCTAACGAATCTGAAAAACTGAAATTTCACTTTATAATTTGAAAGTTATGTCCATTTTAAAATTTAGAAAAGTCAATGTAGAATTTATATATATTTTAATTTAATATATTGGCCTTAAAAATAGCCATTTTGCAAACGACTTCTGTTTTCGATGAAACCACTTTTGTTGGAACCGAAATGTCAAATTATTGTTATGTTTAATTTTTCAGAATTTTTCAAATTAATATGTGAGCGTGGCAGAGGAAACGTGTTTTGACTATTTTAGTCAAATTTAATCGACTAGAAAATAGCCATTTTCCAAACGGTCTCGAAATTCGACGAAATTAGTCTCGTTAGAACCGTATCGTCAAAACATAACTAAATAATTTTTCTATAATTTTTAGAGTCAGTATGTGGCCTCGGTGATTTAAAATGTACGTTCGAATTTAATAATTAAATGATTTATAATTTAATTTAAAGAAAAACATATCGTAACAGCCGAACTGGGTTATGAAACATATTCCATTGTGTCCGGGATGGGGGTTATTAGCTAGGAGCGACACTCGTTGGATTTGATTTGGAGTTTGTAGCAACATACAGATAAATTTGGAAAATAAATAAATTAAATACGCTATAAAATACTAGTATAAATACCCCTTAAAATACCAAACCCTAATCACAAAAGAGCCAGCCGCCACCTAGACTTTCAATGGCTGAAAACGTTCGGTTTTGGATCCTTAATTTCTTCCAATCCTATAACCATTACTCAAGACTCATAACACACAAATCGTAGAGATTTCAATGAGCTTTCATTCTGTATGGCTGAGATGGATTCTTGTAGCACGGATTTCGAGATTTCAGCCCATCAAGTGGCGCTGTTCGCCGCTGAACTCCGGCCAGATGGAGCGTGCGAGTTGGGCACGGTGGCTGGCGCTTAGAGCTGGCTTGTAGGCGGAGGTTGTGGTGCGGTCGGATCGGGTGTCGGTCGTCTGTAGAGGGCGGCGCAAGGAGAGAGAAGGTGTCAGCAAATGGGTTCAAATGCACGATGGGTTCTAGTATATTGGACGAAGAAGATGGCCTTAATCCCTGACTAGTGTTAACGAAGGTTATTAAGGAAATTAATTAATTAATTATCTATTAAAGTAATCAATATTAAAACGATCGTATCTTGTTCGTTTTAGCTCAGAATTCGGCAAATCAAAGTGCGTTGGACTCGTATCTGAAAACTCTACGACACAGAATAGACTAGATCTGAAACTGAGGACTTAGAAATTTCAGAATTAATTTATTTGGTGAGATTTCTATTTTTTTCAAAATTAAAATAAATCATTTATTTTATGGTGTAGTATATATATATATATATATATATATATATATATATATATATATATATATATATATTCATTCGCTATGAAATTCATGTTGTATGTATATATTTATTTCTATGTTGATTCTGCGGTGATTGTGATGAACGATTGGTTTGGTATGACTTAGATCTGTTATGTGATGAATTGTGAATAATTTATCTACTTGTTGATGATCTATAAACACAGATCTATAAGTGTTCAATAAAAGATATATCACTTGTTATATTATTGATCTGGAATAGAATTGCCATTTCAATAAAAATAAATCATTCTGTTATGTGTTGAATTGCATTAGATTTTCAATTCAACATAAAAACATTATTTGGATTAATTTTGTTAAATTGGATTAAATTGTTAATTTAATATTAAATTATTATTTTGATCCTATTTATTGAAATGAATTAAGTTGTCAATTTTTGTTTAAAAACAGAATAACAATAAAACATTCATTTTATTGTTTTCATTAAAACATGGTTTTTGTCAAATTTGTTTAGTATTGAAATAAAAGATAACATTTTGGTTAAAACATAAGTGTTGAAATAAAAACCCCATTTTTGGTCAATTTAAAGAACAAATAAAAAAAACTTACATTTTGTTTACATAAAAGAACCAATCAAAATTAACATTTTGTTTACATAAAAGAACCAATCAAAATTAACATTTTGTTTACATAAAAGAATCAATCAAAAATTGGCATATTTGTTTACATTGAATAGAAATTGTTAAAAATACACATTTTTATACATTGAATAGCATTTGTTGAAAATACAAATTTTTATACATCGAATTGAATTTGTTAAAAATATACATTTCTATACATTGGATAAAATAATAACATTTTTGGTCAAATTGTGATTAGTGAATAAAAATAACATTTTGGTTAGAATATGATTTATGAAATAAAAATAACACTTTTGTTAGAATTTGATTTATGAAATAAAAATCACACTTTTATCAAAACTTGATTTTTGAAGTGAAAATACCATTTTTGTCAAAATAAGATCATTGAAATAAAAATATGTTCTTTTATTTGCATTCACAAATGCAAATATTCATTGAAAATAAACTTTGTTCTTTATTTGCATTCATAAATGCAATATACTTTGAAACTAAAAATTGTTCTTTTATTTGCATTCACTAATGCAAATATATATTGAAGATAAAAATTTGTTCCTTTATTTGCATTCTCAAATGCAAATATGCATTAAAAATCAAGTTTGTTCTTTTATTTGCATTACTCTATGCAAATATATATATATTGAAAATAAAACTTATTCTTTTATTTGCATTCTCAAACGCAAATATACATTGAAATTCAAGTTTGTTCTTTTATTTACACTCACTAATGCAAATATGCATTAAAAACAAAAATTGTTCTTTTATTTGCATTCAATAATGCAAATATAACATAGGAGGATAAGTTAACCTTTTATTGTATTCTACAATACAAATAAACCTAGAAAATAAAAGTTCACTTTTCATTTGCATTTTTCAATGCAAATATAACATGACATAAAAGTCCACTTTTTATTTGCATCTCACAATGTGAATACAACTTGAAAATAAAAAGTACATTTTTATTTGTGTCCCACAACACAAACAAAACTAGAAAATAAGATATGCATTGAAAATAAAAGTATCCTTTTATTTACATTCTCTAATACAAATTTACATTTAAATAAAAAAGGTCCTTTAATTTGCATTTTCCAATGCGAATATATATTGAAATAAAAATGTTCTTTTATTTGCCTCCTCCGTTGCAAATAAACATTTAAATGAATAAGTACATTTTTGTTTGCAATTTTAGATGCAAACAAAATATGATTTGAGAAGTTACATTTTTGTTTGCAGTTTTAGATGCAAACAAAAACATTAGAATGAATTTTTTATTTTATTTTGTATTTTATATGAAATAAAAAGAATGGACCTAAAAGTACATTTTATTTGTCAATTTAGTTCAATAAAAAGAATTGAACAAAACATTCATTTTTGGTCAATTTACAGTAGTTAAACCAAATCATTCATTTTTGTCATTTTACACCAGTTGAAACAAAACAAACACTTTTATAAATCTATATTAGTTGAAAGCAAAATATGATTTAAAGAGTTACATTTTGTTTTGCAATTTTAGATGCAAACAAATATTACATTTTTATTTTGTATTTTAGTTTGAAATAGAAATATACATTTTCATTCGTAAATTTAGTTGCAAACAAAACAGTTAATAAATATTATATTTTTATTTGCATATTTAGTTGCTGTTAGACCCAGATGTGGTTCTAACACCCAAATTGATTAGAAACAAGATAAAATAAAGCAGAAATAAAAATGAACACACAAGATTTATAGTGGTTCGGCGAAGAAATGCCTACGTCCACTTAGTTCTAACTATATTCAGTAATTCAGATACAAAGGCAATTTAAGATTCACTCACAACTCACTTTTGTTCACTCAAATGATTAAAACAAGAAATGAAAGATGGTTTGGATTTTCCGGGAGTAAAGGAATTCGGATGATGAAGGTACTTGGATTCTCAAAAGTGCTGAAAAAGATCCTTCTCTTTGTCTCTAGATGGGGTATTTATAGGTGTGAATTTGCCTGAGATTCAATCCGGGTCGGAACACGTGTCATCCATCGCACTCTCTTCGGGTTCGGATGGGCTATCAAGCTGACAACGCATCCATGAGATGGACGTTAGGGGTAGGAATTAGTCATATCCGGTCCGGTTCTCCAGGCGACTTTGTAGGATATTTTCCTGGATCATGGGTGCGGGTCGGAGACGAGCAGGTTGGGGGCTCGGATCGGAATACCCGATCCGAACCGGAGTAGCTTGGACGTCTCTCCTTCTCTAATCATACTCCGCTCCGCTCCAGCGTCGTGGCAAGCAGATGGCTTTCCGATTCACTTGAGATTTATTGGCCTTCCGATCCGATCAAATATGCTTCGCCAATTTATCCAGTAGGAGACATCCGATCCGAACAGAGAATTCTATCCGATCCGAACCGATATGCTGCTATCACTCTGAAGTGTGGTGTTTCCTTCCGATCCGAACCGGAGTCTTATAACTTGAAATACTCTTCAACGGTTGGTTTCTTGACTTTGTGTTGCCTAGTTCACAAAGTAGGCTAACATTTTGCCCCCTCAAAGGATGCTTTCGTTGTACAAAGCGTGCTTTGATGTCGTTTAACCAGAATTGTCAAGAGTAATGCACGGATTTCTGTTCGGTTCGGCGTCCGACCCGGACACATCTTCTTCGTTTCTGAGCAAATTTGGGTACTCATCTCGCCATGTAATGCCTCTTGCAGGTATGCTCCTTCTTTACTCTCCTTCTCTTCAATTCGAGTCGGATGCTAAATCAACGTGTGAAATTTCCACTCGGTTCGGATTCCGATCCGAAGCGTATTCGTGGATTTAGTTCTTAGACACTGGGCCTTCAGAGAGAATTGTGCTACTGGGCTTCCACTCCGGTCCGATCGGGCGAGACAAAATAGGGAGACGAGGAGTCAACTCCATTCTTTATATAAACCCATCACCGTCTTCATTTCTTCCTTCTTCGTTTCTATTGCCGCTCGGACCTAAGCATTGAAAACTTCAGAAACTCAAATATTCCGAAACTATCCCTCGTAGATTTCTTAACTCGAACACGTAGGTAGCTCTTTAATCTCGAATAGCTTCATAGTAATTGCCCTTGATTTCAATTTGTGTTGGATTGGGATGGTTTAGCCACAAGCTTCGCTTGAACTCCACATCGTTACTGGTGGACGCGCCGTCGCTTCGAGGCGTTGCGAAGCTGGAGAGGGCAAATTTCTGCCCTCGACGATAACTTAGGTGATAATATGGACCTGTTTGTGAGAAAGGGGGGAAAGAGGAAGAAGACGAGGAGCGTGGTGACCAACTGAAGTCGGTTCGGGTAGAAGACGGAGGAACAGAAAGGAAGAAGTAGGATAAGGGGTCGGTCCGGGTTACAAACTTTAGAAAGACAGGGAGGACAGAAAACGTCGGTTCGGGTCGGAGAAGTGAAGGTTGAAGTAAATGGATCGGTTGAGTGGTGCTAGTCCGGTTCGGATCGGGCCATCCGATCCGATCAGATCAGTCCTGCCTCCGAACCCATTGCTTCCCTTGTCTTGAACTGGCCCTGCTCTAATGACGCATCCGAACCGATTACTATCTGTGTTTGTATTGAGCCAGCCATCATACGTATATCCGAACCGATCCGAACATATCAAACTTGGCACATAAAGACTATCCAATTAATTCAACTAACGCTTACTCTAGACGAATATGCTTCGCGAACAGTTAGGATAGTGCCTTGCGAACATAAACGAGAATCAAGGACAACTCTGACTATTACTTTCTCTTTAAAGCTTCGTCTTGCATTGCTGTACTTCTATTTTGTATTTCCCACATTTGTTGCATACACTTTAGTTCACACACATACACAAAAAAGGGGACACGGGATAATTCACTCTAATCCGTGCTATTGCTTCTTCAATAGTTCCATGACAATGAGGCCCAGACGCTCTTCTCGTTTAGCTGAGAGGAAAGAAGCTCCAGAAACTTCCAACAAAACCACTCTCGAGGACATATCTTCTTCATCTGACCCAGAATGGGACAGCGAGGGTCCGGATTACGGAGTTGGTCATCGGGAAAGCGATGAAATGTCTTCAGAAAATGAAGTTTCCCTAGGCTTTGAGGAGGAAGGAGGGATTGGTGATAACCGAGCACCCGATGAATTTGACTCAGCCATTATATTGGAATCACCTCCAGATTCCGTAGAATCAACAATTGACAATGACCGACTCGTGAGAATTTGCTTGAAGTATGGAATAATGAAGAGAGACACTTTAGTGCCCTCACGCTCTGACCGTCCACATAACCCTCCAGAAGGATATATGACGGTCACTCGTCTGATGTGCATGGTTGGCGCCATTCCTCCATTCTCGCCTTTCATCGTCGACTTCTTAAGACAAATGCGGATTGCCCCCATGCAGCTGCATCCCAATTCATATGCCTATCTGCATACCTTATTCATAGCATATCGTGAAATTCTAGGCGTGGAGCTTACGTTTGACGATGTTCATTTCTTCTATAATTTCAAACATCGGACTAGAGAAACCCCTTCTTTCTGTTACTTTGAGTCGGTCCCAAAGAGGAAGATAATCTCTACGCCGTTTAGCAGCAAAGCTGGAGATTCCAGACTAGAGTGGTTCTATATAAAGCAACAGTCTGGATGCGCCAGAAGATGGACAAAATCAAGTAAAGCACTGATTTTCTGATCCTGGACTCTATACACTTGAATCATCACCCTGACTGTTTTCCTTTTTATTTGCAGTCGACAATCCCAAACAGGTATCAGACCAAGCGTTCTTTGATCGGATGCACCGTCTTCTCAATGGCGACCAAAAATTCCTGACTATTGACGAGGTCCTTAAAGATGAGTACCTTCATTTTCACGGGCTGCTATCCGTTTTCCGCAGCATCGGTCATGGGACGGTTCCCTATGCATATATTCCTCCAGTGGAAACAGTTCCAGAAATAGGAGAAGGCTCGGGAATTCCTGCAGCTTCTCTTCAAACTTCACCCTCTCCCTCTTCCACTCAAGATGATGAACTGGCTAATCTGGCCAAAAAACATCGTGAAGGGTATATTGCCCCCGAGGAAACTACCTCGGTAGACAAATCAAAATCTCCCCAAGGGTCGCCACTTCACGCTTCCGAAGGGGATGTTCCTAGCACCGACGAGCACATATTTCAGGGTTTGGGGGATCTCCCCTTACCCGAGACTATATATACTTCGGAAGATTTCAGAAAGGACCCTTTAGTCTTCACTTCTTCTGAAGAGACTACTCCTGCTAAGGCCAAAGAGCCTGCCCGCACCAGTCTAGCTTCAGACTCGGGTTGGTCGGGGGGACACACACACCACATAGGATGCACTTTACACCGTAGCACTAGCATTCATTGCAATTCTTTCTCCATGGATCCGTCGATTCTAAACTTTGTTTAATTTATCGTGCAGGTACAATGTCTCGATCCTCTTATGATATAAGAAAGCTTCGCCGCAGCATGTCCAATCCTCCTCAGGATGCTGAGTATAATCGCCGAGATGACCGTGGTAGGGAGGAAAGAAGACCCTATGATCCTTATCGATCTCGATCCTCACGCTCCCGCTCACCAGTTCGACCGGAGCAAGAAAAATACAAAAGCTATCAAGGTCGTAGGGAGGAGGATAGACCACAATCCAGGGATTCCACTTCCTCCCATGAAAAGCGGAGTAGAGAGAAGACTCCTCCAAAGGAAACTGGGTCTAGAAGCAAGCAAAAAGTCCCTGCTACTAAGCGACCTCGGACAGACAAGGGTTCTACAGAATCTTCTTCAGGAAGGGACACTGAACTAACAGTCCTCGCCCCTCCTCCACCAGATGCGGGAACCGCAGTAAGGCTGGCATACTTAAAGGAGCAATTTCCCGAGCACTACTTCGAGACTCTGACCTTTCTACCTTCCCTTGAACCTATTTCTTCTAATTGGGCAGAGGAGGCCAGAGCAAAGATTGATTTGGTGGAAAAACAATATACCGAAATGTTCAAGTATTCCCGCACTCTTTCTAGAATCATTCGCACGCTAATGACAAATGCTGACTCAATGCACAAAACGGCAGAGGAAGATGCTAAGGCCCTAAAAACCTTAGGAAAAAATTTAGAAGATACTCAAGCTCAACTAGCTATCGCTCAGAAGAACGCTTCTAACTTCAAACAACAGTTTGAGGACATGCAAAAGTGCTATCATGATTTGCTAGAATCCCACACTCAGGAACGTTCCGAGTTGAAGAAGCAAGCTGACGAAGCCAAATCAGAGGCTGCTAAGATACGTCTCGCTTATGCTGAGCTTGAGCAGAAAAATGCCGAGTTAGCGAAAAGGAGTGCTGAGTTAGAAAAGAAAAACGCTGACTTGGCTTCAAAATTGTTAGAGGCGGAAAACAGGGCTGCTCTGGCTGAAGGCAATGTGGAATGCGCTATTAAATCTGCGGAGGAACCCCGCAAACAATTATCAGAGGCGGAGGCCGATATTCAGGGCTTCGGCGAGCTAATGATCGAATTCTTCGCGCACATTATTCGTCGTCGAAACATTTCCTGGATCGAGGACTATCCATCCACTTTGGTTCATGTGTGGAATCAAATCGTCGAGTGGGAAAAAGAAGAGCTTAAGGTCGATTCCCTCGATGAAGATAAGTTGATGGAGAAGTACTTGAGAGACGACGAACCGGAGCGCCTAGCTGAAGGTCGCCGTCTAATTGCTGAGGCCATGGAAGAAGAGAGGCGGAAGTCTAAACAGAAAACCATTCCTGAAGCTGGTTCCTCTTCTTCTGCTCCTATAACTCCTGAAGTAGAAGGGTATGATCCCGAAAACCCGGGAATTCCCCGAACAACTTTACTATCTCCCATTCCTGAAATAACTCCAGAGGTAGTAGTCACCCCCGCTGAAAAGTCTTCAGAAGGTATCCCTATCTTTTCTCCTCAACTTGTCAAGGCTACTACTACCTTTGGCTACATGACTGAACGTTCGATGAGAAATCCTTTGCCCTTGCCTGAGTTGATAACCGATGTTTCTCATTTTGTAGGCGTTGAATCCTCCGCGAAGACAGATGTAGTTCAAGGAACTACCACTGGGACAAAGCCCGCTGATAGGGTCAAAGAAGGAGAAGACAAGGCTGCTTCCACAGACCTGGGGGAAAGAAGTGAGCCAACTAAGGTGACTACTCCCCATGACGAAGAAATGATTGCAGCTCTAAAAGACGACGGAGGAGACAAGGGGCATGATGAGGAACCAGAGGTTACAATAACCGGGGAGTCGAAAAGCGCTGATGACATTACCTTGGCTGCCATGAAGGCTGATCAAGACAAGCGCTTGCAATTAAAGGCTGAAGAATTAGACCCTGAGGTCCTCAAGCCCCTTGCAGTTGTGGATGCAGGTTCAAGGTTAGTTGTTAAGCTCTCAACTAGATCTATCACCGAAGAACTTGCTAAAAAATCTTCTTTTGATTCCAGTGCCCAGCCCTCCGGGAAGAAGTCTGCTGGCTCCAGTGCTACACCTTCAGGGAAAAAGAAATCAAAGCGAATTTTGACTGAAGCCGAGAGGGAAGCAAAGGATGCGGAAAAAGCTGCCAAGAAATCGAAGGCTCATCCCAAACCCAAATAGTGGGTTCTCCTGTGTCCTTTTAGCATCTTTGTAAATCAATAAGTGCTGCCACAACAGCAGCTCCCGCACTTTCTTTTTTAGTCATTTCCCTGTACAAATTCATTCATTTGTAAATAAAAATAATTCACTTTTTGCAATGTTTATCTATTAGCAGCTCTGCACTTATGTAAAAATGCATATCTATAGTTATGAAACAAAGTTGTGGAGAGGGGAGATATGTGTATGTATATGTGTCCCCAGTCAATCTCCATAAGTTATTCAGTGCTTAACCATGCAATCTGAATGCTCCCGATTCTCTAACGGGATAGCATTTCCTGTATCATCAACACCTGTTGTTTTTCCTGGCATTTCTTTTATACTCTCTCTCATTCTCTCGAGAGTTAGAGTTCGAGTTCAGTTATTTGTTTATTCCCCGGTCGTTCAACGGGAAAAGATTTCTTTCTCGGCGCTCGATCGGAGACGCCTTTACACTCTCTTTCTCTCTGGAAAGTTAGAGTTTGGAGTTGAACCTCTTTCTCAGCGCTCAGTCGGAGACACTTTTATACTCTCTCTCTTTCTCTGGAGAGTTAGAGTTCAGAATAGAATTTCTTTTTCAGCACTCAGTCTGAGACGCTTTTATACTCTCTCTCTTTCTCTGGAGAGTTAGAGTTCAGAATGTCGTTTTCTCATTCTTTTATGTCTTATTGCACAAATAATCATTGTGCTTCTTTTTATGTCCAAACTGTTTCAACCTTTTTAGGCTCTAAATTATCCTGTATTTTATAATCTCAACAGAACAACTAACGAATGTAAATGCATAAAAGTAAATAACACACAATATTTTTATAGTGGTTCAGCTAAGTCGTAGCCTACATCCACTTTATAGTCCTTTATTCATATCATCAGATTTTCCCAAGGCAAGTCGTGCCTTATTACAGAGTTTACAGGAAGAACAGCAAAAAGTATAGCATTTCTAATCCAAATATCGCATTAAGTGTTGGGCATTCCATGCTCGAGGGACTTCTTCGCCATCTACGGTCGTTAACTTGAATGTTCCTTTATCAAGTTTCCGTTGGATGACAAAGGGTCCTTCCCATTTTGGGCCGAGGTGAGGAAGGGATGGAAAAACTCTCTTTAACACCAAATCTCCTGGTTCAAAAGTTCTGAGACGAACTTTTTTGTCATAATAGCGTGCCATCTGACGCCGATGTCTTGCTGCACGCAAGTCTGCTTCGTCCCTTTTCTCTTCGATTTCATCAAGAGACTCAAGTAGAAGTGCCCGATTCGTCATCGGGTCATAATACGTGACCCTGTGGGAAGGAACTTCCAGTTCAACTGGAATTACTGCTTCTGAGCCAAAGGAGAGAGAGAAAGGGGTATGACCGGTAGCCGTTTTAAACGTTGTTCGATATGCCCACAAAGCTAGGGGCAATTCATCAACCCATTTTGCCTTTGCACGCTCTAATCGCTTCTTGAGGATGGATTTTATTACCTTGTTTATTGCCTCTACTTGCCCATTAGATTGTGGATAGGCAACTGCAGTATATCGTTTGTCTATCTTATATTTCTGGCAAAAGTTTTTGAATTCAGTGCTATCAAATTGGGTCCCGTTGTCGGTAATAATCGTCCTTGGGATCCCGAATCGGCATATAATATTTCGGACCACAAAACTTATCACCTTTCTTGTGGTGATCTTAGTCAAGGGTTCAGCTTCCACCCACTTTGTGAAATAATCCACGGCTACTATGGCATACTTAGCTCCCCCTTTAGCAATCGGTAAAACTCCAATAATATCGATTCCCCATGTGGCAAATGGCCAAGGACTCACCATCGATTTAAGCTGGGTTGATGGTGCCCTGGGGATTTTGGCGAATCTCTGGCACTTATCGCAGCGTCGTGAATAATCAGCTGCATCCTTGTTGATCGTAGGCCAGAAGTATCCGTACCGCAATATTTTCTTTGCTAAAGTTTGACCTCCTGTATGATCTCCACACTCACCTTCGTGCACTTCTCTCAGGACACGCTTGATGTCGTCGTGTGCGATACATCGTAACAGGGGCATAGAAAATCCCTGTCTATAGAGGGTATCGTCTTGCATAACATATCTGGCAGCTTTGCGAACTACAGCTCTTTTCTCACTTTTCTTCGATGGGAGAGTCCCATTCTTAAGAAAACTCTTGATTGGAGTCATCCATGACTCCTTCTCTGATTCTGCTTCATAAACGAATTCAATTTCTATTGACTCAAAGCTTGGCGATTCCAACGTTTCAATTGGAATTACCTCCGTCTCTTCTGGATTGTCGGAACTAGCCAACTTTGCTAATCTATCCGCTTTCTGGTTTTCTACTCTGGGAATATGTGTTATGTTGTACCGTTCTAAGCTACTTAATAGCTCTTTCACTTTCTTGAGGTAAGCGACAAGTCGAGGTCCTCGAGCCGCGAACTCCTCTCGCACTTGACAAACAACAATCTTAGAGTCACAAAATATGTCCATCACTTTTACCCCGAGGTCTTTAGCGAGTTTCAGCCCGGCAATCAGGGCTTCATACTCAGAGTCATTGTTTGTTGCCGAAAATTCTAATCGCAGGGCGTAATATAACGACCGTCCCTCCGGAGTGACTAAGACAATTCCAGCTCCGGATCTTCGGTCATTTTTAGCTCCATCTGTATATAATTTCCACGGATTCATCTCTAGCTTATCCTCGGATTTAACCACTCGGTCATTGATTATTTCTTCCTCTGGAATGGTGAACTCCGCAATAAAGTCTGCTAGAGCTTGCCCCCTGATTGACTTTCGTGGTTGAAAATTCAAATCAAACTGGCTTAGTTCTATGTTCCATTTAATCAACCTTCCCGACGCTTCGGGTCTCTGCAATACCTGTCTTAACGGCTGATCGGTGTATATGGTTATTGGATGGGCTTGGAAGTAGTGACGAAGTTTTCGGGATGCAATCAGGAGGCTGTAAGCGAGCTTCTCGATCTTTGGGTAGTTGCGCTCTGCCGCTGCTAATTTCTTACTCACATAGTATACTGGCCTTTGTACTTTGTCTTCTTCTCGAATCAGAACTGTGCTGACAGCGTGAGCCGAGACTGCTAGATAAACAAATAGTTCTTCGTGATCTACGGGCTTTGATAAGATTGGCGGTTTCTCTAACAGCTCTAACAGGTTTTGAAAAGCCTCGACACAATCGGGAGTCCACTGGAAGTTCTTCTTTCCCCTTTTTATCAAATCAAAAAATGGAACACATTTATCGGTAGCTTTGGAGATGAATCTACTCAGCGCCGCTACCTTCCCTGCCAGACTTTGGACATCTTTAATTCTCCTTGGTTCTTTGATATTTCTAATTGCCGCTATCTGGCTAGGGTTGATCTCAATTCCTCGGGAACTCACAATGAAGCCAAGGAACTTTCCCGACGCCACTCCAAATGAACATTTTAAAGGATTCAATTTCATACGGTATTTTCGCAAGATACCAAACATTTCTGCTAAGTCTTGCGTATGACTGTAGGACTGCTTTGATTTAACAAGCATATCATCCACATAAACTTCCATAGTTTTTCCTATTTGATCATAAAACATTCTATTTACCAACCGCTGATAAGTAGCTCCAGCGTTTTTTAATCCGAACGGCATTACAACATAACAATATAATCCCAAATTCGTAATGAAACTTGTATGCTCTTGGTCTGGCACATGCATAGGAATTTGATTGTATCCAGAGTATGCATCCATGAAAGAGAGAAGTTCATGACCTGCTGTCGAGTCTACAAGCTGGTCAATCCTGGGAAGTGGGAAACTATCTTTTGGGCAAGCCTTATTTAAATCTGAAAAGTCAATACAAGTTCGCCACTTTCCGTTTGGCTTCTTTACCAAGACAGGATTCGATATCCAGTCGGGATAAGTCGAATCTCGAATAAATCCATTTTGCTTCAATTTCTCTACTTCCTCTTTGAGAGCAGCCGACCTCTCTGGGCCCAGCATGCGTCTCTTTTGTTTCACAGGCGGATGCTTCGGATTTACATTCAGTTTGTGACTGATAATGGAAGGCGATATCCCACACATGTCAGCATGGGTCCAGGCGAACACATCTAAATTTGCCTTCAAGAAGTCCGTCAATTCTTCAGCACGACGTGGATCCAATTGGGAACCAATCTTCAAAACTTTCGTAGGATCAGCTTTATCAACAGGAATTTCCACTGTCGCTTCATTAGGAGTTGCATTTCTAGCCTCTGGTTCCTCGTCTTTTCTAGGATCCAGGTCTTCAGGCGTTCCTTTGGGCAACTCCCTTGGGTTCGATCTCTCTAATTGCTATGCCGAGTCCCCCTTTGAGGGAGATGAGGCATCCTTACTCTCAGCATTTACTCCTTTCATCAACATCTTCAGTTCGGCCACATAGCAGGCCCGTCCAGAAACCTGATCCCCTCTTATTACTCCAGTTCCGGCTTCGGTTGGGAACTTTAGTAACAAGCACCAAGGGGCGATACAAATTCTAAACTCAGCGAGGGCAGGTCTCCCTAAAAATGCGTTATATGGCGAATCTACGTCCAGTACTACAAACTGAAGCATTCGCACTCTTCTACGTTCTCCTTGCCCTAAAGTCACGGGCAACTCTATGTATCCCATGGGAGCTGTCGTCGCTCCGTTGAAACCTCTAATCCATCCTTCACAAGGTTTCAGATCTTCGGGCTCAAGCTTCATCTGATCAAATGACTTCTTGAACAAAATATTAACGGAACTTCCGTTGTCTACTAATACCTTATGGACCAAGGCCGGCCCAATAGTGGTAGTAATAACCAACGGATCATTGGTGGGAGATTGTATTCCCGTGTTGTCTCGGCTGCGGAATACCACATCATCGAACATGGTTTTTTGTTGTTTTATAGGAGTGACATCTTCCCAATCGTCACCTTCATTCACATCTAGATGCTTAGCAGCATTCACATATTGGTCCATCGACCTAAAACTTCGGATTGCCGGGTGAGGCCCGCCTACTATGGAGTTGATGACGATCCCTTTACCTTTCTGCTGCGCGGTAGGCTTAGGAGCAGGTAGGATTTGCTTTGGAGCCTGCTCTCCTTGCCCCCTGTCCCTCGGGGCAACCTTGTACTCATCCAACTTTCCTTCACGCAGCAGCTTTTCAATTACATCCCTCAAATGTCGACACTCATTGTCGAATGTCCATGTGTTCCGTGAAACAAGCAAAATTTCCCTGTCGCCATTTCTTTCTCGGTCGAATCACGAGGTGGCGGTCTTTTATACTGCAACACATTATACGTGTCCAGGTAAATATTTTCCAGGGTGTCATTCAATGGTGTATAGTTCTCGTAGTTCTGGAATCGGGGCCTTTTGTTAGGGTCGCTTCCCCTATTTCTGTTTCTCCTGTTACCGTTCGAATTACGGTTGTTGTTGTTTCCCCCGTTTCCAGTATTGCTGTTTCCACCCTTGTTTCCTACATTTACTTCAACCTTGCCAGAACTTTCCCCAGACTGCTTCACGGCAATATTACTCTGCACATTCTCCTTTGAAGCTGTCTCAGACTTTCTCTTCCGGTTTGCCCGGGCCTCCTCTCGTCTTAGATAAATATCGGCTTTTTCGTAGAATATCGCCCTTGTGGGGGGTGTCTTCCCAGAAAGGTAGTCTCCAAACTCAGATTCAGGATCGACTCCTTCCTTCAATGCCATCAGAATAGTGGGCTCATGCGGGTCACTGACCTCAGTTACAGCTTGGTTAAAACGATCTAAATATGCCCTTAAAGACTCTCCCGGTGCCTGTTTGATCCTCGACAATTCAATAACACTCTTGGACTTTCGAGCATGTAGTCGGAACTGGTTCATGAAACGCTCGCTTAGTTCTTTGTAATTAGAAATTGAACGAGGAGGAAGTCGGGTAAACCAAAATAAAGCCACATCTTCTAGGTAGATTGGGAACGCTTTGCACTTTACTTCATCGGGGGCAGCAGCGGCATTCATAAGCCACGAATATCGCATCAAGTGCTGTCCTGGATCAGTCCTTCCGTTATATTTATCCATCTGTGGCAAGTTAAAGCGTCGGGGGAACTGGAAGTCTAGGATGTCGTCAGTGAACGGAGTATGGCTTCGCTCAATGCCATAGTCTTCATTTGTATAATTCCGGCTTTCGGACATAATTTGACGAACCATCGCCTGCACATCGGCACTAGTTAGGGGCTGCTCAGGTTCCCTGGCCCTAGTGTCCGAGTTCCTCCGGGGCTCTTGCTCAGGAGATGCCCTTCTTCTTCGAGCTGCCTCTGCTCGATTCCTTTCCCTGCGTTCCCGGTCGATCTCGGGAAGAGGGGACTGGAGTCTTTGCCCCCGAGTGGGGCTATCGTTTCCTAATGCTCGTGCGATATCCTCGCGAGATCCCAAAGATCCAAACGTTAGCTGCTCCACGTTCTGAGGTCGTTCGAGTGGCCTTCGTTCACGGGGCCTCTCTTCCTCGGAAGATGAAGATTGATCTACGGGTGTATGACGAACCGGTGACGGAGTTCTTTGCCGGCGGAGCTCATTGATTTCCCGACTCATGAGCCTCATATTTTCCTGCATCATGAGATTGGTGCGCTCATGAACTCTCATAGCTTCCCTCGTGCTCTCAAGCATATCAAGCAAGCGCGAGAAATCTCCTTGAGTGATGGGAGCAGATGGATTGACCTGATCTCCAACCCTGGCAGCTGGAATTGGAGCATTCGCGGGGACTCGAGTAGATGTTCCAGCTTCACCAAGCATCGGGTCGGATCGGAGGTAGGAAGTCGGGTCGGATCGGAGCTGGGGTGCCTGGTCGGATCGGTGTGCAGCGAGCAAGTCGGGTCGGTTCAGACTGGGGGAGTGCACTGCTTCGGAGTCCCCTACCCGGATCGGATCGGAGCTCTCCCCTTGCTGTCGGTTCGGATTTCCTGCATTGATTCTTCCTGCTGCTGAACTCTGCCCCCGAGACCTTGTTACAACAGCATGTTGCTGATCTTCGCCAGCTCCATTTCCTTGAACAGACTGAACTTCCTTGCCTTTTCCTTTGTCCATTAGTCTTTGACAATTGCTTCAACGAATGTAAAAAAGTGGAGAAACTTAAGGATTCACTTCTTTGAACTCAACGGTCCAAAAAGTAGAAAGAGATCCCGGAAAATAAAGAATTTAGATGAGGTTTTTCTCAGTGAAAGCACCAAAATGTTAGACCCAGATGTGGTTCTAACACCCAAATTGATTAGAAACAAGATAAAATAAAGCAGAAATAAAAATGAACACACAAGATTTATAGTGGTTCGGCGAAGAAATGCCTACGTCCACTTAGTTCTAACTATATTCAGTAATTCAGATACAAAGGCAATTTAAGATTCACTCACAACTCACTTTTGTTCACTCAAATGATTAAAACAAGAAATGAAAGATGGTTTGGATTTTCCGGGAGTAAAGGAATTCGGATGATGAAGGTACTTGGATTCTCAAAAGTGCTGAAAAAGATCCTTCTCTTTGTCTCTAGATGGGGTATTTATAGGTGTGAATTTGCCTGAGATTCAATCCGGGTCGGAACACGTGTCATCCATCGCACTCTCTTCGGGTTCGGATGGGCTATCAAGCTGACAACGCATCCATGAGATGGACGTTAGGGGTAGGAATTAGTCATATCCGGTCCGGTTCTCCAGGCGACTTTGTAGGAGATTTTCCTGGATCATGGGTGCGGGTCGGAGACGAGCAGGTTGGGGGCTCGGATCGGAATACCCGATCCGAACCGGAGTAGCTTGGACGTCTCTCCTTCTCTAATCATACTCCGCTCCGCTCCAGCGTCGTGGCAAGCAGATGGCTTTCCGATTCACTTGAGATTTATTGGCCTTCCGATCCGATCAAATATGCTTCGCCAATTTATCCAGTAGGAGACATCCGATCCGAACAGAGAATTCTATCCGATCCGAACCGATATGCTGCTATCACTCTGAAGTGTGGTGTTTCCTTCCGATCCGAACCGGAGTCTTATAACTTGAAATACTCTTCAACGGTTGGTTTCTTGACTTTGTGTTGCCTAGTTCACAAAGTAGGCTAACAGTTGCAAATAAACATCGTTGTTAAAAGATTATGTTTTTATTTGCATATTTAGAGGCAAATAAACACCGTAGGAAAAAGACGCATTTTGTTTACAACTTTAGATGTAAACAAAACATTAAAATTAAAAGTTATATTTTTATTTGCATTCCTTGTAGCAAATAAAACTAAAAATAAAAAGTTACAATTTTTATTTACATTCCTCGATGTAAATAAACATGAATTAAAAAGTTGAATCTTTATTTGCATTCTCTATTGCAATTAAAGCAGGAGATAAAAAGTTATATTTTATTTGCATTCTCCATTGCCAATAAAACATGAAATCAAAAAGTACATTTTTATCTAAACTTTAGTTGTTATAAAAATGATAAAATTAAAGAATTACATTTTTAATGTAATATAAAGATTACATTTTTTTTACAACGTAAAAAGAATATCATTTTTATGTAATATAAAGAGATTACATTTCATTGTAAGTGACTCAACATTAGCATTCACATTTTTAATGTAAATAAATCAGTAGAAAAGATTTATGGTTTTTGATAAATTATGATAACATGAGAGCTTACATTTTTATTATATATGAAATGATTCCTCATTATATATGTTTATGATGCTGAGATGTTACACTTCCATTTACAAGTTATCCGACTTATTTATGTGATTGGGACGATAATTTTTCACACATCGCCCAAGTGCACAAATAATTTATTATTTGTTTGATTGGATGAAACCCAACAAGGGTATTAGGATGATAAGTGACATACACTAATCCCAATGTATAGTTGTAAAGTGCACTCTGGTTGTTATTGGATGTTTAATGATTATTGTATCATTATTGTTGAATACATGCACTGTATGAAATCCATATAATTGAAATTATATAGTAACTGATTGAGTCACATTCCAATTTAGGTTAAAAAGAATATTTTGAATAAAGATCATTATTTTATAAAGAATAATTTAAAATAAATAATATTATAATATAAAGGATATTATATATAAAGAATCTTTTGTATAAAGAATATTTGTAAATAACAAATATTTTAGAAAAATATACAACAAAGAATAAAGGAATGATTTCTATGTCCGTTCTTGGATGGACAAAGGATAAATATGTTTTATAGAAGTAAACTAGTTATTAATTAGGATAAATCTTTTTAGTTAAGATTTAATGAAGTCTTCTAATTAATTGATATTTAATTGGAATTAAATAAAAGAGTTAGATTTTGGGTTGTCGTTAATAATGTCTTCAATAACACTGTTCTTAAAATCCCGTATGAAAAGAATAAATCTTTTAATTAAGATTATTAAAATTTTCAATTATAATTAGTAATTGGAATAAGATGAAATGTGAGTTGGGTTTATTATGAACTGTGTTTTAAGTGACATTTGTTCTTTAACCCAACTGAAAGTGAAAATATGATTTGGAATTTATAAATCTTTTATTAAGATTTAAATGGAAATTTTTCCAAAAGTAAAGTTTCCAATTTAATACATTAAATTGGAATTGAATGGAATTCGAATGAATAATAACCGAGATAAGCTTTTGTAAAAAAAGACCGATACTACATATGGAATTTAAGAGGCTTTGCCGTTATTCCATTTATATTATTGGTCGGATGCAGAAATTTATAATGAGTATATATTGATTTGATTTCTGTGAAGGTTCCATATTTTATGGAAGACGATTTTTGGTTTATCGTGAACTATGTTTTAAATGACATTAGTTCTTTAACCCAGTTAAGGATAAGATTAATTTCTTAAATTTAAATAATCATTAAATAATGATTTTTGATATTTAAAACCAAATTGGGTTTTTAATAAATCTTTTAAAGAAAGATTTAAGATTTATCTTTGATAGAATAATGTGAATATTTTATTTAAAAAGAATATTCAGAATTGGAATGAGGCGTTGGATGTGTTTTATACAGCACTTGATTTTTAATTATAAAAATACGCAAGTTATTCGGAAAGACCGGGTTTAACCCATTCTGAATAATTACCACGACGATGAAGAGTCAAAGTTGAAGACGGTGGTTGAAGACCGACAATCGTCACATCGGATGGATGTGTTGCTACTGAGACCCATGATGGGAGTAGCTACCTTGAAGGAGCTTCAGTGGTAGCCGTCCAGACTATTGTTGATTGTTTCGGATATGCGAGGACCTCCCAGGTGTCTCCGGTTTCGTTCAGACCCAGAACGAACTTGTAAATGGATGCGTGTCTAACATTGGATTTCGTTCCATGTAAATTAAATTGATTTTTATTAATATATATCTGATTGGTGGTGAAGAATTTATTCTTTGCTTAACACCCTGGTATATATGAATATATATCGATAGCATGGCGTGAATTGTCAATGTGGCACGCCAAGATGCAAATGATCAAGGCTTTTGTTGAAAAGCAGGGCCTTTTGGGATGATCAAAGTATAGCCTATTACGGCATAGCTTTGTGTATAGCGTGACTTCGCGAGCCTCACACCCCGGTATGAGTCAAAAACGGGATATGGACCGTAGGGAGTGCACACGTTTCTTTCTAGATAGGGGTAGTGTCAGTGCTTAAACTGGCTGGCATTTTACTTATGTGGATGATGGATTGAGGCACCTCGGATTTATAGGCCGGAATTGGTCATACTATAGGTTCAAAGGAACCGGGAAACGTGTGCTCAGGCATAACTAATCCACTACCGTTAGGTGGGGACCAGCCCTACCGCTCCAAGGTTTGCCCATAGGTGTGATCCTGAGGCATTTGCTAGAGTGTCTCGAATCGGAGAGGATGGTCCCTAGCCTCGATCTAATGATGGAAACCCAACTTTCGATGAGACCTTGCGGTTTTGATTGTAGAACTAGTATGGCGACATGATATATGGTACCCATGCCGTCTATGATTGATATATTATGATTGGAATTGTTTTTAAAAACATATACTCACTAATATTAAATCTGTTTTATCGTATCAAGCATCTTTTGACCATTATAAGGTAAAACCCTATCCTCCAGTTTGCGTTGCATTGTGTGATGGGACTTGGGTCTTATAATGGTTTCATTTTTTTTTCTAAAAAGCATTGCGTTGTTTAAACGATTTACTTTATTTTATGCACTGGCAATCCAATGGAGTAAACCCGTTCCGCGTTAGCGACGTGGTCCTGTGATTAGCCTTATTATTAGATAAGTTAAGTTAAGATTTCTCATACCAGTCCCATGACTGACCTGTTGTTTGTTTCACTGGAAAACTCGGGTGCCCATATTTTCCACACGGGCAGTCGAGTATCTTTTTGCAGATATATTTACAGTATTCATACTTTATTATATTCTTGTACTCTGATGTAATTGTTGTAATCAGCAATAAAATGTTCTTCAGTTTGTGTTCTGATGTGTGTTGTTCTCAAAGCAATCCAGTCTTTCCTTTACTGGGAAGTTTAGGTCGTTTCATTAATACATTCTAAATTAAATTTATCATTTAGTAATTATTTTAAAACCATTTTAAATTCACTAATTAAATTAAATTCAATAACTTAAACGACCGAATTTTACGGAATGTTACAATCTCCCTCACTCAGAACTTTTTGTCCCCAAAAAAGAACGAGTCAGAGAAATAGTAATTATATAATTTACAATATTTAAACTAAATGGTTCGCATTTAAAACCTTGCTTATATATATTTTGAAATATATATTTAAATCAAAAGTTAAGATATTTTCAAACATATCAAAATACTGTTTTAAGAAAATACTCAAAACACTTTTCCGTTGAAGTATAATAGATACAAAATTTCCAATTATAATGTCCCGGAATTTAAACAATTTAATAATTAATTTATTAAATTATTATAACGTATTGGTTTGGTAATTTAAATGGTTTGAATTTAAATAATTTAGAATATTTAATTAATATAAATAATAGTGTAATAAAATTTAATTTCCGAATTTGTCGGAAACAGTTGATTTGTCAATGTTGTGTGAATTAGATTTTTATATGATATTTAATTAAATTTAGATTCGAGTTATAATATCGAATATACTAATTAAACAGCATTTGAACGTATTAATTATAATATAATTATAATCGAGCTCGTAACGTTGCTGTAGTTCATAATATTGAGTTTTGAACTTCAATTGAATATACAGAATTCGTTATAAGTTGGAATTCTATGAAACAAGAAATGTTCGAATCTAATTAATTATATTTTTCTAATAGAAGTGAAAAATCGAGATTTCATTGTATAGATTGTAAGTTAAAATTTAATTTATAAGCCATAATGGAATCGTTTATAAGCCATAATGAATTATTTAATATAATTAAATATTGGTTTCGAATTTGGATAAGATTTTTGAAACGTATACTTAATTTAATTTATAGAATTTTTCTATAATTTTTATTTTGAAAAATAAGCTCTTTTTATTTTGAAGTATTTTGCACCCTATATCAGCTTTTTGGGATTTCACGGAATAAGCTAACTTGTCTATATTTTTATATTTTTGGCATCCCGGCACATTATCCATCACAAAGGTATGTTTATTTCTGTCTATAGCGGTTCGTAAAACTTCACTTTGAAACAAACCATATCCATGCCACAACAACTCATAAACACACACACATACACACGTGTGTGTGTATATATATATTAAAATATAATAGTTTTACTTCGCAAGTAAGCAACTCGGAAGGACTGAATGAACATCTCATGGTAGACCTAGGAAAAGACTTTGTACAGACCTAAAATCCTTAATTCTTAAATTCACTATAGCTTCAGGTGCAAGCAAATTATCTTGCCTATAAATATATACAACTCGCAACCGTCAGTCATTTTATTTCCTGGCTATAGGCTTTCCAATGGCGAATGGAAAATCAAATATAAACTCACGTGAATTCTCTCACCATGCTGTATAATTTCCAGGCAAACTCAGTATTCATCCTCACAGTTTCAAACAGAAGCTTTCCCATATTTTCCCATGGCTTCGGAATAAAAAGAACTCCTTATACTCCTCAGAAAAAACTATATATATATATAAATATTAATAGGAAGCTCATGGGTTAAAGATCTGAAGTAGGGAAGAAATGCCACTGTGCAAATTTCGGTTGCTCTGTTTTTTTTATGAGATGTTTAAATGTTGTTTTGATCGTTCAATATTGTGCTAAGGAATCGGAGGTCGAACTGTGTACTTTTGGGTTTGGGTGAATACTCACGTGCATTCTCTGGTAAGGGTCAGCAAAATAAAACGACGCACAAAATACTGTGTGCATACCTGTCGCGAATGGAGAACGGCATCCGAGGGCTGAGCGGTGGTTTGCGTTGAGATGAGCAAATGGCGGCGAGTGTTTAAGGGGTCATGACTATGATGGTAGTGCTTGCGTAGGGTCCATCGTTGATGGTGTTAGTAAGTGTTTTAGTGGAGTAATGTTTGGAGAGATGGGAGGCGGAATCAGCAATAGCTTTCGAAAGTGTTGTGATGGAGTGTATTAGAGGAGAAAGGGCACTGTAGCAAGATGAAACAAGGTGGAGCGGATAGTTTAAATTCACGAAAATGGAAAAAGGGGGGAGGAGCAGGAATCATTTTGGTCCTCTGGAGGAAGACGAAGCACACTGTTCACACGGGTCAAATGGATAATGGATCGAGTAAAATAAATATGTAAGGCCCAATTTTTATAATTATAAGTTAAATTTTAAATTTAGTAGCAAGTTGACTTGTAAATCGTATATCTTTTGCATACATTATCCAAATTAAACAAAACAAGATTCGTTAGAATCCTCTGGGTGGAGGCTACATAATGGAACTGGTTTGGAGCGATTTGGAGCTCATCTTAATTTATGGCAAAATAAAATGACTGAACCAATCTAGCGAATGTTAACTGTTATTCAACGATTAACGATCAAAGTGAGTATACTCACTAACTCTATCCAGTTTTATAATTTTATAAACATTATTTAATATTGTTAAAAATGATCGAATGCTATGTGTGATGGTTGTTTGTATGATTTACAAATAAATTGGTTGACATATATACATATATATAATGTTAGTTAAACATTAATCCCATCTGTTATAATATTTCATATCGATATAAAATTAGTGTTATTTATGTTGATTAACATATGTGCATGCTTCGAAACAGGCTGGAGGGATCCAGCTAGATTCCTCAACAATTATATTGTTGTTTTTCCTATATATCGCATTATATGATGTGACAAATAATCAGTGATTGATTTTGTATGTTTTGGGATGTTTGAATAACATTGACCAGAAATAATTGGTATTTAAATACTGTAAAATATATTTGAATATATTAGAAAATAAATTGGGGTTTTTAAAATAGAATGGAATTTCGATTGGCTCGAATACAATAACTTGTGTAGTTATATAAAACAAGTAATTCAATTTATAAACGATATTTATAAATGAAGCGATATGATTATTATTAAATAGTTTGGAAATATAAATTCAAGAAATGAATTTTTTAAAAGAAAAAGGGAAGTCGTTAGAAAGAAAAACAATGAGATTATTTCGATACTCGAAATGTGAATAAAAGTTAAAACAAAAAGTATTTGTAATTATAATTCGACAATGTCGAATGTTATTAAAATGATTTATTTTTTAAGATTATATAATTTGGAATTAGACGAGATAATTAAGACTTGGTTTAGAACTAATAGATTTTAATAGAATATGAAGTCGAGATTTAATTATAAACTTGATTTATAATTAACAAGAAGTTCACTTGGAAATAGAATTTATGAAGTAAATTAATGAAATAACTCGATAAATGGAATTTTAACCAGTATAGGTATTTATAAATATAAATCAGGATTTGATTTGATATAACGAGTCCAGTTTTCGGTAGGGAAATAATATTCACGTTTGAAGTGTATATTGATTTATAAGCAAGCATTTTGCAAGTTAAATTGGTTATACAAGGGAATGGGAAAATATTTGAAGTGATAAATACAAAAATGAATTTAGAAACCGAGTTAACCTGAAACGGCGAGTTTATTCCGACTTTCGAAACGTTGATCGAATACATATTATTCGAAAGAGAATTATACAGTGAAATTGGATTATATCGAATTCAAGAAGGTACTACTTACATTCTGTTTTTAACCAAGATTAATTAATTAATTAATTATATTTATTTATTCAAAGTACTGAATCAAAGTTATATTTTAAAGTTAAATATTTTGGGGAAATAGGGATTATAATGTTATCGTTATAATCAATATTTTTTAAAAAAGAAGTAGATTCATGAACCGAATCTAAGAGTGGCGTAAGAAAGGATTTGGCAGGAAAATAAGTAATGGGATTAAGGAAATTAGAAACTGACTGGAGACTAGTTAAGTTGAACGGCTTTCAGAGTGTCGATCTGATGTTGGTTCCGGCCTTCGGGGTCAATAATTAGGAAGTTGTTCTCTTACTATTTTATGGTTAGGGACTAATGGATAGTAATGCGTAAATAAGGTCTGGAAATGTTTTACAATGTTAATAACGTATATTTTCGAAATACGAGAAATAAGGAGTTGTGAGTACATGAAACATTTTCCGAGAAATCGTGAGAGGCTAAGAGAGTGGGAAAAATATTTGAGAAATGGGGAAATGAAATGATTATTAATAAATATATATAAAGGGGCTCAGTGTTGATTGATTATTGATCGGTAAAATTTCCGTTTGGAAATATGACCATTGTTTGTATGTATGTTTTCCTTTGATAGTTAAATAACCGACTATCAAAGTTTTTGACCATTTTTCCATTGTTAATACGGAGAGATCTAGATCAGATTTATTATCTGAGAACCACTCTGTATGGGCATTAGCATTGCGAATCAAATATGATGAAGATAATTGAAGATGGAGTTATGCGAGGACTGTTCTGACGATCCTAGGTAGAAATTGCCTAAGATGGATTTATAGAATAGTGCCTTCAGTTTGTTCAGACCTAGGACAATGTGTACAGACGAATGTCTGACAGAGTATATCTACTACATCGTGTAAGTTGATCGCTTCAAACGTATTTATGTTGGTGGTGGAGGAATTCGTTTCTCTTAGCTTTATACCCGTGGTATTTTTGGGGAAATCAGTTTGTGATTTGGCGGGTATGATGATGTAGCATTCAAAGTAAATAAAGATGTGATTTGTATATTGATATGTTATTGCTTCAAGCCTCATCAACTGGGAAATGACAAAAATCAGGTAGACAGCATGGCTAAGTGGGTCGCCATCTAGAGAATATTCATATTTGTTACTTCTTTTCATTCTGTATCTTCCGGAAATGGTTATGTTGGTGTACCAACTGCAAGATAACAATATATTTGGAACATTCAAGCGAAATGAATGGTCAGTCGTGTGTGACTGAGTTACAAGATGTTCTTGTTGAACTCCAGTATATCTCCTCTAGAGTACACTAATCGGAAGGTGGATCCACACCTTGTCACAGTTGGAAATCCATTCCCCAATAAGAGCTAATGGTTTTGATTGTATATTATATATGTAGAACGTGAGATGAAAGCTTTCTTCTAGATTACTATTTACTTGATTTAGACATTATTATAATATCAGATATATATTGATTTTAAGAAATGTTTTGGGCCGTCGTAAGGTAAAAATCATCCGTATTTATGTATGGATAGGTCTTCAATTTTCCTTTCATTTGAAAAGGTTTTTGAAAAGTTAAACCAAAATGATTAGAGTTCACTCACACCAGTCACATGACTGACCCAGAGTTTATTTTTTTTTGTTCTCCCTAAACTCTTGGATGCCCAAATTTGTACGAGCAGTCAAGTTGTAACAAGCCGGAAAATCAGAACCAATTTAAAATTTTTACTTTTGTTGTTTTAATGGATTTTGAACATTTAAAATGATTTATTTTAAATAATAACGACTAAAAATTTATTTAAATCGAAGTTAGATCATATAAATTTATTAAATTATAAAAAGAGTTTGAAATGGTGCGGTAGTTTGAAAATTCGATTTTAAATTTCAAATGAATGTACTGAATTCAAAATAAATCGGATTTCAGTAAAATCAGAAACATTTGAATCTGTTTAATTATATCTTTCTAACGAATGTGAAAAATCCAAATTTCATAATATAAATTGAAAGTTATGTCCATTTTAAAATTTAAAATAGTCGCTATGGAATTTATATATATTTTAATATAATATATAGCCCTTAAAAATAGTCATTTTGCAAAAGACCTTCGTTTTTGATGAAACCATTTTTGTTGGATCCAGAATGTCAAATTATTGTTAGATTTCAAATTTCATAATTTTTGGATTTAATATGTGAGCGTGGTATATTTAAATGTGTTTTGACAGTTTTAGTTTGAATTGGATAAATTGGAAAATGACCATTTTTCAAATGGTCTCCAAATTCGACGTAACTAATTTTGTTAGGACCGAATCACCAAAACATAGCTAGATTTATTTTTCTGTAATTTTTGGAGTCAGTATGTGGCCCCGATAAATTAAAATGTACGTTTAAATTCAATAAATATTGATTTATATTTTAATTTTCACAAAAACTAAACAAAACAGTCGAATTGGCTTTGCGAAACATATCCCATTGTGTTCCGTATGGGGGTATTTAGCTTGGGACGACAGTCATTGGGTTCGATTTGGAGTTCAGGAATTAAACAAGTAAATTGGAAATTAAATAATATTAATTAATAAAATAATTGTTATAAAAGGGCCAAAAACCCTAGCTTCTCCTTCACATATTAGTCGTCACCAGCTGAGATAAACGGCCACTAGGGCTTGAAACTTCTTTCCAAATTTTCTCAAAATATACTAATATAAATCAACAATCATAAAACGAAAATCATAGATCTTTGTATGATCTATGAGTTGATACCAAGAAGATGAAATTCCATTTCATATTTGGTTCAAAATCTCGGCTGAAAGGGTGCTTCTTTGGGATCGATTTTCGAGAAGATGAGGGGGTCGCGATTGACCCCCTTGCTGGCGTAGCGGGGTGGAGTGGAGGCGCGTCGAGTGGTGTTCCCTGATCGGCATCATGATGAACGACGGGGTGACGGTGAACGGATATAGGGGCCGACGTTTTTCCTGAAGCAATGAAGGAGAACGAAGGCTTAATTAGCCTTAATCAAGAGATTAAAATATTAAGGAGGTCATTAGGTTTTTATTATTTAATTAATTACTCATTAAATTATTCCAATGTTTAACTACCCGTAACTTCTTCATACGAGGTCCAAATCTGACAATTTCAGAAGCGTTGGAATCCTCTTGTTAAGAGCTTCACGATGGAACTGACCAGAACAGAAACAGAGCAGATTTGAATTTGACGCAAAATCAAATCCGAACAAAAATAAAATCAACCAATAAAGAATGACGGAGTGGAAACCGATAGTGAGAACTCTCTCTTACTCAAATTATTTTATAGTTATTGTATAATAGGTTGCAGATAGGGCTTATTAGCTCCTGACACTATTTTTTTGTACGAACCATGGTTGATTGTTTGTTTGGATTGTGATTGGGATTGTCATTGACTGATATTGTTGTATATATAAAATTATTTATATAAAATGTATATAAAAATTATCATGAAAAGAAAATAAAATAAATATTCATTTACAAATCGGATGGTTTATCTATGTACACCTATTTAACTGACATGGATTGGGACAATAATATTTTACACATCGCCCAAATGCATAAATAATAAACAGTATTCGTTGGTTGAAACCCCACACGGGTATTGGGATGATATTTGACATACACTAACCCCTTGTTTAGATGTATGTCAATCGATGGGTTGACAGACTATATAAACGTTATTTATTTGTTTTAATGCTTATACAGTTGTAAAATTCACTATTTGATATTATATGGTAATTGATTGAGTCTGATTCCAGTTCAGAATTAACGAATATTTTAAAATAATATTCAGAGAATAATCAAAATGTGATTTTGATGTCCGATTTTGGATGGACACGAAAATATTGAAATGTGAAGCCGTGTTAAATAGTTAAACGCCATTTTAACACGAACGGGATTTTCTGTCGATTTTATTCATTTCTAAATGAATATCGAAAAGTGATTTCAAAATCTGATATTTTGAAAATATTATCATTTTAATATTATAATGATATAGAATATTCAATTTTGATTTAAAATTGAAATAGAAGTGGAAATCATTTTAAAACGAATTTATAACGATATAGAATATTCAATTTTGATTGAGAATTGAAATAGAAGCTGAAATCGTTTTAAAATGAATTTAAAACGAATTTACAAAGGAATATTCAATTTTGATTTAAATTGAAATGGAAGAGAAAATCATTTTTAAACGAATTTAAAACGATTTATAAAATATGTTTTAAATAGAAATCGAGGATATATATACACTATGTATATTTAATGGCTTGAATAGAATGCGTCGCGCAGCGACCGTTCGCGAATTTCGACCATTAACTTCAAATTGACGTAATGGGAGATCCAACCGTCGGATTCTTCTAAAACCAGAACCATTGGGTTCGTATCGAAAAGAGCTTTCCAACGAATATAAGAGATTTGAAATCTAACGGTTGGATTTGGAATTATGTCCAAATCAATTTCAGAAAAGGTTGCTACGAATGCAGCTCGGTGGCCGTTATTGGAAACCAACGGTAAGGGCCTTAATAAAATTATTAAAAATATGGAAAAAATACGTAAATTCATAATAAGGGTTTTGGAATGATTTTAGATGAAAAATTCCATATTTGAAAAGATAAAAATATATTTTTATCGAAATGAACTAGCTAATAACTAGAAATATAATCCAACTATTTTTAGAAATAAATAAATTGGATTTGAAAATGGTTTTATAATAACCAGAATTTTTTTTCGACAAATAAATTGGAATGGATTTGGAATGGAAATAATCTTCGGAATATTTCGATATTGGATTCCGTAATTATACGGATATTGTTGAGGAATTTGGAAGATATATATATATATATATATATATATATATATATATATATATATATATATATATATCGTTATTCCCAATACGATATTTGTTGGTTTCAGAATTTGATATTAAATATAAGCCGATATAATTTCTATTCAGAGCCTTATATTAATATCAAATTGGAATTTTGGGTTTGTCGTGAATGGTGTCTTACATAACACTGTTCTTAAACCCAATTAAGAAAAGAATAAATTGTTTAATTAAGATTTAGAGAATTTTTTCAAATTAACTAACATTTAATTGGAATTGAATAAAAGAATTGGATTTTTGGTTTATTGTGAACCGTGTTTTAAACAACATTTGTTCTTTAACCCAATTAACAATGAAGAATATGATTTAGAATTTATAATCTTTTAATTAAGATTAATGGAATTTTCCGAAGTAAAAATTTCCAATTTAATATATTAAATTGGAATTGAATGGAATTCGATTCGGTAATAATCGAAATGAGATTCTGTGAAGGAAGGCCGTTACTATATATGAAATTTAAAAGGCTTTGCCGTTATTACATTTATATTCATAGTCGGACACGGGAATTTATATCGATTATATATATATATATATATATATATATATATATATATATATATATATATTGATCAGTTTTCCGTGAAGATTCCATATTTTATGGAAGAGGATTTTGGGTTTATCGTGAACGAGGTTTTAAATGACATTGGTTCTTTAACCCAGTATAGACAGGATCTATTTCAAAAATTTGACTAATCATTAAATAATGATTTTTAGAGATTAAAACTAAATAGAGTTTTAATAAATCTTTAATTAGATTGAAATGGGAATGGGATAACTAAAATTATCAAATTCAAGGAAGTGATCGAGAATGGAGTACCACCAGTTTTACTCTAGGCGATAGGTAAATCTTTAATTAGATTTGAACGTGAAATGGTAATTGAATTTACTGATAACACGGTGGTGTTAGATACGGAGTACTACCAGTTTTGCTTCATGGGATGAATAGGTTGGGATGATATAATAAAATGAACGATTACTTTGTTAAGGCGTTAATCCTGACTAGTTTGATAAATCTTAATTTGGTTTAAACTGTGAAAAGATACTATAAAATCTTCTGAAATGATTTCCAAAGAAATGGATTAAATAGTGTGTTTAAAAGTAATAATCTTTGATAAGATTAATGAGAACCTTTCCAGAATAAAGAAATATGAATAAAAGAATATTCTGGATTGGAATGAGGCGTATGACGTGTTGTTATATCACTTGATTATAAGATACGCAGGTTATTCAAAACGACCATGTTTAACCCACTGTGAATAATTGATACGATGACTAACAGTCGAAGAGATTGAAGACGGTGCAAGACCGACGATCTACACATCGAATGGATGGGTTGCTACTAATGCCCATGACTGGAGTAGCTACCTTGAAGGGGCTATAGTGGTAGCCGTCCGGACGTATTTGTTGATTGTTCGGATATGCGAGGGCCCCTCTACTATATTGGACATACGAGACGAGGAATAAGGTGCCTCCGGTTTCATTCAGACCCAGAACAGACTTGCAAATAGATAGTGTGTCTGACATTGTATTCCATTATGTTGTATTCTTTGATCTCCGCTATATATATATATATATATATATATATATATTATATATATATATATCGGTTTGGTGGCGGATAATTTATTCTCTTGCTTAACACCCTTCTCTGAGACGTATAAGCTTAAAGGTTATATATTGGTAGAAATCAATGGTATGACATGGATTGATTGTGTGGCATGCTGAGATGCAGCGATCCAAACTTTTGTTGAAAAGCAAAGTTTGGTGGATGATGATCAAAGCACGGCTTTAAGTAGCACAGCTTTATGTAGCGTTAATTTGCGAGTCTCATAACCCGGTATGGTGTTGAACTGATGGTCAGGTCAGTATGCTTTTGAGATGAGGATAGACACCCTTAGAGGTGTCATGGATTCGATCGACCGAGATGAGCTGAGTGTGGTCGCTTCACGCTCAGAGGGATAGGGCAAACCCACTATTCCCATAGGGATAGAGTAAGTGGTGTTTTCTCTAGTTGGGACGTAAGCCATAGTGATACTCGATGTGACGACCCAAATTTCCGGTACCTTTTAAGCTGAACAAACAACACCAGTTCGACCCAAACTGTACTAGAAACCCAGATGTCGATAGAAAGAAATTAGAAGATGAGATAACAAAGAAAGAAATATTAGAATAGAAGAAGAAGAAGATGATGAATCAACACCATACAAAGTCTCACATCGCAGTGGAACAAATTATATATAGAAATAACCTTTATTGAGAGCTTGATATAAAACTTACAAATCATCAGAGTACATCAATATATCTAGACAGTTATAATAATCTGTCCTTGTATACAACACACAACGGAATAAATATTAATATGTCTGAACTCCTCCAGCACGTCTTCTGAACTTTGCAGTATCCAATAACATGGACCTGTACAACCCGATCTAACCCGAGCACTACAAATACTGGGTCAGTCTGGTGAACCAGAGTAAGAACAACACACAAAGTTTAAAGGGAATCGTCCGATTTGATTTTAAGGTTCAAAAATCTTGTCGAAAGAAAATGATAATCGTAAGACCAAATCCACATATAAATACAGACGGTTTTTACCTTACGATAACCCAAAATATTTTGAAATCATATATATCGTCTGATATTATAATAATGTCTAAATACAAATAAATATCAATCTAGCGAAACGCTTGCATCTCACGCTCCACATATATAGATATAATCAAAACCGCGGGCGCTTATTGGAGATCGGATTCCGACTATGACAAGGTATGGAACCACCTGCCAATAGTGTATCTCTAGAGGCGAATACATTGGGTTCAACAAGAACCTCTTGCAACCCGGCCCACACATGACCGACCACTCATTTCGCTTGAGTGTATCGAATGTATATCACCAACGGTTGGGATCAGCAACCGTTCCCAAAAAGGGACAGCATCGATAGATTAAGAAGCAAAAGAAATTTTTCTAGATAGGTGATAATACACCCTAATGGGTGTGACCCACATAGCCATGCTGCCTGCCCGATTTTTGTCATTTCCCAGTTTTTAGGTTTGAATTATCCTCTTTAAGTTAGCACACCACCATTCACTTTGAATGCCACATCGTCAGATCCATCGGAAATCACTAATTGATTCCCACAAAAATACTCAGATTGTTAGGCTAAAGATGTTTCCCTTCTTTGCCACCAACTTCGTACGTTTGAAGAAATCAACGTACGTAATTCCTTTGGAAATACTATGTGACGACCCCAAAACCCCATACGACGGTGTTAAGGGTAATCGTTGGAATATAACACGTAAACAGATAATAGCAGAACAGAAATAAATAAATACACCAGATAATGAACAAATGATACACTGGATAAACTTAATCATCAGAGTTACACAGTATACAGGATCATACTTAGTACAAATACAGTTCAGCTATACATAAATGTCTACAGCGGAAACAAACATAATATGTACAATAGGAGCTGAACAACATAAAAAGAGATAAATGATAGAATCCATCTTCAGCTCCAGCTATCCAGAAAGAGCCTGCTAAAACCTGAACACAAGGCTACCCGTGTAGAAAAAGGGGCACCCGAGTTTGCAAGTGAAACAAACTACGAGTTAGTCATGGGACAGGTATGAGAAATCTACTTAACTATTTTATAATATGGCCAATCACAGGACCACGCCACTTTCACGGAACGGGTTTACTCCATCGGATTGCCAGTGCTTTAAAACAAGTAATTCTTTTAAACATCGCAATGCTTTTTATAAAAATGAAGCCATTATAAGACTCAGTTCCCATCACACAATGCAACGCAAACCGAAGGATAGAGTTTTTACCTTATAATGGCCAAAATATGCTAGATACGAATAAAACAAAAGCATTTGATATTATTACTAGTGCTTATATGTTTCAAAAACAATTTCAAATTATAAGTATCAATCATAGACGGCATTAATAACCCATACCACTATGTCGCCATATATAGGTATACAATCAAAACCGCACGATGTCGTATTTGGCAATTGGATTTCCGTCATGAACCAAGGCAAAAGATAGTCCTTACTGACTTCTAGACTGTCTAGCCCGAGCCTCAGGATCAGAGCTCGAGTGACCCTTGGATCATCAGGGCCGGTCCACCGATGTGGATTAAATTCCTGAACACTGTGTTTCCCCGCCCTTTGGGGCGTAACTGAGCCAACGAATGACTCCATCGGTCCCGGATCGACCAATATAACCGAGGCGCCTTGCAACAGCAACAACCACATAGGTGAAAATAATATAAATGTCATCCAGTTCAAGCACCGACACCACCTCTAACTAGAAAGAAACGCATGTCCTCCATGAGGTCCTCTCCCGTTTCTGGTTCATACCGGGGTGTGAGGCTCGCGAATTCACGTTATACACAAAGCTACGCCACATAGGCGGTGCTTTGATCATCAACCACAAGACTTTGCTTTTCAACAGAAGCCTTGATCACTACATCTTAGCATGCCACACAGGCAATTCACACCATGCAACTGATGGTTATCAATCACACAGAATGAATTCCAATGTCAGACACACAGTCCATTTACAAGTCCGTTCTGGGTCTGAACGAAACCGGAGGCACTATATACCTCACATATCCATCGATCTCCGTGTACGTCTGGACGATCACCACTCATTATCCATATTTCGGGATGCCTCCCAATCAGGACATCAGTTTCCATCCAAACGTGGTGAAGATCTTCGGTCTTCAACCACCATATTCATCTTTGACTTCTTATCGTCGATTCAGTTATTCAGAATGGGATAAACCCGGTCTTTCTAAGCAACTCGCGTATATAATAACAAGTGCTACACAAACACAACATACGCATCATTCCAATTCATCAGTCACTAACCGTAAATCAGTAAGAGAACGATTTCCCAAATATTAACCCCGAAGGCCGAAACCAACATCAGATCAAAACCCAGGAAACCATTCGACTTAGCCAACCTTCAGTTAGTTTCTAAATTTCACATTCCCTATCGTTTATAATATTTTATAACGATTTATCGCTATTTACTTAAAAATAGCCAATTTATTCAAACGACGCTTCAGGCCATAACGCGGCCGTGGCGCTGTTTTTCTTCAGATTTGATTTACACATATCTGAAAATCTAACCGTTAGATCTTTACAAAGTTGGTATCGTTGGAAAGATATTACCAAAGCGAACCCAATGGTTCCAGTTTTGGGCAAATCCGACGGTCGGATCTCCCGGTACAATCGTTTGAAGTTTCGATTTCAAAATACGAACTGCAGCGTCGTTATTCGATTTAATTTAATTATATATATATATATATATAATCGATTCTGGGGCTGTTTTTCTTCAGATTTGAATTAGACATTCCAGACAATCCAACCGTTGGATCTTTACAAAGTTGGTGTCGTTGGAAAGATATTTCCAAAGTGAACCCAACGGTATCGCTTTCGGGAAAATCCGATGGTCGGATCTCCCGCACTAATCGTTTGAAATCACGGTTTCAAAACACGAACTACAGCTTTGTTATTTGATTTATTTTAATTATATATATATATATATATATATAACTGATTCTTCGATTTCAAAACCATATTCTTTTCATACCTATGATAAAAATGATATTTTTATCCAACTGACTTCTATTTCAACACTTCACTATTTTTAACAATTCATGTATATAATAAAAATGTGATTTTCATTGTAAAACTATTTATTTCAAAACAAGACTGTTTTATATAGTTCATATAGATGATAAAAATATGATTTTTATTATAAAACAATTTCTTTCAAAACACGACTATTTTATATAGTTCATATAGATGATAAAAATATGATTTTTATTATAAAACAATTTATTTCGAACACGAATACCATTCAACACATGAATCTCTACTCAACGAATGAATTTCTATTCAACACATGAAGGTTTTCTATAGTTCGTATATAGATAATAAAAATGTGATTTTTATTGTTAAAACAATTTATTTAAAACATGAATACCATTCAACACATTAATTTCTATTCAACGAATGAATTTCTATTCAACACATGAAGGTTTTCTATAGTTCGTATATATAAATAAAAATGTGATTTTTATTGTTAAAACAATTTATTTAAAACACGAATACCATTCAACACATGAATTTCTATTCAACGAATGAATTTCTATTCAACACATGAATGTTTTCTATAGTTTATATATATACAATAAAAAGGTGATTTTTATTGCAAATCAATTTATTTCAAAACATGACTATTTTATATAGTTCATATAGATGATAAAAATATGATTTTTATTATAAAATAATTTATTTCAAAACACGAATACCATTCAACACATGAATTTCTATTCAACACACGAATATAGTTTGAACACATGAAAATAATTCTAACACATAAATATTATTCAAAATTTCGGCAGCATAACGGCACAGTAGTTAAAACCGGGGGCGTCCCTAGTACAGCTCCTCGCTCTACCTTAAAGCCTCGCAGCTTTTGACAATGGGGATTTCATTCATCTAGTTCGCATGCAGGCGGCATGTATATTTTTTCCATTTCCACAAACTAATCCTATGTGGTTTCAACCAAATAATTCTCAACCACAAACGGGTATTTTTCAACCACAATCAATCAATTTCAAACCACAAACAATTCAAATCAACCATTCGTTATTAACCAATTTTCACATCAATCACAACCAATAAATATCGTCCATGGTTTGTGGACGAGGGGCGTATATATATATATATATATATATATATATATATATATATATATATATATAAGCATTTCACTTCTATTTCAACACATATATAATTTTTACAACGCATATATAACTTATACATCAAACGTACAACTTATACAACGCTTATACATGGGGTGTACAACGCTTATATAACTCATACATCGACTATATAATTTATACATCGTCGTTTCCCATATCGTTTATAATTTAGAAATCTCACATTGGGTTCCACTCCACCAAAAATAGCAGAAGGCTCAGAAAAATATGCGGTCTCTTCTAGAATGTAGAAGACGTCCACACGAGTTCACTATCTCTTGTTTCACTGAATTTCGTCAACAAACGAAAAAGATATGATTTTTACAGTGAAATCAAAAATCGTAGCGCTTTAAACTGCTATTAAATAGTTTAATATAATATTAGCTATTACCTTCTGAAATTCTTCAAAACTAGGTTTTGATTTTAAACCAAATCCATTGTGCTTCGTCAAGATCAGGTTGCACCACCACCTAGGGCGTCAGAAGGCGCACAGAACGATGGCAGGTGGGTCCCACTTGGCGGCGGGGCTGAGGCAGGGCGGCTGTTGGAAGCTCGAGACTTTCGAGCTCGATTTCTCCCTGTATCCTCGACGAAAAAATAAAAACTATATATGGATTTGAAGATCGTTGATAGCACTACAAAAATCTCCAAAGGAGCATGGTGTTTTATTGCGTGTAGGAGGAGGAATCGGAGGGGGAAGGTTTGAAGAACTTTCGTCGTCGACTTGGGGATTTCGGAGAAGAAGACGGGGAGAGAGAAAATGAGCTGGACCAATCAGATTTTTTTTTATAAATTTTAAAAATCCTGAAATACCCCTTATCTCATACGAACTCCAATCCAAACCCAACGACTGCCGTCCCTAGCTAAATACCCCCATTCCGAACACAATGGGATATGTTTCGAAGGCCTATTCGACTGTTTTAGTCAGTTTTTCTTTAAATTAAAATATAAAACATTCAATATTTAATTTGAATGCACATTTCAATTTGCCGGGGCCACATACTGATTCTAAAAATTTCCAAAATATAAATCTAGCTATGTTTTGACGATACGGTCCTAACAAAACTAGTTTCGTCGAATTCTGAGGTCGTTTGCAAAATGACCTTTTTCTGGTCGATCCAATTTAATAAAAATCGACCAAATACATTTTCCTTTGCCACACTCACATACTAGCTTCAAAAATAATGAAATTTGAAACTTAGCAATAGTTTTACATCCCGGATCCAACAAAAGTGGTTTCGTCGAATTGCGAGGTCGTTTGCAAAACGGCCATTTTCACGGGCTATATAAACTCTACTGCGACCTTTCTGAAAATTCATTTGGCCATAACTTTTGCTTCCCGCTATGAAACTTCGATTTTTCAGATTCGTTAGAAAGGTATTCACTAACAGATTTTAATATTTTTGGTTTCACTCAAATCCGTTTTGTTTTGCACCTGGTACAGTCAGTCAAAGTTTGAATTCCAATTTTGAAACTACTGCGCCATTTCAGGCCTTGTTTATAATTAGAATTAATTATATTTATTTTCAAACGTCGATTCAAACTCACTTTTCATCGTTATTATTTAAAATATTTATTTTTATTTAAATTCACTATTTTGGCCAATTTAAAATTTTCAAACTGGTTCAGATTTTCCGGGTCGTTACATACTCTGTCAAACACTCGTCCATACAAGTTGTCCTGGGACTGGACAAACCGAAGGCACTCTCCTACTACATCCTAGGAATCACCATATAGATCAGCAGCGAGTAGTCCTTGCAAATCCGTTGATTTCAACCACGACAGAATCACGGTATATCTCTGGCCGCTAAACCAGAGATCATAAGTAATTCTGCCGTTTTATGAAGATCTACGGTCTTCAATTTATTCATCTTGATTAGTATATGACATCTTCAACATTTGGTATTTGTTGGACGGAATTGTTTTCGAATATAAATTCGATCCCGGTCTTTCCGTACCAACAATCGTATTGGCCAGATTTGATAGTCGGTTTTTTAACTATCAAATAAACAACCATAAAATAAAAAGGGTTTTACTGGTTAAGTATTCAGCATTACTTAGCCCATTTAATTATAAACAATTAATAAATGGTTATTTTAAACTACCAAAACATTCCATATTTTAAAACATGGTATCGATTCTCATTTCAATATATTAATCTTCTCAAAACCATTTCAATCTATATTTAGAAAAATATTACTATAGAATGTTTTGTAAAACATGGTATCCAATTTCTATTTTATTATTTCAAAACATCAATTACACACTATTTATTATTTATCATCGATTCGACTCGTTATTTGTAAAACAATCGTTACGACCTCTCCCCTTTGGTTTCCTCATTTGAACACTATACTCGTCACTTATCTCTTTAGAATAAACTCATTCTAAAACTTATCTTCTTACTTTGAAAAAATCGTTATATCTTCACAAATCTCCTTTGTTTCCTTTTTATGGAAATATCATTTCATATTCTCAACCCCGTTTTAATTTCCTATTATATATATTCCCAATTTCTTCAACTAAGGTTACATTATTATATCTCAAACTAAACTCCTTTTTAACATCTTCGCCACTACAACTAATATCATCTCTCGATAATCCTGAAGTTGTTCAAGTTGGGGTATTTTAAATTACCTCTCAGACCTTGATCAACAACATTCTTACCTTAAGATAGATATCAGTTGTAATTCCAAAACCGATATTCATTTCCAATATCAAACCAAATCCCATTTTAGTTGTAACTGATGAAACCTCATCTCTTATTAAATATAGCGAATTTAGATCGCATCTTATACTTCCAGAATTAAGTAATGTTAATCTAATCTTAACGTTTAGCCTCACACTCCTTTTATAACATTGTTTATAAAAACCGAGTTTAATATACAATCCCTTTTATCCCTCTTTTCTTTCCTTAATTCAAACACTTACTTTAAGCTATTGACTTGGCTTAAAATCTCCTTTATAACTTAGTAATAAAACTCAGTTTTAACATAAAACTGTTCATCAATACTTTTCAAAAATCTAATTGTGTTCCAATATCAATTTTGTTTTTTTTGAAGGAAAAGGTAGTGAATCAACATGATTCACGCCTAATATATATTAGCATCCATAAAGTAGCAGTACGTGTATGTATAACATATATACAGCCAAAAGAACAGGCCATCGCTACAACCCAGCGACAAAATACAGCCTGACAAAAAGAAACTAAGCATCATAATTTACATTACACAACAAAATACATAACAGCAAAAGACAAAGCCAGTGAAAATCCCCATCAAGTGCGTGGACCAGTAATGCACCGCATCCGCTTGCGCACACGGTCAGCAATGCTTTCAATCTGCTCCTTGCGCTCCATGCCTTCCAATATCAATTTTGATTACTTACCTTAAAAAATCCCGTTTATAAATTGATCACTTAAATTATTATTTATTACAAATAATAATCAACATCATTTTTAACTATTATAGAAATAGTTAACTTCTTATTTAACTCAATTCAACTGTAAATTTCTTTTTATTAAACTTTTATTCAAAATAATTGATTTCAAATCCGTCTTTAGTTATAAATTAAATTTGATAATTTCATTACCGTTAATTCACCTGATGGTAGATCAATGTTTATAAAATAATATATTTTGAGCCAACTGCTAACAATTACTTAACCAATACTATCTATTGGTTAAAACAGAACAAGTGTTGAATTTATATTCAATAATCAATGATTCAATCCATCAGCTAATCATATGGGTTAAACAGTTCATGTAATTGTAATATGAAAATAAACAATAAATTTGAGGAATCCAATTGGTTCCCTCCAACCTGTTTTTCCCAGCATCCAAATATGTTATTTCAACAAGATCATTTGTTTCAATAAGCAGATAAAATATTCAAAAATCAACCAGTAACAGCAATCCAACCATTCATCTATAAGTTCAACACGTTTATAAACGTGACCAATGAGGTAAGTTACCTCCATCGGTTACAACTATTAAAAATAACGATTAATTAAAATTAAATCAAACGAACGTTTAATTTAATCGGTTCAGTAACCGCATGTATATTCAGTATCCATCAACCAAATAACAATCGTAGCACACAAATATGTAAACCCGACCTATATGAAATATAAGTGGGATAAAACTGAGTGACTTGAAATCACCTTATCGTTGTCGAAATGGTTAATTTACAAGCCTTAAACTGCGTTCAACTTCGTCCGTTCCCATTCCAAAGCCTCACGTCCACTGATATGGGTCCACTGTTCCGTATTTAGTCTGATTCTATGTACATATGACATGGTTATAATTTTAATACGGTGTACACTATATGAATTAATATTATTAAAACAAAATAATAATTACTTAATCTATTTATTTTTTATTGTCAAAATGGTTTTCACGTTGATCATACAATTTTTAATTGTGTTTATGTTTGCATATATGAATTTCACGTTGGTCATATAATTTTTAATAATGTTCATGGCTGCTCGTTTAGATGTGCGGCATACAATCTCAATGTCATGATTTCCCATTTGTACGAACTATTTACTTCCAAGATGATTCTACGTTATATGTGGCTTGGTTATGTACTCAAGTAATTAGACATGTTTAAGGTTCACTTAGGCTTACTAACAGAAGATTCCTAGCCACGTGTATCCTTTTACCTAGGCTTAAAAAACTAATAGTAGACTTTAAGGTATAAACGTGATTTGGTTACTTTGTTTATATTTTATCCTAACCATGCTAACGTTATTGTACATAACTAACTGACCTTATTTTCCATCCATTTACTTAACATTAGACATGATAAGACTAGATTAGACACCTTAATTAAACACAATTAGGCAATTAAAAAATATAGGATTAGGCATATAATTAAACCATATTTTTCATCCTCACTTGTATACGCTTTGTAATGAAAACTCCACCCCTATTGTTTTCAACTGAAACCGCAACACTCTCCACTAAACACCATTGGTTTCCACTTCGCAACTCCCGTCCAACTCCAGAACCCCCGCGCAAGGTTCTCTCCACCTTAAACTTCGTTCTGAGCTCAAAAGCTTCTCTCCTCGTCACCACTCCACTCAATTCCCCCATGCGTGAGACAATCTCCAGCTTCCAACCTGAACGTGTGGATCGTGCTCCATCTGTATCACCGGCAGCTTCACAATAAGAAAGACCCATCTGCTCCTCTACCCCACGTTCATCAGAATGCCACTTCACCTTGCCGCACTGCCCATGCTAACAGCCCTGTTCCCAAACAACACGCATCAATTCTTACGTTCACATTAAAATGCCTAACTTTAATTATTATTCAATACTTCCTTATACTTCCATCGAACAAAGAACCCATTCACGAACTTCATCCCCATTCACAAAACACTCGGACCAGACTTGCGCCAAACCCCTTCACAGTTTGGGTTGTGTGAAAATGTTAAATTTTAAAAAAGAAATCTTTTGGTTTGAAGGAAAATTTTTTTTCGAACTTAAGTGGTTGTTTGCCTGTTGAAGGGAATAAAGGCAACACTTCGATATATATATGAGATGAGGGAGGATATAAACATAACGTCGATTTCAAGAAGTACAATGTGTTTTCAGTTCGAAACTGTGTTTCCATATGGTCCACATTGGGGTAGCTGAATATTTCATATTTTAGTCTGTGGATTTTCATGAGAAAATTCATTTTCAATGAGCTGGTTTGATTTAGAATTTAGGCATGTGATGGCTTGAAAGGAAAGTATGGCAGCGGCAGTAGAAAGAATGGCAGGGTAGCTCTGCACATGAATTTTTCCCTTCAATGTTGCTTTGATGTAGGCCAATGATGGCAGATGGTCACTGGAGAATACATGCAACAGAGTTTTAGGGTGGGTTTTAGCTAGGCTGCGTATGTATATTGGATTGGAAATGATAGGATAGATATATATTTTATTTCGCTTAATTCTTAAGTAATAGGTTGTGTAGGTTATCTGCATACCATTATTGTAGTTGTGTTTGTTCTTTTCAACTCCGTGGGAAAGTCTGTACTCCCATGTGCGGTCTTGTTCAATTCGAGTGGTAGATGGTAGAGGGTAGAGTTGCATTGAGTTATTAATTCATAACTAGGCATGCGATGAGTTGTTTACTTTGATGGGAAAACACAAGGTTGGTGCATATTTTCTTGCATATAGGTCTGCATAAAAATTTAGGATATGTAGGCACCATCGCTTAGGTGTTCAGTTTATTTTATACCGTATTAAACTCTACTACTTATAATAGTTAAATGTTACATCCGAACCAACATACGCAAACTTCAATCGTAGATAAAAATAAACATATTGCTTCGATCCAACGTTCCGGTCTCACTGAAATTAATTTCGTCAAAAAAGGACTCCGTTTGCACAATGTTGCTATTTTGAATTATCGATTCACCTTTAAATTGCACCTACCGATAAATGACTTCAATTGGTTTTAAACTGAAAATCTAGTAATAACTAATTATACGTATTCCAATTTAAATGGCAGAAAAATCCAGGACGTTACATTCTTCCCCACTTAAAAGAATTTCGTCCCGGAAATTACTCAAATAAGAAGAATGTTTAAATCCTCGACTAATTTCAAAATAATTATTATCAAAATTCTAAGTTATATGAATTTACGCAAAATCCACCAGCACCCCCGCTGCACTGCTCGATCAAACCAACTTCCAACGCCACATCAGGCCTCCCGCATCTCAAAGGAAAACCAAACCCAATGGCTACCCAATTTAGGGTTGTAAAATAAATCAACATTTAATATAATTAAAGTTTACCTTTTTTTTGGACAACCAAACTCTAATTCCAAAGCATAGCAAATTATAGCTTATCCTTTTTTAGCCAATCCTGTGTTCAACTCATTTATAATTCAAGTAATAAATATAGGGTTATTCAGTTTCATTTCATAATTAATTTTACCCAAATTTATTATACTATAATTTAGTTTTCAATTCCTTTAATTCTGTTATCAAACCATATATGAATTCTATTCGATCCATCTAACAAATCATCAACAATCGATACCCAAGCATAATCAATATACACCCAACTCAACCAATCCAATCAATTTATATTTCATTCGGTTTCCAAATTCCAAATTGATTTCATTAGACTCCAAAATCCATTTTAACTCCAATATTCATTCTTAACTCCACTTAACCAAGTTAAGTGTCAAATCCCTATTCAATTAACTATTTAGTTTTCTAATTTATTCACCTCTATTTCAAATTCCAATTCTGATTTTATTAAAATTCATCCACTCTATTCTTATTTAACTTATTCAAGTTAAACTCTCATTCATTCCCATATATGAAATCTCCTGGCTATTAAACCATTCAAATTTTAGTCCAATTTGAATTGCATTCAAGTTAATCAAGGCAACCAATATCTCAATAATTTAAGGAAATTGTTTCTTTTTTATACATAAATATATTTTGGGTAAAAATATTTCATTTACCCATCTATACAAAATGACATCGTGTCAGTTGCCAATTAAAGATTGAATTGATCAAATAACACAATATATATAAAAAAATATTATAAAATTTACAAATACGCGCTCTCAAATATATACACTCAAACTCAATCTAGGGTATTATTAATCCCATCTCTATTGAGTTACACCACAGAGCCAAGGTTATTACTAAACCAATAGCTCTGATACCAACGTGATGACCCAAATTTCCGGTACCTTTTGAGCTGAACAAACAACACCAGTTCAACCCAAACTGTACTAGAAACCCAGATGTTAATAGAAAGAAATTAGAGGATGAGATAAGAAAGAAAGAAATATTAGAATAGAAGAAGAAGATGATGATGAACCAACACCATACAGAGTCTCACATCGCAGTGGAACAAATTATATATATAAATAACCTTTATTGAGAGCTTGATATAAAACTTACAAATCATCAGAGTACATCAATATATTTGGACAATTATAATAATCTATCCTTGTATACAACACACAACGGAATAAATATTAATACGTCTGAACTCCTCCAGCACGTCTTCTGAACTTTGCAGTATCCAATAACCTGGACCTGTACAACCCAGTCTAACCCAAGCATTACATATACTGGGTCAGTTTGGTGAACCAGAGTGAGAACAACATACTAAGTTTAAGGGGAATCATCCGACTTGATTTTAAGGTCCAAAATTCTTGTCGAAAGAAAATGATAATCGTAAGACCAAATCCACACATAAATACAGACGGTTTTTACCTTACGATAACCCAAAACATTTTGAACTCATATATATCGTCTGATATTATAATAGTGTCTAAATACAAATAAATATCAATCTAGCGAAACGCTTGCATCTCACGCTCCACATATATAGTATACAATCAAAACCGCGGGTGCTTATTGGAGATCGGATACCAACTATGACAAGGTATGGAACCACCTGCCAATAGTGTATCTCTAGAGGCGAATACACTGGGTTCAACAAGAACGTCTTACAACCCAGCCCACACATGACCGACCACTCATTTCGCTTGAGTGTATCGAATGTATATCACCAACGGTTGGGATCAGCAACCGTTCCCGAAAAGGGACAGCATCGATAGATTAAGAAGCAAAAAGAATTTCTCTAGATAGGTGATTACACACCCTAATGGGTGCGACCCACATAGCCATGCTGCCTGCACGATTTTTGTCATTTCCGGGTTGTGAGGCTTTAGGTTTGAATTATCCTCTTTATGTTAGCATGCCACCATTCACTTTGAATGCCACATCGTCAGATCCAATGGAAATCACTAATTGATTCCCACAAAAATACTCAGATCGTTAGGCTAAAGAAGTTTCCCTTCTTTGCCACCAACTTCGTATGTTTAAAGAAATCAACGTACGTAATTCCTTTGGAAATACTCTATCAGGCACTCGTCCATACAAGTTGTCCTGGGACTGGACAAACCAAAGGCACTCTCCTACTGCATCGTAGGAATCACCCTATAGATCAGTAGCGAGTAGTCCTTGCAAATCCATCGATTTCAACTACGACAGAATCACAGTATATCTCTGGCCGTTAAACCAGAGATCATAAGTAATTCTACCATTTTTTGAAGATCTACGGTCTTCAATTTCTTCATCTTGGTTACTATATGATATCTTCAACATTTCATATTTGTTGGACGGAATGGTTTTCGAATACAAATTCGATCCCGGTCTTTCCGTACCAACAATCGTATTGGCCAGATTTGATAGTCGGTTATTTAACTATCAAATAAACAACCATAAAATAAAAAGGGTTTTACTAGTTTAGTATTCAGCATTACTTAGCCCATTTAATTATAAATAATTAATAAATGGTTATTTTAAACTACCAAAACATTCCATATTTTAAAACATGGTATCGATTCTCATTTCAATATATTAATCTTCTCAATACCATTTCAATCTATATTTAGAAAAATATTACTATAGAATGTTTTGTAAAACATGGTATCCAATTTCTATTTTATTATTTCAAAACATCAATTAACACTATTTATTATTTATCATCGATTCAACTCGTTATTTGGAAAACAATCGTTACGACCTCTCCCCTTTGGTTTCCTCATTTGAACACTATACTCGTCACTTATCTCTTTAGAATAAACTCATTCTAAAACTTATCTTCTTACTTTGAAAATATCGTTATATCTTCACAAATCTCCTTTGTTTCCTTTTTATGGAAATATCATTTCATATTCTCAACCCCGTTTTAATTTCCTATTATATATATTCCCAATTTCTTCAATTAAGGTTACATTATTATATCTCAAACTAAACTCCTTTTTAACATGTTCACCACTACAACTAATATCATCTCTCGATAATCCTGAAGTCGTTCAAGTTGGGGTATTTTAAATTACCTCTCAGACCTTAATCAACAGCGTTCTTACCTTAAGATAGATATCAGTTGTAATTCCAAAACCGATATTCATTTCCAATATCAAACCAAATCCCATTTTAGTTGTAACTGATGAAACCTCATCTCTTATTAATCGCATCTTATACTTCCAGAATTAAGTAACGTTAATCTAATATTAACGTTTAGCCTCACACTCCTTTTATAACATTGTTTATAAAAATCGGGTTTAATATACAATCCCTTTTTATCCCTCTTTTCTTTCTTTAATTCAAACACTTACTTTAAGCTATTGACATGGCATAAAATCTCCTTTATAACTTAGTTATAAAATTTGGTTTTAACATAAAACCGTTCATCAATACTTTTCAAAAATCTAATTGTGTTCCAATATAAATTTTGATTACTTACCTTAAAGAATCCTGTTTATAAATTGATCACTTAAATTATTATTTATTACAAATAATAATCTACATCATTATTAACTGTTATAGAAATAGTTAACTTCTTAAACATTTATTCAAAATAATCGATTTCAAATCCGTCTTTAGTTATAAATTAAATTTGATAATTTCATTACCGTTGATTCACCTGACGGTAGATCAATATTTATAAAACGATATATTTTGGGCCAACTGCTAACAATTACACAACCAATACAATCTATTGGTTAAAACAGAACAAGCGTTGAATTTAGATTCAACAATCAATGATTCAATCATCAGCTAATCATATAGGTTAAACAATTCATGTAATTGTAATATGCAAAAAAACAATAAATTTGAGGAATCCAGTTGGATCCCTCCAACCTGTTTTACCCATCATCCAAATATGTTATTTTAACAAGATCATTTGTTTCAATAAGCAAATAAAATATTCAAAAATCAACCAGTAACAGCAATCCAATCATTCATCTATAAGTTCAACACGTTTATAAACGTGACCAACAAGGTAAGTTACCTCCATCGGTTACAACTGTTAAAAATAACGATTGATTAAAATTAAATCAAACGAACGTTTAATTTAATCGGTTCAGTCACTGCATATATATTCAGTATCCATCAACCAAATAACAATCATAGCACACAAATATGTAACCCCGACCTATATGAAATATAAGTAGGATAAAACTGAGTGAGTTGAACTCACCTTGTCGTTGTCAAAATGGTTTGTTTACAAGCCTTCAACTGAGTTCAACTCCGTCTGTTCCCATTCCAAAGCCTCACGTCCACTGATATAGGTCCACTATTCCGTATTTAGTCTGATTCTATGTGCGGATGACATGGTTATAATTTTAATACGGTGTACACTATATGAATTAATATTATTAAAACAAAATAATAATTATTTAATCTATTTATTTATTATTGTCAATATGGGTTTCATGTTGATCATACAATTTTTAATTGTATTTATGTTTTCATATATGAATTTCACGTTGATCATACAATTTTTAATAATGTTCAAGGCTGCTTGTTTAGATGTGTGGCATACAATCTCAATGTCATGATTTCCCATTTGTACGAACTACTTACTTCCAAGATGATTCTACGTTATTTGTGGCTTGGTTATGTACTCAAGTAATTAGACATGTTTAAGGTTCACTTAGGCTTACTAACTGAAGATTCCTAGCCACGTGTATCCTATTACTTAGGCTTAAAAAACTAATTTTAACCTTAAGGTATAAACATGATTTGGTTACTTTGTTTATATTTTATCCTAACCTTGCTAACGTTATTGTACATAACTAACTGACCTTATTTTCCATCCATTTACTTAACATTATATACGATAAGACTAGATTAGGCACCTTAATTAAACACAATTAGGCAATTGAAAAAAATAGGATTAGGCATATAATTAAACCGTACTGTTCATCCTCACCTGTATATGCTTTGTAATGAGAACTCACCCCTACTGTTTTCAACCGAAACCGCAACACTTTCCACTTCAACACCATTGGTTTCCGCTTTGCAACTCCCTCCGACTCCAGAACCCCCGCGCAAGGTTCTCTCCCCCTTAAACTTCGGTCTGAGCTCAAAGGCTTCTCTCCTCATCACCACTACACTCAATTCCCCCATGCATGAGACAATCCGCTGCTTCCAACCTGAACGAGTGGATCGTGCTCCATCCGTATCACTGCTAGCTTCACAACAAGAAAGACCCATCTGCTCCTCTACCCCACGTTCATCAGAACGCCACTTCACCTTGCCGCACTACCCATGCTGACAGTCCAGTTCCCAAACAACCACATCAATTCTTACGTTCACATAAAAATGCCTAACTTTAATTACTATTCACTGCTTCCTTATACTTCCATCGAACAACGAACCCATTCACGAACTCCGCATTCACGAACTTCATCCCCATTCATGAAACACTCGGACCAGACTTGCGCCAAACCCCTCCACAACTTGGGTTGTGTGAAAATGATAAATTTAAAAAAAAAATCTTTTGGTTTGTAGGAAAATTTGTTTTCGAAATCAAGTGGCTGTTTTTCTGTTGAAGGGAATAAAGGAAACACGTCTATATATAGACGAGATGAAGGAAGAGATAAACATAACGTTGGTTTCAAGAAGTACGATGTGTCTTCATTTCGAAACTGTGTTTCCATATGGTCTACACTGGGGTAGCTGAAATTTCGTATTTTAGTATGTGGATTTTCATGAGAAATTTCATTTTTAATGAGCTAGTTTGATTTAGAATTTAGGTATGTGATGGCTTAAAAGGAAAGCATGGCTTCAGTAGAAAGAATGGCAGCGTAGCTCTGCACATGAATTTTTCCCTTCACTGTTGTGTTGATGTAGGCCAATGAAGGCAGATGGTCATTAGAGAATACATGCAACAGAGTTTTAGGGTGGCTTTTAGCTAGGCTGCGCATGTATATTGGATTGGAAATGATAGGATAGATAGAGATATATATATATATATATATATATATATATATATTTTAATTCGCTTAAGGCTTAAGTAATAGGTAGTGTAGGTTATCTGCATACCATTATTGTAGCTGTGTTTCTTCTTTTCAACTCTGTGGGAAAGTCTGTACTCCCATGTGCGGTCTTGCTCAATTCGAGTGGTAGATGGTAGAGGGTAGAGTTGCATTGAGTTATCAATTCATAACTAGGCCTGCGATGAGTTGTTTACTTTGATGGGAAAACACAAGGTTGGTGTGTATTTTCTTGCATATAGGTCGGCATAAAAATTTAGGATATGTAGGCACCATTGCTTAGGTGTTCAGTTTATTTTATACCGTATTAAACTCTACTACTTATAATAGGTAAACGTTACATCCGAACCAACATACGCAAACTTCAATCGCAGATAAAAATAAACATATTGCTACGATCCAACGTTCCGGTCTCACTGAAATTAATTTCTTTAAAAACGGACTCCATTTCCACAACGTTGCTATTTTGAATTATCGGTTCACCTTTAAATTGCACCTACCGATAAACGACTCCAATTGGTTTTAAACTGAAAATCTAGTAATAATTAATTATACGTATTCCAATTTAAATGGCAGAAAAATCCGGGATGTTACACTTGATTTCCCAAAATGGAGGATGTGCATTACGGTGTTTTCTCTAGCTGGGACGTAAGCTATTGTGTGTTGCACTACGCGACAGATCTTTTGAATCAGGAGCCATCTGTACGGAAATCCAAACTTCCAATTCGGCATTTTACGGTTTTAGTTGTATATTATTGGAGGCATAGTGGTATGGGACATTCATGTCGTCTATGATTGATACATTTATATTTGAAGTAGATTTCTTCACTTATAGTAATAATAAAAGATAAATTTCGCGTACCAAGCATATTTGGCTATTATGAGATAAAACACTATCCTTCGGCTTGCGTTGCATTGTATGATGGGACCTGAGTCTTATAATAGCTTCATTGTTCTTTATTTAGCATTCCGCTGTTTGTTTTATGCACTGGTATTCTTGGGGGTAAACCCGTTCAGTGTTATACGACGCGGTCCCTTGATTTACCTAACTTTAAATTTAAACTAATAACTTTTTTAGTTCTCACGCCAGTCCCATGAATGATTCGGAGTTTATTGTTTTCACCTAAACTCTGGGTGCCCATATTTTCCACACGGGCAGCTAGTAGTTTTAGTTTTCGCAAATATTTCTTTTCCTAGGATCCTGGATTACAGCTGGAGCTATATTTGAAAAGCTTTATATCTGTGTATTTCATTCAGTTGTGCTATTTATTGTATTTTCCGCTATGCATAGTATTTATACATTTAAATTTCATCTGCTATGTATTTTAAATCTCTGATACTATATTTCCACTGTATATTATTTATTCATACTCTGATATATTCTTGTCTTCTGATGTAAATTGTTGCAATAGCAGTGAAATGTTCTATTGTTTGTGTCTGATGTGTCGTGTTCTCAATTCAATCCGGGCTTTCCCATAAGGGAGAGTTTGGGTCGTTAAACAAATAGTCTAGATTTTCTAGATATGCTTGGAGGAGCTTGGAGCAGGAGGGTTCAGAGTTATATATATATATATATATATATATATATATATATATATATATATATAGAGAGAGAGAGAGAGAGAGAGGGGGGGAGGGAGGGAGAGAGAGAGATTGGTTTCCGCTTTGATGTTATTGGTTGTACTATGAAATGGTATGTATATACAGTTATAAGTTTGTATTTCAAAAGTTAATGTTATGCAATATATTTTGATCGTTTCGCTGTGAGATTTGTATTCACTCTGATTCTGTTTTGTTGAAACCTTCATTTTTTTCTATTCTGATTTTGTTTCTTTCTATTTCTCACCCTCTAACTTCTTTCTATTTCTCACTCTATAACTTCTTTCTATTAATGATCTGGTATTTTTGATGCTTGAATAGTCGACATGGGTTTGGTGTTGATTTTCAGGGTCGAAAATCCCTACTCGTTACACCAATTATATATATTATAAATAACATATTTCAGGTTATTAAAAATTTCAAGCAGAGAAATTATCTCTCACTCATTCATTTATTAAAATTCAAATTCTACCCTTTTATAAATATTATCAACCTAAAGATTGCAAATGTAAATATATAACATTTCAACATATTTCAAAACAATATATTATATTAACATATATTCACCCTAATTATAATTTATTTTAATACACCAATTCATTTTTATCAAATTCAATCTTATTTACGTTTGAAGTTCATGTGAACATCTCATATTACTTTAGTTTTAAATTTCATCTCTATTTAAAATACTAATTAAGTTCAAATTTATATCATAAAAATTCCGTTTATATCTAAATTCATTTTATTAAAACAAATTCACAACAATATTATATATGATATCCTTAGCATAGGGAAGTTTAAATTATTCCAATAATACCAAATCAAACCCCTTTTCAAATGCCTAATCTTAAACTAAAATAAATTTATAAGCTATAGTGTACAAAGAAGAATCATGCTTACAAAGTCAAATAATCCATACAAGTTTAACATATATTATCTACTTAAAGTCACCGTTCTTTTGTAAATAATTTATATGTTAACATAAATCAAAGTTAACCCACTTCATATCATTATTAGAAATCATACTTGTATTTCCATTACGTCTACTATAATCAAATCAATGTCTTATACACATTAGAGTTAACATTTCAAGATATCATGTTAAGTTATTATTACATATCATGAAATCATATATTTTTCTTTCTCAAAATCAAATTTCATATGAATTCGACTACTACCTTTATTTGGAATTTCTAGTCTGATGGGGTAGATTTTACTGAAAATAATTTTGCTTGTACCATAGTTAACTTCCAATCTAGCAAAAATCAAACATTGAAGCAATGGTAAAAGCATTTTTAACATTTTCATTAAAAAATAATTAGAGGTTATCAGCATATATTAGATGAATAATATAAGGCTGGACTGTATTTTTGGCTTTAATATTTCCTTTTAGGAATTCCAATTCCATTTGAATGGAAAGAAATTCCACAGGAAACGTAAACAGATAAAACGAAATGTAACATCCGGGATTTTTGACCGTTCAAATCGACAAAGATCCCCAATATCGACTTAAACAAATCAAAAATACATATAGTTAATGGAATTTATATAAGAAAAAAAGAAGAAGGAAGGAAAGCAAACACAGAACCTCACAACAGAAGGACAAAATATAATAAATAAATAACAGTTCATGAAGCTGTTAAAACATACATTTGATTTTATTTTACAACAGTTATCAAAGTTAACTATCATAAACATACCAATATTTGCAACGGAATAATAATAATAAATATGCCTATTGAGCTCCATCTTCATCTCCATAATGGTATCTTTAATACTGAAAAACTCAGGCTGACCCGAGCACAAATGAAAAGACAAAAATACTCGGATCAGAACTAAAATATTCTCATATTAGTTAAATCAAATTCATGCGATAATACAAGTGCATCAACTTAAGAGATGTTACGGGAAATTCCATCTCTTAAGGATCCGTCAAACTAGATACTATATAGTATAGTACACTATTATAATAGTGTCTATGTTTTAATATAAAATATTAAAATAGTGTAAGCGGGATTACCATTATTACCGTTGCACCGTTTATACCATTGCCGTACAGTTTGCAAATAACATACCGGTACGTCAGCGGATAAGGATGCGCCATGATACAACAACTTTAAATCAAAACCGTAGGGGCTCGATCACGATAAATATGACAAGTCATCAAGGCAATACCCATCAGTAGTGATTCTACCGGGTTGAGGACCCAGGCCGGTGATAACGCATAGTCGCGACTACCACCCCCCCCCCCCTCCCAGAAAATATTCCCAAAAATCAAAGGCGCCAATCAATCATAAAGTAATATATATGGTATCGAAGAAGCATGTCTGCAAAAAGAAGCTAGCTTACATTAACCTGGGTATGGCTCCTGTTTTAGTCCTTTTAATTATGACCCGAAGGTCAAGGCTATCCATCATTGTTCTCTTTCTTCAAATCCAGTAATCGCCTCCCATCCATGCACTTCATTCTAGAACTCCACCGCGTACACAGTTGTTAAAGTGGTTTTCGGTATTGGCAGAGAGTATGACAATTTCAGATCCGGTCTCTTTAACAACCAATGTTTACATTTCTCACACTGGTCAATTCTTTTACATTTCAAGAGGTTCATACTTGGTATCTGTTAACCCTCTTTTTAGCAAGAGTCTCAACGAGCTAGACCAAAGCCCAAACGCGTAAATGGATATAAGTCGCGCTTTAGGAAGCCCAGCAAATGCACGGTCCGAAGCAGTCACATATCGGCCCTAGTCCAACCTAGTCAATCGACAGCTCACTACGGAATAATTGCTCTCCCAGTCGATCGAGTATCTCGCTTCCGCAAAAGGCGCGTCGACCAATTATCTCGGGCCAGCGTGAAAATCTTCTACAGAGCCATTCCACCATATATCCCGACTTCTAAGGCAATAAAAGCGGTCAAACCACATCCAGACAAAGCTCTGCTTTTGATATACCCTTCCGTGGAGGCCACGTCAGCCGCAACTTCCGAGGATACTATTTATGAACAGTGGAATCAGTCCCCGGATGTTATTCAAACCAACCGATGGGTTCCACGTGTCCAGGCTTTCCCGGAATGGCCGGATCATATTGCAACAGCCCAAGCTGCACTTTCCTCCTATAAATACCCCCAAGCTAAAAGAGAAAAAGGGACTCTTCTCTTCCGCCAACTTCTTTTGTACTTCGATTCTGGAGTTCACTCCTCTTAACCTCTCTCAAGAAGAAGAAAGGAAAATAGCCATCTTCACTTTCTTCTTCAAACAAAAAAAGCATTGTACTTGTAATCAAAAAAGAGAAATAATATATAAAGTGGACATAGGCACCGTCTTTACCGAACCACTATAAAAATTCTGTGTGTGCTCCTCATTCTTTTTTCTTTTACTGCATTTTATAATCTTTACTCGTGTGTTGATCGCACGATTGGGGGTTGATTGTCACTAGTAACCAACTTTTGATGTCATAACTTTTGGCGCACCAAGTAGGGACTAAGTAATGATATTCCGTTAGAGCCTCTACTCACTTCTGCTTATGGCGAATAAACGAAAGAAAGATGCAACATCCTCTCGTCCTGCAAACACTGATGCGGCCGATACAGATGCTGCGGAAGCAAGTCACGAAGTTTCATCTCATGACGACATGTCTCGATTCCTTACTCGGGATGACACAGATAAGGTAATGGTCGAATTCAGAGAACAAATGGCATCTCAGGGTAAACTCCTCGAACGATAGCAGCAGTTGATGGATCACCTTATCGGTCGACTGGAGACAGGATTAAACGCTTGAACATCAATTCCTCCACCGGCCGAGACTAGGGCAACAACTGATCTTTGGTCTGCACAGAATCAGGTCACTGATCATGTTACACCTTTATTTCATCCTGGTTTGGTCCCGCCAACCAATCCTTCACAACCAGGAATGTCACTTCTAGCAACCAGTGCAGGTGCAGTAGCAAAAGCTCAAGAGGCAGGTGATCGAGATATAGGTCATCTGGCAAATTTGCCTCCACTCTTGGGAGCAAGGCGACCTATTGAACCAGTCGAGCTACCTCCGGGTCCCTCGGAATCAACGCCATTCCCATTACAATCCGGAATCTTACCACAGACCAGTCTAACCACTCTTCACCTTCAACGAAGAGCTGGTGTAGCCTTCCCTTCGAACAAGAGAAGCCACCCTACTATACCGGTCCTCACCGTGGTGGAAGAAAACGCTACCGTAGATCCTCCTAACCTCGCTCCAAATGGGGGCAACCCCGAGCCCCGAACATCACATGCTATGATGGATCAGCCTAGACCCTTTGTTACAGGCATGGCTCGACCAACAACTCTTCAGGTTCCAGAGGGGCCATTCTACCCAGAACCACATATTGTGGCTCACGTTCCCTCACACCTTCACTCAACTCTTGGAAGCCGAGCCCCAAAAATGGCCGCCCTTCCAAGCATGCTTTTGCCAGATCCCCGCACAGAAGCTCTTCCAAATGTAGAGTTAAATTCATGGCAACAACTCCTCGGAGATGGGAGCTATCTTGCAAGCATTATTCGACGCTTTACTCGGGGCAACTCTTCGTAGCAAGACATAGACAATGTCAATCGCAGCCTCTTCACTAGGGAAATCATAAATTCTCGAAACCCTCTGGACTTCAAGTTCCCAGCTATCGAGCCATACAACGGTCGCACTGACCTGAACATTCACCTCATGTGATACATGCGACATATGGAAGTACTGGGTGCATCGACCAACGTCATGTCTAAGTGCTTTCCCCTCTTTCTCACAGATATAGCTGGCATGTGGTTGCGGCAGCTAACAACGGAGTCGATCAGCAGTTGGAACAACCTGGTTTCCCGCTTTATCGAACAATTCCGAGTGCATATCTTCCGACCAAAAAGTGTTATGTTCTTGTCTACCATCAAGCAGCGATCCAGAGAGACGCTCAGGTCCTTCCTAGAAAGATTCAACGCGGCCGTAGCATCTGTCGATCGGCCCGAACCATTGATGGTACTCATGGCCGCCATCGCAGGAGTTCAAAATCGATCAGAATTCCCAATCTCTTTACCAGAGATCCTCCTAAGGATATAGACGACTTTTACTCTGAGGCCGAAAGATTCCTCCGACAAGAAGATACCAGCCTTGAAATGGAGAGCCTCGAGGTTTTAGTAGCCAAATAACAAGGTCCATTCAATGGTAATGCCCAGAATAAAGGAAGAGGAAATGCCTCGAAAAAAACCGAGCGCAATGTGCGACCTCGAAATGAAAATAAATACGATCAGTAAACCGACCTCAATTCCTCTTTGCTTGATATCTATCTCAACATACGCGAGTCCTTACCAACTCCAAGACCACCTCGATGAGAGCCGACCCAGATGGAACTTGATTCTAACAAGCATTGTATATTCCACAACGTAGCTAGACATAATACAAATGAATGCCGACATCTGCGTGATCTCATCGAAGGGCAAGCCAAAAAAGGAGTGCTCCCCGAATATGCCAAAGATCGCGCCCCGGCCATGCCGCCGCGACCTTCTGCCCAAGCTCCTCAGGTCGGTCCTCGAGCTCCTAAAAACGGAAAGGACCCCGAGACTACCACTCGCGACATTATCATTAATTAGAATTCTTTTCTTTTGATGTATTCCTTTCAATAATAAGGACATCTTGATATACACATGTATGGGGTTAGGATTTAGCTCCTAGGCATGCTCTGAGATCAACTGATGTCCCCTTAGAATTTCTTTTCTTTGTGATAGTTGTTTAACAGTTATGAATTTTATTTTTCCAAATATCGATCATGTTTGGAAACCTCTAAGCCGAGAATGAATAACACTTGCCCCTTGTTTTATGTGGTCAGCGCGAAAGCCCACCACCCTTTCTTTTCTTCTAAACGCCTACTCCCTTAACCGAGTGAGGCCATGTTTTCTAAATACAAAGTATAGATTATACTCCCTCTTTTCTTTTTACACCACGAGCATTCATAGCTCATTGGACAAACTAACTTAACATGATTCGAGCATTAAAAACACACTTGTCCTAAGCCGAGTATGATTATTACTCGCCACCTCTCTAAGCGAGCATGGTTAATGCTCGCCACTAAGCCGAACCTGGTTAAGCGTTCGCCATTAAGCCGGACATGGTTAATTTTCGCTATTAAGCCGAGCATGGTTAATGCTCGCTGCCCTTTGAAGCTAAGTAAAATAAAATGCTCGACCCATTAGCCTTCTCCAGAATAAGAATGGTTTATTTTGTATTTGCAGGAACTAACTCTCATACAAATGGCGATCGTCACCTCGGCCTTAATACGGTTCCCGATGGTTGTCGGTTTTCCGGCCTTAATACGACCTGGCATGGTCATCAGTTTTCTGGCCTTAATACAACATTGGAACCATCGGTTTTCTGGCCTTAATATGGTCTGGCGTGACCATAACTGCTCGAGCGTTTGTGCTTCGATTCAAATTTCTAAACACACCTCCCTCTACCGATGAAGATGCATTCTGAGGGGCAAAGTGTTAACCCTCTTTTTGCAAGAGTCTCAACGAGCCAGACCAAAGCCCAAACGCGCAAATGGATATAAGCCGCGCTTCAGGAAGCCCAGCAGACGCATGGTCCGAAGCAGTCACATATCGGCCCAAGTCTAGCCTAGTCAATTGACAGCTCACTCCGGAAGAATTGCTATCCCAGTCGATCGAGTATCTCGCTTCCGTGAAAGGCGCGTCGACCGATTATCTCGGGCCAGCGTGGAAATCTTCTACAGAGCCATTCCACCGTATATCCCGACTTCCAAGGCAATAAAAGCGATCAAACCACATCCGGACAAAGCTCTACTTCTGATATACCCTTCCATGGCCACGTCAGCCACAACTTCCGAGGATACTATTTATGAATAGCGGAATCAGTCCCTAGCCGTTATTCAAACCAACTGATGGGTTCCACGTGTCCAGGCTTTCCCGGAATGGCCGGATCATATTGCAATAGCCCAAGCTGCAGTTTCCTCCTATAAATACCCCCAAGCTAAAAGAGAAAAAGGGACTCTTCTTCTGCCAACTTCTTTTGCACTTCGATTCTGGAGTTCATTCCTCTTAACCTCTCTCAAGAAGAAGAAAGGAAAATAGCCATCTTCCCTTTCTTCTTCAAACAAAAAAAGCATTGTACTTGTAATAAAAAAAGAGAAATAATATATAAAGTGGACGTAGGCACCGTCTTTGCCAAACCACTATAAAAATTCTGTGTGCGCTCCTCATTCTTTTTGCTTTTACTGCATTTTATAATCTTTACTCGTGTGTTGATCACACGATTGGGGGTTGATTGTCACTAGTAACCAACTTTTGACATCAACAATATCAAAATATTAGATTTTCTTTAAAACCACTTCATATTCAAAATAGGATATATTTTCATATTAAAATCTCCATTTAAAACCAAACTTAAAATCTTGAAACAATTCCAACTTTAAAATAAAATGAATATTAAAATAGTAAAAAAAATAAGGAAATGACTGTGAGCTCCACTAGTGCTAGTCCCACCCTGAGCACCTGGGGGGAAGGAAGAAAAGGGGTGGAAGCAAAGGGGGTCAGACATAAAGTCTGGCGAGTGAAATAACTTTAACAATATAATCATTAAGTAATTAGGATAAGGCATAAGCTGGAAAATAAGGAAATGACTGTGAACCAATGGGCATGTCAGAGCAAACAAAGGAATAAGATGAACAAAGATAACGTTAAAGGCGCACCTAATCATTATAAGATAATTATTACATTGCACCACACCAAAGACCCTAAAAGTTGATCCCGCCTACCAAACTTAATAATGATAATGGTAGTTTCGTTTACCCCTAGCTGCCTTCATAGGTGCCGTCTGCCCCTATCTCCGCTAGGTGTACCCACTACTCACATTCGATCGGCTCCCTAACTCGTAGATACCCGTGCTAGCCCCACAGTGGGGTGTATCACTCCCCGAAGTGGCAACCCGATACCACCAAAAATGCACAGCTTAAACCTACATGATGCAACAACGTCTTACCTACCAGCCCGGGGCCACACACGCACCTGACCCCGTTGGGCTTGCGTTGCCACCGCTAACCCATTTTGACCTCTTACAATCAAACCTAGTACGCGTGTCCCGTCCTCGACTTGGGTCGAGCCCACAAAGATACTTAATGGGTTACTGGTTTGAAAAGGGCCCCCATGCATGACACAAGCTTTCACCTATGCTTGGTCCCCTCTAAGGTTTTCCCCACTTAACCCCATTCTAATTCATGTCTTCTTACATGTTTCAATCTTGGTTAAGTGCATCTAATCGTATTTCACATGCCACCCAAGGCACGTTCTTAATTTCACATGCCACCCATGGCACCCACTTAACCCCCCATGTCCCACCACATGTTTATCTGGTTAAGTGTTTCTTTGTTCATTAACATCGTAACCTTGTAAAGACCTCCCATTAGACTAGCATTTATGGGTGCTGGATTTGCCGGGCGGGTCCGGGCAGTCTTATACCACAAACAAGCCTAACCTCGTGTCTTTACAACTATTACGCATTTAATTCATGCCTTTGACCTCTCACATTAGACAGACATTTGTGGTTGTTGGATTTGCCGGGCAAGTCCGGGCAGTCTTACACCATAAAAGAATCTAACCTCGTGTCTTAGGCGGTTTATTATTACACATCTTTATTTAACCCCAAATTGGATTAATATCCCTATTCAAATTGGTAAATAAATTCCAAATATACTTATGTCCATAATTGTCACCTAAATTATGTCCATAAATACCAATTTTTCTAATAATGTCTTAAATTAATTATATGCTTTTTTAAGGCCATTTATGCCAATTTTCAATATGTGTTTGTTCAATATTACCCCAATCGTCCCCACGTTGTTTGTTCGCTTATCATGACATACATATATATAATATATATATATATTAGTCTAATGACATAAATGAGAAGAAACATCGCAAATTTGCATAACACGCACAATGGATCTAAATTACTAATAAGGATTACAACATATCTTGCATAAACTTGGTATTGTCATGAATCTAAACATAGGCTAAAAGGTGTGAACTTGCATATATGAATATAGTTTTCACCCAAAACTTGCATATATGAATATAGTTTTCACCCAAAACTTGCATAGGCCATAGTCACAAACTATGTACAATTCAATGACGTCAAACATGAATTAGGTTGAACATAGATGATTGGGTATATACAAAGGGATTCACAACAAAAACTATCATTATGAACAACTAGCATACATTCACAAAATATCGCATTTTTCCCAATGTTTTACAAACATAACCATATAACCCAAATTATAACTCACCCTAATTAACTTGTTAATTATCTTATTAAAGAAATCGAACTCACAACTCAAAGAAGGTCTTGAGTTCTGGGATTTGAGTTCTGAAATTGATTTAGCTCGCCTTTGAAGTAGACAAATTTGTTGTTGCAGTTGTTATAGATTTGAGTTGAATTGAGTTGATTAGCTTTACTTTTCCTCTAGTTGATGACGGCTATTCTAGGTTGCAAGGTGATAGCATGACGGCCATGGTTCTAATTTTGATTAGGTTTTAGGGTTTGAGTCTACATGTGTTTATATAGAATTTAGGATTAATTTAGGCCATCTGATCAACCTAGAATCAATCAAGACCATCCAGTCAAGATAGGGTGACACCTCAGCCCTAAAGACTCAACATCGAGTCACAAAATCGTCATCTTTCAGATCTGCCCGGGGGGAGGCAGGTCGACCCCCAGGTCGACCTGTAGGGGGTAGGTCGACACTGGGGTCGACCCCCTGGTCGACCTGGATCCTGGGCGGGAATTTTCCCACCCAGCCCGCTTCTGACTTCTGATTTGTATTTTGAATCTGTTTTTGAGCTGTTTAGGATTTATTTGAATTTTCTGGAAACTTCCGACAGCCATAACTTCCTCATACAAAGTCCAATTTATGCAAACTCAGACTCTATCTCAACCAGAATTCCGAAACGAACACAATGGCATAACCCATTTCCCATAATTCTCACATTTTAAATTAAGTATTGTTTAATTCGTTAGTTTATGTTAACAGAAAACACCAGTATAGTAGAGGATCCCTAACTGTGGGACACCAGGCCAGAATCAAAGAGTGTGCGAACATGATAATCAAAAAGATAAACTATACATTCAACGGAAATCGTTCTACCTCGTTCTTGCAGTGGTGGGGCCACGAGAGCCTAGACCTGCCCCCTTGCCTGCCCCGGTGCCATGAGAGCCTGAATCTGCCCTCCAGAGGTAGTCCCTGCCCTCTGCCCTTTCTTTGGGCAGTCCCTAATCAGATGTTCTGCCTCGCCACAGTGGAAACAACCAGTCTTCTTCTTCTTCCTACAGTCTTTGCTCAGATGGCCTGGTGTCCCACAGTTAAAGCATCTTTTCTTTCCCTTGCCATTGTTGTCTTTACCACCATTCTTGTTCTGCTGTTGTTGTTGTGGTTTCTTTTGATCCCCTTTCTTTTCAGGTGCCTTATTAGCATTGGCGCCTTTCTCCTCTTCATGCATAAGCGTCATGTCAACTAGTCTCTCAAAGGTGGTCCCCATAGGGATGTGGGTCATAGCTAACCCACGTAGCGGCTCGTTCAAACCCTTAACAAATCTCAGGGCCTCCTTTTCGGGTGTATTCACCAAGTCCAAGCTAAATCTCGCCAACTGATTGAACTTGTTGACGTACTCTTTCACAGATAGATTTCCCTGCCTCGATGCCAAAACCTTTCCATGTATGAATTCTCTTCGGCCCGTGAGAGAAACTTTGCCTCAAACCTTCGTCTGAAATCCGGCCATGTATCAACTGGACGCTCTCCATTAGTGACCTCCCACCAAAACGAGGCCTCATCCTTCATTAACCAGGCAGCTAACTGGGCCTTTCTTCCATTTTCTACCTCAAAGATTCCAAACAATTCTTCCACCTCCTTTAGCCAATTTCGAGCTTCAACAAACGTCTCCGACCCGTGAAAAGGTTTTCCGCCCATTGCCCGAAAGTCCTTGCATATCTTTGCTAAAGTATCAACACGGGGAGGAGGAGGATGAGGAGCATTTGCTGGGCTTGCAACATTGGCCCTAGCTTCCAGATACCTTTTAAACCATCCTGGTATCGGTATCCCTTTGGGTATCTCGGGAATTCCAGACATGCTGAAAAGAAGATGAAGAGATTCAAACGGAGATTTCGAAAGAAAGATATATGGCTCTTGGGGGTTATGTTTTTAAAATAAACTTCTCTTAAAAATACTTTCCTTAAAACATATTTTTGAAAGTATTTCTTTATAAAATGCTTTTTGAAAAATAGTTTTTCAAAATATCTTATCTGTTCTGGTAACCTTCAGCTCTGATACCACGTGTGACACCCCACCTCCGTTAAGGTCACTCACAAAGGGAATGCCTTAATTTTTGTGGAGTGTTAATTGTGTATAGAACAGAAAAGTAAACAAGACAGATAAATATATTGGTACTTGGAGAACAAAAACCACTTTTATTGCAGCGGAGAAATAGTTTGGTTACATCATATCAAAAACCAACAACAAAACCAAATACACTTATTATCCATCTTGACAAATAAGTTCTGAGTACATAAAATAAAAGACATAACACCAACATAAAACAGCCATAAATAAGATATGCTGAACTTTACTTCAGCGATCCAACAAACTTCCAAAAAGAGAGAGATAAAGCTGTCCAAATCAAGCTCCACTAGTGCTAGTCCCACACTAAGCACCTGGGGGGAAAGGAAGAAAAGAGGTGGAAGCAAAGGGGGTCAGACATAAAGTTTGGCAAGTGAAATAACTTTAACAATATAATCATTAAGTAACTAGGATAAGGCATAAGCTGGAAAATAAGGAAATGACTGTGAACCAATGGGCATGTCAGAGCAAACAAAGGAATAAGATGAACAAAGATAACGTTAAAGGCGCACCTAATCATTATAAGATAATTATTACATTGCACCACACCAAAGACCCTAAAAGTTGATCCCGCCTACCAAACTTAATAATGATAATGGTAGTTTCATTTACCCCTAGCTGCCTTCATAGGTGCCGTCTGCCCCTATCTCCGCTAGGTGTACCCACTACCCACATTCGATCGGCTCCCTAACTCGTAGATACCCGTGCTAGCCCCACAGTGGGGTGTATCACTCCCCGAAGTGGCAACCCGATACCACCAAAAATGCACAGCTTAAACCTACACGATGCAACAACGTCTTACCTACCAGCCCGGGGCTACACACGCACCTGACCGCGTTGGGCTTGCGTTGCCACCGCTAACCCGTTTTGACCTCTTACAATCAAACCCAGTACACGTGTCCCATCCTCGACTTGGGTCAAGCCCATAAAGATACTTAATGGGTTACTGGTTTGAAAAGGGCCCCCATGCATGACAAAACCTTTCACCTATGCTTGGTCCCTTCTAAGGTTTTCCCCACTTAACCCCATTCTTATTCATGTCTTCTTACATGTTTCAATCTTGGTTAAGTGCATCTAATCGTATTTCACATGCCACCCAAGGCACCTTCTTAATTTCACATGCCACCCATGGCACCCACTTAACCCCCCATGTCCCACCATATGTTTATCTGGTTAAGTGTTTCTTAGTTCATTAACACGGTAACCTTGTAAAGACCTCCCACATTAGACAAGCATTTGTGGCTGCCGGATTTGTCGGGCGCGTCCGGGAAGTCTTATACCACAAATGAGCCTAACCTCATGTCTTTACAACTGTTACGCATTTGATTCATTCCTTTGACCTCTCACATTAGACTGGTATTTGTGGCTGCTGGATTTGCCTGGCGGGTCCGGGCAGTTTACACCACAAAAGAGTCTAACCTCGTGTCTTAGGCGGTTTATTATTACACATCTTTATTTAACCCCAAATTGGATTAATATCCCTATTCAAATTTGTAAATAAATTCCAAATATACTTATGTCCATAATTGTCACCTAAATTATGTCCATAAATACCAATTTTTCCAACTAATGTCTTAAATTAATTATATGCCTTTTTAAGGCCATTTATGCCAATTTTCAATATGTGTATATTCAATATTACCCCCATCGTCCCCATGTTGTTTGTTCGATTATCATGACATATATATATATATATATATATATATATATATTAGACTAACAATTAGTCTAATGACATAAAAGGGTAGAAACATCGCAAATTTGCATAACACACTCAATGGATCTAACTTACTAATAAGGATTACAACATATCTTGCATAAACTTGGTATTGTCATGAATCTACACATAGGATAAAAGGTGTGAACTTGCATATATGAATATAGTTTTCACCCAAAACTTACATAGGCCATAGTCACAAACTTGCATAAAACTATGTATGTCATAGATCTAAATCTAAAGGTGTAAACTTGCATATATGTGAATCAAATTTCTACTTAAACTTGCATATAGTCATCTTATTTGGTTCATATGTAAACTATGTACAATTCACATAGAAACTAGCATATAATCTGCACCCAAACTTTCATATACAATGATGTCAAACATGAATCAGGTTGAACATAGATGATTGGGTATATACAAAGGGATTCACAACAAAAACTATCATTATGAACAACTAGCATACATTCAAAAAATATCGCATTTTCCCCAATGTTTTACAAACATAACCATATAACCCAAATTATAACTCAACCTAATTAACTTGTTAATTATCTTATTAAAGAAATCAAACTCACAACTCAAAGAAGGTCTTGAGTTCTGGGATCTGAGTTCTGAAATTGATTTAGCTCGCCTTTGATGTATACAAACTTGTTGTTGTAGTTGATATAGACTTGAGTTGAATTGAGTTGATTAGCTTTACTTTTCCTTTAGTTGATGACGGCTATTCTAGGTTGCAAGGTGATAGCATGACGGCCATGGTTCTAATTTTGATTAGGTTTTAGGGTTTGAGTCTACATGTGTTTATATAGAATGTAGGATTAATTTTGGCCATCCGATCAATCTAGAATCAATCAAGACCATCCAGTCAAGATAGGGTGACACCTCAGCCCTAATGACTCAGCACTGAGTCAAAAAATCGTCATCTTTCAGATCTGCCCGGAGGGGGGGCAGGTCGACCCCCAGGTCGACCCCTAGGTCGGGGAGGGGGGGAGGTCGACCCCTAGGTCGACCCTTAGGACGACCCCCAGGTCGACCTGTAGGGGGGAGGTCGACCCCCTGGTCGACCTGGGTCCTAGGCGGGAATTTTCCAGCCCAACCTGCTTCTGACTTCTGATTTGAATTTTGAATCTGTTTTCGAGCTGTTATGAATTTATTTGAATTTTCTGGAAACTTCCGACAACCATAACTTCTTCATACAAAGTCCACTTTATGCAAACTCAGACTCTATCTCAACCAGAATTACGAGACGAACACAATGGCGTAACCCGTTTCCCTTAATTCTCACATTTTAAATTAAGTATTGTTTAATTCGTTATTTTATGTTAACAGAAAACACGGGTTGTTACAGTTAATTATTAAAATGGTATATTTAAATAATAAAATAAGATAAAATAGTTAGAAGGTAAATACTTTATAAAGAAAATAATCATTATAAAATAATTTATATAAAATGTTTTAAAATACAATAGTTGGAATTAGAATCGTTTCTTCAAAATTTAACCAAACTGGAAATCGTATTTCAGTTTCAAATCAATCGACTAAATTTCGATATCTTAATTCAAGAGGATTTGACTTCCCATTTATATTTCAATTCAATTCAACTATTCGATTTCAAAAAAGTCGATTCAAGAATTTGATTCAAATAATTTAATTTCAATTATAATTCTCACTTTGAATTATTTTAATTTATAAAATATCGAGTTCAAAATTCAAATATAACTTTAAAATCCAATTAATTTAAAGTAAATTTCAAAGATAAATAAATAATTCAATTTCGATAAATTCAGTTCATATTCAGTTAAATTTTAACTTCAGTTATCTATGTTAACGAATCCTTTAAATTTTAAAATTTAAATTTCAAAGCTCAAAGTTCAAATTAAAGAAAATCGATTAATAATATCATTTATATTGTCTTTAAAACGATATTCCGAAAATTCAAGGTTAAAACCATTTTTATTTAACCAACCGGTGTCCGTATATAATTTTCTATCCTATGGCCAAGCAATACTTGAAATTTAATTTTAGTATTTTGGGAAAGGATATATATCGTTTCAATCCAAATCAGGGTCATAGGTATTTATCATTTCAACCTAAATTATTAATTCATTTTAATGATTACTCCCGGGTTTATTTGGTGCCCGTAACATCTAGGGTAATGGTTGGGATTAATCAATAAAAATCAATAACATATATAAACAATGTCGATAACAAGGTGGATTACATATTAACATATTAAATATATAAATTCAAGGCATACATCAAAATCAACACATCTAAACAGTTCAATAATATCAGTTATTAGGCATTAGATACGGGGTTCTTTTTTTAATTAAAGCTAGAAATAAACTATAACAGTACAATTTATATAACAGTTAAATTAAATTATACAGTCTGTGCAGATTTAACATAAATATGTAATTTAAACAATCAAACAACAAACAATACAATCATATCATGACATGAATTTAACTTAACTAACAATCAAATATTTTAGTTAGATGTGAGTGGGTTTAATCACTCACCTTTGGTTCTAAACGAGATTGAAATCCGAATTTTAGGCCAAAAATCAACGGTCTCATAATCAGTCCAAATCAAAGGCATCGCGAAGAGCTCGTCAATACGATCCCAACGCAATTTATTTCGCCCAAAACCGACCTCGTAGCAGAAAGTTATGAACGTTTTAAACATTGGAATTTAAATTATATAAAATAAAATAACAAACCATCCACTCACACCACGCCACGTCAGCGATGCTTACTGGATCTTTCTTTTTCATTACTGAAGCACGCAGGAGGAAATCCTAAATCTAAATTGTCGTTCAACCTTCGAGCCACGCACCTCACAAACGACCATGGAAACTCGATTTGAAACCACCCTGACGTGCGCTAGTCCATGCTCCACCGTCGCCTTGAATATTGTCGATCTCGGTGGTTCCTATTGCTGGAGAAACCCTAAAACCGTGTGTTATTTATGAAGAAATCTAGGAGAATCTGTAAAGAAAAAGGTACCATCAACCGTATAGATGAGAAGCATAAACGAAGATCTTCGACTTTCACCTTGGAAGTTTTCGAAATCATTGATCAGATTAAAAGATTTTAAGCTGAAACGAAAATTCTGGCCATCAAAATTTGTAGGGGCGGTGGCCATAGAAAATTAGGTTTAGGGAATATTTTGCCTCGTTAATTGTGTTTTAAAGCTAAAAATGGGCCGGAGTCCAAATCAGGCATGCTTACTGCTCAACAAGTTTTGATGCCTTCTGAACGCAATGGAATAGGTTTCAAAGCCCAATTCCAAAGTCTATAGCTGTTTCTTTTAAAACTTAATTATTTAATTGAATTGCACATATAAATTTATATGCGTTTTAATTTCTTATGATTAACTATAATTCCGATGGCTACGAAATTTTAGATCATAAAATAATTTACCATTTCTGATTTAATAAAATTAATTTCACCGAATTCTAAGATTGTTTGCAAAAATGTAAATGTTCACATATTTATAGATAAAATATTCAAAATTAACTTTAAAGTTGAATTCAATAGTTTAAAATCTCAAATCAAATCAAAAATAGAATTCAAATAAATTTCATGAATAAAATTTCTTTTTATATGAATTCCATATTGATTATCAAAATACTTCAATTTTTGTATTTCAATTATAAGTTACATAAATCAAAATATTTCAATATATAAGTTCCAAATATCATTATAAATCAACATATCAAAATAAAAATTTTATATTTAAACCAACATTATCCAAAATCACATTGAATTTAATAATTTAAATTATCGCAAAATCTTGGGATGTTACATGAAAGGAGATCTGCTCACTAGTTCCTCTATTTATTATGAATAAAGCCACAAGTAGAACCTTTAATAAGAACAGGAAAATAGTCTTAAGGACAAAGTTATGTTCTTTTTTAGCCGTAAGAACGGCCTGCTGAAATTTTATTTTAAAGGACAAAGCATCAAATTTTAGGTATCAGTTGTACAGTGTGCATGGTATCAGAATTTGACTAATGGTTTTTCCATATCATTTTAAAATGTATATGATATCAGAATTTAGCTATCAGGTTTACGGTGTGTATGATATCAGTTTCACAATGTGTATTGTCCTTAGAAATAAATTTTTGGTGGGTTGTCCTTGAACTTGAAAAAGTGATGAAGTTTGTCCTTCACAGTAAAATTCCCTAATGCTAATATAATAAGCAACATTGTCAATGCATTCTTTATCAAACCGACTGTTAGGGAGGTTTGCTTACTGTGATTGCCCAAAACAAAATTCTCTGAAGCCAAAAAAATATGTGTCTTCCTCTCGAATTCTAATTCTCTCGTATTCCTGTTTGTCGTCATGACCCTATTTCTTCTTCAATATGCTTATTTCTCCTTATTTTTTAAATTTCGTAACCCATCAGACGAAAAAAATGCGTCTTCCACTCATATTTTATTTCTCTCGTATCTCTATTTCTCTTCATATCCCAATTTCTTATCCAAATTCCAAATTTCGTTTCAAAGAAAAAAAATCTGATTTACCACCATCCAAAACCTAACCCACCGACAATAAAGTATCCGATTTACAATCCAATTTTCCATCCGATTTGCAAGATCTGCGATTGTAAGGGGTAATCAATCCCTTTCAGAGGAAAAACCTCAATAGGATCTTGCAATGATGTGATAGAACAAACAGATTGAAATGAATATCAATCTCAGATCACAGAAAAAATAAAGGCAACAGAGAACACACAAATTTATAGTGGTTCCACTATCCAAGATAGTGTACGTCCACTTCAATGGGGAAGAGATTTTATTAATATTCAAGAGATTACAGAGTTTTTAAAGTAGAGAAAAAGACATCAAGGATACAAATGTTCTCACATATCATATCATAACATCCTCTATGCCATGAATTAATTTGATTTATGTAAATAAATCAAATCGTGGAAGGTGTTTGCGAACAAATTATACAATTGTAAACAACTGTAAAATCCGTTCGGCTTTCCTAAACAACAAGGATTGTTGTAGAGGGTGTCGAACTCTAGGACCAAAAATATTTTAATTAATAAATCCAATCAAGTTATTCGAAGATTTTGATTGATTGAAAACACAGAAAATAACAGCAATTAAATAAAGATGGGAGATTTATCTAATAAGAGAAAGCAATTAGGGGATAATGACATAGATTAGATTCACACTCATCAATAGCCAACAAATAAATATAGATCTAATTCATGTTTCTGTCACAAACACGAATCAACGATAAATAGATTCTTAGAAACAAATAAGTAAATAACGACAAGCATAGCCTATGCAGGAGCTCAGCTCTTAAAGAACCACAGACTATCAGGACAGATTCACAGATTAATTTCTAAAAACCTAAAACTAGATCTAAATTTGATAATTGTTAGATCGAACACGAATATACCCTGTGAAACGACACAGAATATGAAGGTTCAGATCTAACCCTTGATTCAGATCTAGATCTACATATATAAAGTCCTCATCTATTGGCTATGTGATTCATGTTGAATCATATCTATTAGCGTCATCACCCCCTAATCAAAGGGGATTAGCTAGACATAGCTAAAGAAGAAGAAAAACAGAAATTAAATAACATGAACATAAATAAAACTAAAATTAAATAGAACAGAGGAAGAAGAGTTTTATTCCAAGAGAAAGATTACAGAATAAAACTAAGTGTGTTTTACAATGAATGAGATAAAGTGTATTTATAGCTGATATGACAAAGGCTACTTGGAAAATTCCATAATGTGGGACTAAAGAATTAGCCCAACTAACACATAAGCTAGTGTGAACGCAGCTGTAGAGTGAGAGGCCTTGCAAAGGAGCTAATGTGAACGCAATATTAGTCTTTAGTGAGCCAAATCTACCCAACTGAACTCTATTTGCAACCGTTCTTCAAGCTTTAAACTTTTCAAGCTTTAGTAATTTCAGCTTCACTATTTTTAAGCAAATTCTTCATGCTTTATCCATCAAATGCTCTAAACTAAGCTTTTTATCAACAATCTGAAAACACAGCTATAAATACACAATATTAATTATTTTAAATAGAAAACTAGATAAATAAGCGGATAAAATATACACATTTACGTGTATATCAAATACCCCCACACTTATCTTTTTATTCGTCCTCGAATAAACTAAACTAAGATATGTCACGTTTTCATAGGAAACACGATTGCATTTAGCGTATGCAACAAGCCGTTAAACCTCTGGGTGTCCCCAGTAGGACAAGTGTTGTCTCGTGAGGGTTTTCAGCGGATACTACCCACAAAATCCAAAGCGTCTTATGTACGCGGATTAATCAAACAATATATTTAAGGTCTTTCATATTCCAAGGACTTTACCTAACTTCAATAATAATGGTTCAATCCCAAATTGTCCATCCCATTGTTGGTGCAAAAATGAATAAAAAAATTCAAGCTGAATTGTAATTCCTTGATAACACTGTAATTGTCTTGAAGGTTAAGAGCGTGGTGTCAACCAAAGTTCTACACATCGACAATGTGCACCCAATCATTTATTCAATTTTTTATATTTTTTTTGAACAATTTTGCACCACTGTAACTGTACTGTATTGGATGTGAGTTATGCATAGATGAAGGAGAATTTTGTAAGTTCAAAAAATGTTATAGATAAGAGGGCAAGTGTATTAGCTGAACTTCAAGCTACAAAAGACAAAGTAATACTAAGGCACATATGAACATTTTTGTTTACTTTCATCTCCTCTACTACCATCCTCACTTCCAAGTACGGTATAATGGATATGGATGGAATGGAACTGAATGCTTTATAGTCAAGAATGATGAATGACTATTTTATTCTGAGAGACTCTCTCTTTATTTCATTTTTTTTCTTCTTCTTTTTTCTATTTTTTTTTTTTTTTTTCTTCTTCTTCTTCTTCTTCTTTTCTTTTTTTTTTCTTTCTTTCTTTTGCATGATGAATGATGAATGGAGATGGAACGGAATGATGCCGTACATGATTTCATTTGATTCCTTCTCTACTAAACCAACACTTTATGAAAGGAAAGTTTTGTGCCCTAGTTACTCTACTTCTATAATCTTAATTCAACACACAAGCCTGGATTGATGTTATACAAAAAGCTGAAAGGAATGATAAGCAAAGTTTCGTAAGGTAGATAACCCATATAAAATAAGATGTGGTATATGGTTATCCTACCTTAAAACAAGTACGGAGTGGGTGGTGTAATATTGGTACAAAAAGTGACGTTTTTTTTTTGACCTTTAAACAAAGGTTCATGAGCATACCAATATAAGATAAACTTGTCGAAACAAGGATGTAAATCGACTACAAACTTGGGTTTGAATAATGTGGGGTATCGAAGAAGAACGCTACAATGAGTCATTTCTCCTTAATTGGGCCAAGTGGAATTTAGAACTTACAAGTGTGAAAATTTGAGTGAGAAGAATATTATGCATGAAAACGAACTCAGAAAATCCAACATATGTAGGTGCAAACTCATTATTTATTTTTATTTTTTTGATCATTTTTACTTGCACATTCTAACATGTATAACAAGGGTTGACACGCTTACTCCAGAACACGACTAACGTCTGCACAGTCTCAAGCTAGCATCTTAAAAAGACACATTACAATTCAATAAATAAATAATGTTCATTCCCATCACCCAACAATTCAACTTATCAAACAAGAACCAAGGTGTTATTTATGAATTTAAGTTAATCCTTGTTCACTAAATGACCTAGTTCATAAAATTTGATTGTTGATGTAATGTACCCCCCACACTTGAGTGTGACTGTGTCCTCACAGTCTTTAATCAGACATATCTTAGTGAAATGGAAAAACAATTAAGAGAATATTTACATATGTACAAAAGAGGGTTAGTGCGTCTTACCGAATGTAATGTGGCTCATGGAGGACCATGAGCTCTTCCTCTTGGGTGGGTATTGGTTCCAAGTAAGGTTTAAGGCGTTGACCATTGACCTTATAGGATGATCCATCGGTTGGATTCTCAATTTCTACCGCACCATACGGAAAAACAGTCCGTACAGTGTAAGGTCCTGTACATCTAGATTTTAACTTACCCAGAAATAAATGCAATCTTGAGTCATACAACAGAACTTTTTGACCTGGCATGAAAGTTTTGCGTAAAATGGATTTATCATGAAAAACTTTTGTCTTGTCCTTGTAAATTCGTTCATTTTCATAAGCATCATTTTGAATTTCATCAAGTTCATTAAGTTGAAGCTTCCGATGTTCACCTGCTTGCTCTAAATCAAGATTCAAAGTTTTTATTGTCCATAACGCCTTATGTTCTAGTTCAACGGGTAAGTGACATGGCTTACCAAAAATCAACCGATAAGGGGACATACCTAAGTTTGTTTTAAAAGCAGTGTGGTAAGCCCAAAGAGCATCGGTTAACTTTTGGGACCAGTCTTTGCGATTTCGATTCACAGTTTTCTCAAGGATTTGTTTAATCTGCCTATTCGATACTTCAACCTGCCCACAAGTTGGGTTATCGAATACTTTCTTATGAGAGCTTCAAAAGAACGATTACAGAAGTGTGTTCCATTATCACTAATTATTGTGCGAGGTGTGCCAAACCTGGAGAAGATGTTTTCTTTCAAGAAGCGCACAACAACCTTATTATCGTTTGTTTTGCATGGAACAGCTTCGACCCATTTAGAAACATAGTCGACCGCTAAGAGGATGTAAAGGTCCCCAAAAGAATTAGGGAAGGGTCCCCTGAAGTCTATACCCCAAACATCAAAAATTTCGACCTCTAGAATGGGGTTTAGGGGCATCATATTCCGTTTAGAAATTTTCCCTAAGAATTGACATCGATCACAAGTTTTGCAAAATTCGTATGCGTCTTTGAAAAGGTTGGGCCAGTAGAACCCCGATTGGAGAACCTTTTCGGCTGTCTTTTTGGGACCGAAGTGACCATCACAGGCTTGGTCATGACAGAAAGAGAGGACACTGTGAGTTTCAGTGTCGGGAACACACCTTCGAATGATTTGGTCGGGACAATACTTGAAAAGATAGGGGTCGTCCAAATAAAAATGTTTCACTTGGGAAAAGAATTTGTGTTTATCCTGCTTAGACCAAAAAGAAGGGGTCTGCTTGGTGACTAAGTAGTTGACAATGTCAGCGAACCAAGGATCAGTGGATAAAGAAAATAGTTGTTCATCAGGGAAATTCTCGTTGATCGGAAGAGAAGAAGACGGGGCATTTGGAAGACGAGACAAGTGGTCCGCAATAACGTTGTCAGATCCTTTTTTATCCTTAATGGTAAGGTCAAATTATTGAAGTAGAAGGATCCAACGAATGAGACGAGCCTTAACATCCTTTTTAGAGAAAAGGTACCTAAGTGCGGAATGATCGGTATGAACAGTGATGTGTGAGCCAACTAGATAAGGTCTGAATTTTTCTAAAGCGAAAACGACTGCCAAGAGTTCCTTTTCTTGTGGTCGTATAATTGATTTGAGCGTCGTTCAGAGTTTTACTCGCGTAGTAAATGACGTGAAGAATCTTATCGATACCTTGTCCTAGGACAGCGCCAACAGCGAAATTCGAAGCATCACACATGATTTCAAAAGGCAGCTTCCAGTTGGGAGAGCAGATGATTGGGGTAGAGACAAGTTCATTTTTAAGAAGCTCAAAAGATGAAATGCAATCGGAATTGAAATCGAAAGGAACATCCTTACCAAGAAGACTCGTCAAAGGTCGAGTGATTTTGCTAAAATCTTTTATAAAACGACGGTAAAAACCAGCATGACCTAAAAAGGATCGGATGTCCTTAACTGATTTGGAAATGGGAAGATTTGAAATAACCTCAATTTTGGCTTTGTCTACTTCAATTCCTTTATTAGAAATGACATGTCCTAGGACAATGCCATGTTTGACCATGAAGTGACACTTTTCCCAATTAAGCGTTAAGTGTTTATCTTTACAACGATTAAGAACAAGATCGAGATGATGTAAACACTCAGTGTAAGAATCCCCGAAGATGGAAAAATCATCCATGAAAACTTCCAAAAATAGCTCGATCATATCAGAAAAAATGCTAATCATGCACCTCTGAAAGGTTGCCGGTGCATTACAGAGACCAAAAGGCATACGACGGTATGCAAATGTACCGAAGGGACAAGTGAAAGTTGTCTTCTCTTGGTCCTCAAGAGTGATAGGGATTTGATTGTAGCCCGAGTACCCATCAAGGAAACAGTAGAACTCGTGACCGGCTAGTCGTTCTAACATTTGATCGATAAATGGAAGAGGGAAATGATCCTTTCGTGTTTCAGCGTTAAGTTTCCTATAGTCAATGCAAACACGCCAACCGGTCTGGGTGCGGGTTGGGATAAGCTCGTTAGCTCCATTTTGGATCACGGTTATCCCTGATTTTTTAGGGACGACATGAATCGGACTAACCCATTGGCTATCGGAAATTGAGGAGATGATTCCATTGTCTAGACATTTAAGGATTTCAGCACGAACTGCTTCTTTCATGATGGGGTTTAGTCGACGTTGGGGATCTCGAGTGGGTTTGGCATCATCTATAAGGTGGATTCGATATTGGACTATTGAAGGACTAATCCACTTAATATCAGCCATGGACCAACCAATTGCTTCCTTATTTTTCTTAAGGATGGGAAGGAGCAATTGTTCCTGCTCTAAAGTAAGGTCAGAAGCGATGATGACAGGAAAAGTTTCATTGTCTCCTAAGTAAGCGTACTTAAGATGACTGGGTAGTACTTTGAGTTCAGATTTTGGGGACGACTCAACTAAAGAAACTGATTGAGAGACAGACTCAATTGCGAGCGTCTCGACAGGAATCGAATCAGAGACATTTTCGGGAACATCTTGAAACAAGGTTTCGTAATTCGACTCAATTTCATTATTCAGATGGTCGATCTCGGGTTCATTGTCGTGGACAGCATAGATTTTAGAAAACTGGTCCACATAAGAATTAGGAGAGTTTTCGGTTCTAAAGATGTTTAGCTCGATAGCCATGTTACCGAAAGAAAGTTTCATAGACCCATTTCTACAGTTGATGAGAGCATTAGAGGTTGCTAAGAAGGGTCGTCCTAGAATCAAAGGAATCTAGTTTGCATGATTGCTTACCTGTTGAGTTTCTAGGACAATGAAATCAACTGGAAAGATAAATTCGCCTATTTTGATCAACACATCCTCGATTTCGCCCACAGTTTTCTTAATTGAACGGTCAGCAAGTTGAAGGGTAACCTTGGTGGGTTTCAGTTCTCCTAGCCCTAATTGGCGATAGACGGAATATGGAAGCAAGTTAACACTAGCACCTAAGTCTAGCAGGCATCTATCGATTTTCTTGTCCCCAATAGTACATGATATTGTGGGGTAGCCAGGATCTTTGTATTTCACTGGCATTGATTGGGACAAGACTTCGCTTAGAGTTGCCGCTAGAAACACTTTCTTAGGAACTTGTGTATGACGTTTTTGAGTGCACAAATCTTTTAGAAATTTCGCGTATTGTGGAACTTGTTGAATAATATCTAAAAGAGGAATGTTCACTTTAACTTGCTTAAATATTTCAAGGATCTTTTCTAGCTGGTCCGTCTTTTTCTTAGGTCGGAGTCTATGAGGAAATGGAGCAGACAACTCAGTAGGTTTGGCTGCTTGAGTATGAGGATTGTCCTTGTCAGAAATTGGCTCAATGTTTTGATCAGAGTTGGTCAAATTATCGGTAAGGTTTGGAAGATTGTCTGGTAAATCATTTGGGTTGACCACATGGTTGTCAATCTTTTTGCCGGATCTAAGAGTCGTGACCGCATTCAAGTGACTAACGTTTGAATCTTGAATGATGTGAATTTGGTTGGGGTTTGAATTTTGTCCTCTAGGATTTTGGATGGGTTGACTTGGAAACGTACCCTTTTCTCTTTCACTTAATCTAGCGTTAAGTTGAGACATTTGTTTTTGGAGTTCACCCATTTGTTGATTCGTGTTTTGCATATATGAGTGTAACGTGTTGTCTAACTTGTTTTGATTCTCAACACTTTTCTTAGTCATTTGTGCCTATAGGTTACTCACCTCAGATAAATTCCCTCAATCGTGGAAAGGCGTTTTTCATGTTGAGGTGCAACCGTTTGATTGTGAAAAGGCGCCTAGTTCGAAGTGTACTGATTTTGCCTAAGAGGAGGGTTCACAGCATTGTTCGGAAATGCTCGATTCGAAGGTCTATCCATCAGAGGGTTATTCGGACCATAAGAAAGATTTGGGTGGTTGTTGGGTCTGTTGAAAACGTTTACTTGCTCAAAGGACTGGGGACAGTCATCAGCCATGTGATTGGGGTAAAGACAGATGTGACACATGGCTTGGGAAGCGTTATTAGACCGAGTGTGTGTTCTAACAACGTTCAGTATGGCATCAACAAGAGTATTAGAAGAAGAAGAGGATTCGATAGAATTACTACTAGATCGCGAATAGAGAGATTTTTCATTGGTTCGTTCCCATTGTTTCGATTTTTCTGCTAACTCGTCCAGAAATTCCCAAGCTTCTACATCAGTTCGTTTTAGAAAATTGCCTTGACACATGGACTCTAACATTTGCCAAGTACTATTATCAAGTCCATCGTATACAGTTTGACATAACGACCATGTTTCGTAACCATGATAGGGACAACTTAACAGCAGTTCTTTAAATCTTTCGAAGTATTGCCAAAAAGATTCACCCCCTTTTTGGTGGAAATGGGTGATTTCATTTCTGACTCTAGCTGTTTTTTCTGGGGGGGTAAAACTTTTTGAGGAAAACTGCTGTAAATTCATCCCCTTTTTTTAATCGAATTTGGGGGTAAGCTGTGAAACCATTTTTCTGCGAAGTCAGTTAGTGCGAATGGAATCAAACGAAGTTTAATACCATCCTCACATAACTGTTGTAATTTAAAGGTTGCACAAGCATATTCAAATTTCGTTAAGAAACTATATGGTTCATCAGGAGAAAATTTTCCAAATTTGGGAAGGATGTTTATCTGACTCGATCGAATTTCAAAGGGGTTACCCACGGGATTGGGTAACTGAATGCAAGAAGGCACAGAAACTCTATCGGGAAGAATTCTGTCCATCAGGGTACGAGGTGCGGGTTCGTTGCCCATTTCTAAAGGTTGTTCGGGAAAATTGGTTTTTGAGGAAAGAGAAGGTGGTTCGATTCTAACCAAACGACGAGATTCTTGGTCACGGGTCCAAGTTTGCATGCACTAGAAAGAAGAAAAAGAGAGTTTGTCAAGGAAATTTAAACAATGGAGGAGTTCGGAAAGAGGTCAGAAGGAAAGAAGTTTTGGAAATGGGAATTCTTTTTTTTTTTTGAAAAGTACGACCTACAGACTAGCCACGTGGTTTAAAAGAAAAAAAATAGTAAAAAAAAATTATTTGTTTTTTTATTTTCAATTTTTATTTGTTTTTGAGGAATTTTGAATTTTTTTTTTCACAAAACAATCACACACAGAAATTAGCTATAATGAAATTTTCTGTCCTTAATGGCTCCTAACTCAAAATTATATAGTGACACGTTTGATTACTTAGACCAAAAGATTTCTCAGCCAGTTAACGGACAGGAGTTATCGGTGCACCAGGAATCACCCTAGCAATGCAGCCGAAGGTTTAAGTACCTTCAGAGTAACAACCGATATAATATTTACGAATCACCATAATATTTATAAATGGTTATTTCTCTGTCGTAGTCTAGACACCAAGAAATAATTCGTTCCAAATGAATCAACTGTCAAAATACAATTAAGCCCTATATGAGCCCGTGACTCCCTTAAGTCCAACGTCTAACCGTTATTATTAGTCAGATTCTACGATGAATGTAGTTTGTGGGCTAAGGAAAGGGTGATGAAATCCCTCACCTTATGTGAATTGGGGTATTGCCCTTAACAGAATAAACACAGATGCAGAAATAAGAATTGCGGGAATTAAAAGATTTTACAAGCAAGCCGCTGCCCCTGCAGAAGATTTTTACAAGCAATGTCTATATATTTTTTGTTTATTTGCAGCAGCAGTCCCTGTAGAGTTAGAAAATACTCACCTTGATCGGCAGTCCGTCCAGTGCAGTTGAGTCGCGCTAGCGCGTTCACACCCCGCTTGGTGTGCAACCGCTTCAACTCTGAATCGTCTGCCGCTTTCTGTTGTTGTCACCTTATTTTTTAAGACCTTTTTCTAATTTCCTTTGTACCTGTTTTCGAAAAAAATTCTCTTTTTTTTTAAAGTGAAAGAAACTGGAAACAAGAAAATAAGATGAGTGAAAAACAAAAAAAATGAATTTTTTTCTTTTTTAACTTTTTTCCTTTTTGTTTAATAAAAGAGTGAAAACAATTAAATCTAAACTATAAAACTCAAGAGGAAAGCACTTTTTTTTAGAAGAGAAAGGAAGACAAGTAAAACAAAACAAAACAAAACAAACGAAAAGAAAACTAAGTCGATTAGGGATTAAAGAAAATAAAACAAAAACTAACTAGTCTTAACAAGAACTAGACTCAACAAAAACTTGAAAGCCGACCCTATGCCAACCAAATCAGAACAGTCAAACCCCAATATAATAACCCTAAAACCAATACTAGTGCAAAGGAGTTCAGCCGATATAAACACTCCAAATCAAACACCTTCACAATCAAAACAAGCCCTCAGAAGACAAGAGCAGTCAAATTTCCCAAACAAAATTGCCCTCCCTTTTTTATCTTCTTGAATCATAGACAATACGCTCAAGAAAGGCTTTGCAATTCAAATCGTGTGTGGGCGGTTTCTGCTGACCCGGTTTGGTGAATACGGAACCATTAAGGATGTCGAAGCTAGGGTTTTCCAGGCGGATTTTCGGTTGCGGTGGTTTCGAAAGTAGGGTTGTTCCTGGTGGTTGCTATTTCAGATCGGATCCGGCTATTTGATTTCAATTCGGGTTTGCCCTCTCTTTTTTTTCCGATTTGGGGTCGTTCTGAAATCAAACAGTATGGAATTCAAATGATTTTTTGATCGGGTTCAAGGGGGCTCAGATCTGTTTCGCGTGGACTGTGATAACTAAAGGGAAGTTTGCGTGAAGAAGAGGGAGGTGACATGGTTTTTGGAGGGGTATTGAACGTCAGTAGCAGTGGTGGAGATCGGTATGTGTGATGGTCCGGATTGGAGATGTACGTGATGAGGGAAGGATGTACTGCTGTAAGGGTTGTTTTGTGTGATTGAGGCAAGGCAAGGGATTCACTGATTCACTGTATGGTTTTTCGAGATGATGAAGATGGGCGGAAGGAGATGTATGGCTTGTTGTGGTTGAAGGTTTTTGTCGGAGTTTCTGTGGTTCAAGCGTGAAAGGTGAGGATGTATGGAGCTTGAAGTGGTCTGGTTGTTATGGGTTGGGGATGGAATTGTGAGTGGGTGCTGCTGATTGTTGAAAGAAGTGTGGTGAGGATTGTTGACTGTTGCGTGGTGATACGATAAAGTCAATAGGAAAATGGCCTTGAATTGGTAGTGAGTTGGATGTAGGGGATCTGATAGTGGTTGGAAAGAGGACTGTGAATGGTTATTTGATTGGAGTTTTTGTATGAGGAAAGGGTGTTCAGGTGCCTTCAATTTTGGGTTTATAGAGATGTCTTTGAGGTGATTTCGGTTGTAGTCAGTTTTGTGGTGATCGGTTATAAGAGAAGAGGTTGGGACACAGAAAGGTTTTGGGTAGAAGGCAGTGGAGGGTGGTATGGCTATACGTGAATGTTGGTATGTTGTTTGGTGAACGGACAACAGGCTTGACGGGTAGATTGTTGAGTTGTAAGAATTGAACGTGGTTTGTATGAATTGGTGCGCTCTGATATGGTCTTGAAAGATGGATATGTGGTGAAATATGGTCAGAAGAAGGTGAAAATTGGCAGTGAAGAAAAGAGAATAGAAGATTGTAATATATATTTTTTAATAGAAAAATGGAAAGAAATCAGAAAAAAATGGAGAAAGAAATCAGGAAAAATTAGCACAAAGAAAATTTGTTTCCCTTTTTTTTGTTGTTGTAAATAGACGGAAGTAAATATTGTATAGAAGAAAAATCGGAAAGAAGTAAATGAAACATAGGGAAAGAAATAGATGGAAAGAAATTGAAAACAAAATCTGACAATTTTTTTTTCTTATATGGTAGATTATGGTATCACTGATCGCATACCAAATCAACTAACAAGATTTTTTTTATTTTTTTCCTATTTATACTAGCAAACAAAAGGAAACAAAATAAAAAAAATTGTGTTTTTTTTTAATAATAAAATAGAAATAAAACTATAACCCGAAGGATTTAAAAATAAAAATTATTTTCGTCCCCGGCAACGGCGCCAAAATTTGTTTGCGAACAAATTATACAATTGTAAACAACTGTAAAATCCATTTGGCTTTCCTAAACAACAAGGATTGTTGTAGAGGGTGTTGAACTCTAGGACCAAAAATATTTTAATTAATAAATCCAATCAAGTTATTCCAAGAATTTGATTGATTGAAAACACAGAAAATAACAGCAATTAAATAAAGAAGAGAGATTTATCTAATAAGAGAAAGCAATTAGGGGATAATGACATAGATTAGATTCACACTCATCAATAGCCAACAAATAAATATAGATCTAATTCATGTTTCTGTCACAAACACGAATCAACGATAAATAGATTCTTAGAAACAAATAAGTAAACAACGACAAGCATGGCCTATGCAGGAGCTGAGCTCTTAAACAACCATAGACTATCAGGACAGATTCACAAATTAATTTCTAAAAACCTAAAACTAGATCTAAATCTGATAATTGTTAGATCGAACACGAATATACCCTATGAAGGAGCATAGCTCTTAAACGACACAGAATATGAAGGTTCAGATCTAACCCTTGATTCAGATCTAGATCTACATATATAAAGTCCTCATCTATTGGCTATGTGATTCATGTTGAATCATATCTATTAGCGTCATCACCCCCTAATCAAAGGGGATTAGCTAGACATAGCTAAAGAAGAAGAAAAACAGAAATTAAATAACACGAACATAAATAAAACTAAAACTAAATAGAACAGAGGAAGAAGAGTTATGTTCCAAGAGAAAGATTACAGAACAAAACTAAGTGTGTTTTACAATGAATGAGATAAAGTGTATTTATAGCTGATATGACAAAGGCTACTTGGAAAATTCCATAATGTGGGACTAAAGAATTAGCCCAACTAACACATAAACTAGTGTGAACGCAGCTGTAGAGTGAGAGGCCTTGCAAAGGAGCTAATGTGAACGCAATATTAGTCTTTAGTGAGCCAAATCTACCCAACTGAACTCTATTTGCAACCGTTCTTCAAGCTTTAAACTCTTCAAGCTTTAGTAATTTCAGCTTCACTCTTTTTAAGCAAATTCTTCATGCTTTATCCATCAAATGCTCTAAACTAAGCTTTTTATCAACAATATGAAAACACAGCTATAAATACACAATATTAATTATTTTAAATAGAAAACTAGATAAATAAGCGGATAAAATATACACATTTACGTGTATATCAGAAGGCTAATATTCCCATTAAATTGATTGTCATATGATTGATTGATAACTTTATATTTTCTCCGTCAATCAATCCCCTTTCCAATTTTAATTTCTTTCTGTTTCTTTTCCACGAAACATGGCAACAAATTAGATGGAGAATATCTCCAATATCCCCTGTTCATTAATATTCCTTCCATTTCTTTCCATTCATTTCTTGCACAAAACGGGTAACGAAATTACCTCGAATATCTCCAAAAATCTAATTGATATTTGGAAATATTATATCACCAAATTCCAATAATCTCCACCTTGGTACAATACCTCATGCAACCTAGAGACTCCAATGTGAATGCTTCCCAATGTGTTCCTGCAAAAGCCACCCCTCATTGCACTTTGTCAGTGAACTCCGGCAAGGCCACCGCCTACCAACAAAGTGTTGGAAGCATTCAAAAAACAAGGTAGACATTGTGCAACCAACTCCTATCTCTTCATACAAGAAGAATATCATATCTTCTCTTGACTTCAACCAAGTCACTCTCTTCCACATTGTTCCACCATGTGGCACCTAACACTTCATCACGTGAATCAAGTTCGAGAAATGTTCGAACTTAGCAGCAGGTAATGCCATCGTAAACATGTCTGTTGCATCCCAATGATGCCAATTGGCCTAATGATATCAAAGACTTCCGAATACCTGGGACATAGTGAACATTTGAAAGTGTGCTAACAATCCCATCATACATGCAAATGCGAACTGAACCAACTCCCATAGACTTGCATGTAGCATCGTTCCCCATAAGGATAGAACTTCCTTCTTTGGCATCGAAGGAAGAAAAATGAAAGATTGGCCGCCGCTAATATACTGGGGAACTCCTAGGTGAAAGGTCAATTCCCAAAAAGAGTTGTTTCTCCGTCTACAATATGCTATGCTCGAACCTTGACTTTATCTTCCACACTAAAAAAGCCCGTTCATCTCTTCTTTCTCGGAAAGATGGAATTGGAATCTATTTGGTAGAGTCTGCCGTGGGAAAGCCTTAGCGACCCGATAATAGCGATCACCCAGTGAAACGTATAGTTCCACCTATGGTAACATGGTTGGATTGCTAACTTCTTCTCCAGAATCTAGAATCCAATGGTCTGCAACATCTGATACAACCACTGCCAACAAATTGCTACTGCCTTTCTCCATCGCAGTAGATGAAGAACCATCAGTCTTCTTCTCCAAATCTGGACAATCTCTTCTCCAATGGCCTGGTTTCTTACAATTATAGCACTTTCCATCTTTAAATTTACTCCACAAATTAGGCTTCCTAGAATTGGAACGCCCTCTATTATTCTTTACTTTCTTCTCTTCTCTTCCTCTCTCTACAAATAAGCCTGAACTACTACTTCCTCCACTGCTATCACCAACACTAAACTCTTTCATCTGATCTCTCAACTCTTCACTGAGCAAACATGTCTTCACATCATCTAATTTCAATGTGTCTCTACCATAGATAAGGCTGTTAGCGAAACCAGTGTATCGCTCTGGAAGCGAACACAACAGAACCATTGCTTTTTGTTCTTCATCAATTTTCAACTCAATAGACTTCATTTTCATCAACAGGTCATCAAACACACTTAGGTGTGTCTTGATTGAAGAACCTTCCTTCATCTTATAAGTGAAGAAAGTCTTCAATAGGATCAGATGGTTGATTAGGGATTTCTTTATGTACAGGTCCTCTAACTTCTTCCAAATGCCTCTAGCTGTTGTCTTCTGACTGATTTCAGAAATTACATTCTTTCCCATAGCAAGCTGAAGAGTAGTAAAGGCTCATTCTTCCATCTCTTCTAATTCCACTGGTGAAATATCAGCAGGCAATGTCTCTGTATCAAATACCACTCGATGAACGCGATTTCTTCTCAAAACTGTTTTCATCATCCACTGCCATTTTTCAAAATCTCCTTCACCATTCCACTTCTCTATCGTCAACTGTGATCCTGACGCCACATAGGAGCCTCTGACGTATGGAGCAACTATTGGCACTGTCATATTATTTGTATTGTTTTCGTCTCCTCCTTCCATTCTACCAAACACCTTCTTTGCGAATCTAGCCTCGATACCAGTTGAAAGGGATGATCAATCCCTTTCGGTTGAAAAACCCCAATAGTATCTTGCAATGATGTGATAGAACAAACAGCTTGAGATGAATATCAATCTCAGATCACAGACAAAAAAAATTAAGGCAACAGAGAACAAACAAATTTATAGTGGTTCCACTATCGCGAGATAATGTACGTCCACTTCAATGGGGAAGAGATTTTATTAATATTCAAGAGATTACAGAGTTTTTAAAGTAGAGCAAAAGAAATGAAGAATACAAATGTTCTCACATATCATATCATAATATCCTCTATGCCATGAATTAATTTGATTTATGTAAATAAATCAAATCATGGAAGGCTAATATTCCCATTAAATTGATTGTCATATGATTGATTGATTGATTGATAACTTTCTATTTTCTCCATTAATCAATCCCTTTTCCAATTTTAATTTCTTTCCGTCTCTTTTCTATGAAACATGGCAACAAACTAGATGGCGAATATCTCCAATATCGCCTATTCATTAATATTCCTTCCATTCATTTCTTGCACAAAACGGGTAATGAAATTACCATGAATATCTCCAAAAATCTAATTGATATTTGGAAATATTGTACCACCAAATTCCAATAGCGATTTTGTTGAACGTCCATCAAATCAGGTATCATGATTTTAAAATACACGATTTTGTATGCTGATAGATAAATTTTGCTGTGTCAAAATACTAATAATTGCTTGTTTGTATAGATATATGTGTGTGTATTTTTTTCTATTATTAAAAAAAAAAACTTTTTTTGCTGTGTATAATATGCCGAATAAAGAGTCAAGACTTCACAGTAAATAAAATATGTATTTCTATCCATTCTTGAACTATTTTTCTAATTTTAATCCATTTTTTATTGGATATCAAGCGTATGAAGTTAATTTAACTTGGTGTCACTTGTGTATTTAAGAGACTTTCAATTTTGTTTTGAACATGCATCTACATTGAGAATATCTGAATTTAAAATACACATCTAGTACCACCATAAAACCACCTGCACTTCATGATTCATTTCTTTCTAGGCATTTGTTGTTACTGAGTCATGCACAATAAGAAGTATTTAGTTAGCCACATATAATATTTTTAATTTAGAAAGAGCTCCAAATTATCTGAACGTATACAATGGTACCTCGAATATTTTTGCATGATCTTACTCTCATTGAGTTGCAATGAAATGTTCGTTTAAAAAACAATCAATTTTGATGGTAATTTGACATTTTGTTTCTAAAAAACAATCAATTTTGTTTTCAAACATTATTTGAATAAATACTAAACTTACCATCTTTTCTAAGCTTTTATAAAACAACTTATTGTATTTATGGCTTACATCTTTTAATAATATAACTTGCTTAAAGTATCAAATATTTCATGGAATAATACAGTTGAGAAAGGAATTTAATATCGATAACACAAACATGAATATATATAATCTGTGATAACCCCAAACTTCTGTAGAACGAAAGCAAGGATAATCATTGGAACATGGCATATTTACAACAAAAACAGATCTCATATAATATCATAACACATAAATCATTGCAGCGGAAATAAAATGTCATCAACATCATAATATCCAATACATCAGAGTACGCAGACACAGGATACACTTAGCAAAAAGAAAGTCTAAATGAAAAGGAAGAAAGTCTGAATGAAAAGTAAACAAGTCTCAAGCCCCATAACGTACATCAAAACCCAAAGATGAATACAAGTCTTAAAGCAGAAGAAAAGATAAAAGATAGGGTCTTCGTCTTCCTCTCAAAGCAGTCTTCAATCCAGAATGCGTCCACCTAAAAACCTGTCACTTGGCTGCCTGTGTGGAAAAGAGGGCACCCGAGTTTGCAAAGTGAAACAAACTTCGAGTCAGTCATGGGACTGGTATGAGAAACCTTTCTACACTATCTAATAATGTGGCAAAACACAGGACCACGCCGCTAACGCGGAACGGGTTTACTCCATTTGATTGCCAGTGCATAAGTAGATAAATTTTATTCAAAATAACGCAATGTCTTTTTAGAAAAATGGAATCGTTATAAGACTAAAGTCCCATCACACAATGCAACGCAAACCAGAGGATAGAGTTTTACCTTATAATGATCAAACATGACTTAATACGTATAAAATAATATTTTAATATTATTATTAGTGTCTAATCAGTATTAAAATACTTCAGAGTAAATGTATCAATCCTAGACGGCATAGGTATCATATACTATGTCGCCATATATAGGTTTACAATCAAAACCGTAATGTCATATTGGAGATTTGGTTTCCATCATGAATCGAGGCTAGGGATCGTCCTCTCCAATTCGAGACACTCTAGCAAATGCCTCACGATTCCCCGTAGTGAACCCTTGGAGCGGTAGGGCCGGTTTAACAGTAGTGGGTTAGTTATGCCTGAACACGCGTTTCCCGGTTCCTTTGAACCTCCATATGGCCACTAACAACCTATAAATCCGAGGTACCTCATAATCCAACATCCACGTAAATAAAAATGTCAGGGCTGGTAAGTCGCTGACACTACTCTAGCTAGAAAGAAACGTGTGCACTCCCTACGGTCCTGATTCCGTTTTTGACTCATACCAGGGTGTGAGGCTCTTGAAGTCACGCTATACACAAAGCTACGCCTTAACAGGCTATGCTTTAATCATCAACCACAATGCCTGATTTTCAACAAAAGCCTTGATCATCTGCACCTTGGCGTGCCCATTGACAGTTCACGTCATGCGACCAACCACTATCCATATATACCCTCTGAGGGTGTTAAGCAAGAGAATAAATTTTCCATCACCAAACGGATATACATTAGATAGAAATCGATTTAATTACATGGAATGAACTCCAACGTCAGACACGCATCCATTTACAATTCCGTTCTGGGTCTGAACGAAGCCGGAGTCACCTGATTTCTCGTCGGTGCTTGCATATCTGGACAATCAACAAGAACGTCCGGACAACTACCACTGTAACCCTTTCCTGAGAGCAAATCAGTCCAGGGCATCAGTAGTCATCCATTCAATGTTGAAGATCGCCAGTCTTCAATCACCATCTTCTATTTATTCGATTCAAATCATCGTATAATTATTTGAAATGATTTGAACTCGGTCTTTTCAAATAATTTTTCGAATAATTATCATTTAAATCATTTTATATCATTAATATCTATTTATAATGATTTATCGCTATTTTTATTTATTTAAAATAGCTCAATTATAATTAAACGACGCTTCGGGTCGATGGGCGGCCCTGGCGCTGTTTTTACCAAAATTTGATTTATAAATATCTTGAAATCTAACCATTGGATTTTGCCGAAATTTATATCGTTGGAGAGATCTTCCCAAAGCGGTCCTAACGGTTTCATTTTTGGGAAAATCCGACGGTCGGATCTTTCGGTATAATTATTTGAAGTTACGATTGCCGAAACGCGAACTACCGCGCGCGATTTGTTTTAATTATAAATTATATTTATATAAATATAAATATAAATATAAATCGTTGGTGATTTCAGCTATTAAAATCCAGTCTTTTTATCGCATCTAAAATGACGATAAAAATGTTTCATTTTAAATCTACTCTTTCCATCGCATCTAAAATGACAATGAAAATATCACTTTTATTTCTACTCTTTTCATTGCATCTAAAATGCCGATGAAAATATCACTTTATTTCTATTCTTTTCATCGCATATAAAATGACGATGAAAATGTAACTTTTATTTTAACTTTTTTATTGTCCCTGGGTCGTCAATAAAAATATAACTTTTAATTCCATTCTTTGTATTTCACCAAACATGACATTTAAAATCTACTCCTTTTATTGTCTCTAAAATGACAATAAAAACGCTCCTTTTAATACCATATTTTTTCTTGTCAATGAAAGTGTCGCTTTAAATCTACTCTTTTTATTTACATCTAAAATGTAAATAAAAATATAACTTTTTAATCTATTCATTTATTCACATCTAAAATGTAAATAAAAATATAAATTTTCAATCTAATCCTTTATTTACATCTAAAATGTGATAAAGATGTAATTCCAAAGTTATTCCTTTTTTTATCTACAGCCAAAATGTAAATAAAGATGCCAATTTAAATCTAAGTTTCTATTTACCTCTAATATGTAAATAAAAATATTCTCTTTAATTCTATTTTTTTATTCACATCTAAAATGTGAATAAAAATACACTTTTTTAGTTCTATGTTTTTTTTTTTTTTTTTCTTTTTTTTTGCAGCTAAAGATACCGATAAATATATAATCCCTTTTTCTGTGTTTCATTTGCATCCAAAAATACAAATGAAAAATGTAATCTTTTCTATATTTCATTTGCATCTAAAAATACAAATGAAAAATGTAATCTTTTTTATATATTTCATTTGCATCTAAAAATACAAAAGAAAAATGTAATCTTTTTTCTATATCATGTTTGCAAACACAAAATGTACTTTTTCCTATTCAACATAACAAATACAAATAAAAAATGTAATTCTTTACTATGGTTTATTTGCATATAAAAAGGCAAATAAAAATGTACTTCTTTTTTCTTATGTTTTTATTTACATAAAAAAATGCAAATAAAAAGTGATTTCTTTTCTTATGTTTTTATTTACATGTAAAGATGCAAATAAAAAGTGATTTCTTTTCTTATGTTTTATTTACATGTAAAGATGCAAATAAAAACTGATTTCTTTTCTTATGTTTTATTTACATGTAAAGATGCAAATAAAAAGTGATTTCTTTTCTTATGTTTTTATTTACATGTAAAGATGCAAATAAAAAGTGATTTCTTTTCTTACGTTTTATTTACATGTAAAGATGCAAATAAAAAGTGATTTCTTTTCTTATGTTTTATTTACACTAAATTGCAAATAAAACGTACTTTCTAAATTCAGGTTTTTATTTACATCTACAATGTGAATAAAATGTACTTTTTAATTTCATGTCTTTTTATTCCCTTTTAAGATGCCATTAAAGGGGTACTTTCTAATCCTATATTTTATTTCACATCTAAAATGTAAATATAAATTTCACTTTTTCTTATCTACTCTTTCATTTACGTTTGAAATGTAAATATAAATTTCACTTTTTTAATTATACTTTTTCATTTAAGTTTGAAATGTAAATATAAATTTCACTTTTTAATTACTAATTCTATTTACATCTAACATGTAAATGTGAATTTACCCCTTTTTAATTCATTCTTTTACATCTAAAATGTACATGTACGATGTCACTGTAAATTTGTTCTTTTTAATTACTCTATAATGTAAATAAAGTTGTCATCTACAATTTGTTCTTTTTATTTACAACTATTACGTAAACAAGTGCGAACCTGTGCTTGCACACGGGTTGTTGCAAAAAAAATTGTTTTTAGATTATCGTTGTATTTTTGTTTTGCTCATAGAATCAACATCATGGATCTAATTAAATAGAACATTCCATTCGATTCGTTTTCTAAAAGAATGTTTTAACGAATTTGTTCCAAATCATTAAATTAATATCGCTAGATAAAACACATTTTAAAGGAAGAAGGAATAAATCGCTTGAGAAGCTTTGTCATACAAACAACAACGTATATTTTATGATTATTAACTCCAACTTTGATAATTTTCATTGTTAAGTATGGAACCAAAATATTAAAAACTTCACATATCATTGTAAATGAAGGCTAATATATAACATAAATGCGTTATCTTTAACAAAGTCAATATTAATTGCAATTTAAGCTGACAATAATCATACATGTGTCGTAATCCTCAAAGGAAAATTAAAGTCATTTTTCAATTAAATGCACAGATACAATAAAAGAATGTCTCTTAACTTTATAAAATTAACAAAGGATACATGCATGCATGTACATGCCCGCTCAGACACATATATAACAGCCTAATATGCATGATCTATGGTACAATTCATTCTTTAGTAAGCTATTTTATTTTCTATGCGCTTGCATCCATGTGCCGCAGTTTCCCTTTTTCCTTTGATAAGAAGGAATATCACATAGAATGGGAAGAATCATCTCATCTGACTTTTGATTCTGCAGTGACCTATAAATAGGTTAGGCAACATATTTGTTTATATATCTATACAATATCTTTCGGTTATAGGATTAATCAAAATAGTATTAAAACCCCATAGAAAAACAATACAGTATAGCCCGTAATATGCTTTTATCATACCAGCTCCTAACTAATACAGCTAAGCATGCATGCAATAAAAATCTGTACTGACACGGAGATACCCATCTTTCTTTTTGTATAATGTAAGTTGGAGACACTGAACTTTGAATTAATTTGGTGAAGATGGATATGTGAATAAGTTGATTTGTGCTACACATTTGTCAACTACCATTTCCTCTCATTGTACCTTATTTCCTACACTAACCCCATGAATCATGATTCGGCAGGTTTCAGGACCAAACCCAACTCTGCCGCACCATGTCATCATATAGGAACATGGAAAATAAATATGTACTATTGGAGCATGAATGGTGCAAACTGGGATAGTTCTCGTAGGAAAAACATATTAAAAAAAATCTTATAATGCAAAAAAATCAATACAACTGTACAACACCAAAAATTAGATATAAAATGAAACAGCTCATTATTGCTCTAGAACTGAAACTAATAATGTTGAAAAGAGATGCAGAAAACAACTTAATTTGTGAAATAAACATTGACTGCTCAAATAAACAAATCTAAAGGATAAAGGAAACATGGAAAATAAAACCGTGTGTGTAACAAATCTAATTCTTGATATTCATTTGTTTGGAACACAAAACTAAAGGATAAAGTATCAAAATTCAATATAAAAGACTAATCAATTTATGAAGCTACCTCGCTATCTAATCGTAAAATAATAAAATTCAACACGACCTTGTTCAGAAATCCAATAGGAAATAGAGGAACAAACTATAGCTTCAAAATTTAGTACAGTATACTCTAATAATTAGTATGTAGTACATAACCATTAGTTGGCAGACTAATTAATCAATAACCATTCAAGCAATTGAAATATTTTCCATTGTTTTTCTCACTGGAATAAAGACAGGTTAGGAAAGATCAAATGTCATTGTCTAAATTATAATATTGTAAATTTCTAAGCTGGAAACTTAATAACTCCCTAAGGGGAAGGAAGGGGTGGGTGGGGGGGTGGGTGTTCAATTTTCATGTTCTCATTATATACCCAGCGTATCTCAACCATTAATTCATTCATCATCAACTTTTTGTGCTGAACTTCAATCACTGATCAAGTCAAAATGATATCTGACTGAAATTCAAAGAGCGTATATGAAGACATCCAGAAAGGCAACAAATGTCTCAACTCTCACCAAACAAATTCACCTTGATATATCCATGGATAATTAGAATTTTGTAAGACATGAAGATAAATGAGACAAATCAATTCTATAATAGGAATGATCAGAGATTCGAACATTTGTGCAAGGGAACAACAGATGATTTTCTATGACTCCCTTGAAAAGAGGTAGGCGTTTCAGATTATTATTTTTTCCATGAAGGACAATTTAAATCTAAGGGAGGAATAAAAAACAGTGGAATGATAAAATGATGGTGTAGAATGTTGCAAGCAGCTCATTTATTTTGTGGTTGAATGCATATGAGGAGGATTTATTGCATTTGAACTTAAATTTTATACAGAAATGATCTTTATCCAAAATGAAATCCGTATTAAAGCACTACACAATAGAGGTAGGCCTATAAAAGAATAAGTCCGATCGGACTGACTATTTAGCAAGATACTTTTGTCCACATCAAGAAACCACAGGGAAGATGGTTTCAAAACCATTTCTTGCCTCTTAATTTCAGTCATGAGATAATTTGTTTTGCTATTATAGTTTGTTGTGCTCCCATTTTTGGTACTACACTTAGGCTAGAGTTGATCATTTAAAATCTGTGTCACTTTCATATCCTATTTGTTGGCAAAGCATGTCTAAACTAAAGTTACACAAATGTTTAAGTATATAAAATATAAGCATGTATTTGTACTAATCAAAATCAGAGGTAACATTTCTATTCCTACTATAGAGTTTTGAGATCAATGTATACTGTGGGGCATGACCGACTTATTACAATTGATACAAATTAATGATCATTGAATGCATATAGAAACAATCAGAAGTTAAAAATATTTTTAATGCACATTGACGTAATTTAAGGATATAAAGATGTTCTGCTTCTATAATTTATAAGATGCACGATTTCAAGTTCATTCGGAAATTCAAACCAGCAAAAATGAATCCAATTAACAGTCATTATGTTGAATAGCATTACATTTCAAGTTCATTCGGAAATTCAAACCAGCAAAGATGAATCCAATTAACAGACATTATGTTGAATAGCATTATATCATATCCTTCATCCTCAAGAACAAGTGATTCAATTTATTATGAAATATACATCTAGTTTTTCTGCATTCATTAAAATAGAATTTTATTTTGATAGCTTGTGCAAGGCTGTCTAAGGCTTCCCTTATGTACGCTAAAAAGAATGAAAAAGAACGGTCAACATTACTGTGTGCTTTTCAACCAAGCTCCAAACAATCACTCTTAACTATAGAGTATGATGATCAAGCCTTATTTTGCAAATCAACAAATTTGGTATTGCACAAAGTAAATCTTGAAGTACTAAAAAAAATAAGAATATTTCAACTTGGCATTAAAGAATTCCTACAATTGCAAAGTCAGTTAAGATAACTTCAATAGACTTCACTGGCTGGCATATTAAGGCTTTAATGCTCTTATTCAAATAGAACTAAATTAGGCTAAAATAACCATAACAGCTAGATTAATGGTAAAACCATATTAATTTGATGGCGATTCTTACATTCATTATACAGGTTGCGGGGAACCAATCAATGTTTGGATCAAATAAAACTTCTTTATTTCTGGGTATGTAGATTGGTAGATAAATTTCAAATTTTAAACAAAACAATAGATAAATGAAAGAACAAAACTTTTCAGCATGTAGATCGCCTAATTTATCACTTTCTTATTGTGAAATCAAGTTAATATTGGAAAGAAAAGAATGAAAGAGAGGCATGGTACCAAATCATGCAAATTTATAAATATGCCGAAAACACTATACTAGACTGTTATGTAGATATATTAAACTATTACCTAAAGACACTTACGTTACATGCTACAACAACGTACTGCCACGAACCATGTTAATTAACGAATAACATTCTTGTGGTTAGCCCTGTTTATCAGTTGCAAGAGTTACAACCATTTGTTTTTTTGGTAATTATAAGTGTATTTATATTAAACTTGCATGATATGTAAACATAGAAGGCAAATATTGTACATGATAATATGGTATAACAAATTATATATGATAATTGGATATGTTTAATGAGAGCATTTAAAAGTTCAATTTCAAAGCCAACGCTGTTGTGATACACCACAATAATTTGATTATTCTGTCTTTAAATGAGGTCAACTTCCAAGGTTTGGATTTTAAAATTTTCCCCACCTTTACTTCCTAATTTTTAATACTATAGCTTTTTATTCATATTTATTATATGTGTGCGCCATCATCAATGATACTATAACTTAATCAACCATCTTTTCATGATAAACTACTTTAACCTTTCTTAAAATAGAGTAAGAAAAAAAATGAGATAATATAAGTTACATCATGGATGAATATACTGTAACCATACACCAAAAATATGTATTTAGAGTGAATATAAAAGATCAGATAGAGAGTTATGCCTAACATGAACATATATTTTTATTTATACCACATCCTAAGAAAATAATGCAGCATAAATTTGCTTATTAATAAATCAGATGGAATTCCAGCAAGCTTAAGCCCATGTTATAAGTTAAGAGGACTGCGAGTTCCATTATCACTGCACTACACGTTGAAAATTCCTAATTTTTAAAAGAGGCCTAAGCACAATTGCCATCTTTGTCGGTGCTACCACAATGAGTTAGTCATGACATAGAATATTAGGTACCATTACTCTTACGACTGTCATTAGAAGCTAAATTAAAGTTCAATAATGTACAAAGACCAGAGATGTAAAAAATGACGGTGTAAAACAAACTTGTTTACAAATAGTAGAGATACTAAGAAAAACTGTATCTAAGATACTTGAAAAGTGAAAATTATTCATTAATAATAAAATCAATAATCAAACATATACAAAAAAACCAGGAGACAATTTAAGGCAAACTACAAAAGTCAAAAAATTATTAACGAATGTCCTATATCCTAACAAAATTATAGCTTTAAATATGCACATGTGAGTGAGAAACCTTACACGACTTGAAGTACTTCTTTCTAACTACATAAAAGTTTTCACAAAAGTCATAGATTTAATTCAATTTTGTATATATAAAATATATGGCAGATTAGACACTTAATCAAGTTAAATATAAAGCTTTGGTCAAAATTACTCCTTTACACAAACTTTTTGTACTTTTATAATTTTTGTATTATTAAATCTGACCAGATATGTTATGGTCAAAAGTTATATGAAAGCTTTGGCCAATGAATCATTGTTTTTTTGTATTGCTATGGTCAACTTGAAAAATAAGAGTGGTGCAAAAGATTTACTTGACTTTAAAAAGAAATTTATGTCCAAGTTTCCAAGGATCTAAAGACAAATCATGAACATATATCAAATAGGTTAACCGATTATTTTGCAAAGATGATTGGTAGCTTTGTATATATTTAACTACACCAGCGGATGAAATATAATAGTGGATGAGGTGTTGGAATTGCTGTACATATATCATTACCATATATAAAGAGATGCATATGTAGTAGCTGTATCTCATATTCACACTTGCTACATATTATTTATGAAAGCATGAAGACATCAAAACTCTATATATTTTGTTCTTCATCAGAACAAAGAAAAGAGACCCCTAATCCATTTCAAATTTAGGATCATGATTGATGACTTATAGAACTACCTTCAAGTTTACTCAAAGCTACAAAACACCATTAGTTCTCAGTTCATCATAACATGGTTGTATGACAATCATCTTCATTATGATAATATGGGTATTCACTTTGCAAATTGTTGCTGTAACCGTATACGTCACGTCCGTTAGTTTGAAAAGATTAGACTGTGGAGAGCAAATAAATAACAAAAAATATAGAGCAGGACAAATGTGAATAAATATCGATGGAAAAATGACTAAAGAAAGAAGGCATAATCCAAATCAAATTAAAGGGACAAAAGATGTAATAAACCAATCTCTAAAAAGTTTTACATAACATAGTTTTTATCCTTGCTCAACCCATCCCCTTATTGAATCGGAAAGTGCATTCCAACTGCTGTAAATTGGAAAGTGCATGACCCTGCTTCTGACGTTTATATTAAAAAGTAATAACATGCTTATAACTGAAAATATAACATCTATTTTGTTGATAATTTACTGGTAAATTGAATGTAACCTTAGTCAGATGCAAGATTTATATTGGCAGATTGTAATTCTTTATTTCAAAACTTGAGCTGAAAAAATGGTATATTTGTGAAAACATGAAGTATTTGTGAAAGATAAAGAGATCTAAGGATGTTAGTCGAATATAGTAAAAAAAGTAACAGAAAATTGGAAGGAAAAAAAAGGTTGCAATAAGACACAAAGATGGCTACTGGATTGTTAGGGGAAAAAAAACTCAGGCACTAAAGTGATATTAAAAGGACCTTTCTTTACAATACAAATAGAAAACTTCAAAATACAAAATATCCAACTTTAATTAAAATAGATTTTCAGTTTTCATGGAAGTATATGAAAGCAACCATTTCCTTCACTAATGATTGCTCATAAGCGTATAAAAGCAACCATGTCCTTCTATAATGACTCGGTCAATAATGACTGTTCATAAACATATAATTTCTTTCAAACAACCATTTTATGCTTATTTCATGATGACAAAGTTCTCATCAAAAAAGAAGGATGCCCTAGCCTAAAATTGGAAAGAAAGACTATTACTACTTTTTGTAGGAAATTAACCATTAAAAGTAAAATTTTATCGTCAAAAATTGAAAATGGAAGTTGAAGACCACAATAGCAGCATGATTAGAGATGGTCAAAAAAGTTATTCACCCATATAGAAAGTAAATGAGTGAAAGATTGTCGGTAACATACATATCCAAATCTATTAAAAGATCAGAGGGTCTTTAGAACCAATGAAGCTCTAGTCAATATTAATAGTATTATAATATAGATTATAATAACAGATCAAACAATTTTTCTTAATGCACTTTAACAGATAGTTTAACAACAGCAAAAATTATGTTATGCATAGGTATATTAGCTGATACATCTTTTTGCATATAGGAGGATTCATTCAGAGAATACATCTGGAATATAGTTGGAAGTAGATTTTTTTGAGGTTAGAGCACAACTAAAAGAGAGCGATTTCTTAACATCAGATATTAAATTTATGTAAGCATTCATATTTATGTGAATGAGACCTCATGCTGCAACCATCATGGTTTTTTAGTGGAACATATTAGAAACTCATGCTGCAAACATAAAATTTCATTTGCATTTTTGATTTGATAATACATTTTTAGTTGAATAAGTTATGGATTATTGTAAATAACAAATATAAAGTTGAAATCCTATGAATCCTTTAACATGCTAGATCACAGATTCACAATATGTTGCATAAATTTAGTATGTATGCACAACATCCCCTATCATTGAATTCAGACTAATAGCAGCCAATTCATTGAAGAAATTTCAAGTGCATATAATCCACACGTTCATATTTACCTTACTTTAAGGACTGCCAAAATTTATCAAGTAAATTTGGTGGATATATCCTTCTATTGGATGTAGACGAACACATATGTTTTACTACTTAGCCAAAACCACTTACAACAAACATTATTTTATTACCAAATATTTTTGTCTCTTTTGTCTATATATCTGAATTCTAATGAGCATTCTTTCTACCTTTTCATTAGCACGTTTGACCTACCTAGCTGTAAAAAAAATAAAAAATAAACAAACAGTTGCATTTAGACTGAATTTTAAATTGTAAATTTTGTTGTGCACATTGATAGAAAAATCAATCAAAGATGGATTTTTTCTTGTTAAATGGGCTAATATCTTTATTCTCCTTTTATTCAGGTAAAACAAAGTGAAAATTAAAAAAAAAAAAAAAAAAAAAAAAAAAAAAAAGAGAGAGAGAGAGAGAGAAGAAAAAGGAAATGAAATCTAAATAACTAACATGCTCACCAAGAATTGTAAAGGTTGTTTTTTTGAACATTCTCCGTGTCACTTAGTAAAAAAATTATAAAAGTTTCTATAAAATTTGTTGTCATACAGTCACTAAAATTATGCAGACATAAGAAGAGTAGGGCAAGGTACTTATGGCTGACACTCCATTTCATGTAACTAAGAAGCATACTTCATCCATTTAGAAAAATATATTAAAAGGGTGATTATCTAAGAAGAAGAAACTTTAGGGATACACTATTTAGATGTGAAATTGGCAACAAAAGCATTATTCATATAGACTAATTTGTTGAAAACTGCAAATAACAATCATTAGAATGCAAAAAAGAGACCAAATGAAGTTCACAATACGGTTTAAAGAAAAGTAACGCAACAAATAACCACATCTCTTCAAACATTAAATCGAGATCCCCAAGACTAACATGGATCATGGTAATAGAAATTGAGATTTTATTTTATCCGCATATGAAAGAAAAATTTGCTAATACCGGTTTGGTGGTGGTTTCCTCATTGTGCATTTGCGAGCTTCAAATGAAAAAAAATGAAAAATTGCCACAGAATAGTAATGCATGTGCTGCATCCAGACTCGTGAGTATGTGTTATAACACATGCCAGTTTTTGATGCATCGCAGAATTCTATCATGATCCGTCGTATAATTTTTATTTGTTTATTTTTAGGAAAAAAAGTGGTATAATAAAAGGATAAAAAATACATGCGCTACAGTTGGGTCCAAGGAACTCCCTTTTTGTACCTTTCTTACCTTTGACAGGGTTAAAAGATCAATGAACTCCACCGGATCTGAGAAAGAAGAATGAAGAACAGTATAAAGTACAGGTATTAGTCCAACTTCAATATGATCCACACTGTTCCAAATCCTTGTAATGAGAGATCACATCACCCAATGATTTCCTCTGCAATATATCTTCAACTCTTAGTCTTTCCTATACATCAGGTTTGAAAAATCAGCTTTGAGCCAGTATGATCATAGATAACTTGTTCTCTTTTCACTCCATTTTTGTTGTGCCTCCCTGCAAGAAACCATATTGAGTTTGAATTAACCATTTGCTTTATAGCCTCAATTTTAAAAGAATGATCTAATGAGAATATGATCAAGGACAGTGGATGGAAATAAGTATTACAGCAAGAAAGCGTACGTAGTTTATTATATTCGTAATAACTAATATTTGAGATGCTTTTTGCTTTTGAGATGATCTTTTTTCCTTAGCCATTCAAGCATAGTCCATCCAAGAAAACATGAGTACCAAATTGTTGATTATTACTTCTTCTTCTTACATATCATTAAGTGATTGTCTTAAATACAAAGGTTTTCATAACCAAAATTTGTTTATCAAATTTAATGACATATTTATAATTGTGCAGTTTCTGACATTAGTTTGGAATGCAATTTTGAATTCATACTGTCCAATACTTTCTTAAAATGTGTGTGTGTGTGTGTGTGTGTGTGTGTGTGTATATATATATATATATATATATATATATATTGTCATTTAACCAAAGAAATGCAGGTCTCTGTTATGATAATAAAAACGTCCTCTGCATGAATCAATTAATCACATTCCTAATTCCATTTTTTTACACATATAACTAAAATCTACCTTTTACATTAGTAGAATTATACAACCGTATCAAAAATTTCTTTTCATAATAGAGTCCCAAGTTTCAAAGAATTTCTAACGATTATTTGTACTCTAAAAGTTTCATTTTCATATACTTATACCTAATAATTTCTTCAGCATTAAACTGTCCCAAGCTAATGTATTTTTTAGTAATGGAGTTTTTACATTGCGTGGTGAACAAAAAATAATTCATATAGATTTTCGGCCAGGAACGTTAGCAGCAAATACTCCAGTGATCACGCTGGTAAACTCTACGATATTTCCGTTTCAAACCAAGGTTACACTTTTTAAAGAGAGATAGAGCATATACATGACGCACACCACAAAATAAGAAAACAAAAATACTTCAAATTTGTTTACTTGTTTATAAAACACAAATGCTCAATGCAATTTATGTCACTGTTATGAGTTTTTTTTAAAGCGCTGATTAGATTCTAAGGTCAGCAAGAACCGAAAATCTAAAGTATTCCAGCTTAAGTGATTTGATAGACAACTAACCCGAATCTATAGATGCACAGGTAATTATGGTTATATGTTTCTGTCCCTGCAATATCTGTTAAAAACATTTATTTCTTAATAACCAACATTGGCTTTTAAGTGTGAAAATGCACACAAAATAAATTATATAAAAAAATGAGTCATAAGTTGCTTACGTGCAGTGAATATGACATCAAGCGAGAAAAAAAGTCAAATAGTTCATTGATTTAGAATAATGCATCATTAAGAGTTATAACTCAGAAAAGGGAATATTATTTATTTCCTAATATACCCAAGTAAAATTGAAAAGCAGCAGCATACAAATGAAGCATTCTTCATGGCTAAAACCTTCTACGGATCGAGCTAATGTGAACTAATTATATTTTTTTCATTTTGGATTTTCTTAATGATGTGCTTAAAAAAGCTTAACTGTAATCAAGCATAAAAATGAAAATTTGTTGATTGCTAAAACCTTCTACATTTCAAGCTAAATAAACCACGGTGAACTAATTAAAGTATTTTTATTTTATACTTCTTAATAATGTGTCTAAAGAAAGCTTAATTGCAATCATCTCTATAGGTATGTCCAATACTAATTGTTAATTCTAAAGTTCACCATTAATCTAAAAGACTAATTTATTATCCGTGCATGAAATTCATCTCTTATAAAATAAACCAGTTTAAAAGAACATGCTTAGATATACAATATTTGGAAAAATGAATGCAAGTAACTACATTTGAAGATAATTATTTAAGAATATTAGAAATCTATAAATCAACGATAAGACAAATGCAGAATTAAACTGATTGAAAACTGCTGAACTATAAATTAATATGAGATGATTAAAGGAGGGGAAACACCTTCAATTTCTCAATTTTTACATGATATATCGCACAGTCTATGCATTTCTGCTTCCATATAGATTAAAATGGTTGTTATATATTGAATAAAAAATAACTTCCAATATTAAATAATATTTAACTAATTACTACATGAAAATGAGGTAATGTGTAAATAGTAATAGTGGAGCTTCTTACATAGTTAAATATTAATAATGGAGCTTTCACAAAGTGAGATACATGATTGAAGTCTAATCATAATATTCAAAATGATAGTTTGCCAGAATGTGGATTTCGTAAATTCTAAATTTGTATATTTTGAATATGAAAAACTCGAGTCACTTATCGAAGTTCCAAGACATGCGAAGGTATACAGTAAGTATGGAGGGAAGTTTGTATGTAGCCACTGGGTGCAATCAATGGCTATTTTGGGTGAAAAATGTAGTTATAAGATCATATGTTTCAGATAGATACATAAACTTTAATTGGCGCAACATGAATATGTTCATATACATTAACGGAAGGCATGTAGAGGATGTAGTTCTTATAAATGGAAGACACTACGGCTAGGTTGCCAATATTTACATATTCTTTGACTAAGAAGAATGAAAAGAAAAGTATATAAATCCCAAAGTTGGCCACGAAAATAAAATCTAGATGCATGCAAAATGTTGTTCTCTTTTCAAACATGGGTATGCATAGTTTTACAAATACTGTAAAATTTACAACCTGAATGAACTCAAAAGAGCATCTTTGAAACAGTGGAACGGTTTATATTAGGGCTATCAATGAATACCCGAAAAATCTGATATCCGTCTGAATCCGTATCCGAAATATCCGTTATCCGGCATTATCCGAAAAGCGGATACGGATATCCGATATCCGAAAAGCTTTTCGGATACAGATATGGTTATAGTGGTATCCGTATTCGAAAAATATCTGACCGACTAATTGATGTAATATATATAAATAAAACAGAAAAATAGAGTTAATAATTATTTTGTAATTGTTGGATGTTACTATGATATAATTTTTTGTCCAATTTTAGTGAAAAATGGTAGTCTTGATGTTTAATTTTGGAATATTTTTTGATATGCTTATGGGTATTAGTATAAAACAATGTTTCATCATCACATTCCTTTATTTTCTGGTTTTTATAAACATTAGTATAAAAGTTATTTTATGCTGATCCAAACATTTTTATTTATACTCTTAAAAAATCATTAATTTCTGGCGGAGCGGATAAATATCCGATATCCGTCCGTATCCGAAAATTAAACGGATACGGATATCCGATATCCGAAAATTAAGCGGATACAAATATCCGATATCCGAAAATGATTTCGGATACGGATACGGATATGGCACTATCCGTATCCGAAAGCATCCGTTGACAGCCCTAGTTTATATTGTACATTTTATACAAAGTGAATCACATCAATTACTAAACATTTAGTACATGATGCTCAATTCATATGATTTATCAAAGTATAGAACAATTTTCTCGGACAGTTAGTGACCAAATGTTATTATATCATTAACCACACTCCATACTGCTAGTCTAGAAGTCATTCATATTGATATAATACTACTGTACTTTACATTTCAGAGAAAATGCAAATTATTAGAGATAAATAAATTTTTTGAAATCCAACTAAATGGCGAACAGTGCATGTGTTCACATTATTAACACTTCATAGTGATGTGATCAAAACCTTAAATTCTGAACAGAACTGAAAATATATTTGTAAACATCATATTAACCAAAAAAATGAACATGGGTCGCATCTTTATCTAAATCTTCAAGGTTAAAAAGAAGATGTTTTTTAGAAATTATATCATCAATAGAAAAATGATGAAAACCTAAAATAAATTTAAAGAACGGTGCTACCTAGCGTCGATAGGATAAGCAAGAGCGAAGCGCCATCGCGGTGGCATCAGTTAGCGCCCGATTCATCGACCTGAACCAAAGCCAGAGTAAATCGATAATCGGAGACAATAGGATGATGAAGATTGCAATCTCCTGTTTCGGTGAGTCAAGCTATCAAACGATTCTTTGGTCTGAGATATAGGGTTTTGGGGAAAACAAACTGTAATTAAGATAGGATTTTTGATAGTATGGGCAGGAAAGCGAAGTGAGTCAGTCATTAATGTTTCCTTTGAGACTTTCGGGTTTGAAATATACGCGGCTGTTGGTTTCAAACTTGAGAATCAATGAGAAGCCACCCTTTTGTACTCATCTTTTATAATATAGTATAGATAAGTGCGTGTGTGCGCGCGCAGCTAAAAATCACAGGATTTGCTACTATTAATAAGAGTAATTTAGATGGACTGATAGACTCTTACCAAAACATGTAATCTGAATGGATCCTCAACTAAAAGTGTAGCTAAGTCAACCATATTGAAATTTGTGAGAAAAACAGGGAAAAAGTGAGTCTCACAAATTAATATACATATATTAAATCGAGTTGTATTCACTTGTAATCTGGTAGATAAATTTTTCGACTTGTATCATTAACGCAATATAAACCCAAATTGTAAAATTTTCAGTAGAAAGCTATGGGAATATTGCGAAGTACCTGGATTGGACGTAATCTACATTAACTTCTCCCTAATGAACAATTTATCGTCAAGAATTAACCATGTTTATCATCAAGAATTAACCACTGTCTTTATCGTCTAAGTCGCAACAAAGCCCAATTTCTTCAATTCAGGAAAATAGATAACGATAAAGAATTAGTTGAGACAGACATCCAAATAAAAAATCAAGAAACCCTACTTATAGCCTTTAGATCTCACCACTTGCATGCCTCACCATCTTGGCCAATGCCAGAAAATGAAATTGGAAAATATATAAATACTACATGCAAGAGATGCATTAACTAATCATGCACATAGAATAGGAAAAAAATTGGACATTTGTATTGTAGATACTTGATTAAATAACTTAGTTACTTTCTAATGATGATGTACCACCTTGCATATTTTATCGTGTCTATAACCAAAAATAACATAGAGAATTTCTGAATAGAAATAAGCATAACAAACCGTTTGAAATTCACTTTGAAGTGGTATTAATAAACCATAAGGCAAATCATTGTTTCCAGCACATCATTGTGGTAATCGCAGTTCAAGTTGTTGGTAGTAGCACTAAATTTAGTATCCATGTTGATTAAATTGTGTTAGGTCATCACAGAGTAAAAGCTATGCTTGTCTATTTAAACCATGCTGTTGTTGCAAATGTTTTCATTATTCCATTACAAAATTTATGCATGTGTGTGAACATGTTTATATAAATCTATATACACACATGTGCGAGTGTATTCATATGTATGCATATGGGAGGGATACCTTGTTTGTTTGTTTAAATTAATTTTATCGATGTTAAAGTAACGGTTAAAACGGTAACAATCTTTTCCATTGCTTTAGAACAAAATATTTACAATAGGAAGCAGGTAAGACCAAATGTAAACCATGATCGATAACAATTATGAAATCAAAAAAGAATAAGAAAAAGCGTATGAGCTTATCAGATGGAAAATATGATCAAAAACTGTGGTAAACACAGAAAAAAGGAAGAAAATGAAAGCAAAACGCCTGACCTGCAATGTGAAGTGCTGGTCCAATAGTAATATCTAACACATTCGCTGTATATGTTCACAAACTGGCAACTCTTATTCGGGTTCCCAGCGACATCCTGAATAACGTCAAACAGAAAATACATATAGGTAAATTCAAATCTTTCATACTGACCCAAAATACGAAGTATGTGATGTTATTTTATGAAAAAATGCAAGTCATTTCTTCCGTATACATCAATTAGTGACATATTAAAATTACATTCCAAATCACATTAATACGAATTCTAATTTTGGTGTACTATAATTCCATTTTCCAAAACAATCCTAAATAATATTTATGATAATTAATTAAATTAAATAAATTATTTTGTAAACACTACTGTTCTTAAGAATACTAATTATTTAACTAATTAAATAATCAAGGATACACGTATATACAGTATGGAAAAAGATACTTATAAACATAACAACTTTGTTTGAAGGATTATTTTTCAATATGTATCATTAACTCTAGAAATCAACATTACCATCTCAAGATCAAGGGATCAAACTAAACAAATGAATTTTGTATTGCATTTTCTCTCAAAAAAAGATTAACATTTTCTTCAACATATCATCCTTCATGTAAAACATTAGAGAAAATTTACAGCTCTTATGTTTGACCAAAACAAAAAAATACTTGATTTATATGATCTATACTGTCCTCAACCTACTTATATGTACATATATGTTAAAGCTGAATATAAGCAGATATACAGAACACACCATAACATGTAAGACTGTGCATTCTAAAAATCAAAACCGATTTTTTCACCTAGATTAGAAGATTTTATAAGACTGGGTTTAGCAGTAAACATAAGCTAATGACCTCAGGAAGATGCATTGTATATGTTATCAAATATAAGCAATATTTACTCATATTAAGCAAGGACTTTCTAATTGATTGCTGAGACAATTCTTATTCACTTGAATGGTCAGGGTTTAACTGAATTAGCTAGAGAAATAACGTCAGTTACCTAAGAAATTTGACATGCGTACCTCGCAAACAATGTTGAGGCAAACTGGAAGGGGCTGAGAGGAAAAGGGGAAAGTACGGAATCGGAGTAAACGGGATTAGCGACCTCTGGAAGAGGGAAGCACGACGGCGAGAAAGCGAAGAAGCTACAAATCAGGCAAGAGTAGGGTGGATGAAATTAGGAACTGCAGCTTTCCTATCTAGAGCGGAGGAAATTAGGGGAAGAGGAATGCCGTGATTAAAATAGGTTTAGAGAAAGGAACGCACAGATGATTGTGGGAAGGAAGCAAAGAAATGTGCATGGAGAGATATACAGGACGCTTGAATTTACAAAATTCGAGGGGGGCTTCTGCGCTCTAGAAGAGAAACCCAGGAAAGGCAGAACAACCATGACTATTTGGGGGAAGAGAACGGCATGGGTTTGAGATGGCAGAAGAAAAATGCGAAGAGATCGGATAGGAGGTAGGGTTCTAAGAAGAGGAATTCGGGAAAGGGGACATGAGGCCGTTCAGCTTTAGATAGGCGTAAAATCCAGGAGGGCCTCTAAGAGCTCGGTTGCGAACTCGTTAATTATAATATAGTATAGATAAAGGTGTCATTAACCATAATGTAACAACAAATGACAAATAACAAATCTAGTTGGGACCTAACCTTATAATTAACATAAGTGTCAATCATCATGAAATAATAACAAGTGACACATTTGATTTGGGTCGACTTTGTAATTAATATCTCTAGATTTGAAATGAAAGGTAATTTCAGATCTGAGTTCTAACACAACCAGAAATTCTACAAATATTAGGTTTCATCGCAGATCTAATAAATCAGAATATCCCACAAACAGTGATAAATAAATACCAATTTACCAATCATCGTAGATCTATATAACATTAATATACATACAGCGATTCAAATAACGAAAAGAATAATTAAATTAATTATTTATTTAAATCAAAGATTTAACCTCGATTCAAATTTAGATCAAAAATTTAAAAGATCCAGAATCAGTCCTAGTCAGTTCTGAAGCGTAGTATTTGGCTTCACGATCACAATGCTTCGAAAATCGTATTATTCTGAGTTCAAGATACGATTTAATTAAGGTTGGAAACATTTTAAAATTAAATAAATAAATTAAAAAAAGGGACCATACCCTTCTTCTTTAACTACAGACAATGGCCGTTGGTTTTGCAAAGTGTCTGATTCTAGGGTTGCACTTTTCACCAAATCAGACGCACCGGAGATCGATCTGGTTGTTCAGGGTTGAGGGGCCCGGGGAGGCGCGTCGGCCTAGGGTGGCGTTGGCCAACTCGGCGCCTAGCTAGATTCAAGTTCCCCTAAGAACTTTCTTCCTTCTTTATTGGGGGATTCAGAATAGAGGTGCGTAGCGGGTGCTTCCCTCTAAGGCGGAACGCTCCCCTACCGATGCATTTTGACATCCCACAGCTTCGGCAGATCGGGCTTGATTATTGAATAAAATAGGGAGTGGGTTCCTAGCCCACTTCTAAGAGCCTAGACTGTCGCGACCCGAGGGGTTACAGTGGTCGAAAGTGGTCAAGAGCTGTAGCGTGAGCTACAGATGATGATTCGGGGTGATGGCCGTATGGATGGAAAGGTGGATGAAATCTCTAGAGAAAGGTCCAAAGGGGTGTAGGGAATTACTGAGAGGAGGAGATCTTGAGGGAGAAGGTAGGAGCTACGGTAGCCATTGAAAAAGGGGTGGCGGCGGTAGAAGACAATGAATAGTGTTTCGTTTTTTTTTATTTCTAATATTTATAACATTAAATTGTTATTTTTACAAAAAAAACCATAACTTCTAATCAGTTCCAATTCCAGTCCAGCAGAAGTTGGCCCTAGCCAATAAACCCTGTTCCGGATCCAACGAGCTAGGTCCCGTCAGCCTAAATGGCTGTCTGTGGCCTGAGTTATTTAATTTAATATTTAAATCAGTTATTAAATTAATTCGAATGTATAATTAAATTCACCAAGGCCACATACGGACTCAGAAAATTCTAGAAAAAATATATTTGGCTTTGTTATGATGATACGGTCCTAACAAAATTAATTTCATCGAATTCTGAGACCGTTTGAAAAATGGCTATTTTTCAGTCGATTAAATTTGACTGAAATGAACAAAACACATTTTCCTTTGCCACGCTCACATATTAATTCAAAAAATTCTAGAAAACTAAACATAACAATAATTCGACATTCCGGTTCCAACAAAAGTGGTTTCGTCGAAAACAAAGGTCGTTTGAAAAATGGCCTTTTATACGGCTATCGATTATACTATAGCGACTATTCTAAATATTCAACTGTCCATAACTTTTGATTTCCGCTATGAAATTTCGATTTTTCGGATTCGTTGAAAAGATATTTTCAAATAGATTTAGATATTTTTGGTTTCACCAAAATTCGTTAAATTCCGAATCCGGTACATTCAGTCAAAGTTCAACTTTGACTTTTCAAACTGCCATGCTAATTCCAATTCTTTTTGGAATTAAAATAAATATATTCGTTCTATCTTCGATTAAAATAAATTTTTTAATCATTATTATATAAAATAAATATTTTAACTATTCCAAATTCACCGAAATAGCCAAAATAAAAAAATTAAATTGGCTCTGATTTTCCGAGTTGTTACATAATCATTGCTATCACAACCCAAACATATAAAATAATAATAGTACGGTGGATGTTTGACATGCCATAATGATGAACTACATAGAATAATAACTCCAGCATTTATCAAATTTGCATATAAATCAGAAACAGTAGAGGTGAAACACTAGTTAGGAATATAACAGAACAGCAGGTTATATGCAAATTCGAGAAATCGAACAATTAAATGCAAAACACATCAAACATAATAGTATACAAACTATAACAACAAACATTATTGACAAATGTGATCTTTAATTTGCAACAACGCAAATGTTTTTTTTTTAAATGAAAAAAAATTATATATTAAGGTATAATATATCAACATTTCATCGTCATTGTCATCGTCTCAATGTACACGTGGATGCATATGTTTTGTTTATTAACATTTTCCATTTTTAGATACATATATGAAAAATATTATGTATCTTATTGATTTGAATTCGCTGCCCATACCGGACAATGACGAACATCCATTTGAAGATCGTATTGATACTATGCATGTGGAAACACCATCAACCTTTAATATGGTAATCATTTTTCTGATCAGCTTTTATTAGTTGCATGTTTTATTCTTAGATATGTAGTAATACTACAAAACTTATATGTAAGCAAACTATGCATACTAATTTCTTTTGCATATTCAGGAAAATGGGATACGTCATATATGCTACTGTTTAAACTCATATTTCAAAGTCCTCTTTAAACAATGTTGCATAACTAACAATTGTTTTAAATTATAAAAAGGAATTTCATACCCAAACCAATTTTCTTTCATTTGAATATTTCAAATACTTCCTCCAAAAAATTCATGCCGGTGAAATAAAAAGGAAAAAAGGGTGCCTGTTTTTCATACTTTTCGTGCCGGCTCATTTGAATATGGCAACATTAGCGTTGAGAGAGGTTTAAATCCCTTGGTAGAGATAATCATTATATATATATATATATATATATATATATATATATATATATATATATATATATATCATAGTAGTTAAGGCGCAAGGCTTGAGCCCTGGCCTTTTTTGTGCGACTTTTATACAAGTATGCACTTTTTTGCTAGAAAAAACTGTACTACAAAATGCTACTAAAAATAATAAATTTAGTGATAAAAAAACATAAACGAGTATATGAAGTTACAAATGCAATTTCAAAACTAAAACAATCACAAATTCAATAAATTTAATTATTTAAAACGTAACTCAATAAATTTTAAAACTTATCTAAATTTTAATTTAAAATTTGAAATGTAACTCAGTAAATTAAATAACAAGTTCAGATTAAAGTTTAAACCTTTAAACTAATCAATTTAAATGGAAAACAGTTAAAAAAAACTGCTGATGATATTTGATATATATGTATGTATGTGTGTGTGTGTGTGTGTGTGTGTGTATATATATATATATATATATATATATATATATATATATGTATATATGTATGTATATACAACGGTGGCAGCAGCAACGGAGGCGACGACAAACTTTTTAGTGTTGAATGCGATAAAACAAAAGGCTCTAAAAATTGAACAAAACTGTTCGAATTTGAGAGCTAAGAGTCGAATCGGGTCCAAACGAAAGTGGGCTTGGCATAAAATCAATTATTTCTCAAAGCTCTTATTTGAGCCTCATCGCCTTGAGAAAAAGTGCCAAAGGCGCACTTTATTTGTTCTTCAATTAGGCGAGGCACCCCGAAGTCCAGCTAATAATTTGAATAATTTTGCTATTGTTTCTCTTGAGATAAGAACACCAATGAATGGTGTATTTGGTATATTGTCTTTTATATTTCTGTTCCTTTATGGTTTTATGTTAACTAATAATAATTTCTTTGACAAAAAGTTAGTGACATCTATCATGTTTTAATTAAGAGAGCTGTGTTAAAATTGGAAGTTGATAAAAAGGCTAATTATTTTCCAGGTATACTAGATATGTTGTTGCATACTGATATGAATCTGACGCAAAAGTAATATGCTCAAACTGCTCAAGTATATGGAAAAGCGCTGATATCATTGATCAATGAAGTGCTCGACGGGGCCAAAATAGAAGCTGGAAAGCTAGAACTTGAAGCGGTACCATTTGATGTGCGATCCATCCTAGATGACGTGCTTTCATTATTCTCTTCACAATCAAGAGAGAAGGGTATTGAGGTAATTATGTTAACAGTGCATACTTATTGTATCCTCCTGGATAAATCGAATGTTTCTCATAAACTTTTTCAAATAAGTCATTGGTTTAACAAATAAATTTTATATATGATTTAGGAATTTTGAAATCACATAGCAACTCTATTAATGGTCGTGCAACAGTTGGGAATGACAAATCTGAGCAATAGGATCCTCAAATAAAGGTTTATCTCGGTACCACTTTTGTATTTTCTTATGTTTATGCAATATTAAAAGATTTAGCTCATGTGTAACAGATTTTACTTTAAAACATTCCATGGAACATTGCAAGTGATTAGTAGTTGATGTTTGGTGCCATAGTGATTCTCAGCAATTATATAGTCACATCCATTCAATTAACGTTTTAATTGCATTTTCAGTTACCAAACGACCATTGAAGATATTACCAAGAGAATGGCTGCATGAATGGAAAAATTTATGTGCATTGAGGTCCGCAACCCAAATCCTTTATAATTCATTTGTTTAAGCTTGCATTTTTACAAACTCATTCTAGCATAGATCTTCCATTTATGTGATTGATCGAAACTCATAAATTTGACTGTGGCATCATATCATATATATACTTCATATTCTTTTTCCTAAAAAATTATCACCCAGCATCACAATTATATTGTTATATTGATTGTGATGTAATGCTAGAAAAATTAAAGAAAACTGATTCTTAAATTATTAAATAATACATATGCACACACAATGCTAAAAGGAATTGGTCGCACATTATTTCAATCGTCGTCGTTTTGTCAGTCTACATAGTTACACTAATAATCTTTTTTTTTTAAGACAAAGGGAGCTTCGATGAGAAGAATGGAGAGTCGATGAGGCTAGCGTCTAAATAATATAAATTATGCCCTATTTCAAATTGAAAATATTTGAGTATGTATATGCATGCACATATCATGTATACAGATATGCTAGTTTGACTTAATGTTAAGTAATGTTGAAGGTTTATGGTTAACAGGATTTTATGTACATAAATTCGTGAATATAAGAACATGGCAATCCCGTGTTCAACTATTAATCATGCTTAAAGTGTAACAATGAAGCTTGACTAAAAAATTATATATATTCTTGTTAGGAACCTTGTTAAAATAGTCAATGTAAACAAAAGAGAAATATATAATTTGAGCCTAACTGATACATTTTTCAGTGTAAACTGCTCTATGGTACCTTTGAATGTATCAGTCTGCAACTTAGTATATCATCTTTCTAATATGAATTCTACCGCATTACATTAACCGAATTTCTCCGAATATTTTTATTGGTATGTAGGTGGAGACGGTGGATGATTATGATGAGTATGGTCATTATGTAGCGGGTCTTGTTGGTGCAGGGTTGTCCAAGCTGTTTCATGCTTTTGGTAAGGAAGATCTGGTTTCAGATTCACAATCCTACTCAGTGGGTTTATTTTTTTCAGGTACATCTATGAATTCCTTGACCTCCCAATTAATCAACGATTTTTAGTGTTTCCAACTAATCAATATATCATTTTTTGTGAATATAGAAAACTTGCGATTATTTAGAAGATACAAATGAAAATCGAAAATCACATACGTTCTGGCCTCGCCAAATATGGAATAAATATGCCGACAAATTAAAGTTACTTCTAGCTTTAATATATAGCATGTTTTACTTGTTTTTTGAAGTCTTTGTTAATGTAGATTTTCAAGTCGAAGTAGTATTAGATTTGTATAACTAAATAAGTTGTAAGTTTTGTTGATGTGTAAATTTTTTAGCTATTCTCAAATTATAGACTGGTATTTCATATCATTTGGTATTAAAGTTTTGATCTTGAAGTATATTTTTATCTGCAACTACATAGAAAGTTGAAAATTTGCCCCATTTTCTACTGGGACAGTCAATGGCTGGTTATGTTGCTCCTAAAGTTCATCTAAAGCAACCAAAAGAATGGAATGGCATTCTTCTTGCTACTTCAATGTGTAAAGTAAGTTCACTTGCCGTCTTCTTATTATAAACTAATGAAAACCATCATTAATTTCTAGTTATGACAACCGTCCCCTTATGAATTGTCCCTGCATGAACATACTACGAAAATTAATATGCTATTATACTAGCTAAATAGTTGTCATTGCTATATCATTAATGAAAAAATTAAAGTATGAAACACGCTATTTTTTTTTACATCAAAAATACAATTAACATACTTAAAAGAGGAATCGCCTTTAAGAAAATAGACCAAACAAGAACGATATGCAAGTAACTAAGAAGTATTTACATCTTTCACTGTGTTCACGCCTTGAGCGTACATTTTCCAACACCATAAATGTTCATTATGTAAACATTTGAAAACCAAAAGTCATCTTCTCAACCTCAAATTAATAGCATTTACCCTTCAAAAGAAAAAGAAAAAAAATGTTTAGTATCTAGAGAATTGGAAACACATTTTCAGAGTACAAACCTGGAAAAAAAAGTTACATTTTCTACAAGGCGACATATAGTGCCTATTCTCAATGTAATAATGTATGTTCGAAACTCGCTACGCAAGTTTCGAATCTAAGACTTCTTGCGCCCAAATCGAAGGCCATACCCACAGGGATAAGGGTGCTGGTCATTCCATGGAAATGATATGAACGATCCTTTGTTTTTTTATTTCATAAAAGAACAATTACATCATTCTATGGAAATGTTGTAAACATTTCAGACCAAAAGTCATCTTCTCAACCTCAAATAAATAGTGTCTGCTCTTCGGGAAAATACAAATAAAAATCTTTTGTATCTTGAAGAATCGGAAACACATTTTCAGAGTACAAACCTAGGAAAAAAAAAGTTATGTTCTCTGCAGGTGATGTATAGTGGCTACCCTTAATTCTGTGCTTTATGTTTATATAATTGATCCTTTGTTTTTAATTTCATAAAAATGCATACACCATTCTATGTAAATGTGGGTAAATACACATAATTCCATATTTATTATACTCCTTTGTAGCATTAAAATCGCATGTGTTTACGCATGATTGTATTTTGATGTTGATGTTTCTAAAACTACAAGATCTCAGAAGATGTGATGCCTTCTAGACTGGTTTTAAATATGATGGCTCTCCTGCCATATGCTCTGCCTGAAACAAAGTTGTTCCTGCAGAAAGACATAGGCGATTTAGCATTTAAAGATCCCTCAAAAAGAAAAAATGGTATCATTGTTAATTGTTATTAATTTGTTTATCCTTTTCAGTTATATTTTTATTATAATGCAGATAGTTTCAGTGCACCATGCTTGTTCTTTTCAGTTCGTATTGGCTGTTTTTATAATTAAAAAGATCGGTATTATTGTTTTCAAAATCTATAGATGCTTTTTTGAAAACACAGAGAAATAAGAATTGTAATAAAGTGATATGAGATAACGTTTGAGGCAGTGAAATTCAACCACTTGCATTTTCAGTTGGTACAAAACAAAGTACATGATTTTCAGTACAAATGTTAAACTGCAGTAATAGCATTTGATTCATATTAATCATTAAATGCCTCTGTAATACATCAGTTCAAAGGTTTTAATACACATTTTTATTGTCTAGGCCGAATTTAATGGTATATCATACTCTGACCAAACGCGGCTAAAAACTACCGTGGAGCTTATAAAGGTCACACAAGATATGGAGTTCCAACTTGAAAAGGTTAGTTCCCTTCTTCTTCAACATATACACATAAAGCACACGTTCACATTAACTGAACATATCACGGAAAAACATTAACGGAATGCTTGTAATTTTCTATTTACATTATAGCAGAGTGCAAAACATTGAACATCACCACTTACATTACCGCTCCATGCTGTAAAGCTATAACATTATTATTGCATTTATGTAAATTCTTCTATAGAAATCTGACAATAAAGTTTTTTTTATAAGGTATGTGCTCCATTGTTTATTCTTCATGGAGCAACAGATAAAATAACAGATCCCAGAGTAAGCAAATATCTACATGGTAAAGCTTCAACAGATGATAAAATTCTCAAGCTATATGAAGAAAGCTATCACTCAATTCTAGAAGGAGAACCAGATGATAGAATTGAGTGTGTAATTTCTGATATGATTTCTTGGTTAGACTCACATGCATTGTCAGTTAATTAATTGTTTATATCAGATCTTATCTATAATAATCATCATCAGCCACATAATACGATGATAGATTCCTTTTGCGATGGATTTAGTGTATTTCACCTTTGTATGCCAAATATAATTAAGAATGTAAATATAGTGATGTAAACATTACTGCAAAGCATTATCTCAATTTGATTGTAAGCTAAATTTCCTTGACCAGTTTGACAATAAGTCATTATTGTTCTATTAAATTATATGCATCATCAGTTTTGCATAACTGGTATGATTTTTGTTACTGGATTGTACCTCACCACTTTTGTTAAAATTAAATTGCATGAGTTTGGTACCAAAATTTAGGGTGAACTGTTGTGGATTTTACATATAAATTTCTTCCTGCATTTTACTTGCATATAATTTGACCCTTCTTATTCTAGATGTCATTTTAGAGTTTAATTTTTGCTGCAAAATAGTTGATATTTTAGAAAACTTTTTGTGTTCTTGAATTATTGTTCAAGTAAAGTAATATGCAAAACTGAAATGTGGTGATTATTTTCTTCAAATTTCAAGAGACCATAAACTGAATAAAGGGACTAAATCCTCCTTATTTAAAAAAAAAAAAAAAAAAAAAAAAACTATTGTTGCAAAAGAAAGCTGCTTCATTCGAAATCTTCTCGACAAACTAAATGGTAGTTAATATGAATTTTCAAGAACTATAGTTTGACTCAAATACATAGTGCACAACACAATCTTTTCAACAAAAAAATCAAGTCATATATACTATAAAATAAGTAAGCTTTGATATTATGTGCATTATATTAGTATACCTCACTTCTAAGAAGTATCCTTTTTTAAATAAAATCTAGTTTGAAATTTGTTTTAATAACTAATTTTGATTTCATACTGAACACCTTAACGGTCGATTTTTCCACCGTTGTGCAGTAATACTAGTAAGATTGCAAATTTTTTTCATTAAATCCTGGTTGACATAACATGCAGTATAAGATTATTGAGTTTCTCAAAAGCTTTATGCAGTCAACTTTAATACACATTTAGTTTTTAACGCCTTGGTTAAATTTTTTATGTAATTCAAAGGGAAAATATATTCTAAAGGACAAAATATTTTAAAATATTATACAAAAGGACAAACGCCGTTTTTTTTCCTTAAGGACAAGCCTAAAGTATCTTCCATACACACTTCAGGTTGTTCCATTTTTATGGCATTATTCACTTCCTCAAAAAGATTTTTCGCTCCTCCGCTTCTGTCCTATTTCTCCATCTCCTGATCTCTGTTTCGCTTTCACCTTCTTCCATTTACATCGCAATGTCAATTTCACGTTCAACTCTATTTGCAGCTTCTTAAAATTCTTCAATTCTCATTTCTCTATTATCATTTTCCATGTTGATTCAAACTTTTGTTTCTTTGGTAGAAATTAATAGATATGATAATACCACTCATGATAGATTCGATGATGATCGGAAATTTGACCACAATCCATATTTTGACTTCACCGCTATACTCACCAACCGCGGTCTTCCCTATCACCAGCTGCTCCTCACTAGTGATTAAAACAAAGTTTATCAATGTTACTTGATGCTAAAATTATGATTGATGTGGGATATTTAGATTTTGATGTCGAACGAGATGATGAAGATGGTGCAAAAAAAAGTGCAATGATTATTACATTTCTATGTAAAAACATTAAAAAAAATAAATCAAACAGACAAAATATCAAAATATTTACTACTGCAATTAGGGTTGTAAATATTGTACATATGTTTGACATCCGTCTGTGTCTGTGACCGAAATACGTCAGTCCGAATTCGTTCAATTCTCATTTAGGACACGATTTATGACAACAAAATTTTTAAAAGAAAAAATCACGTTCGATCTGTTTTCGTTCAAATTCGTCTGATTTTCTTGTAATTCGATATATAGTTGAGAGTAAACCTAATAAAAAGTATAAAATATGATATAAATATCTATGTCCGACCGGACCCGCTCGTGTCCGTGTCCGACCGATTTTATTTAGGATAAGAAGATTTGTCCGAGAAAAATTCCGTTCGGTGCATGTTCGATCCGATTTTTTTCAGGACAGAAACTGGACACACCTCCTTCCCGTCCCGTCCGACCGATTTACACCCCTAGCTCCAATATTACAAAAAATGATATTAAGAAAAAAATGATATATAAAAATTGATCCTCATTGAACTCAACAATCAAAAACAAGATAATATATTTATTTCAAAAATGATACCTACAAAACACAAAATTTATACTTAAATCTGTTATTGAAATTAATAAGAAAAATAATAATTGCTAACTCTAACATACTAGCCGATCTCAATAAATATTTTATAATATCCAACTTTAGTAAATATTTAATAGTAACAAAACACTAGTTCAACTCATTTATCATCATATTTAATCCGTAATAAATTTATTCCTTATGGAATAAACAATCAAAAAACATTATTTTTTTTCAAAAATGATACCTATATTCTTTAAGACTAATACCTAAATATGCTACTAAAATTAATAAAAAATAATAATACCTTCGGCCTATAAAATGATACTAAAATCTGCTACTGAAATTAGAAAAAATAAATGAAACTCAAATTAGTAATAGGAACATCTGAGTCTTGTTTGCTAGTAATAAGCTACCTCCAAAGCGGGAATCGGTTGAACAAATACACCTCAGGATATCGGGATCTACCCTGATAGCCTGTTTATACCTTCCCCCCACCCCCTTTTTTGTGGCTTATTTTGTTTGCTAGTAATGCAGGGCCTGGTGTTACAGGTTGTGGATTTGCTTGTTGGTTTGCTGGCTTGTGGAGCTCTGAATTTGGTTTTTTGTTTTGGTAGGGAGCTTGTTACCTGTCTGATGCGCTAGCCTCTTCTGTCGAGGGGAAGAAGTGTTTGGCAGTCTCCTCTTTTGGCCAAGAGGGACTTCTCCAGCCTTTCGGGTATGAATGCATCAAAAAGAATTTCAGATGTAATCACACTCCTATCTAAATTCAAACCAACATTTGTTGGTTTGGTAGAAAATAAATTAAATGAAGCTAATTTACAGGTTTTAAAAATGAAAATCCCAAGAAATTGGGATTTAATGACTAATCAAACCGACCGTTAGGGAGGTTTACCTACTGTAAGAGAGGCTAAATCAATTTGTCCGTCCCAATGAATATAGCCTCAAATATAGCAGCGTTGTCCGACACATAAACATTGCCTTCTTTCTCGGAATTGTTTTCTCTAATGTCTTTAACAGTTCAAATTCTAATTCCTAAAATTTCTCTAAAATATCCATTATATTTCAAATGTAATTCAGATCCACTTTTTACTACAATATCTTTTGATATATCTAAATCTAAACAAAATTTAAAAAAAACAATTTTTTTTAAATCATTCATGTTTTTGTAGATTAATCTAAAAAAACAACAGATTTTTTTTAAAATTGTATAATCAAACGGTCGGTTTTCCCACCGTTGTGCGGTTATACTAGTAATTCTGAGCAGTGTTCAGGTCAGAATTCTGGTTTTATGGAATGCATCAGTTATGTCAGTCAGCTTTCTTTCTACTTCACCCAAACATGTTACGATGTCAGCTGAAAACTACAGAGGACATGTTTTATGCATAACAGTAATATATGGTAGCAACGTCATTCAAAAAAGGCAATTCCTTTGGCAAGCAATTATTGATCAGTCAGCTTCAATATCAAATGCGTGAGTTCTCTTGGAAGACATCAACAATGCATCATCACCTTCAGATAAAAAGGGAGGCTTTCCCATACCATTCCAACATATGAGGGCATTTTCTAACTACCTACAGCAGTCAGGTCTGGTGGAAATTAAGGTTATTGGGTACAATTATACATGGATAAGAAGGGGCCTTGCAACCCACAATGATAAGATTTTAGCTATTAATAGTTGTTTGCAGAAATTTTTAAATATTAAGCCACTGTCATTGTCATAACTTTCAAGTGACCACAACCCCCTACTATTACATCTTATCCCTACTATTACTATTAAGGGGTTTCCATTTCGATATAAAAATGATTAGCACTTTATTGAAGGTAATCATGACTCTACAAAACATAGTTCTAGCAGCAGATACATGGGAATTTCCTAGTTATGTTTTCCAGAATAAACTTAATGCATGCAAGTTGGAGGTGAAGCAATGGAATAAAATTAGACCTAAGAATGATTAGTGTTTGACAGAAGCCGAAGGCATACTTGAGCAACTTGAGTATGCAGTGGATAATGAGCCTAAAAATCTTGAATTACATGATGCCATATCACAGGCAAGGTGTAACTTGCAAACATTGAAGAATATTAAAATGTGGGGTTTACTGCAACAATCGAAGGTCTAGTGGCTTCAACAAGGTGACATGAGTTCAAAAAATTTCTACTTCCGGATGTCCAACCGCAGGTTCACAAATAATGTAAAAGCTTTTATCAAAGATGATGGAGAACTGCTATTTAAACCAGAAGAAATAGAAGAAGAGGTAGTAAATTACTTTACAAATCTATTTAATGGCCCTATTTCCACCCAGTTTCCACATTTTCAACCAATTACAACAACAAATGATCAAGGCAAAGAATTTCTACTGTTGCTTATATCATTACAAGAGGTTAAAAATGCAGCTTTCTCAGCATGAAGATTCTAGCCGAGGACCAAATGATATTAGCGCTAAATTCATGAAAATACACTGGGATCAAGTTAAGGATGACCTGCTGCTAGCTATTCAAGACATTTTTACATCAGAAAAGCTTCCAAAAGGCAGTAACCATACATTTATTATGCTTATCCCAAAAAATGAAAGGCCAACTAACATCACTCAATATAGGCCTTATCTCCTGTTGTAATATGTACATTACAAAATTTTCAACAAAGTTATGCGTAATCGACTCAAAAAATTTCTACCTTTCCTAATTTCAGAAAATCAGTGTGCATTTATTGCTAGTAAGTATACTGGAGATAAAATATTACTAGCTCATGAGTCGCTGCGTGATTTTTAAAAAAGGGTATGCCAAAGTTTTGAGTAAAAGTGAACTTGCAGAAGGCTTACGATATGATAAAACATGAATTTATATGTTATACCATATCCATAATGGATTTCCCCATCCACTTCGTTAATGTGATATATGAATATATGTCCACTGCAACGTTTTTTATACTTCTTCAAGGCATTCCTAAAGGCTTAATCTTATCAACTAGGGGTACATGATAAGGAGACCTGCTATCACCCTACGTTTCACTAATACAATGGAGTATTTTACTTTTCTCACTAACGAACAAACCATCTTGAAACAGTTCATCCCAGCCTCCAAGATCACTCTTATTTTGCATTAACTTTTTGCTGACAATCTGATGGTGTTTGGCAAGGCTATTCCTTTATATGTTACTGCTCTGCAGTGCATTTTCCGAACTTAGGGCAGTTGTCAGAATTGAATATAAAGAACCATAAGACAAAGTTATTTTTCAGTTCTTCTGTTGACAATGCTACACAACTTTAATCTATTCTTGGTTTTGAAATTGGTACTCTGCCTACTAAATATTTAGGCGTACCAATCTCTACTATTTATTTACATTATTCAAAATGTCAGTCCCTATTGCATAAACTTCAGACCAAATTACATGGATGTGAGTTGAAAACTTGAAATACTAAGGTTTTGTGGGCAGGGCTAAATTGATACATACAGTGATCACTCCTACAGTGTTGTATTGGTTATTTGTGTACCAAATCCCCAAACAGACACTTCACAAGCTTAACACACTATGTGCTGATTTTTTTGGGGGTGTAGACGACATAAAGTTGCTAGGATAACTCTTTATAAGCTTAAGCTCGAAGGAGGTATCAGTCTAAAATCGTTTTCAAATTTAAGACAAGCTGCTTGTCTTAAATTGGTTTGGAACTTGTTGAAAAGGAATAATTTATGGTCGAAATGGATGAGGGAAAAATACTGCCAGGCAAACAGTTTTAGTCTATGAACATAGACAATAATTCCTCAAGTACGTGGAAGTCTATGCTGCCTAACTAGATCGAGCAGTAAACAGGTTTTTAATAAAAGTCTTTTCAGATTGCTACTTGACTTCGTTGTGGTATGAACCATGGATAAATTGTAAGTGTTTAGTCGATTTGATTGGTGTTCGAGGGCTACATGCTAATGAATACGACCCAAAATCGGTGTCGTCTATCATTCAACATAACACGATATTTCCCAACTTACATCCAGCAACACGATAGGTGTTTGATAAAATTCAACATGTTTCTATTCAACCGGATAAGCCTACGGATTTTTAGAATGGTGTGAAGGAGGGCTTTTTACGTTTTTTAAAGCATGGAATCTGATTCGAGCTGTTGCTACCCCCAGAAACTACCACAAAGTCATTTGGCATTCTAAGAATAGTAGGAGAATGTCGTTCATTTCTTATTTAGCTGTGATTGACAGACTAAAGACAAAGGAAAGGCTTTGTAGTTACGGCATTCTATCGTCTAATTGTTAGAAATCAAAGTATGAATGAAATTTACTTTAGTCCCACATTGCCAAAAATAAGATAAGATGTGTGTATATATGTTCATTCCTCATTCCCTATATTGGCCATTAGGGTCAGGTAATTTTGTGCGAGGGGGAGGACCTACATCATGTGAATCAAACACACGCGCGCGCGCGTTGCCTGTTCCGTCCCGAACCGAGCTTGGATGAAATCTTACTTTTGCTACGGAAAAACATAACCAATTTTGTTGGGTTTTTTTTTCTTTTTTTGAACGGATGCGGCAACGGAATTGGGTGCGACCCAACATACGTTTGAATTCAAACAGACACGACTGTTTAAATGGTAAAGATCTGTCTGTTTTATCCTGGGAGACTCAAAATAAAGTCTTAAGGAAATCGGTACACCGAGACTCAGACTCTATTTTCTCATATTTCAAGTTATATTCGTATACATTTTGTTGTATACATACTGTTGAATACAGTGCTGTTGTTGTTTGGCTAAATCAACTTGTGTGCGAGTTGAAATATAACACTTGCCAGTGTTGATGATTGTGCGTTTTGTATAACGCGTATTGCTGTTGCATTCTGTTTATACTGCAGACATTCACATCTTAAGACTTTTCTGGAGTTGTATTAGAATGTAATCTAGTCCAGAATCCTTCTCAGTGGTGGTTTGACACAGGTGCTACACGACACGTGTGTTCTGAAAAGTCCATGTTCGCCACTTACAACAGACTCGATCATAAAGAGAAACTGTACATGGGTAACTCTGCAGTGTCAATGATTGAGGGTAATGAGAAAGTAATCCTCAAGTTCACATCTGGTAAAACTATTACGCTGAATGATGTGCTCCATGTTCCAGATATCCGAAAAAACTTGATTTCCGGTCCTGTTCTCTCGAAGAAAGGCTTCCGAATGGTCTTTGAATCGGATAAAGTTGTTCTGTCCAAGGCTGGAATCTATATAGGGAGAGGATACTTGTGTGATGGCCTGTTTAAGGCTAATGTAGCCGTAGTTGGCAATAATAGTGTGTATTGTAATTCTGAAATGAATAAAAAGGAAGTTTCTTATGTTGTTGAGTATGATGCTTTATTATGGCATGAAAGATTAGGACACGTAAACTTCCGAAAAATGAAAAAACTTGCAAATTTAGAATTAATTCCTAAATTTCAAGTAGATAAGAACTACAAATGTGAGACATGTGTAGAAGCAAAAATGGTCAAAATGTCGTTTCATACAGTTGATAGAAGCACTGAACCGCTAGGTTTGGTACATACCGATTTATGTGATTTCAAATCAATACCTACACGAGGTGGAAAAAAGTACTTTATCACATTTATCGACGACTATACACGATATTGCTATGTATATCTTTTGAATAGTAAAGATGAAGCAATAACATCATTTATAAAGTACAAAGCTGAGGTAGAAAATCAGATAAATAAAAGATCAAGATATTGAGATCTGATCGAGGTGGAGAATATGAATCACCGTTTGAACAATTCTGTGCAGAAAATGGAATAATTCATCAAACGACAGCTCCATACTCACCACAACAAAATGGTGTTGCGGAAACGAAAAACAGAACGTTAAAAGATATGATTAATGCCATGCTTCTAACTTCTGGTTTACCAACGAACTTGTGGGGGGAAGCCCTAAATATGTCTAATCACATATTAAATAAAGTTCCCCACAATAAGACAGGAGCAATTCCATATGAGTTATGGAAAGGACATAAACCAAGTTTTAAATACCTCAAAGTGTGGGGGTGCTTGGCAAAAGTTCCAGTTCCGCCTCCTAAGAAAGTCAAACTTGGACCAAAAACCGTCGATTGTTACTATCTAGGACCAGCCCAAAATAGTAGTGCCTACAGATTTTTGGTATTCAAGTCTGATATAGCTGATATTCATGTAAATACAATCATGGAATCTAGAGATGCCTCGTTCTTTGAAGATGTGTTTCCACACAAAAGAAACGAACAAAATAATGTCCCTAAAAGGACAAGAGAAGAATCAAGTAGATCAGACGAAGCTATAACTCCTCATGAGATTGAGGAAATAGAACCCCGAAGAAGTGTAAGGGCTAGAAATTCCAAGACATTTGGTCCTGAGTTTTTAACATATATGTTAGAACATGAACCTCAAACGTACAAGGAAGCAATGTCATCGTCTGAATCTGCATGTTGGAAAGAAGCAATCCAAAGTGAGATTGATTCAATTCTAAGTAATAAAACTTGGGAAATTGTTGATATTCCACCTGGAATAAAACCAATTGGCTGCAAATGGATTTTCAAGAAGAAAATAAAAGCAGATGGCTCTATCGACAAATATAAAGCCAGGTTAGTAGCCAAAGGATATCGTCAAAAAGAAGGAGTAGACTTCTTTGATACGTATTCACCGGTAACACGAATAACCTCAATAAAAATGCTAATAGCAATTGCATCTATTTATAATCTAGAGATTCATCAAATGGATGTAAAAACAGCATTCTTAAATGGCGATCTCGATGAGGAGATCTACATGGAGCAACTAGAAGGTTTCATTTCAAAAGGAAATGAAAACAAAGTATGTAAATTAGTAAAGTCATTATATGTACTAAAACAAGCTCCAAAACAATGGCACGCAAAATTTGATAGTGTCATGATGAGAAATGGTTTTCGTATAAATGAATGCGATAAGTGTGTTTATTATAAACAAGTTGGACAATCATATGTGATGATTTGTCTTTATGTAGACGATATGCTAATCTTTGGTCCGAATACCCAAGTAATAGAGAGCATAAAGAAAATGCTAATCAACAATTTTGATATGAAAGACTTAGGAGTTGCAGATGTTATTTTGGGAATCAAAATAATAAGAACGCCGAATGGAATTGAATTATCTCAATCACACTATATAGACAAAGTGATTGATAAATTTAAAAATCTTGGAATTAGAGAGGTAAGAACACCTTTTAATCCATCTGAAGTACTTCATAAAAACACTACTGCGAGTGTAATGCAACTGGAATACTCTCGTGTAATAGGATGTCTCATGTATCTCATGAATTGCACAAGACCAGACATAGCTTATGCAGTAAGTCGATTAAGTAAATATACAAGCAATCCAAGTAAGGAACACTAGAAAGCACCAATGAGATTGCTTGGATATTTAAAAAATACCACAAATTACTCCTTACACTATGGAAAATATCCTGCAGTCGTAGAAGGATATAGTGATGCAAACTGGATTGCTGATTCAGAGGAATCAAAATCAACAAGTGGTTATGTATTCACCCTAGCAGGGGCAGCAGTGTCGTGGAAATCTACTAAACAGACATGCATAGCTCGATCCACTATGGAGTCAGAGTTTATCGCTTTAGACAAAGCAGGCGAAGAAGCAGAGTGGCTTCGTCACTTTTTAGAAGATATTCCATTTTGGCCTAAACCTGTACCGGCCATATGCATACATTGCGATAACCAAGCAGCGCTAAGTAGAGCGCATAACTTTGTGTATAATGAAAAGTCACGACACATTCGTCGACACCATAACACAGTTAGGCAGTTACTCTCAAATGGAACTATTTCCATTGATTATGTGAGTACAAATGATAACCTAGCGGATCCGTTTACTAAAGGTTTATCAAGAGAGAAAATTGACTGCGCATCGAGGGGAATGGGTTTAATAGCCTAAAAAAACAAGAGTTATCTTATACGGAAACCTATCCTAGCAACTGGAGTTCCCACGGACTAGGATCAATAGGCAAACCAGTTATGAATAACTCAAGACGTAATGCATTTTTTGGACATAGTCCTACTCCATTCCTATGGTGCACAATATAAATGCATGCCTACAGAAGTATTACATGGTTAAAACTATGTTTTTTAATGATGACCATATCTTGAAAATTACAAGTGGGGTATATGTAGGATACCCTTAATGGTTGCGATCACCTATGTTAGTGTGAGCTGGGTCGGCTCTATAAATAATATATTTAATTCAGAAATAATCAAAAATATTGGAAATCACAATATAAGGTGAACAGGGTCATCCCCAAGATTTAATTCAGCTTAGAGTTGAATCATTTTGACGAATATATTCAGTCGACGTCAGTTTGAAACGTATAATTATATTATAATTAAAATCGAGCTTGAAATGGCGCTGCAGTTCGCGATTTGGCGATTTGAACTTCAATTGAATGTATAGGATTCGTTTTAAGCCGGATTTCTGTGAAACAAGAAACGTGTGGAGCTGGTGGAGTATATCTTTCTGGTGGAAGAGAAAAATCGGGGTTTCGTCGGGTAGATTTTGATGTACGTCCAAATCAAATTTCAGAAAAGTCGCTGTGAAATTCCTTTATAATTTGCGACGCTTTATATACGTTATAAATGGATTTTCAGTATAAACTGAATATGGAGATAATCTGGAATCTGAAATATCAAGCTGTAAATTCTGATATGATATTCTGGAGCTGTACGATATCATATGTGAAGATATACGATAATATAAATTTATTTATATTTAGTTTAATTATATTTAAAAATATTTATATATTTAAATGGGTCATTCAGAGCTTTAAAAATAGCCGATTTTGCAAACGAAGTCGGATTTCGACGAAACTAATTTTGTTGGATCCGCAATATCAAATAGTTTTCATGATTTTTAGAGTCACTGTGTGGCCGTACGGATTTTTAGAATGAAAAACAATCAGTATTTTGATAGTTAAAAATACGCAGTGTGAGCATACGGAGTCAGAATTCGACGAAACCAGTTTCGTTGGGACCGTAATGTCGAACTCTAGCTACATGTCCAGTTTCGTGATTTTTGGGCATCATGTGTGATCACACGGATTTTTAGAAGTCAGAAATGAATATAAAAGGAATAAATAAAAATATTAATATATTAATATAAAAATATCTAGATATTTTAGTGGCCTATATATATCCCCTTACAAATTTCTTAAGACCTAATTCATTTCTTACTCTGGTCAAAATGCGCCGCAACCAGGAAGCAAAAACACACAGTAGAAATTCCTCTTTGAAAATCCTAAACAAATCCAAATTAAATCCATAAATCCCAAAGTAAACATCTTTGAATTCCCCTTGAGTTCCTCGTCGATTTTTGGTAAGCATCATTGGGCTCGATTGAGGTTGGGTACGCTGTGTAGTTCAGGCGTGCGACTAAGGTTTTTCGATTTGGAAATTTAAGGCATCAAGTAAAGTGATAGTCGTTGTCGTTGGGATCAGGTAGTGTTTTAGCATGTTGTGGTGATTTTCTGGGTGATTCCGAGCTGAAAGTTGTCGCTCGAATCCCTGCTATTGCACAGAACTGCTGTGCGACGGAAACAAGGTAGCGGGCTCAGGTGGAAAATGAAGGATGCTGGCGGGTAGAGGATTTGAAGAGGAGTGATTTGGTTGTGTCAATGGTTGATTCGGTGAAGAGTTTGAAGGAGGAAGTGGAGTTGAAAGTTGCCATGGTATTGTTTTGTTGTCTGGAGTGACGGGTATTATGGATTTGGGGAAGATGATTACAGTGGGTACGGGTTGGGCTTGAGGGATGTGTTCATGGGCCGGTTTTGCTAATGTGGGGTGAGGCCCAATATAAAATAGAAATTCTAAGTTTTTAATTAATATATAATTGTGTGCTAACTTCGAACTATCGTAACTATCTTGTACGAGGTCGAATGGACGAACCGTAAGTTGCGTTGGGATCGTATGGACGGACACTACACAATGAGACTGACCGCAAGACCATCGGAGATCGTTGCAACTTATGGCGAAATAAATTGTCCATCGAAATCAAATAACGCAAACTGTTATTTTGACGGTTAATGCGCAACTGTGAGAAAAACTCACCAACTCTGAACTGTTATATTTTATAATGTATTCTTAGAACTGTTAATCATCTGTTGATTGCTGTGTGCTGGTTGATTGATTGAACTGCTAGTCAGTTAGTGAAAATTATATATATATAAATATATATATATATATATATATATAAATCTTTAAATATTTATATATTGATGCCGTTATCAGAATAATCAGTACTGAACTGAAAGTGATGTTGATTTTACTGTGTAACATCTGTGGATGCAGGGAAACAGGTTGGTGGGACCCAACTGGGTTCCTCAATATTTATAATACTGTTTTGATTCATATATTGTGGTATAGAATCCGTGGTCGATTATATGTGCTTGGACGATATTGAACATCGTGATTTGATCTGATTGAATACCATAACATACGGGATGTTGATAAGGGGATTTTCAAAGTGATATTGGAAACAGAATATTTATAAACTGGAATATTTATAAATAAGAGATATTTATAAATTCGAATATTTATAAATAAGAAATATTTATAAATTGGAATATTTATAAATAGGAGATACATAGAAAAAGAAAATAATTTCAAAACATTTTCTTTTGAGTGGAAAGGCCTGTGTGGCGGGTTTGGGGATTTTCCCGATGCTCCCGATACAAAGGAGGTTATGGCGAATTTTCCCGGAAATTTAAGGAGTTAGAATATATAAAAGGAATATTTGTGAAAACCAAATATAAGGGAAATATTTGTGGAAACCAAATATAAAGGAAATATTTGTGAAAATAAATAAAGAGTTAAAAGGAAATATTTATGTAGGAAATAAACAAAGTTATAAAGGAAATATTTATATGAAATAAATATAGGCAAATTAAAAAGGGAAAATCATTTTTAAAGTGAAGAACCGTCACCAAAAGTAAATCTTTAAAAATGAATAAACATTGTTAAAAGGAACGTAATGAATAACCAGTTAGAGTTAACCAGTCCAGTAGAGTCAACCAGTTCAGTAGAGTTAACCAGTCCAGTAGAGTTAACCAGTTCAGTAGAGTTAACCAGTTCAGTAGCGTTAACCAGTTCAGTAGAGTTAACCAGTTCAGTAGAGTTAACCAGTTGGGTTAAGTAAGTCGAGTTAACCAGTTGGGTTAAGTCAGTCAAGTTAATCAGTAAGAGTTAACCAGTTAGAGTTAACCAGTTAGAGTTAATCAGTTAGAGTTAATCAGGTAGGTAAATTAGTTAGAGTAAATCGATTAGAGTTAAAATGAACTAGAGTTAATTAAATATAGTTATTTGAGACAGAGTTAGTCAAACATAGTATTCAGGGTAAGTTGTCATCTCGTACGACTGCTAGCGAAATTCGCAGGGCTACAGATAGCCTAAGGCGGTCGGATGTTTCTTGAGGGAATCAGGTGTAACCATTTGTGATCGCTGCGATCTAGAGTCAAACGAATGGAGTTAAATCGAATATTAGTTATTCGATAGGAGTTAATCAAGTTGAGTTAAATAAAACCAAGTTAGTCGAGCCTAGGTAAATCGGATCGAATTGGTCGAACCAAGTAAGTCGAGTTAGTCGAGTCAAGTTAAGTTAGTTGAGTTAGGTTCGTCGAGTTAAATTAATCGATGTTAGTTTCATCGAAAGGAGTTATCGATGTTAGATTTCGAAAGGAGTTATCGACTATAGTTTGATAGAAGTGAGATTTATCGAATAAGAGTTATTCGAAAAGAGATTATCGAATATAGTTTATTCGAAAGTGAGATTTTCAGATATGAGATATTTGAAAAGAAAGAGTTATCAAATATTAGTTATTCGAAGAGAGATTATCGAATATCGTTTATTCGAGAAGGAGTAATCAAATATAGTATATTCGAAAGGAAGGAGTTAATCGAATATAGGTTATTCGAAGAAGAGTTAATCAAATAGAGATTTATTTATTTATAAATAAATAAGTGTTAGGTTAATTATTCACTAATAAGAATAGAAGTTATAATTAAAGTTAGATAATTCGAAAGTAGGGATTATAACGTTATTGTTATAACCAATGTTTTAAATATAGAAGTGGATTCGTAAAATTGAATTCGAGAAAGGCGTAAAGAAATTGTTAAAGATTAAAAGATAAACTTTGACCATTTCGAAGTTATAACATTGTTCAGTTAAGGTTTGAGAGGTAATTATACCCCAACTTGAGTGACTTCCTTCTTGACTAAGAAATGGTAGGGTTTGATCGTAAAGGAGTTTTGGAAATGTTTTCCAAACGAGAATCAGAAATGTTTTCTGATAAAAGAAAATAAGAATTTAGAATATATGGAAACAGAAGATAAGTAAATTAATGAACTAATGAGATAAGAGTTAAATGATGTTTGATTGATATTATTTCCACCTGGAAATAATATCGTTGTTTGCACACTTGTTGTCTTTGATAGTTAACTCACAGACTATCGAAGTTTTGACCATTTTAACGTTGTTAATATGGAGAGACCGGTTGGATTATTATCCAGAGAACCACTCTGTATTGGCATAAGCGTTGCGAATCATATATGCCAAAGATAATTGAAGACGGAGTAAAATTTCAAGGGCTATTGTATAAGTCTTAGATAACAGTGCCTAAGATGGATGTACTGAATAGTGCCTTCGGTTTGTCCAATCCCATGACAACTTGTATGGACGAAGGTCTGACAGCGTATATCCAATGGATCGCGTAAGTTGATATGTTCAAACGTATTCACGTTTGGTGGCGGAGGAATTCGTTTCTCTTAGCTGTATACCCGTGTTATTTTTGGATAAGTCAATTTGTGATTTGGCGGGTATGACGATGTGACATTCTAAGTGAATGAGGATGACTTGTGTGAATGAATGTCTGACAGAGTATTTCTAGAAAGGTCACGTACATTGATTTCTTCAACCGTACCAAGAGTGGAAGCAGAGAAGGAAACTTCTTTTAGCTGACACGTAATGTAGGGTTGTAGACGTCAATTAGTGATTTTCGATGGATCTGACAATGTGGCATTCAAAGTGAATCTGATGGGATGATAACGCGTAACTTCTAGCCTCATCATCCGGTAAATGACAGAAATCGGGCATGCAACATGGCTAAGTCGGTCGCACCGAAGTAGGGTGTATAATCACCTATCTAGAGAATATTCATTTGTTTCTTAAATCTATCAATGTTGTCCTTTATATATACGGGAACGGTTGCTGATCCCAACCGTTGGTGATATACATTCGATACACTCAAGCAAAATGAGTGGTCGGTCATGTGTGGCTGAGTTACAAGATGTTCTTGTTGAACTCCAATGTATCGTTCCTAGAGTACACTGATCGGAAGGTGGTTCCATACCTTGTCATAGTTGGAAATCCATTATCCAATACGTGCTTATGATTTTGATTGTATACTATATATGTAGTACGTGAGATGAAAGCGTTTCTGCTAGTTGATATCTATTTGTACATAGACATTATTATAATATCAAAAGGTTTTTGATATAAAGATATTTTGGATTCTCATAAGGGAAAAACCCATTCCGTTCTACGGCGTGGTCTTATGAGATATCGTTTACTTGTTCATATACCTGTTTAAACTGGTTTACTCACACCAGTCTCATGACTGACCCGGAGTTTACTTTGTTGTTTTCCCTAAACTCTTGGGTGTCCAATTTTGTACGGGCAGTCAAGTAGTCAGGATTTTACAGATATACTTGGAGAGCTTGGAGCAGGAGGCTTCAAGATCATATAGCTATAGTTATTTCCGCTGTGTTGTAAGTGCTGTACTCGGATAAGTGCTATTGTATACATAACTGTTATATTTCAAAGTTATGTTATCTATTATATGTTATTCGTTCCGCTGTGAGGTTCGTGTTACTCTGATGTTGTGTTCTTCTTCTTCTTCTATTCTAAGTTTCTATCTTATCTATTCTCACCTTCTAATTTCTTTCATTAATTACCGGGATTTTTCGATGTTTTGGTTATCGACATCGAGCTTATGTCGATAAGAAAAGTCGCTCAAAATTCGGGTCGTTACAGTTGGTATCAGAGCTTAAGTTAAGAATTACCTTGGCTCTGTGGCGTGACTCGGTAGAGATAGGGTTAGTAATACCCTAGATTGAGTTGAGTGTATATATACGAGTGCGTATTTGTATTTGATATAAAAATGGTTTTATATTGTGGAGATTCATTGGCTGAGTTGTTTATGAGTTCTGGTCGATCAGTTTGATCCACTGTATCGGTAGGAGTAAATAAATACTTGAATACGATGGACCGACACAGTGTGGATATGTAATATATTATCATATATTAGATATATTGGTTGTAATTATAATCGAATGAGATTATAAAGTGAAATGTTTATATATAACCAATCAGAATCATATAAGTAAAGTATATGAAATAAGATGAACTAAATATGAATTTAAATCAGATTTGGAATTAAAATAAGGAAATTTTAAGTTCCTGGGAGATTTTGAGATGTTTTCAAAATGGATGTATTTAGTAAGGGTTTTGAAATGATATAGTATTGAAATCACTTGGGTCGCTGGAAAATAATTCCGATGATGACTGCGCAGTATCATCGGTGTGATTTTCGAGTTCTAAGTGGTGGATTACTACCAGAGATTTTGATTTGAATTGTTTTGAGAAAACAAGTTGTTTAGAAATTCAAAGGTTTTGAATTGGTATTATGATTTCAAATTTGATTTGAAATAAAACCGGGAATTTAAGTTCTAGAAATTAAAATTTAACTTGTGAAGTTAATTCGAATGGGATGGTAAAAGTAAATAATAAACCAGAATTTAACTTGAGATGATAGGTTAAGAAAAACTGAAGTGATTAGAGAATAATCTGGATTTGAAATGATAAGTTGAGAGTTTGGAATTTGAAACTCGAATTTGAAATTAAATTCGGCTTGAATAAGCGAATGGTTGTGTTAAGAATATCTTGGTTGGAGTTGATTGGGATGGCATTTGTATATGCCGAGTTGATAACAGATGGTAGGGATATAATGATATGCCCAACAAAAAGGTACAAGTTTATATTTTATATGAGTTTGGAATTTATGAGCCGAATTGGCAAGCCGTTTGGCGTTTTGATTTTCTTTTGGGTTGAAGAAGGCCCAGAGAGGCAAGTTGGAGTTTGAGTTATTGACCAGTACAAAGGAGGTGCTGGCGAAATTTTTCGAAAGTTTAAAGTGTTAGAAAATTTTCAGAATTTTTGAAAATTTTAGTTAGTCGGAATGAATAAATATTTTAGTCGATATTAATTGGTTCAGTTAAAATCAGAAATAAGGGGTAAACAAATCTTAGGAATTCCAATAGGTAGGGTCGTCCTCTAACTTAGCAATTTCGAGGACGAAATTATTTTAAGTGGGGAAGAATGTAATGACCCGCATTTTCCAGGGGTATAATTAATTTATTTAATTGTTTAAAATAGTGATATAGGGAATTTAATCGTCGTTAATTAAATAATATGGAATATTTAATTAAATTAAATAATATATTTAATTCAGAAATAATCAAAAATATTGGAAATCACAATATAAGGTGAACAGGGTCATCCCCAAGATTTAATTCAGCTTAGAGTTAAATCATATTGACGAATATATTCAATCGACGTCAGTTTGAAACGTATAATTATATTATAATTAAAATCGAGCATGAAATGGCGCTGCAGTTCGCGATTTGGCGATTTGAACTTCAACTGAATGTACAGGATTCGTTTTAAGCCGGATTTCTGTGAAACAAGAAACGTGTGGAGCTGGTGGAGTATATCTTTCTGGTGGAACAAAAAAATCGGGGTTTCGTCGGGTAGATTTTAATGTACGTCCAAATCAAATTTTATAAAATTCGCTGTGAAATTCCTTTATAATTTGCGACACTTTATATACGTTATAAATGGATTTTCAGTATAAACTGAATATGGAGATAATCTGGAATCTGAAATATCAAGCTGTAAATTCTGATATGATATTCTGGAGCTGTACGATATCATATATGAAGATATACGATAATATAAATTTATTTATATTTAATTTAATTATATTTAAATATATTTATATATTTAAATGGGTCATTCAGAGCTTTAAAAATAGCCGGTTTTGCAAACGAAGTCGGATTTCGACGAAACTAATTTTGTTGGATCCGCAATATCAAATAGTTTTCGTGATTTTTAGAGTCACTGTGTGGCCGTACGGATTTTTAGAATGAAAATCAGTCAGTATTTTGATAGTTAAAAATACGTTGTGTGAGCATACGGAGTCGAAATTCGACGAAACCAGTTTCGTTAGGACCGTAATGCCGAACTCTAGCTACATGTCCAGTTTCGTGATTTTTGGGCATCATGTGTGATCACACGGATTTTTAGAAGTCAGAAATGAATATAAAAGGATTAAATAAAAATATTAAAATATTAATATAAAAATATCTAGATATTTTAGTGGCCTATATATATCCCCTTACAAATTTCTTAAGACCTAATTCATTTCTTACTGTGGTCAAAATGCGCCGCAACCAGGAAGCAAAAACACACAGTAGAAATTCCTCTTTGAAAATCCTAAACAAATCCAAATTAAATCCATAAATCCCAAAGTAAACATCTTTGAATTCCCCTTAAGTTCCTCGTCGATTTTTGGTAAGCATCATTGGGCTCGATTGAGGTTGGGTACGCTGTGTAGTTCGGGCGTGCGACTAGGGTTTTTCGATTTGGAAATTTAAGGCATCAAGTAAAGTGATAGTCGTTGTCGTTGGGATCAGGTAGTGTTTTAGCATGTTGTGGTGATTTTCTGGGTGATTCCGAGCTGAAAGTTGTCGCTCGAATCCCTGCTATTGCATAGAACTGCTGTGCGACGGAAACAAGGTAGCGGGCTCGGGTGGAAAATGAAGGATGCTGGCGGGTAGAGGATTTGAAGAGGAGTGATTTGGTTGTGTCAATGGCTGATTCGGTGAAGAATTTGAAGGAGGAAGTGGAGTTGAAAGTTGCCATGGTATTGTTTTGTTGTCTGGAGCAACGGGTATTATGGATTTGGGGAAGATGATTACAACGGGTATGTGTTGGGCTTGAGGGATGTGTTCATGGGCCGGTTTTGCTAATGTGGTGTGAGGCCCAATATAAAATAGAAATTCTAAGTCTTTAATTAATATATAATTGTGTGCTAACTTCGAACTATCGTAACTTTCTCGTACGAGGTCGAATGGACGAACCGTAAGTTGCGTTGGGATCATATGGACGGACACTACACAATGAGACTGACCGCAAGACCATCGGAGCTCGTTGCAATTTATGGCGAAATAAATTGTCCATCGAAATCAAATAACGCAAACTGTTATTTTGACGGTTAATGCGCAACTGTGAGTAAAACTCACCAACTCTGAACAGTTATATTTTTATAATGTATTCTTAGAACTGTTAATCATCTGTTGATTGCTGTGTGCTGGTTGATTGATTGAACTGCTAGTCAGTTAGTGGAAATTATATATATATATATATATATATAAATCTTTAAATATTTATATATTGATGCCGTTATCAGAATAATCAGTACTGAACTGAAAGTGATGTTGATTTTACTGTGTAACATCTGTGGATGCAGGGAAACAGGTTGGAGGGACCCAACTGGGTTCCTCAATATTTATAATACTGTTTTGATTCATATATTGTGGTATAGAATCCGTGGTCGATTATATGTGCTTGGACAATATTGAACATCGTGATTTGATCTGATTGAATACCATAACATACGGGATATTGATAAGGGGATTTTCAAAGTGATATTGGAAACAGAATATTTATAAACTGGAATATTTATAAATAAGAGATATTTATAAATTCGAATATTTATAAATAAGAAATATTTATAAATTGGAATATTTATAAATAGGAGATACATAGAAAAAGAAAATAACTTCAAAACATTTTCTTTTGAGTGGAAAGGCCTGTGTGGCGGGTTTGGGGATTTTCCCGATGCTCCCGATACAAAGGAGGTTATGGCGAATTTTCCCAGAAATTTAAGGAGTTAGAATATATAAAAGGAATATTTGTGAAAACCAAATATAAGGGAAATATTTGTGGAAACCAAATATAAAGGAAATATTTGTGAAAATAAATAAAGAGTTAAAAGGAAATATTTATGTATGTGTTAGACCAAAAATTGGGCCTAACACCCAAATGCAGATCGCAGATCACAGAATGCAGAAAAGAGTAAATAAAGAGGAGACACACAGGGTTTTTATAGTGGTTCGGCTGTAGATGTAGCCTACGTCCACTTTATAATCTTATTGTTATACTGAAAGATTACAAGAATCAGTTACATGTAGATACACGATCCGTGTATTAATTGAGATTAGAAGAGGAGAATTTATGTGAAGAAGGGTGCAAAATCCTTGCACTTCAGCAATGGTGAAAGCCGTGAAGAAGAATGGCCAAAAGATCCTTGAAAATGCCTTCAAATGGGGTATTTATAGCCGTTTCTTGAAGGTGGTTCATGGGACACATGGCACGCATCCCAAAAATCTCGAAACGTGGTGGAAAACGTCCAGATATCATCTTCAAATCATCATATGACATGCGTAATAAGATCCATGCAAGTTGGAGTGAAAATAGCCTTGAGAATAGGTCAAAACAAGCTGCGCAGGAGCAGGTGCGGGGATCGGATCGTGGTGGGGTACGTGGCACACGATCTAGGGTAATAGGAACAAGATGTGGCATGAGAATAGGTCAAAACAGGGAGCGTATCTGCAGGTCGGAAGTTCTGATCGCGATCATGGGATCGGATCGTGGTCATGGGTCGGATCGTGGTATGGCTATCACGAGCCGAGTCTGGTTGTGAGCAGCATAGTGAAGCTGGAGTGAAGTGCTGGCGATCGGGTCGGATCGTGAGGTGTACCACGGACGGTTCGTGGTCTGAGGAGGGCGATCCAATGAGGGGCGATCCGAGGGTGCGTGATCCGTACTTCGATCGTGTGTTGCTTCGTTGCTTTATCCAGGAAATTGCCAGTTTACACCAGTTTACAGAAACGGGCATAACTTTCAAACCGTAAGTCCGATTGAGCCAAACCGAAGCTCAAACTGAAGCTAACTCAGAGATCTACAAAAGTTGTAAAGCTCAGCTTCGTAATTGCTGTTTTCGGTCCCAAAAGAGGTCGTCTGATAGGAGTTTCGGGCCTGTTTATGTTGAGGATGTGATTTTGACCAAATCTCTCAATGTCTGCAGACGTCGTTTCAATCGCTCGAGCATGTTATCATTCAGGAATTCCATGTGTGACAGCTTTTGCCAAAAAATGTGTCAACGGTATGAAATAAACAAAGTTATAAAGGAAATATTTGTATGAAATAAATATAGGCAAATTAAAAAGGGAAAATCATTTTTAAAGTGAAGAACCGTCACCAAAAGTAAATATTTAAAAATGAATAAACGTTGTTAAAAGGAACGTAATGAATAACCAGTTAGAGTTAACCAGTCCATTAGAGTTAACCAGTTCAGTAGAGTTAACCAGTCCAGTAGAGTTAACCAGTTCAGTAGAGTTAACCAGTTCAGTAGAGTTAACCAGTTGGGTTAAGTAAGTCGAGTTAACCAGTTGGGTTAAGTCAGTCAAGTTAATCAGTAAGAGTTAACCAGTTAGAGTTAACCAGTTAGAGTTAATCAGTTAGAGTTAATCAGGTAGGTAAATCAGTTAGAGTAAATCGATTAGAGTTAAAATGAACTAGAGTAAATCAAATATAGTTATTTGAGACAGAGTTAGTCAAACATAGTATTCAAGGTAAGTTGTCATCTCGTACGACTGCTAGCGAAATTCGCAGGGCTATAGACAGCCTAAGGCGGTCGGATGTTTCCAGAGGGAATCAGGTGTAACCATTTGTGATCGCTGCGATCTATAGTCAAACGAATGGAGTTAAATCGAATATTAGTTATTCGATAGGAGTTAATCAAGTTGAGTTAAATAAAACCAAGTTAGTCGAGCCTAGGTTAATCGAATCGAATTGGTCGAACCAAGTAAGTCGAGTTAGTCGAGTCAAGTTAAGTTAGTCGAGTTAGTCGAGTTAAGTTCGTCGAGTTAAATTAATCGATGTTAGTTTCATCGAAAGGAGTTATCGATGTTAGTTTCATCGAAAGGAGTTATCAATGTTAGTTTCATCGAAAGGAGTTATCGATTATAGTTTGATCGAAGTGAGATTTATCGAATAAGAGTTATTCGAAAAGAGATTATCGAATATAGTTTATTCGAAAGTGAGATTTTCAGATATGAGATATTTGAAAAGAAAGAGTTATCAAATATTAGTTATTCGAAGAGAGATTATCGAATATCGTTTATTCGAGAAGGAGTAATCAAATATAGTATATTCGAAAGGAAGGAGTTAATCGAATAAAGGTTATTCGAAGAAGAGTTAATCAAATAGAGATTTATTTATTTATAAATAAATAAGTGTTAGGTTAATTATTCACTAATAAGAATAGAAGTTATAATTAAAGTTAGATAATTCGAAAGTAGGGATTATAACGTTATCGTTATAACCAATGTTTTAAATATAGAAGTGGATTCGTAAAATTGAATCCGAGAAAGGCGTAAAGAAGTTGTTAAAGATTAAAAGATAAACTTTGACCATTTCGAAGTTATAACGTTGTTCAGTTAAGGTTTGAGAGGTAATTATACCCCAACTTGAGTGACTTCCTTCTTGACTAAGAAATGGTAGGGTTTGATCGTAAAGGAGTTTTGGAAATGTTTTCCAAACGAGAATCAGAAATGTTTTCTGATAAAAGAAAATAAGAATTTAGAATATATGGAAACAGAAGATAAGTAAATTAATGAACTAATGAGATAAGAGTTAAATGATGTTTGATTGATATTATTTCCACCTGGAAATAATATCGTTGTTTGCACACTTGTTGTCTTTGATAGTTAACTCACAGACTATCGAAGTTTTGACCATTTTAACGTTGTTAATACGGAGAGACCGGTTGGATTATTATCCAAAGAACCACTCTGTATTGGCATAAGCGTTGCGAATCATATATGCCAAAGATAATTGAAGACGGAGTAAAATTTCAAGGGCTATTGTATAAGTCTTAGATAACAGTGCCTAAGATGGATGTACTGAATAGTGCCTTCGGTTTGTCCAATCCCAGGACAACTTGTATGGACGAAGGTCTGACAGCGTATATCCAATGGATAGCGTAAGTTGATCTGTTCAAAAGTATTCACGTTTGGTGGCGGAGGAATTCGTTTCTCTTAGCTGTATACCTGTGTTATTTTTGGATTAGTCAATTTGTGATTTGGCGGGTATGACAATGTGACATTCTAAGTGAATGAGGATGACTTGTGTGAATGAATGTCTGATAGAGTATTTCTAGAAAGGTCACGTACAATGATTTCTTCAACCGTACCAAGAGTGGAAGCAGAGAAGGAAACTTCTTTTAGCTGACACGTAATGTAGGGTTGTAGACGTCCATTAGTGATTTTCGATGGATCTGACAATGTGGCATTCAAAGTGAATCTGATGGGATGATAACGCGTAATTTCTAGCCTCATCCACCGGTAAATGACAGAAATTGGGCAGGCAGCATGGCTAAGTCGGTCGCACCGAAGTAGGGTGTATAATCACCTATCTAGAGAATATTCATTTGTTTCTTAAATCTATCAATGCTGTCCCATATATATACGGGAACGGTTGCTGATCCCAACCGTTGGTGATATACATTCGATACACTCAAGCAAAATGAGTGGTCGGTCATGTGTGGCTGAGTTACAAGATGTTCTTGTTGAACTCCAGTGTATCGTTCCTAGAGTACACTGATCGGAAGGTGGTTCCATACCTTGTCATAGTTGGAAATCCATTATCCAATACGTGCTTGCGATTTTGATTGTATACTATATATGTAGAACGTGAGATGAAAGCGTTTCTGCTAGTTGATATCTATTTGTACATAGACATTATTATAATATCAAAAGGTTTTTGATATAAAGATATTTTGGATTCTCATAAGGGAAAAACCCATTCCGTTCTGCGGCGTGGTCTTATGAGATATCGTTTACTTGTTCATATACCTGTTTAAACTGTTTTACTCACACCAGTCTCATGACTGACCCGGAGTTTACTTTGTTGTTTTCCCTAAACTCTTGGGTGTCCAATTTTGTACGGGCAGTCAAGTAGTCAGGATTTTACAGATATACTTGGAGAGCTTGGAGCAGGAGGCTTCAAGATCATATAGCTATAGTTATTTCCGCTGTGTTGTAAGTGATGTACTCGGATAAGTGCTATTGTATACATAACTGTTATATTTCAAAGTTATGTTATCTATTATATGTTATTCGTTTCGCTGTGAGGTTCGTGTTACTCTGATGTTGTGTTCTTCTTCTTCTTCTATTCTAAGTTTCTATCTTATCTATTCTGACCTTCTAATTTCTTTCATTAATTACCGGGATTTTTCGATGTTTTGGTTATCGACATTGAGCTTATGTCGATAAGAAAAGTCGCTCAAAATCCGGGTCGTTACATAACACTTGCCAGTGTTGATGATTGTGCGTTTTGTATAACACATATTGCTGTTGCATTCTGTTTATACTGCAGACATTCACATCTTAAGACTTTTCTGGAGTTGAATCAGAATGTAATCTGGTCCAGAATCCTTCTCAGTGGTGGTTTGACACAGGTGCTACACGACACGTGTGTTCTGAAAAGTCCATGTTCGCCACTTACAACAGACTCGATCATAAAGAAAAACTGTACATGGGTAACTCTGCAGTATCAATGATTGAGGGTAATGGAAAAGTAATCCTCAAGTTCACATCTGGTAAAACTATTACGCTGAATGATGTGCTCCATGTTCCAGATATCCGAAAAAACTTGATTTCCGGTCCTGTTCCCTCGAAGAAAGTCTTCCGAATGGTCTTTGAATCAGATAAAGTTGTTCTGTCCAAGGCTGGAATCTATATAGGGAGAGGATACTTGTGTGATGGCCTGTTTAAGGCTAATGTAGCCGTAGTTGGCAATAATATTGTGTATTGTAATTCTGAAATGAATAAAAAGGAAGTTTCTTATGTTGTTGAGTATGATGCTTTATTATGGCATGAAAGATTAGGACACGTAAACTTCCGAAAAATGAAAAAACTTGCAAATTTAGAATTAATTCCTAAATTTCAAGTAGATAAGAACTACAAATGTGAGACATGTGTAGAAGCAAAAATGGTCAAAATGCCGTTTCATACAGTTGATAGAAGCACCGAACCGCTAGGTTTGGTACATTTCGATTTATGTGATTTCAAATCAATACCTACACGAGGTGGAAAAAGGTACTTTATCACATTTATCGACGACTATACACGATATTGCTATGTATATCTTTTGAATAGTAAAGATGAAGCAATAACATCATTTATAAAGTACAAAGCTGAGGTAGAAAATCAGATAAATAAAAAGATCAAGATATTGAGATCTGATCGAGGTGGAGAATATGAATCACCGTTTGAACAATTCTGTGCAGAAAATGGAATAATTCATCAAACGACAGCTCCATACTCACCACAACAAAATGGTGTTGCGGAAAGGAAAAACAGAACGTTAAAAGATATGATTAATGCCATGCTTCTAACTTCTGGTTTACCAACGAACTTGTGGGGGGAAGCCCTAAATATGTCTAATCACATATTAAATAAAGTTCCCCACAATAAGACAGGAGCAATTCCATATGAGTTATGGAAAGGACATAAACCAAGTTTTAAATACCTCAAAGTGTGGGGGTGCTTGGCAAAAGTTCCAGTTCCGCCTCCTAAGAAAGTCAAACTTGGACCAAAAACAGCCGATTGTTACTATCTAGGACCAGCCCAAAATAGTAGCGCCTACAGATTTTTGGTATTCAAGTCTGATATAGCTGATATTCATGTAAATACAATCATGGAATCTAGAGATGCCTCGTTCTTTGAAGATGTGTTTCCACACAAAAGAAACGAACAAAATAATGTCCCTAAAAGGACAAGAGAAGAATCAAGTAGATCAGACGAAGCTACAACTCCTTATGAGATTGAGGAAATAGAACCCCGAAGAAGTGTAAGGGCTAGAAATTCCAAGACATTTGGTCCTGAGTTTTTAACATATATGTTAGAACATGAACCTCAGACGTACAAGGAAGCAATGTCATCGTCTGAATCTTCATGTTGGAAAGAAGCAATCCAAAGTGAGATTGATTCAATTCTAAGTAATAAAACTTGGGAAATTGTTGATATTCCACCTGGAATAAAACCAATTGGCTGCAAATGGATTTTCAATAAGAAAATAAAAGCAGATGGCTCCATCGACAAATATAAAGCCAGGTTAGTAGCCAAAGGATATCGTCAAAAAGAAGGAGTAGACTTCTTTGATACGTATTCACCGGTAACACGAATAACCTCAATATGAATGCTAATAGCAATTGCATCTATTTATAATCTAGAGATTCATCAAATGGATGTAAAAACAGCATTCTTAAATGGCGATCTCTATGAGGAGAGCTACATGGAGCAACCAGAAGGTTTCATTTCAAAAGGAAATGAAAACAAAGTATGTAAATTAGTAAAGTCATTATATGGACTAAAACAAGCTCCAAAACAATGGCACACAAAATTTGATAGTGTCATGATGAGAAATGGTTTTCGTATAAATGAATGCGATAAGTGTGTTTATTATAAACAAGTTGGACAATCATATGTGATGATTTGTCTTTATGTAGACGATATGCTAATCTTTGGTCCGAATACCCAAGTAATAGAGAGCATAAAGAAAATGCTAATCAACATTTTTGATATAAAAGACTTAGGAGTTGCAGATGTTATTTTGGGAATCAAAATAATAAGAACGCCGAATGGAATTGAATTATCTCAATCACACTATATAGACAAAGTGATTGATAAATTTAAAAATCTTGGAATTAAAGAGGTAAGAACACCTTTTAATCCATCTGAAGTACTGCATAAAAACACTACTACGAGTGTAATGCAACTGGAATACTCTCGCGTAATAGGATGTCTCATGTATCTCATGAATTGCACAAGACCAGACATAGCTTATGCAGTAAGTCGATTAAGTAAATATACAAGCAATTTAAGTAAGGAACACTGGAAAGCACTAACGAGATTGCTTGGATATTTAAAAAATACCACAAATTACTCCTTACACTATGGAAAATATCCTGCAGTCGTAGAAGGATATAGTGATGCAAACTGGATTGCTGATTCAGAGGAATCAAAATCAACAAGTGGTTATGTATTTACCCTAGCAGGGGCAGCAGTGTCATGGAAATCTACTAAACAAACATGCATAGCTCGATCCACTATGGAGTCAGAGTTTATCGCTTTAGACAAAGCAGGCGAAGAAGCAGAATGGCTTCGTCACTTTTTTGAAGATATTCCATTTTGGCCTAAACCTGTACCGGCCATATGCATACATTGCGATAACCAAGCAGCGCTAAGTAGAGCGCATAACTTTGTGTATAATGAAAAGTCACGACACATTCGTCGACGCCATAACACAGTTAGGCAGTTACTCTCAAATGGAACTATTTCCATTGATTATGTGAGAACAAATGATAACCTAGCGGATCCGTTTACTAAAGGTTTATCAAGAGAGAAAATTGACTGCGCATCGAGGGGAATGGGTTTAAAAGCCTAAAACAACAAGAGTTATCTTATACGGAAACCTATCCTAGCAACTGGAGATCCCACGGACTAGGATCAATAGGCAAACCAGTTATGAACAACTCAAGACGTAATGCATTTTTTGGACATAGTACTACTCCATTCCTATGGTGCACAATATAAATGCATGCCAACAGAAGTATTACAAGGTTAAAACTATGTTTTTTAATGATGACCATATCTTGAAAATAACAAGTGGGGTATATGTAGGATACTCTTAATGATTGCGATCACCTATGTTAGTGTGAGCTGGGTCGGCTCTATGAGAATTTTAAAAGGCTTGAATTCTCTATAACACTCGCAGAACCAGAAAATGTTTAGGACCAAAATGAACACAACCAAGAGATTGTATGATAAGGGAATCAATGCTTCGTAAAGCTTATTGTTTGGACATACAATAAAGGCTGACGGTTCAAGATGAAATAATTCACCGATTAGCCAAGTATATCCGATAAGTTTTAACTAGGGAAAGTTCAAAGTGAAATATCTACTTATCCACGATAAAGCATTATTCCATTCGTAGTCTGAGATATTACACTTTGTGTGGGGGAAAAAGTATATTATCATTCATGTGGGGGATTGTTAGAAATCAAAGTATGAATGAAATTTACTTTAGTCCCACATTGCCAAAAATAAGATAAGATGTGTGTATATATGTCCATTCCTCATTCCCTATATTGGCCCTTAGGGTCAGGAAATTTTGTGCGAGGGGGAGGACCTACATCATGTGAACCAAACACACACGCGCGCGCGCGCCGCCCGCCCGTCCCGTACCGAACCGGGCCGGGCCGGGCTTGGGCTTGGATGAAATCTTATTTTTGCTACGGAAAAACATAACCAATTATGTTGGTTTTTTTTTTGAACGGATGCGGCAACGGAATTGGGTGCGACCCAACAGAAGTCGAACAGGTTACAACCCGCTAATGGATGAAGAGGAACGGGTGTGACCCGTTATAATATAAACAGATGCGACTGATGGAATACGTTTGAATTCAAACAGACACGACTGTTTAAATGGTAACTGTTGGAATTTATAAATAAGTGACGAATTCTGGCCAAATTCCTCACCGATTTAACGCTTTCTCTTTCTCTTCCTCTGCCCGACTTACAACTGCCTTGCTGCCAATTCTCAGACTGACGAAAACATTACAACTCGAGCAGATCTGTCTGTTTTATCCTGGGAGACTCAAAATAAAGTCTTAAGGAAATCGGTACACCGAGACTTAAACTTTATTTTCTCATATTTCAAGTTATATTCGTATACATTTTGTTGTATACATACTGTTGAATACAGTGCTGTTGTTGTTAGGCTAAATCAAATTGTGTGCGAGTTGAAATATAACACTCGCCAGTGTTGATGATTGTGCGTTTTGTATAACGCGTATTGCTGTTGCATTCTGTTTATACTGCAGACATTCACATCTTAAGACTTTTCTGGAGTTGTATCAGAATGTAATCTAGTCCAGAATCCTTCTCAGTGGTGGTTTGACACAGGTGCTACACGACACGTGTGTTCTGAAAAGTCCATGTTCGCCACTTACAACAGACTCGATCATAAAGAGAAACTGTACATGTGTAACTCTGCAGTGTCAATGATTGAGGGCAATGGGAAAGTAATCCTCAAGTTCACATCTGGTAAAACTATTACGCTGAATGATGTGCTCCATGTTCCAGATATCCGAAAAAACTTGATTTCCGGTCCTGTTCTCTCGAAGAAAGGCTTCCGAATGGTCTTTGAATCAGATAAAGTTGTTCTGTCCAAGGCTGGAATCTATATAGGGAGAGGATACTTGTGTGATGGCCTGTTTAAGGCTAATGTAGTCGTAGTTGGCAATAATAGTGTGTATTGTAATTCTAAAATGAATAAAAAGGAAGTTTCTTATGTTGTTGAGTATGATGCTTTATTATGGCATGAAAGGTTAGGACACGTAAACTTCCGAAAAATGAAAAAACTTGCAAATTTAGAATTAATTCCTAAATTTCAAGTAGATAAGAACTACAAATGTGAGACATGTGTAGAAGCAAAAATGGTCAAAATGCCGTTTCATACAGTTGATAGAAGCACCGAACCGCTAGGTTTGGTACGTACCGATTTATGTGATTTCAAATCAATACCTACACGAAGTGGAAAAAAGTACTTTATCACATTTATCGACGACTATACACGATATTGTTATGTATATCTTTTGAATAGTAAAGATGAAGCAATAACATCATTTATAAAGTACAAAGCTGAGGTAGAAAATCAGATAAATAAAAAGATCAAGATATTGAGATCCGATCGAGGTGGAGAATATGAATCACCATTTGAACAATTCTGTGCAGAAAATGGAATAATTCATCAAACGACAGCTCCATACTCACCACAACAAAATGGTGTTGCGGAAAGGAAAAACAGAACGTTAAAAGATATGATTAATGTCATGCTTCTAACTTCTGGTTTACCAACGAACTTGTGGGGGGAAGCCCTAAATATGTCTAATCACATATTAAATAAAGTTCCCCACAATAAGACAGGAGCAATTCCAGATGAGTTATGGAAAGGACATAAACCAAGTTTTAAATACCTCAAAGTGTGGGGGTGCATCGCAAAAGTTCCAGTTCCGCATCCTAAAAAAGTCAAACTTGGACCAAAAACCGTCGATTGTTACTATCTAGGACCAGCCGAAAATAGTAGCGCCAACAGATTTTTGGTATTCAAGTCTGATATAGCTGATATTCATGTAAATACAATCATGGAATCTAGAGATGCCTCGTTCTTTGAAGATGTGTTTCCACACAAAAGAAACAAACAAAATAATGTCCCTAAAAGGACAAGAGAAGAATCAAGTAGATCAGACGAAGCTATAACTCCTCATGAGATTGAGGAAATAGAACCCCGAAGAAGTGTAAGGGCTAGAAATTCCAAGACATTTGTTCCTGAGTTTTTAACATATATGTTAGAACATGAACCTCAAACGTACAAGGAAGCAATGTCATCGTCTGAATCTGCATGTTGGAAAGAAGCAATCCAAAGTGAGATTGATTCAATTCTAAGTAATAAAACTTGGGAAATTGTTGATATTCCACCTGGAATAAAACCAATTGGCTGCAAATGGATTTTCAAGAAGAAAATAAAAGGAGATGGCTCTATCGACAAATATAAAGCCAGGTTAGTAGCCAAAGGATATCGTCAAAAAGAAGGAGTAGACTTCTTTGATACGTATTCACCGGTAACACGAATAACCTCAACAAGAATGCTAATAGCAATTGCATCTATTTATAATCTAGAGATTCATCAAATGGATGTAAAAACAGCATTCTTAAATGGCGATCTCGATGAGGAGATCTACATGGAGGAACCAGAAGGTTTCATTTCAAAAGGAAATGAAAACAAAGTATGTAAATTAGTAAAGTCATTATATGGACTAAAACAAGCTCCAAAACAATGGCACGCAAAATTTGATAGTGTCATGATGAGAAATGGTTTTCGTATAAATGAATGCGATAAGTGTGTTTATTATAAACAAGTTGGACAATCATATGTGATGATTTGTCTTTATGTAGACGATATGCTAATCTTTGGTCCGAATACCCAAGTAATAGAGAGCATAAAGAAAATGCTAACCAACAATTTTGATATGAAAGACTTAGGAGTTGCAGATGTTATTTTGGGAATCAAAATAATAAGAACGCCGAATGGAATTGGATTATCTCAATCACACTATATAGACAAAGTGATTGATAAATTTAAAAATCTTGGAATTAAAGAGGTAAGAACACCTTTTAATCCATCTGAAGTACTGCATAAAAACACTACTGCGAGTGTAATGCAACTGGAATACTCTCGTGAAATAGGATGTCTCATGTATCTCATGAATTGCACAAGACCAGACATAGCTTATGCAGTAAGTCGATTAAGTAGATATACAAGCAATCCAAGTAAGGAACACTAGAAAGCACTAATGAGATTGCTTGGATATTTAAGAAATACCACAAATTACTCCTTAAACTATGGAAAATATCCTGCAGTCTTAGAAGGATATAGTGACGCAAACTGGATTGCTTATTCAGAGGAATCAAAATCAACAAGTGGTTATGTATTCACCCTAGCAGGGGCAGCAGTGTCATGGAAATCTACTAAACAGACATGCATAGCTCGATCCACTATGGAGTCAGAGTTTATCGCTTTAGACAAAGCAGGCGAAGAAGCAGAATGGCTTCGTCACTTTTTAGAAGATATTCCATTTTAGCCTAAACCTGTATCGGCCATATGCACACATTGCGATAACCAAGCAGCGCTAAGTAGAGCGCATAACTTTGTGTATAATGGGAAGTCACGACACATTCGTCGACGCCATATCACAGTTAGGCAGTTACTCTCAAATGGAACTATTTCCATTGATTATGTGAGAACAAAGGATAACCTAGCGGATCCGTTTACTAAAGGTTTATCAAGAGAGAAAATTGACTGCGCATCGAGGGGAATGGGTTTAAAAGCCTAAAACAACAAGAGTTATCTTATATGGAAACCTATCCTAGCAACTGGAGATCCCACGGACTAGGATCAATAGGCAAACCAGTTATGAATAACTCAAGACGTAATGCATTTTTTGGACATAGTCCTACTCCATTCCTATGGTGCACAATATAAATGCATGCCTACAGAAGTATTACAAGGTTAAAACTATGTTTTTTAATGATGACCATATCTTGAAAATAACAAGTGGGGTAAATGTAGGATACTCTTAATGATTGCGATCACCTATGTTAGTGTGAGCTGGGTCGGCTCTGTGAGAATTTTAAAAGGCTTGAATTCTCTATAACACTCGCAGAACCAGAAAATGTTCAGGACCAAAATGAACACAACCAAGAGATTGGATGATAAGGGAATCAATGCTTCGTAAAGCTTATTGTTTGGACATACAATAAAGGCTGACGGTTCAAGATGAAATAATTCACCGATTAGCCAAGTATATCCGATAAGTTTTAACTAGGGAAAGTTCAAAGTGAAATATCTACTTATCCACGATAAAGCATTATTCCATTCGTAGTCTGAGATATTACACTTTGTGTGGGGGAAAAAGTATATTATCATTCATGTGGGGGATTGTTAGAAATCAAAGTATGAATGAAATTTACTTTAGTCCCACATTGCCAAAAATAAGATAAGATGTGTGTATATATGTCCATTCCTCATTCCCTATATTGGCCCTTAGGGTCAGGAAATTTTGTGCGAGGGGGAGGACCTACATCATGTGAATCAAACACACACGCGCGCGCGCGCCGCCCGCCCGTCCCGTACCGAACCGAACCGGGCCGGGCCGGGCTTGGGCTTGGATGAAATCTTATTTTTGCTACGGAAAAACATAACCAATTATGTTGGTTTTTTTTTGAACGGATGCGGCAACGGAATTGGGTGCGACCCAACAGAAGTCGAACAGGTTACAACCCGCTAATGGATGAAGAGGAACGGGTGTGACCCGTTATAATATAAACAGATGCGACTGATGGAATACGTTTGAATTCAAACAGACACGACTGTTTAAATGGTAACTGTTGGAATTTATAAATAAGTGACGAATTCTGGCCAAATTCCTCACCGATTTAACGCTTTCTCTTTCTCTTCCTCTGCCCGACTTACAACTGCCTTGCTGCCAATTCTCAGACTGACGAAAACATTACAACTCGAGCAGATCTGTCTGTTTTATCCTGGGAGACTCAAAATAAAGTCTTAAGGAAATCGGTACACCGAGACTTAAACTTTATTTTCTCATATTTCAAGTTATATTCGTATACATTTTGTTGTATACATACTGTTGAATACAGTGTTGTTGTTGTTTGGCTAAATCAAATTGTGTGCGAGTTGAAATATAACACTCGCCAGTGTTGATGATTGTGCGTTTTGTATAACGCGTATTGCTGTTGCATTCTGTTTATACTGTAGACATTCACATCTTAAGACTTTTCTGGAGTTGTATCAGAATGTAATCTAGTCCAGAATCCTTCTCAGTGGTGGTTTGACACAGGTGCTACACGACACGTGTGTTCTGAAAAGTCCATGTTCGCCACTTACAACAGACTCGATCATAAAGAGAAACTGTACATGTGTAACTCTGCAGTGTCAATGATTGAGGGCAATGGGAAAGTAATCCTCAAGTTCACATCTGGTAAAACTATTACGCTGAATGATGTGCTCCATGTTCCAGATATCCGAAAAAACTTGATTTCTGGTCCTGTTCTCTCGAAGAAAGGCTTCCGAATGGTCTTTGAATCGGATAAAGTTGTTCTGTCCAAGGCTGGAATCTATATAGGGAGAGGATACTTGTGTGATGGCCTGTTTAAGGCTAATGTAGTCGTAGTTGGCAATAATAGTGTGTATTGTAATTCTAAAATGAATAAAAAGGAAGTTTCTTATGTTGTTGAGTAAGATGCTTTATTATGGCATGAAAGATTAGGACACGTAAACTTCCGAAAAATGAAAAAACTTGCAAATTTAGAATTAATTCCTAAATTTCAAGTAGATAAGAACTACAAATGTGGGACATGTGTAGAAGCAAAAATGGTCAAAATGCCGTTTCATACAGTTGATAGAAGCACCGAACCGCAAGGTTTGGTACATACCGATTTATGTGATTTCAAATCAATACCTACACGAAGTGGAAAAAAGTACTTTATCACATTTATCGACGACTATACACGATATTGTTATGTATATCTTTTGAATAGTAAAGATGAAGCAATAACATCATTTATAAAGTACAAAGCTGAGGTAGAAAATCAGATAAATAAAAAGATCAAGATATTGAGATCCGATCGAGGTGGAGAATATGAATCACCGTTTGAACAATTCTGTGCAGAAAATGGAATAATTCATCAAACGACAGCTCCATACTCACCACAACAAAATGGTGTTGCGGAAAGGAAAAACAGAACGTTAAAAGATATGATTAATGTCATGCTTCTAACTTCTGGTTTACCAACGAACTTGTGGGGGGAAGCCCTAAATATGTCTAATCACATATTAAATAAAGTTCCCCACAATAAGACAGGAGCAATTCCAGATGAGTTATGGAAAGGACATAAACCAAGTTTTAAATACCTCAAAGTGTGGGGGCGCATCGCAAAAGTTCCAGTTCCGCATCCTAAAAAAGTCAAACTTGGACCAAAAACCGTCGATTGTTACTATCTAGGACCAGCCGAAAATAGTAGCGCCAACAGATTTTTGGTATTCAAGTCTGATATAGCTGATATTCATGTAAATACAATCAAGGAATCTAGAGATGCCTCGTTCTTTGAAGATGTGTTTCCACACAAAAGAAACAAACAAAATAATGTCCCTATGAGGACAAGAGAAGAATCAAGTAGATCAGACGAAGCTATAACTCCTCATGAGATTGAGGAAATAGAACCCCGAAGAAGTGTAAGGGCTAGAAATTCCAAGACATTTGGTCCTGAGTTTTTAACATATATGTTAGAACATGAACCTCAAACGTACAAGGAAGCAATGTCATCGTCTGAATCTGCATGTTGGAAAGAAGCAATCCAAAGTGAGATTGATTCAATTCTAAGTAATAAAACTTGGGAAATTCTTGATATTCCACCTGGAATAAAACCAATTGGCTGCAAATGGATTTTCAAGAAGAAAATAAAAGCAGATGGCTCTATCGACAAATATAAAGCCAGGTTAGTAGCCAAAGGATATCGTCAAAAAGAAGGAGTAGACTTCTTTGATACGTATTCACCGGTAACACGAATAACCTCAACAAGAATGCTAATAGCAATTGCATCTATTTATAATCTAGAGATTCATCAAATGGATGTAAAAACAGCATTCTTAAATGGCGATCTCGATGAGGAGATCTACATGGAGGAACCAGAAGGTTTCATTTCAAAAGGAAATGAAAACAAAGTATGTAAATTAGTAAAGTCATTATATGGACTAAAACAAGCTCCAAAACAATGGCACGCAAAATTTGATAGTGTCATGATGAGAAATGGTTTTCGTATAAATGAATGCGATAAGTGTGTTTATTATAAACAAGTTGGACAATCATATGTGATGATTTGTCTTTATGTAGACGATATGCTAATCTTTGGTCCGAATACCCAAGTAATAGAGAGCATAAAGAAAATGCTAATCAACAATTTTGATATGAAAGACTTAGGAGTTGCAGATGTTATTTTGGGAATCAAAATAATAAGAACGCCGAATGGAATTGAATTATCTCAATCACACTATATAGACAAAGTGATTGATAAATTTAAAAATCTTGGAATTAAAGAGGTAAGAACACCTTTTAATCCATCTGAAGTACTGCATAAAAACACTACTGCGAGTGTAATGCAACTGGAATACTCTCGTGTAATAGGATGTCTCATGTATCTCATGAATTGCACAAGACCAGACATAGCTTATGCAGAAAGTCGATTAAGTAGATATACAAGCAATCCAAGTAAGGAACACTAGAAAGCACTAATGAGATTGCTTGGATATTTAAAAAATACCACAAATTACTCCTTAAACTATGGAAAATATCCTGCAGTCTTAGAAGGATATAGTGACGCAAACTGGATTGCTGATTCAGAGGAATCAAAATCAACAAGTGGTTATGTATTCACCCTAGCAGGGGCAGCAGTGTCATGGAAATCTACTAAACAGACATGCATAGCTCGATCCACTATGGAGTCAGAGTTTATCGCTTTAGACAAAGCAGGCGAAGAAGCAGAATGGCTTCGTCACTTTTTAGAAGATATTCCATTTTAGCCTAAACCTGTACCGGCCATATGCACACATTGCGATAACCAAGCAGCGTTAAGTAGAGCGCATAACTTTGTGTATAATGGGAAGTCACGACACATTCGTCGACGCCATATCACAGTTAGGCAGTTACTCTCAAATGGAACTATTTCCATTGATTATGTGAGAACAAATGATAACCTAGCGGATCCGTTTACTAAAGGTTTATCAAGAGAGAAAATTGACTGCGCATCGAGGGGAATGGGTTTAAAAGCCTAAAACAACAAGAGTTATCTTATATGGAAACCTATCCTAGCAACTGGAGATCCCACGGACTAGGATCAATAGGCAAACCAGTTATGAATAACTCAAGACGTAATGCATTTTTTGGACATAGTCCTACTCCATTCCTATGGTGCACAATATAAATGCATGCCTACAGAAGTATTACAAGGTTAAAACTATGTTTTTTAATGATGACATATCTTGAAAATAACAAGTGGGGTATATGTAGGATGCTCTTAATGGTTGCGATCACCTATGTTAGTGTGAGCTGGGTCGGCTCTATGAGAATTTTAAAAGGCTTGAATTCTCTATAACACTCGCAGAACCAGAAAATGTTCAGGACCAAAATGAACACAACCAAGATATTGGATGATAAGGGAATCAATGCTTCGTAAAGCTTATTGTTTGGACATACAATAAAGGCTGACGGTTCAAGATGAAATAATTCACCGATTAGCCAAGTATATCCGATAAGTTTTAACTAGGGAAAGTTCAAAGTGAAATATCTACTTATCCACGATAAAGCATTATTCCATTCGTAGTCTGAGATATTACACTTTGTGTGGGGGAAAAAGTATATTATCATTCATGTGGGGGATTGTTAGAAATCAAAGTATGAATGAAATTTACTTTAGTCCCACATTGCCAAAAATAAGATAAGATGTGTGTATATATGTCCATTCCTCATTCCCTATATTGGCCCTTAGGGTCAGGTAATTTTGTGCGAGGGGGAGGACCTACATCATGTAAACCAAACACACGCGCGCGCGCCACCCGCCCGTCCCGTACCGAACCGGGCCGGGCTTGGTCTTGGATGAAATCTTATTTTTGCTACAGAAAAACATAACCAATTTTGTTGGGTTTTTTTTTGAACGGATGCGGCAACAGAATTGGGTGCGACCCAACAGAAGTCGAACGGGTTTACGACCCGCTAATGGATGAAGAGGAACGGGTGCGACCCGTTATAATATAAACAGATGCGACTGTTGGAATACGTTTGAATTCAAACAGACACGACTGTTTAAATGGTAACCGTTGGAAGATATAAATAAGTGACGAATTCTGGCCAAATTCCTCGCCGATTTAACGCTTTCTCTTTCTCTTTCTCTGCCCGACTTACAACTGCCTTACTGCCAATACTCAGACTGACGAAAACAATACAACTCGAGCAGATCTGTCTGTTTTATCCTGGGAGACTCAAAATAAAGTCTTAAGGAAATCGGTACACCGAGACTCAGACTCTATTTTCTCATATTTCAAGTTATATTCGTATACATTTTGTTGTATACATACTGTTGAATACAGTGCTGTTGTTGTTTGGCTAAATCAACTTGTGTGCGAGTTGAAATATAACACTTGCCAGTGTTGATGATTGTGCATTTTGTATAACGCGTATTGCTGTTGCATTCTGTTTATACTGCAGACATTCACATCTTACGACTTTTCTGGAGTTGTATTAGAATGAAATCTAGTCCATAATCCTTCTCAGTGGTGGTTTGACACAGGTGCTACACGACACGTGTGTTCTGAAAAGTCCATGTTCGCCACTTACAACAGACTCGATCATAAAGAGAAACTGTACATGGGTAACTCTGCAGTGTCAATGATTGAGGGTAATGGGAAAGTAATCCTCAAGTTCACATCTGGTAAAACAATTACGCTGAATGATGTGCTCCATGTTCCAGATATCCGAAAAAACTTGATTTCCGGTCCTGTTCTCTCGAAGAAAGGCTTCCGAATGGTCTTTGAATCGGATAAAGTTGTTCTGTCCAAGGCTGGAATCTATATAGGGAGAGGATACTTGTGTGATGGCCTGTTTAAGGCTAATGTAGCCGTAGTTGGCAATAATAGCGTGTATTGTAATTCTGAAATGAATAAAAAGGAAGTTTCTTATGTTGTTGAGTATGATGCTTTATTATGGTATGAAAGATTAGGACACGTAAACTTCCGAAAAATGAAAAAACTTGCAAATTTAGAATTAATTCCTAAATTTCAAGTAGATAAGAACTACAAATGTGAGACATGTGTAGAAGCAAAAATGGTCAAAATGTCGTTTCATACAGTTGATAGAAGCACCGAACCGCTAGGTTTGGTACATACCGATTTATGTGATTTCAAATCAATACCTACACGAGGTGGAAAAAAGTACTTTATCACATTTATCGACGACTATACACGATATTGCTATGTATATCTTTTGAATAGTAAAGATGAAGCAATAACATCATTTATAAAGTACAAAGCTGAGGTAGAAAATCAGATAAATAAAAAGATCAAGATATTGAGATCTGATCGAGGTGGAGAATATGAATCACCGTTTGAACAATTCTGTGCAGAAAATGGAATAATTCATCAAATGACAGCTCCATACTCACCACAACAAAATGGTGTTGCGGAAAGGAAAAACAGAACGTTAAAAGATATGATTAATGCTCTGGTTTACCAACGAACTTGTGGGGGGAAGCCCTAAATATGTCTAATCACATATTAAATAAAGTTCCCCACAATAAGACAGGAGCAATTCCATATGAGTTATGGAAAGGACATAAACCAAGTTTTAAATACCTCAAAGTGTGGGGGTGCTTGGCAAAAGTTCCAGTTCCGCCTCCTAAGAAAGTCAAACTTGGACCAAAAACCGTCGATTGTTACTATCTAGGACCAGCCCTAAATAGTAGCGCCTACAGATTTTTGGTATTCAAGTCTGATATAGTTGATATTCATGTAAATACAATCATGGAATCTAGAGATGCCTCGTTCTTTGAAGATGTGTTTCCACACAAAAGAAACGAACAAAATAATGTCCCTAAAAGGACAAGAGAAGAATCAAGTAGATCAGACGAAGCTATAACTCCTCATGAGATTGAGGAAATAGAACCCCGAAGAAGTGTAAGGGCTAGAATTCCAAGACATTTGGTCCTGAGTTTTTAACATATATGTTTGAACATGAACCTCAAACGTACAAGGAAGCAATGTCATCGTTTGAATCTGCATGTTGGAAAGAAGCAATCCAAAGTGAGATTGATTCAATTCTAAGTAATAAAACTTGGGAAATTGTTGATATTCCACCTGGAATAAAACCAATTGGCTGCAAATGGATTTTCAAGAAGAAAATAGAAGCAGATAGCTCAATCGACAAATATAAACCCAAGTTAGTAGCCAAAGGATATCGTCAAAAAGAAGGAGTAGACTTCTTTGATACGTATTCACCGGTAACACGAATAACCTCAATAAGAATGCTAATAGCAATTGCATCTATTTATAATCTAGAGATTCATCAAATGGATGTAAAAACAACATTCTTGAATGGTGATCTCGATGAGGAGATATACATGGAGCAACCAGAAGGTTTCATTTCAAAAGGAAATGAAAACAAAGTATGTAAATTAGTAAAGTCATTATATGGACTAAAACAAGATCCAAAACAATGGCACGCAAAATTTGATAGTGTCATGATGAGAAATGGTTTTCGTATAAATGAATGCGATAAGTGTGTTTATTATAAACAAGTTGGACAATCATATGTGATGATTTGTCTTTATGTGGACGATATGCTAATCTTTGGTCCGAATACCCAAGTAATAGAGAGCATAAAGAAAATGCTAATCAAAAATTTTGATATGAAAGACTTAGGAGTTGCAAATGTTATTTTGGGAATCAAAATAATAAGAACGCCGAATGGAATTGAATTATCTCAATCACACTATATAGACAAAGTGATTGATAAATTTAAAAATCTTGGAATTAAAGAGGTAAGAACACCTTTTAATCCATCTGAAGTACTGCATAAAAACACTACTGCGAGTGTAATGCAACTGGAAAATTCTCGTGTAATAGGATGTCTCATGTATCTCATGAATTGCACAAGACCAGACATAGCTTATGCAGTAAGTCGATTAAGTAGATATACAAGCAATCCAAGTAAGGAACACTGGAAAGCACTAATGAGATTGCTTGGATATTTAAAAAATACCACAAATTACTCCTTACACTATGGAAAATATCCTGCAGTCTTAGAAGGATATAGTGATGCAAACTGGATTGCTGATTCAGAGGAATCAAAATCAACAAGTGGTTATGTATTCACCCTAGTAGGGGCAGGAGTGTCATGGAAATCTACTAAACATACATGCATAGCTCGATCCACTATGGAGTCAGAGTTTATCGCTTTAGACAAAGCAGGCGATGAAGCAGAATGGCTTCGTCACTTTTTAGAAGATATTCCATTTTGGCCTAAACCTGTACCGGCCATATGCATACATTGCGATAACCAAGCAGCGCTAAGAAGAGCGCATAACTTTGGGTATAATGGGACGCCACGACACATTCGCCGACGCCATATCACAGTTAGGCAGTTACTCTCAAATGGAACTATTTCCATTGATTATGTAAGAACAAATGATAACCTAGCGGATCCGTTTACTAAAGGTTTATCAAGAGAGAAAATTGACTGCGCATCGAGGGGAATGGGTTTAAAATCCTAAAACAACAAGAGTTATCTTATACGGAAACCTATCCTAGCAACTGGAGATCCCGCGGACTAGGATCAATAGGCAAACCAGTTATGAATAACTCAAGACGTAATGCATTTTTTGGACATAGTACTACTCCATTCCTATGGTGCACAATATAAATGCATGCCTACAGAAGTATTACAAGGTTAAAACTATGTTTTCTAATGATGACCATATCTTGAAAATAACTAGTGGGGTATATGTAGGATACTCTTAATGGTTGCGATCACCTATGTTAGTGTGAGCTGGGTCGGCTCTATGAGAATTTTAAAAGGCTTGAAATCTCTACAACACTCGCAAAACCAGAAAATGTTCAGGACCAAAATGAACACAACCAAGAGATTGGATGATAAGGGAATCAATGCTTCGCAAAGCTTATTGTTTGGACATACAATAAAGGCTGACGGTTCAAGATGAAATAATTCACCGATTAGCCAAGTATATCCGATAAGTTTTAACTAGGGAAAGTTCAAAGTGAAATATCTACTTATCCATGATAAAGCATTATTCCATTAGTAGTCTGAGATATTACACTTTGTGTAGGGGAAAAAGTATATTATCATTCATGTGGGAGATTGTTAGAAATCAAAGTATGAATGAAATTTACTTTAGTCCCACATTGCCAAAAATAAGATAAGATGTGTGTATATATGTCCATTCCTCATTCCCTATATTGGCCCTTAGGGTCAGGTAATTTTGTGCGAGGGGGAGGACCTACATCATGTGAACCAAACCCACACGCGCGCGCGCCGCCCGCCCGTCCCGTACCGAACCGAACCGGGCCGGGCCGTGGATTGGATGAAATCTTATTTTTGTTATGGAAAAACATAACCAATTTTGTTGGGTTTTTTTTTGAACGGATGCGGCAACGGAATTGGGTGCGACCCAACAGAAGTCGAACGGGTTTACGACCCGCTAATGGATGAGGAGGAACGGGTGCGACCCGTTATAATATAAACAGATGCGACTGTTGGAATACGTTTGAATTCAAACAGACACGACTGTTTAAATGGTAATTGTTGGAAGATATAAATAAGTGATGAATTCTGGACAAATTCCTCACCGATTTATCGCTTTCTCTTTCTCTTCCTCTGCCCGACTTACAACTGCCTTGCTGCCAATTCTCAGACTGACGAAAACAATACAACTCGAGCAGAACTGTCGGTTTTATCCTGGGAGACTCAAAATAAAGTCTTAAGGAAATCGGTACACCGAGACTCAGACTCTATTTTCTCATATTTCAAGTTATATTCGTATACATTTTGTTGTATACATACTGTTGAATACAGTGCTGTTGTTGTTTGGCTAAATCAACTTGTGTGCAAGTTGAAATATAACACTTGCCAGTGTTGATGATTGTGCGTTTTGTATAACGCGTATTGCTGTTGCATTGTGTTTATACTGCAGACATTCACATCTTAAGTCTTTTCTGGAGTTGTATCAGAATGTAATCTAGTCCAGAATCCTTCTCAGTGGTGGTTTGACACAGGTGCTACACGACACGTGTGTTCTGAAAAGTCCATGTTCGCCACTTACAACAGACTCGATCATAAAGAGAAACTGTACATGGGTAACCCTACAGTGTCAATGATTGAGGGTAATGGGAAAGTAATCCTCAAGTTCACATCTAGTAAAGCTATTACGCTGAATGATGTGCTCCATGTTCCAGATATCCGAAAAAACTTGATTTCCGGTCCTGTTCTCTCGAAGAAAGGCTTCCGAATGGTCTTTGAATCGGATAAAGTTGTTCTGTCCAAGGCTGGAATCTATATAGGGAGAGGATACTTGTGTGATGGCCAGTTTAAGGCTAATGTAGCCGTAGTTGGCAATAATAGTGTGTATTGTAATTCTGAAATGAATAAAAAGGAAGTTTCTTATGTTGTTGAGTATGATGCTTTATTATGGCATGAAAGATTAGGACACGTAAACTTCCGAAAAATGAAAAAACTTGCAAATTTAGAATTAATTCCTAAATTTCAAGTAGATAAGAACTACAAATGTGAGACATGTGTAGAAGCAAAAATGGTCAAAATGTCGTTTCATAAAGTAGATAGAAGCACCGAACCGCTAGGTTTGGTACATACTGATTTATGTGATTTCAAATCAATACCTACACGAGGTGGAAAAAAGTACTTTATCACATTTATCGACGACTATACACGATATTGCTATGTATATCTTTTGAATAGTAAAGATGAAGCAATAACATCATTTATAAAGTACAAAGCTGAGGTAGAAAATCAGATAAATAAAAAGATCAAGATATTGAGATCTGATCGAGGTGGAGAATATGAATCACCGTTTGAACAATTCTGTGCAGAAAATGGAATAATTCATCAAACGACAGCTCCATACTCACCACAACAAAATGGTGTTGCGAAAAGGAAAAACAGAACGTTAAAAGATATGATTAATGCCATGCTTCTAACTTCTGGTTTACCAACGAACTTGTGGGGGAAGCCCTAAATATGTCTAATCACATATTAAATAAAGTTCCCCACAATAAGACAGGAGCAATTCCATATGAGTTATGGAAAGGACATAAACCAAGTTTTAAATACCTCAAAGTGTGGGGGTGCTTGGCAAAAGTTCCAGTTCCGCCTCCTAAGAAAGTCAAACTTGGACCAAAAACCGTCGATTGTTACAATCTAGGACCAGCCCAAAATAGTAGCGCCTACAGATTTTTGGTATTCAAGTCTGATATAGCTGATATTCATGTAAGTACAATCATGGAATCTAGAGATGCCTCGTTCTTTGAAGATGTGTTTCCACACAAAAGAAACGAACAAAATAATGTCCCTAAAAGGACAAGAGAAGAATCAAGTAGATCAGACGAAGCTATAACTCCTCATGAGATTGAGGAAATAGAACCCCGAAGAAGTGTAAGGGCTAGAAATTCCAAGACATTTGGTCCTGAGTTTTTAACATATATGTTAGAACATGAACCTCAAACGTACAAGGAAGCAATGTCATCGTCTGAATCTGCATGTTGGAAAGAAGCAATCCAAAGTGAGATTGATTCAATTCTAAGTAATAAAACTTGGGAAATTGTTGATATTCCACGTGGAATAAAACCAATTGGCTGCAAATGGATTTTCAAGAAGAAAATAAAAGCAGATGGCTCTATCGAAAAATATAAAGCCAGGTTAGTAGCCAAAGGATATCGTCAAAAAGAAGGAGTAGACTTCTTTGATACGTATTCACCGGTAACACGAATAACCTCAATAAGAATGCTAATAGCAATTGCATCTATTTATAATCTAGAGATTCATCAAATGGATGTAAAAACAGCATTCTTAAATGGCGATCTTGATGATGAGATCTACATGGAGCAACCAGAAGGTTTCATTTCAAAAGGAAATGAAAACAAAGTATGTAAATTAGTAAAGTCATTATATGGACTAAAACAAACTCCAAAACAATGGCACACAAAATTTGATAGTGTCGTGATGAGAAATGGTTTTCGTATAAATGAATGCGATAAGTGTGTTTATTATAAACAAGTTGGACAATCATATGTGATGATTTGTCTTTATGTAGACGATATGCTAATCTTTGGTCCGAATATCCAAGTAATAGAAAGCATAAAGAAAATGCTAATCAACAATTTTGATATGAAAGACTTAGGAGTTGCAGATGTTATTTTGGGAATCAAAATAATAAGCACGCCAAATGGAATTGAATTATCTCAATCACACTATATAGACAAAGTGATTGATAAATTTAAAAATCTTGGAATTAAAGAGGTAAGAACACCTTTTAATCCATCTGAAGTACTGCATAAAAACACTACTGCGAGTGTAATGCAACTGGAATACTCTCGTGTAATAGGATGTCTCATGTATCTCATGAATTGCACAAGACCAGACATAGCTTATGCAGTAAGTCGATTAAGTAGATATACAAGCAATCCAAGTAAGGAACACTGGAAAGCACTAATGAGATTGCTTGGATATTTAAAAAATACCACAAATTACTCCTTACACTATGGAAAATATCCTGCAGTCTTAGAAGGATATAGTGATGCAAACTGGATTGCTGATTCAGAGGAATCAAAATCAACAAGTGGTTATGTATTCACCCTAGCAGGGGCAGCAGTGTCATGGAAATCTACTAAACAGACATGCATAGCTCGATCCACTATGGAGTCAGAGTTTATCGCTTTAGACAAAGCAGGCGAAGAAGAAGAATGGCTTCGTCACTTTTTAGAAGATATTCCATTTTGCCCTAAACCTGTACCGGCCATATGCATACATTGCGATAACCAAGCAGCGCTATGTAGAGCGCATAACTTTGTGTATAATGGGAAGTCACGACACATTCGTCGACGCCATAACACAATTAGGCAGTTACTCTCAAATGGAACTATTTCCATTGATTATGTGAGAACAAATGATAACCTAGCGGATCCGTTTACTAAAGGTTTATCAAGAGAGAAAATTGACTGCGCATCGAGGGGAATGGGTTTAAAAGCCTAAAACAACAAGAGTTATCTTATACGGAAACCTATCCAAGCAACTAGGGATCCCACGGACTAGGATCAATAGGCAAACCAGTTATGAACAACTCAAGACGTAATGCATTTTTTGGACATAGTCCTACTCCATTCCTATGGTGCACAATATAAATGCATGCCTACAGAAGTATTACAAGGTTAAAACTATGTTTTTTAATGATGACCATATCTTGAAAATAACAAGTGGGGTATATGTAGGATACTCTTAATGGTTGCGATCACCTATGTTAGTGTGAGCTGGGTCGGCTCTATGAGAATTTTAAAAGGCTTGAATTCTCTATAACACTCGCAGAACCAGAAAATGTTCAGGACCAAAATGAACACAACCAAGAGATTGGATGATAAGGGAATCAATGCTTCGTAAAGCTTATTGTTTGGACATACAATAAAGGCTGACGGTTCAAGATGAAATAATTCACCGATTAGCCAAGTATATCCGATAAGTTTTAACTAGGGAAAGTTCAAAGTGAAATATCTACTTATCCACGATAAAGCATTATTCCATTCGTAGTCTGAGATATTACACTTTGTGTGGGGGAAAAAGTATATTATCATTCATGTGGGGGATTGTTAGAAATCAAAGTATGAATGAAATTTACTTTAGTCCCACATTGCCAAAAATAAGATAAGATGTGTGTATATATGTCCATTCCTCATTCCCTATATTGGCCCTTAGGGTCAGGTAATTTTGTGCGAGGGGGAGGTCCTACATCATGTGAACCAAACACACACGCGTGCACGCGCCGCCCGCCCGTCCCGTACCAAACCGGGCCGGGCTTGGGCTTGGATGAAATCTTATTTTTGCTACGGAAAAACATAACCAATTTTGTTGGGTTTTTTTTGAACGGATGCGGCAACGGAATTGGGTGCGACCCAACAGAAGTCTAACGGGTTTACGACCCGCTAATGGATGAAGAGGAACGGGTGCGACCCGTTATAATATAAACAGATGCGACTGTTGGAATACGTTTGAATTCAAACAGACACGACTGTTTAAATGGTAATTGTTGGAAGATATAAATAAGTGATGAATTCTGGCCAAATTCCTCACCGATTTAACGCTTTCTCTTTCTCTTCCTCTGCCCGACTTACGACTGCCTTGCTGCCAATTCTCAGACTGACGAAAACAATACAACTCGAGCAGAACTGTCTGTTTTATCCTGGGAGACTCAAAATAAAGTCTTAAGGAAATCGGTACACCGAGACTCAGACTCTATTTTCTCATATTTCAAGTTATATTTGTATACATTTTGTTGTATACATACTGTTGAATACAGTGCTGTTGTTGTTTGGCTAAATCAACTTGTGTGCGAGTTGAAATTTAACACTTGCCAGTGTTGATGATTGTGCGTTTTGTATAACGCGTATTGCTGTTGCATTGTGTTTATACTGCAGACATTCACATCTTAAGTATTTTCTGGAGTTGTATCAGAATGTAATCTAGTCCAGAATCCTTCTCAGTGGTGGTTTGACACAGGTGCTACTCGACACGTGTGTTCTGAAAAGTCCATGTTCGCCACTTACAACAGACTCGATCATAAAGAGAAACTGTACATGGGTAACCCTGCAGTGTCAATGATTGAGGGTAATTGGAAAGTAATCCTCAAGTTCACATCTGGTAAAACTATTACGCTGAATGATGTGCTCCATGTTCCAGATATCCGAAAAAACTTGATTTCCGGTCCTGTTCTCTCGAAGAAAGGCTTCCGAATGGTCTTTGAATCGGATAAAGTTGTTCTGTCCAAGGCTGGAATCTATATAGGGAGAGGATACTTGTGTGATGGCCTGTTTAAGGCTAATGTAGCCGTAGTTGGCAATAATAGTGTGTATTGTAATTCTGAAATGAATAAAAAGGAAGTTTCTTATGTTTTTGAGTATGATGCTTTATTATGGCATGAAAGATTAGGACACGTAAACTTCCGAAAAATGAAAAAACTTGCAAATTTAGAATTACTTCCTAAATTTCAAGTAGATAAGAACTACAAATTTGAGACATGTGTAGAAGCAAAAATGGTCAAAATGTCGTTACATAAAGTAGATAGAAGCACCGAACCGCTAGGTTTGGTACATACTGATTTATGTGATTTCAAATCAATACCTACACGAGGTGGAAAAAAGTACTTTATCACATTTATCGACGACTATACACGATATTGCTATGTATATCTTTTGAATAGTAAAGATGAAGCAATAACATCATTTATAAAGTACAAAGCTGAGGTAGAAAATCAGATAAATAAAAAGATCAAGATATTGAGATCTGATCGAGGTGGAGAATATGAATCACCGTTTGAACAATTCTGTGCAGAAAATGGAATAATTCATCAAACGACAGCTCCATACTCACCACAACAAAATGGTGTTGCGGAAAGGAAAAACAGAACATTAAAAGATATGATTAATGCCATGCTTCTAACTTCTGGTTTACCAACGAACTTGTGGGGGGAAGCCCTAAATATGTCTAATCACATATTAAATAAAGTTCCCCACAATAAGACAGGAGCAATTCCATATGAGTTATGGAAAGGACATAAACCAAGTTTTAAATACCTCAAAGTGTGGGGGTGCTTGGCAAAAGTTCCAGTTCCGCCTCCTAAGAAAGTCAAACTTGGACCAAAAACCGTCGATTGTTACTATCTAGGACCAGCCCAAAATAGTAGCGCCTACAGATTTTTGGTATTCAAGTCTGATATAGCTGATATTCATGTAAATACAATCATGGAATCTAGAGATGCCTCGTTCTTTTAAGATGTGTTTCCACACAAAAGAAACGAACAAAATAATGTCCCTAAAAGGACAAGAGAAGAATCAAGTAGATCAGACGAAGCTATAACTCCTCATGAGATTGAGGAAATAGAACCCCGAAGAAGTGTAAGGGCTAGAAATTCCAAGACATTTGGTCCTGAGTTTTTAACATATATGTTAGAACATGAACCTCAAACGTACAAGGAAGCAATGTCATCGTCTGAATCTGCATGTTGGCAAGAAGCAATCCAAAGTGAGATTGATTCAATTCTAAGTAATAAAACTTGGGAAATTGTTGATATTCCACGTGGAATAAAACCAATTGGCTGCAAATGGATTTTCGAGAAGTAAATAAAAGCAGATGGCTCTATCGACAAATATAAAGCCAGGTTAGTAGCCAAAGGATATCGTCAAAAAGAAGGAGTAGACTTCTTTGATACGTATTCACCGGTAACACGAATAACCTCAATAAGAATGCTAATAGCAATTGCATCTATTTATAATCTAGAGATTCATCAAATGGATGTAAAAACAGCATTCTTAAATGGCGATCTCGATGAGGAGATCTACATGGAGCAACTAGAAGGTTTCATTTCAAAAGGAAATGAAAACAAAGTATGTAAATTAGTAAAGTCATTATATGGACTAAAACAAGCTCCAAAACAATGGCACACAAAATTTGATAGTGTCGTGATGAGAAATGGTTTTCGTATAAATGAATGCGATAAGTGTGTTTATTATAAACAAGTTGGACAATCATATGTGATGATTTGTCTTTATGTAGACGATATGCTAATCTTTGGTCCGAATACCCAAGTAATAGAAAGCATAAAGAAAATGCTAATCAACAATTTTGATATGAAAGACTTAGGAGTTGCAGATGTTATTTTGGGAATCAAAATAATGAGAACGCCGAATGGAATTGAATTATCTCAATCACACTATATAGACAAAGTGATTGATAAATTTAAAAATCTTGGAATTAAAGAGGTAAGAACACCTTTTAATCCATCTGAAGTACTGCATAAAAACGCTACTGCGAGTGTAATGCAACTGGAATACTCTCGTGTAATAGGATGTCTCGTGTATCTCATGAATTGCACAAGACCAGACATAGCTTATGCAGTAAGTCGATTAAGTAGATATACAAGCAATCCAAGTAAGGAACACTGGAAAGCACTAATGAGATTGCTTGGATATTTAAAAAATACCACAAATTACTCCTTACACTATGGAAAATATCCTGTAGTCTTAGAAGGATATAGTGATGCAAACTGGATTGCTGATTCAGAGGAATCAAAATCAACAAGTGGTTATGTATTCACCCTAGCAGGGGCAGCAGTGTCATGGAAATCTACTAAACAGACATGCATAGCTCGATCCACTATGGAGTCAGAGTTTATCGCTTTAGAGAAAGCAGGCGAAGAAGCAGAATGGCTTCGTCACTTTTTAGAAGATATTCCATTTTGGCCTAAACCTGTACCGGCCAAATGCATACATTGCGATAACCAAGCAGCGCTATGTAGAGCGCATAACTTTGTGTATAATGGGAAGTCACGACACATTCGTCGACGCCATAACACAGTTAGGCAGTTACTCTCAAATGGAACTATTTCCATTGATTATGTGAGAACAAATGATAACCTAGCGGATCCGTTTACTAAAGGTTTATCAAGAGAGAAAATTGACTGCGCATCGAGGGGAATGGGTTTAAAGGCCTAAAACAACAAGAGTTATCTTATACGGAAACCTATCCTAGCAACTAGGGATCCCACGGACTAGGATCAATAGGCAAACCAGTTATGAATAACTCAAGACGTAATGCATTTTTTGGACATAGTCCTACTCCATTCCTATGGTGCACAATATAAATGCATGCCTACAGAAGTATTACAAGGTTAAAACTATGTTTTTTAATGATGACCATATCTTGAAAATAACAAGTGGGGTATATGTAGGATACTCTTAATGGTTGCGATCACCTATGTTAGTGTGAGCTGGGTCGGCTCTATGAGAATTTTAAAAGGCTTGAATTCTCTGTAACACTCGCAGAACCAGAAAATGTTCAGCACCAAAATGAACACAACCAAGAGATTGGATGATAAGGGAATCAATGCTTCGTAAAGCTTATTGTTTGGACATACAATAAAGGCTGACGGTTCAAGATGAAATAATTCACCGATTAGCCAAGTATATCCGATAAGTTTTAACTAGGGAAAGTTCAAAGTGAAATATCTACATATCCACGATAAAGCATTATTCCATTCGTAGTCTGAGATATTACACTTTGTGTGGGGGAAAAAGTATATTATCATTCATGTGGGGGATTGTTAGAAATCAAAGTATGAATGAAATTTACTTTAGTCCCACATTGCCAAAAATAAGATAAGATGTGTGTATATATGTCCATCCCTCATTCCCTATATTGGCCCTTAGGGTCAGGTAATTTTGTGCGAGGGGGAGGTCCTACATCATGTGAACCAAACACACACGCGCGCGCGCGCCGCCCGCCCGTCCCGTACCGAACCGGGCCGGGCCGGGCTTGGGCTTGGATGAAATCTTATTTTTGCTACGGAAAAACATAACCAATTTTGTTGGGTTTTTTTTTGAACGGATGCGGCAACGGAATTGGGTGAGACCCAACAGAAGTCGAACGGGTTTACGACCCGCTAATGGATGAAGAGGAACGGGTGCGACCCTTTATAATATAAACAGATGCGACTGTTGGAATACGTTTGAATTCAAACAGACACGACTGTTTAAATGGTAATTGTTGGAAGATATAAATAAGTGATGAATTCTGGCCAAATTCCTCACCGATTTAACGCTTTCTCTTTCTCTTCCTCTGCCCGACTTACAACTGCCTTTCTGCCAATTCTCAGACTGACGAAAACAATACAACTCGAGCAAAACTGTCTGTTTTATCCTGGGAGACTCAAAATAAAGTCTTAAGGAAATCGATACACCGAGACTCAGACTCTATTTTCTCATATTTCAAGTTATATTCGTATACATTTTGTTGTATACATACTGTTGAATACAGTGCTGTTGTTGTTTGGCTAAATCAACTTGTGTGCGAGTTGAAATATAACACTTGCCAGTGTTGATGATTGTGCGTTTTGTATAACGCGTATTGCTGTTGCATTGTGTTTATACTGCAGACATTCACATCTTAAGTCTTTTCTGGAGTTGTATCAGAATGTAATCTAGTCTAGAATCCTTCTCAGTGGTGGTTTGACACAGGTGCTACACGACACGTGTGTTCTGAAAAGTCCATGTTCGCCACTTACAACAGACTCGATCATAAAGAGAAACTGTACATGGGTAACCCTGCAGTGTCAATGATTGAGGGTAATGGGAAAGTAATCGTCAAGTTCACATTTGGTAAAACTATTACGCTGAATGATGTGCTCCATGTTCCAGATATCCGAAAAAACTTGATTTCCGGTCCTGTTCTCTCGAAGAAAGGCTTCCGAATGGTCTTTGAATCGGATAAAGTTGTTCTGTCCAAGGCTGGAATCTATATAGGGAGAGGATACTTGTGTGATGGCCTGTTTAAGGCTAATGTAGCCGTAGTTGGCAATAATAGTGTGTATTGTAATTCTGAAATGAATAAAAAGGAAGTTTCTTATGTTGTTGAGTATGATGCTTTATTACGGCATGAAAAATTAGGACACGTAAACTTCCGAAAAATGAAAAAACTTGCAAATTTAGAATTAATTCCTAAATTTCAAGTAGATAAGAACTACAAATGTGAGACATGTGTAGAAGCAAAAATGGTCAAAATGTCGTTTCATACAGTTGATAGAAGCACCGAACCGCTAGGTTTGGTACATACCGATTTATGTGATTTCAAATCAATACCTACACGAGGTGGAAAAAAGTACTTTATCACATTTATCGACGACTATACACGATATTGCTATGTATATCTTTTGAATAGTAAAGATGAAGCAATAACATCATTTATAAAGTACAAAGCTGAGGTAGAAAATCAGATAAATAAAAAGATCAAGATATTGAGATCTGATCGAGGTGGAGAATATGAATCACCGTTTGAACAATTCTGTGCAGAAAATGGAATAATTCATCAAACGACAGCTCCATACTCACCACAACAAAATGGTGTTGCGGAAAGGAAAAACAGAACGTTAAAAGATATGATTAATGCCATGCTTCTAACTTCTGGTTTACCAACGAACTTGTGGGGGGAAGCCCTAAATATGTCTAATCACATATTAAATAAAGTTCCCCACAATAAGACAGGAGCAATTCCATATGAGTTATGGAAAGGACATAAACCAAGTTTTAAATACCTCAAAGTGTGGGGGTGCTTGGCAAAAGTTCCAGTTCCGCCTCCTAAGAAAGTCAAACTTCGACCAAAAACCGTCGATTGTTACTATCTAGGACCAGCCCAAAATAGTAGCGCCTACAGATTTTTGGTATTCAAGTCTGATATAGCTGATATTCATGTAAATACAATCATGGAATCTAGAGATGCCTCGTTCTTTGAAGATGTGTTTCCACACAAAAGAAACGAACAAAATAATGTCCCTAAAAGGACAAGAGAAGAATCAAGTAGATCAGACGAAGCTATATCTCCTCATGAGATTGAGGAAATAGAACCCCGAAGAAGTGTAAGGGCTAGAAATTCCAAGACATTTGGTCCTGAGTTTTTAACATATATGTTAGAACATGAACCTCAAACGTACAAGGAAGCAATGTCATCGTCTGAATCTGCATGTTGGAAAGAAGCAATCCAAAGTGAGATTGATTCAATTCTAAGTAATAAAACTTGGGAAATTGTTGATATTCCACCTGGAATAAAACCAATTGGCTGCAAATGGATTTTCAAGAAGAAAATAAAAGCAGATGGCTCTATCGACAAATATAAAGCCAGGTTAGTAGCCAAAGGATATCGTCAAAAAGAAGGAGTAGACTTCTTTGATACGTATTCACCGGTAACACGAATAACCTCAATAAGAATGCTAATAGCAATTGCATCTATTTATAATCTAGAGATTCATCAAATGGATGTAAAAACAACATTCTTAAATGGCGATCTCGATGAGGAGATCTACATGGAGCAACCAGAAGGTTTCATTTCAAAAGGAAATGAAAACAAAGTATGTAAATTAGTAAAGTCATTATATGGACTAAAACAAGCTCCAAAACAACGTCACACAAAATTTGATAATGTCGTGATGAGAAATGGTTTTCGTATAAATGAATGCGATAAGTGTGTTTATTATAAACAAGTTGGACAATCATATGTGATGATTTGTCATTATGTAGACGATATGCTAATCTTTGGTCCGAATACCCAAGTAATAGAAAGCATAAAGAAAACGCTAATCAACAATTTTGATATGAAAGACTTAGGAGTTGCAGATGTTATTTTGGGAATCAAAATAATAAGAACGCCGAATGGAATTGAATTATCTCAATCACACTATATAGACAAAGTGATTGATAAATTTAAAAATCTTGGAATTAAAGAGGTAAGAACACCTTTTAATCCATCCGAAGTACTGCATAAAAACACTACTGCGAGTGTAATGCAACTGGAATACTCTCGTGTAATAGGATGTCTCATGTATCTCATGAATTGCACAAGACCAGACATAGCTTATGCAGTAAGTCGATTAAGTAGATATACAAGCAATCCAAGTAAGGAACACTGGAAAGCACTAATGAGATTGCTTGGATATTTAAAAAATACCACAAATTACTCCTTACACTATGGAAAATATCCTGTAGTCTTAGAAGGATATAGTGATGCAAACTGGATTGCTGATTCAGAGGAATCAAAATCAACAAGTGGTTATGTATTCACCCTAGCAGGGGCAGCAGTGTCATGGAAATCTACTAAACAGACATGCATAGCTCGATCCACTATGGAGTCAGAGTTTATTGCTTTAGACAAAGCAGGCGAAGAAGCAGAATGGCTTCGTCACTTTTTAGAAGATATTCCATTTTGGCCTAAACCTGTACCGGCCATATGCATACATTGCGATAACCAAGCAGCGCTATGTAGAGCGCATAACTTTGTGTATAATGGGAAGTCACACACATTCGTCGACGCCATAACACAGTTAGGCAGTTACTCTCAAATGGAACTATTTCCATTGATTATGTGAGAACAAATGATAACATAGCGGATCCGTTTACTAAAGGTTTATCAAGAGAGAAAATTGACTGCGCATCGAGGGGAATGGGTTTAAAAGCCTAAAACAACAAGAGTTATCTTATACGGAAACCTATCCTAGCAACTAGGGATCCCACGGACTAGGATCAATAGGCAAACCAGTTATGAATAACTCAAGATGTAATGCATTTTTTGGACATAGTCCTACTCCATTCCTATGGTGCACAATATAAATGCATGCCTACAGAAGTATTACAAGGTTAAAACTATGTTTTTTAATGATGACCATATCTTGAAAATAACAAGTGGGGTATATGTAGGATACTCTTAATGGTTGCGATCACCTATGTTAGTGTGAGCTGGGTCGGCTCTATGAGAATTTTAAAAGGCTTGAATTCTCTATAACACTCGCAGAACCAGAAAAAGTTCAGGACCAAAATGAACACAACCAAGAGATTGGATGATAAGGGAATCAATGCTTCGTAAAGCTTATTGTTTGGACATACAATAAAGGCTGACGGTTCAAGATGAAATAATTCACCGATTAGCCAAGTATATCCGATAAGTTTTAACTAGGGAAAGTTCAAAGTGAAATATCTACTTATCCACGATAAAGCATTATTCCATTCGTAGTCTGAGATATTACACTTTGTGTGGGGAAAAAAGTATATTATCATTCATGTGGGGGATTGTTAGAAATCAAAGTATGAATGAAATTTACTTTAGTCCCACATTGCCAAAAATAAGATAAGATGTGTGTATATATGTCCATTCCTCATTCCCTATATTGGCCCTTAGGGTCAGGTAATTTTGTGCGAGGGGGAGGTCCTACATCATGTGAACCAAACACACACGCGCGCGCGCGCCGCCCGCCCGTCCCGTACCGAACCGGGCCGGGCCGGGCTTGGGCTTGGATGAAATCTTATTTTTGCTACGGAAAAACATAACCAATTTTGTTGGGTTATTTTTTGAATGGATGCGGCAACGGAATTGGGTGCGACCCAACAGAAGTCGAACAGGTTTACGACCCGCTAATGGATGAAGAGGAACGGGTGCGACCCGTTATAATATAAACAGATGCGACTGTTGGAATACGTTTGAATTCAAACAGACACGACTGTTTACATGGTAACTGTTGGAAGATATAAATAAGTGACGAATTCTGGCCAAATTCCTCACCGATTTAACGCTTTCTCTTTCTCTTCCTCTGCCCGACTTACAACTGCCTTGCTGCCAATTCTCAAACTAACGAAAACATTACAACTCGAGCAGATCTGTCTGTTTTATCCTGGGAGACTCAAAATAAAGTCTTAAGGAAATCGGTACACCGTGACTCAGACTCTATTTTCTCATATTTCAAGTTATATTCGTATACATTTTGTTGTATACATACTGTTGAATACAGTGCTGTTGTTGTTTGGCTAAATCAACTTGTGTGCGAGTTGAAATATAACACTTGCCAGTGTTGATGATTGTGCATTTTGTATAACGCGTATTGCTGTTGCATTCTGTTTATACTGCAGACATTCACATCTTAAGACTTTTCTGGAGTTGTATCAGAATGTAATCTAGTCCAGAATCCTTCTCAGTGGTGGTTTGACACAGGTGCTACACGACACGTGTGTTCTGAAAAGTCCATGTTCGCCACTTACAACAGACTCAATCATAAAGAGAAACAGTACATGGGTAACTCTGCAGTGTCAATGATTGAGGGTAATGGGAAAGTAATCCTCAAGTTCACATCTGGTAAAACTATTACGCTGAATGATGTGCTCCATGTTCCAGATATCCGAAAAAACTTGATTTTCGGTCCTGTTCTCTCGAAGAAAGGCTTCCGAATGGTCTTTGAATCGGATAAAGTTGTTCTGTCCAAGGTTGGAATCTATATAGGGAGAGGATACTTGTGTGATGGCCTGTTCAAGGCTAATGTAGCCGTAGTTGGCAATAATAGTGTGTATTGTAATTCTGAAATGAATAAAAAGGAAGTTTCTTATGTTGTTGAGTATGATGCTTTATTATGGCATAAAAGATTAGGATACGTAAACTTCCGAAAAATGAAAAAACTTGCAAATTTAGAATTAATTCCTAAATTTCAAGTAGATAAGAACTACAAATGTGAGACATGTGTAGAAGCAAAAATGGTCAAAATGCCGTTTCATACAGTTGATAGAAGCACCGAACCGCTAGGTTTGGTACATACCGATTTATGTGATTTCAAATCAATACCTACACGAGGTGGAAAAAAGTACTTTATCACATTTATCGACGACTATACACGATATTGCTATGTATATCTTTTGAATAGTAAATATGAAGCAATAACATCATTTATAAAGTACAAAGCTGAGGTAGAAAATCAGATAAATAAAAAGATCAAGATATTGAGATCTGATCGAGGTGGAGAATATGAATCACCGTTTGAACAATTCTGTGCCGAAAATGGAATAATTCATCAAACGACAGCTCCATACTCACCACAACAAAATGGTGTTGCGGAAAGAAAAAACAGAACGTTAAAAGATATGATTAATGCCATGCTTCTAACTTCTGGTTTACCAACGAACTTGTGGGGGGAAGCCCTAAATATGTCTAATCACATATTAAATAAAGTTCCCCACAATAAGATAGGAGCAATTCCATATGAGTTATGGAAAGGACATGAACCAAGTTTTAAATACCTCAAAGTGTGGGGGTGCTTGGCAAAAGTTCCAGTTCCGCCTCCTAAGAAAGTCAAACTTGGACCAAAAACCGTCGATTGTTACTATCTAGGACCAGCCCAAAATAGTAGCGCCTACAGATTTTTGGTATTCAATTCTGATATAGCTGATATTCATGTAAATACTATCATGGAATCTAGAGATGCCTCGTTCTTTGAAGACGTGTTTCCACACCAAAGAAACGAACAAAATAATGTCCCTAAAAGGACAAGAGAAGAATCAAGTAGATCAGACGAAGCTATAACTCCTCATGAGATTGAGGAAATAGAACCCTGAAGAAGTGTAAGGGCAAGAAATTCCAAGACATTTGGTCCTGAGTTTTTAACATATATGTTAGAACATGAACCTCAAACGTACAAGGAAGCAATGTTATCGTCTGAATCTGCATGTTGGAAAGAAGCAATCCAAAGTGATATTGATTCAATTCTAAGTAATAAAACTTGGGAAATTGTTGATATTCCACCTGGAATAAAACCAATTGGCTGCAAATGGATTTTCAAGAAGAAAATAAAAGCAGATGGCTCTATCGACAAATATAAAGCCAGGTTAGTAGCCAAAGGATATCGTCAAAAAGAAGGAGTAGACTTCTTTGATACGTATTCACCGGTAACACGAATAACCTCAATAAGAATGCTAATAGCAATTGCATCTATTTATAATCTAGAGATTCATCAAATGGATGTAAAAACAACATTCTTAAATGGCGATCTCGATGAGGAGATCTACATGGAGCAACCAGAAGGTTTCATTTCAAAAGGAAATGAAAACAAAGTATGTAAATTAGTAAAGTCATTATATGGACTAAAACAAGCTCCAAAACAATGGCACGCAAAATTTGATAGTGTCATGATGAGAAATGGTTTTCATATAAATGAATGCGATAAGTGTGTTTATTATAAACAAGTTGGACAATCATATGTGATGATTTGTCTTTATGTAGACGATATGCTAATCTTTGGTCCGAATACCCAAGCAATCGAGAGCATAAAGAAAATGCTGATCAACAATTTTGATATGAAAGACTTAGGAGTTGCAGATGTTATTTTGGGAATCAAAATAATAAGAACGCCGAATGGAATTGAATTATCTCAATCACACTATATAGACAAAGTGATTGATAAATTTAAAAATCTTGGTATTAAAGAGGTAAGAACACCTTTTAATCCATCTGAAGTACTGCATAAAAACACTACTGCGAGTGTAATGCAACTGGAATACTCTTGTGTAATAGGATGTCTCATGTATCGCATGAATTGCACAAGACCAGACATAGCTTATGCAGTAAGTCGATTAAGTAGATATACAAGCAATTCAAGTAAGGAACACTGGAAAGCACTAACAAGATTGCTTGGATATTTAAAAAATAGCACAAATTACTCCTTACACTATGGAAAATATCCTGCAGTCTTAGAAGGATATAGTGATGCAAACTGGATTGCTGATTCAGAGGAATCAAAATCAACAAGTGGTTATGTATTCACCCTAGCAGGGGCAGCAGTGTCATGGAAATCTACTAAACAGACATGCATAGCTCGATCCACTATGGAGTCAGAGTTTATCGCTTTAGACAAAGAAGGCGAAGAAGCAGAATGGCTTCGTCACTTTTTAGAAGATATTCCATTTTGGCCTAAACCTGCACCGGCCATATGCATACATTGCGATAACCAAGCAGCGCTAAGTAGAGCGCATAACTTTGTGTATAATGGGAAGTCACGACACATTCGTCGACGCCATAACACGGTTAGGCAGTTACTCTCAAATGGAACTATTTCCATTGATTATGTGAGAACAAATGATAACCTAGCGGATCTGTTTACTAAAGGTTTACTAAGAGAGAAAATTGACTGCGCATCAAGGGGAATGGGTTTAAAAGCCTAAAACAACAAGAGTTATCTTATACGAAAACTTATCCTAGCAACTGGAGATCCCACGGACCAGAATCAATAGGCAAACCAGTTATGAATAACTCAAGACGTAATGCATTTTTTGGACATAGTCCTACTCCATTCCTATGGTGCACAATATAAATGCATGCCTACAGAAGTATTACAAGGTTAAAACTATGTTTTTTAATGATGACCATATCTTGAAAATAACAAGTGGGGTATATGTAGGATACTCTTAATGGTTGCGATCACCTATGTTAGTGTGAGCTGGGTCGGCTCTATGAGAATTTTAAAAGGCTTGAATTCTCTATAACACTCGCAGAACCAGAAAATGTTCAGGACCAAAATGAACACAACCAAGAGATTGGATGATAAGGGAATCAGTGCTTCGTAAAGCTTATTGTTTGGACATGCAATAAAAGCTGACGGTTCAAGATGAAATAATTCACCGATTAGCCAAGTATATCCGATAAGTTTTTACTAGGGAAAGTTCAAAGTGAAATATCTACTTATCCACAATAAAGCATTATTCCATTCGTAGTCTGAGATATTACACTTTTTGTGGGGGAAAAAGTATATTATCATTCATGTGGGGGATTGTTAGAAATCAAAGTATGAATGAAATTTACTTTAGTCCCACATTGCCAAAAATAAGATAAGATGTGTGTATATATGTCCATTCCTCATTCCCTATATTGCCTATTAGGGTCAGGTAATTTTGTGCGAGGGGGAGGACCTACATCATGTGAACCAAACACACGCGCGCGCGCACGCCGCCGGCCCGTCCCGTACCGAACCGAACCGGGCCGGGCCGGGCTTGGGCTTGGATGAAATCTTATTTTTGCTACGGAAAAACATAACCAATTTTGTTGGGTTTTTTTTGAACAGATGCGGCAACGGAATTGGGTGCGACCCAACAGAAGTCGAACGGGTTTACGACCCGCTAATGGATGAAGAGGAACGGGTGCGACCCGTTATAATATAAACAGATGCGACTGTTGGAATACGTTTGAATTCAAACAGACACGACTGTTTAAATGGTAATTGTTGGAAGATATAAATAAGTGATGAATTCTGGCCAAATTCCTCACCGATTTAACGCTTTCTCTTTCTCTTCCTCTGCCCGACTTACAACTGCCTTTCTGCCAATTCTCAGACTGACGAAAACAATACAACTCGAGCAAAACTGTCTGTTTTATCCTGGGAGACTAAAAATAAAGTCTTAAGGAAATCGATACACCGAGACTCAGACTCTATTTTCTCATATTTCAAGTTATATTCGTATACATTTTGTTGTATACATACTGTTGAATACAGTGCTGTTGTTGTTTGGCTAAATCAACTTGTGTGCGAGTTGAAATATAACACTTGCCAGTGTTGATGATTGTGCGTTTTGTATAACGCGTATTGCTGTTGCATTGTGTTTATACTGCAGACATTCACATCTTAAGTCTTTTCTGGAGTTGTATCAGAATGTAATCTAGTCCAGAATCCTTCTCAGTGGTGGTTTGACATAGGTGTTACACGACACGTGTGTTCTGAAAAGTCCATGTTCGCCACTTACAACAGACTCGATCATAAAGAGAAACTGTACATGGGTAACCCTGCAGTGTCAATGATTGAGGGTAATGGGAAAGTAATCGTCAAGTTCACATTTGGTAAAACTATTACGCTGAATGATGTGCTCCATGTTCCAGATATCCGAAAAAACTTGATTTCCGGTCCTGTTCTCTCGAAGAAAGGCTTCCGAATGGTCTTTTAATCGGATAAAGTTGTTCTGTCCAAGGCTGGAATCTATATAGGGAGAGGATACTTGTGTGATGGCCTGTTTAAGGCTAATGTAGCCGTAGTTGGCAATAATAGTGTGTATTGTAATTCTGAAATGAATAAAAAGGAAGTTTCTTATGTTTTTGAGTATGATGCTTTATTATGGCATGAAAGATTAGGACACGTAAACTTCCGAAAAATGAAAAAACTTGCAAATTTAGAATTACTTCCTAAATTTCAAGTAGATAAGAACTACAAATTTGAGACATGTGTAGAAGCAAAAATGGTCAAAATGTCGTTACATAAAGTAGATAGAAGCACCGAACCGCTAGGTTTGGTACATACTGATTTATGTGATTTCAAATCAATACCTACACGAGGTGGAAAAAAGTACTTTATCACATTTATCGATGACTATACACGATATTGCTATGTATATCTTTTGAATAGTAAAGATGAAGCAATAACATCATTTATAAAGTACAAAGCTGAGGTAGAAAATCAGATAAATAAAAAGATCAAGATATTGAGATCTGATCGAGGTGGAGAATATGAATCACCGTTTGAACAATTCTGTGCAGAAAATGGAATAATTCATCAAACGACAGCTCCATACTCACCACAACAAAATGGTGTTGCGGAAAGGAAAAACAGAACGTTAAAAGATATGATTAATGCCATGCTTCTAACTTCTGGTTTACCAACGAACTTGTGGGGGGAAGCCCTAAATATGTCTAATCACATATTAAATAAAGTTCCCCACAATAAGACAGGAGCAATTCCATATGAGTTATGGAAAGGACATAAACCAAGTTTTAAATACCTCAAAGTGTGGGGGTGCTTGGCAATAGTTCCAGTTCCGCCTCCTAAGAAAGTCAAACTTCGACCAAAAACCGTCGATTGTTACTATCTAGGACCAGCCCAAAATAGTAGCGCCTACAGATTTTTGGTATTCAAGTCTGATATAGCTGATATTCATGTAAATACAATCATGGAATCTAGAGATGCCTCGTTCTTTGAAGATGTGTTTCCACACAAAAGAAACGAACAAAATAATGTCCCTAAAAGGACAAGAGAAGAATCAAGTAGATCAGACGAAGCTATAACTCCTCATGAGATTGAGGAAATAGAACCCCGAAGAAGTGTAAGGGCTAGAAATTCCAAGACATTTGGTCCTGAGTTTTTAACATATATGTTAGAACATGAACCTCAAACGTACAAGGAAGCAATGTCATCGTCTGAATCTGCATGTTGGAAAGAAGCAATCCAAAGTGAGATTGATTCAATTCTAAGTAATAAAACTTGGGAAATTGTTGATATTCCACCTGGAATAAAACCAATTGGCTGCAAATGGATTTTCAAGAAGAAAATAAAAGCAGATAGCTCTATCGACAAATATAAAGCCAGGTTAGTAGCCAAAGGATATCGTCAAAAAGAAGGAGTAGACTTCTTTGATACGTATTCACCGGTAACACGAATAACCTCAATAAGAATGCTAATAGCAATTGCATCTATTTATAATCTAGAGATTCATCAAATGGATGTAAAAACAACATTCTTAAATGGCGATCTCGATGAGGAGATCTACATGGAGCAACCAGAAGGTTTCATTTCAAAAGGAAATGAAAACAAAGTATGTAAATTAGTAAAGTCATTATATGGACTAAAACAAGCTCCAAAACAACGTCACACAAAATTTGATAGTGTCGTGATGAGAAATGGTTTCCGTATAAATGAATGCGATAAGTGTGTTTATTATAAACAAGTTGGACAATCATATGTGATGATTTGTCTTTATGTAGACGATATGCTAATCTTTGGTCCGAATACCCAAGTAATAGAAAGCATAAAGAAAACGCTAATCAACAATTTTGATATGAATGACTTAGGAGTTGCAGATGTTATTTTGGGAATCAAAATAATAAGAACGCCGAATGGAATTGAATTATCTCAATCACACTATATAGACAAAGTGATTGATAAATTTAAAAATCTTGGAATTAAAGAGGTAAGAACACCTTTTAATCCATCTGAAGTACTGCATAAAAACACTACTGCGAGTGTAATGCAACTGGAATACTCTCGTGTAATAGGATGTCTCATGTATCTCATGAATTGCACAAGACCAGACATAGCTTATGCAATAAGTCGATTAAGTAGATATACAAGCAATCCAAGTTAGGAACACTGGAAAGCACTAATGAGATTGCTTGGATATTTAAAAAATACCACAAATTACTCCTTACACTATGGAAAATATCCTGTAGTCTTAGAAGGATATAGTGATGCAAACTGGATTGCTGATTCAGAGGAATCAAAATCAACAAGTGGTTATGTATTCACCCTAGCAGGGGCAGCAGTGTCATGGAAATCTACTAAACAGACATGCATAGCTCGATCCACTATGGAGTCAGAGTTTATTGCTTTAGACAAAGCAGGCGAAGAAGCAGAATGGCTTCGTCACTTTTTAGAAGATATTCCATTTTGGCCTAAACCTGTACCGGCCATATGCATACATTGCGATAACCAAGCAGCGCTATGTAGAGCGCATAACTTTGTGTATAATGGGAAGTCACACACATTCGTCGACGCCATAACACAGTTAGGCAGTTACTCTCAAATGGAACTATTTCCATTGATTATGTGAGAACAAATGATAACATAGCGGATCCGTTTACTAAAGGTTTATCAAGAGAGAAAATTGACTGCGCATCGAGGGGAATGGGTTTAAAAGCCTAAAACAACAAGAGTTATCTTATACGGAAACCTATCCTAGCAACTAGGGATCCCACGGACTAGGATCAATAGGCAAACCAGTTATGAATAACTCAAGACGTAATGCATTTTTTGGACATAGTCCTACTCCATTCCTATGGTGCACAATATAAATGCATGCCTACAGAAGTATTACAAGGTTAAAACTATGTTTTTTAATGATGACCATATCTTGAAAATAACAAGTGGGGTATATGTAGGATACTCTTAATGGTTGCGATCACCTATGTTAGTGTGAGCTGGGTCGGCTCTATGAGAATTTTAAAAGGCTTGAATTCTCTATAACACTCGCAGAACCAGAAAATGTTCAGGACCAAAATGAACACAACCAAGAGATTGGATGATAAGGGAATCAATGCTTCGTAAAGCTTATTGTTTGGACATACAATAAAGGCTGACGGTTCAAGATGAAATAATTCACCGATTAGCCAAGTATATCCGATAAGTTTTAACTAGGGAAAGTTCAAAGTGAAATATCTACTTATCCACGATAAAGCATTATTCCATTCGTAGTCTGAGATATTACACTTTGTGTGGGGAAAAAAGTATATTATCATTCATGTGGGGGATTGTTAGAAATCAAAGTATGAATGAAATTTACTTTAGTCCCACATTGCCAAAAATAAGATAAGATGTGTGTATATATGTCCATTCCTCATTCCCTATATTGGCCCTTAGGGTCAGGTAATTTTGTGCGAGGGGGAGGTCCTACATCATGTGAACCAAACACACACGCGCGCGCGCGCCGCCCGCCCGTCCCGTACCGAACCGGGCCGGGCCGGGCTTGGGCTTGGATGAAATCTTATTTTTGCTACGGAAAAACATAACCAATTTTGTTGGGTTTTTTTTTGAACGGATGCGGCAACGGAATTGGGTGCGACCCAACAGAAGTCGAACGGGTTTACGACCCGCTAATGGATGAAGAGGAACGGGTGCGACCCGTTATAATATAAACAGATGCGACTGTTGGAATACGTTTGAATTCAAACAGACACGACTGTTTAAATGGTAACTGTTGGAAGATATAAATAAGTGACGAATTCTGGCCAAATTCCTCACCGATTTAACGCTTTCTCTTTCTCTTCCTCTGCCCGACTTACAACTGCCTTGCTGCCAATTCTCAAACTGACGAAAACATTACAACTCGAGCAGATCTGTCTGTTTTATCCTGGGAGACTCAAAATAAAGTCTTAAGGAAATCGGTACACCGTGACTCAGACTCTATTTTCTCATATTTCAAGTTATATTCGTATACATTTTGTTGTATACATACTGTTGAATACAGTGCTGTTGTTGTTTGGCTAAATCAACTTGTGTGCGAGTTGAAATATAACACTTGCCAGTGTTGATGATTGTGCGTTTTGTATAACGCGTATTGCTGTTGCATTCTGTTTATACTGCAGACATTCACATCTTAAGACTTTTCTGGAGTTGTATCAGAATGTAATCTAGTCCAGAATCCTTCTCAGTGGTGGTTTGACACAGGTGCTACACGACACGTGTGTTCTGAAAAGTCCATGTTCGCCACTTACAACAGACTCAATCATAAAGAGAAACAGTACATGGGTAACTCTGCAGTGTCAATGATTGAGGGTAATGGGAAAGTAATCCTCAAGTTCACATCTGGTAAAACTATTACGCTGAATGATGTGCTCCATGTTCCAGATATCCGAAAAAACTTGATTTTCGGTCCTGTTCTCTCGAAGAAAGGCTTCCGAATGGTCTTTGAATCGGATAAAGTTGTTCTGTCCAAGGTTGGAATCTATATAGGGAGAGGATACTTGTGTGATGGCCTGTTTAAGGCTAATGTAGCCGTAGTTGGCAATAATAGTGTGTATTGTAATTCTGAAATGAATAAAAAGGAAGTTTCTTATGTTGTTGAGTATGATGCTTTATTATGGCATAAAAGATTAGGATACGTAAACTTCCGAAAAATGAAAAAACTTGCAAATTTAGAATTAATTCCTAAATTTCAAGTAGATAAGAACTACAAATGTGAGACATGTGTAGAAGCAAAAATGGTCAAAATGCCGTTTCATACAGTTGATAGAAGCACCGAACCGCTAGGTTTGGTACATACCGATTTATGTGATTTCAAATCAATACCTACACGAGGTGGAAAAAAGTACTTTATCACATTTATCGACGACTATACGCGATATTGCTATGTATATCTTTTGAATAGTAAATATGAAGCAATAACATCATTTATAAAGTACAAAGCTGAGGTAGAAAATCAGATAAATAAAAAGATCAAGATATTGAGATCTGATCGAGGTGGAGAATATGAATCACCGTTTGAACAATTCTGTGCCGAAAATTGAATAATTCATCAAACGACAGCTCCATACTCACCACAACAAAATGGTGTTGCGGAAAGAAAAAACAGAACGTTAAAAGATATGATTAATGCCATGCTTCTAACTTCTGGTTTACCAACGAACTTGTGGGGGGAAGCCCTAAATATGTCTAATCACATATTAAATAAATTTCCCCACAATAAGATAGGAGCAATTCCATATGAGTTATGGAAAGGACATAAACCAAGTTTTAAATACCTCAAAGTGTGGGGGTGCTTGGCAAAAGTTCCAGTTCCGCCTCCTAAGAAAGTCAAACTTGGACCAAAAACCGTCGATTGTTACTATCTAGGACCAGCCCAAAATAGTAGCGCCTACAGATTTTTGGTATTCAATTCTGATATAGCTGATATTCATGTAAATACTATCATGGAATCTAGAGATGCCTCGTTCTTTGAAGACGTGTTTCCACACCAAAGAAACGAACAAAATAATGTCCCTAAAAGGACAAGAGAAGAATCAAGTAGATCAGACGAAGCTATAACTCCTCATGAGATTGAGGAAATAGAACCCTGAAGAAGTGTAAGGGCAAGAAATTCCAAGACATTTGGTCCTGAGTTTTTAACATATATGTTAGAACATGAACCTCAAACGTACAAGGAAGCAATGTCATCGTCTGAATCTGCATGTTGGAAAGAAGCAATCCAAAGTGATATTGATTCAATTCTAAGTAATAAAACTTGGGAAATTGTTGATATTCCACCTGGAATAAAACCAATTGGCTGCAAATGGATTTTCAAGAAGAAAATAAAAGCAGATGGCTCTATCGACAAATATAAAGCCAGGTTAGTAGCCAAAGGATATCGTCAAAAAGAAGGAGTAGACTTCTTTGATACGTATTCACCGGTAACACGAATTACCTCAATAAGAATGCTAATAGCAATTGCATCTATTTATAATCTAGAGATTCATCAAATGGATGTAAAAACAACATTCTTAAATGGCGATCTCGATGAGGAGATCTACATGGAGCAACCAGAAGGTTTCATTTCAAAAGGAAATGAAAACAAAGTATGTAAATTAGTAAAGTCATTATATGGACTAAAACAAGCTCCAAAACAATGGCACGCAAAATTTGATAGTGTCATGATGAGAAATGGTTTTCATATAAATGAATGCAATAAGTGTGTTTATTATAAACAAGTTGGACAATCATATGTGATGATTTGTCTTTATGTAGACGATATGCTAATCTTTGGTCCGAATACCCAAGCAATCGAGAGCATAAAGAAAATGCTGATCAACAATTTTGATATGAAAGACTTAGGAGTTGCAGATGTTATTTTGGGAATCAAAATAATAAGAACGCCGAATGGAATTGAATTATCTCAATCACACTATATAGACAAAGTGATTGATAAATTTAAAAATCTTGGTATTAAAGAGGTAAGAACACCTTTTAATCCATCTGAAGTACTGCATAAAAACACTACTGCGAGTGTAATGCAACTGGAATACTCTTGTGTAATAGGATGTCTCATGTATCGCATGAATTGCACAAGACCAGACATAGCTTATGCAGTAAGTCGATTAAGTAGATATACAAGCAATTCAAGTAAGGAACACTGGAAAGCACTAACAAGATTGCTTGGATATTTAAAAAATAGCACAAATTACTCCTTAAACTATGGAAAATATCCTGAAGTCTTAGAAGGATATAGTGATGCAAACTGGATTGCTGATTCAGAGGAATCAAAATCAACAAGTGGTTATGTATTCACCCTAGCAGGGGCAGCAGTGTCATGGAAATCTACTAAACAGACATGCATAGCTCGATCCACTATGGAGTCAGAGTTTATCGCTTTAGACAAAGAAGGCGAAGAAGCAGAATGGCTTCGTCACTTTTTAGAAGATATTCCATTTTGGCCTAAACCTGTACCGGCCATATGCATACATTGCGGTAACCAAGCAGCGCTAAGTAGAGCGCATAACTTTGTGTATAATGGGAAGTCACGACACATTCGTCGACGCCATAACATGGTTAGGCAGTTACTCTCAAATGGAACTATTTCCATTGATTATGTGAGAACAAATGATAACCTAGCGGATCTGTTTACTAAAGGTTTATCAAGAGAGAAAATTGACTGCGCATCAAGGGGAATGGGTTTAAAATCCTAAAACAACAGGAGTTATCTTATACGAAAACTTATCCTAGCAACTGGAGATCCCACGGACCAGAATCAATAGGCAAACCAGTTATGAATAACTCAAGACGTAATGCATTTTTTGGACATAGTCCTACTCAATTCCTATGGTGCACAATATAAATGCATGCCTACAGAAGTATTACAAGGTTAAAACTATGTTTTTTAATGATGACCATATCTTGAAAATAACAAGTGGGGTATATGTAGGATACTCTTAATGGTTGCGATCACCTATGTTAGTGTGAGCTGGGTCGGCTCTATGAGAATTTTAAAAGGCTTGAATTCTCTATAACACTCGCAGAACCAGAAAATGTTCAGGACCAAAATGAACACAACCAAGATATTGGATGATAAGGGAATCAGTGCTTCGTAAAGCTTATTGTTTGGACATACAATAAAGGCTGACGGTTCAAGATGAAATAATTCACCGATTAGCCAAGTATATCCGATAAGTTTTAACTAGGGAAAGTTCAAAGTGAAATATCTACTTATCCACAATAAAGCATTATTCCATTCGTAGTCTGAGATATTACACTTTTTGTGGGGGAAAAAGTATATTATCATTCATGTGGGGGATTGTTAGAAATCAAAGTATGAATGAAATTTACTTTAGTCCCACATTGCCAAAAATAAGATAAGATGTGTGTATATATGTCCATTCCTCATTCCCTATATTGCCCATTAGGGTCAGGTAATTTTGTGCGAGGGGGAGGACCTACATCATGTGAACCAAACACACGCGCGCGCGCACGCCGCCGGCCCGTCCCGTACCGAACCGGGCCGGGCCGGGCTTGGGCTTGGATGAAATCTTATTTTTGCTACGGAAAAACATAACCAATTTTGTTGGGTTTTTTTTGTACAGATGCGGCAACGGAATTGGGTGCGACCCAACAGAAGTCGAACGGGTTTACGACCCGCTAATGGATGAAGAGGAACGGGTGCGACCCGTTATAATATAAACAGATGCGACTGTTGGAATACGTTTGAATTCAAACAGACACGACTGTTTAAATGGTTACTGTTGGAAGATATAAATAAGTTACGAATTCTGGCCAAATTCATCACCGATTTAACGCTTTCTCTTTCTCTTCCTCTGCCCGACTTACAACTGCCTTGCTGCCAATTCTCAGACTGACGAAAACATTACAACTCGAGCAGATCTGTCTGTTTTATCCTGAGAGACTCAAAATAAAGTCTTAAGGAAATCGATACACCGAGACTCAGACTCTATTTTCTCATATTTCAAGTTATATTCATATACATTTTGTTGTATACATACTATTGAATAGAGTGTTGTTGTTGTTTGGCTAAATCAACTTGTGTGCAAGTTGAAATATAACACTTGCCAGTGTTGATGATGGTGCGTTTTGTATAACGCGTATTGCTGTTGCATTCTGTTTATACTGTAGACATTCACATCTTAAGAATTTTCTGGAGTTGTATCAGAATGTAATCTAGTCCAGAATCCTTCTCAGTGGTGGTTTGACACAGGTGCTACACGACACGTGTGTTCTGAAAAGTCCATGTTCGCCACTTACAACAGACTCGATCATAAAGAGAAACTGTACATGGGTAACTCTGCAGTGTCAATGATTGAGGGTAATGGGAAAGTAATCCTCAAGTTCACATCTGGTAAAACTATTACGCTGAATGATGTGCTCCATGTTCCAGATATCCGAAAAAACTTGATTTCCGGTCCTGTTCTCTCGAAGAAAGGCTTCCGAATGGTCTTTGAATCGGATAAAGTTGTTCTGTCCAAGGCTGGAATCTATATAGGGAGAGGATACTTGTGTGATGGCCTGTTTAAGGCTAATGTTGCCGTAGTCGGCAATAATAGTGTGTATTGTAATTCTGAAATGAATAAAAAGGAAGTTTCTTATGTTGTTGAGTATGATGCTTTATTATGGCATGAAAGATTAGGACACGTAAACTTCCGAAAAATGAATAAACTTGCAAATTTAGAATTAATTCCTAAATTTCAAGTAGATAAGAACTACAAATGTGAGACATGTGTAGAAGCAAAAATGGTCAAAATGTCGTTTCATACAGTTGATAGAAGCACCGAACCGCTAGGTTTGGTACATACCGATTTATGTGATTTCAAATCAATACCTACACGAGGTGGAAAAAAGTACTTTATCACATTTATCGACGACTATACACGATATTGCTATGTATATCTTTTGAATAGTAAAGATGAAGCAATAACATCATTTATTAAGTACAAAGATGAGGTAGAAAATCAGATAAATAAAAAGATCAAGATATTGAGATCTGATCGAGGTGGAGAATATGAATCACCGTTTGAACAATTCTGTGCAGAAAATGGAATAATTCATCAAACGACAGCTCCATACTCACCACAACAAAATGGTGTTGCGGAAAGGAAAAACAGAACGTTAAAAGATATGATTAATGCCATGCTTCTAACTTCTGGTTTACCAACGAACTTGTGGGGGGAAGCCCTAAATATGTCTAATCACATATTAAATAAAGTTCCCCACAATAAGACAGGAGCAATTCCATATGAGTTATGGAAAGGACATAAACCAAGTTTTAAATACCTCAAAGTGTAGGGGAGCTTGGCAAAAGTTCCAGTTCCGCCTCCTAAGAAAGTCAAACTTGGACCAAAAACCGTCGATTGTTACTACCTAGGACCAGCCCAAAGTAGTAGCACCTACAGATTTTTGGTATTCAAGTCTGATATAGCTGATATTCATGTAAATACTATCATGGAATCTAGAGATGCCTCGTTCTTTGAAGACGTGTTTCCACACCAAAGAAACGAACAAAATAATGTCCCTAAAAGGACAAGAGAAGAATCAAGTAGATCAGACGAAGCTATAACTCCTCATGAGATTGAGGAAATAGAACCCCGAAGAAGTGTAAGGGCTAGAAATTCCAAGACATTTGGTCCTGAGTTTTTAACATATATGTTAGAACATGAACCTCAAACGTACAAGGAAGCAATGTCATCGTCTGAATCTGCATGTTGGAAAGAAGCAATCCAAAGTGATATTGATTCAATTCTAAGTAATAAAACTTGGGAAATTGTTGATATTCCACCTGGAATAAAACCAATTGGCTGCAAATGGATTTTCAAGAAGAAAATAAAAGCAGATGGCTCTATCGACAAATATAAAGCCAGGTTAGTAGCCAAAGGATATCGTCAAAAAGAAGGAGTAGACTTCTTTGATACGTATTCACCGGTAACACGAATAACCTCAATAAGAATGCTAATAGCAATTGCATCTATTTATAATCTAGAGATTCATCAAATGGGTGTAAAAACAGCATTCTTAAATAGCGATCTCGATGAGGAGATCTACATGGAGCAACCAGAAGGTTTCATTTCAAAAGGAAATGAAAACAAAGTATGTAAATTAGTAAAGTCATTATATGGACTAAAACAAGCTCCAAAACAATGGCACGCAAAATTTGATAGTGTCATGATGAGAAATGGTTTTCGTATAAATGAATGCGATAAGTGTGTTTATTATAAACAAGTTGGACAATCATATGTGATGATTTGTCTTTATGTAGACGATATGCTAATCTTTGGTCTGAATACCCAAGTAATAGAGAGCATAAAGAAAATGCTAATCAACAATTTTGATATGAAAGACTTAGGAGTTGCAGATGTTATTTTGGGAATCAAAATAATAATAACGCCGAATGGAATTGAATTATCTCAATCACACTATATAGACAAAGTGATTGATAAATTTAAAAATCTTGGAATTAAAGAGGTAAGAACACCTTTTAATCCATCTGAAGTACTGCATAAAAACACTACTGCGAGTGTAATGCAACTGGAATACTTTCTTGTAATAGGATGTCTCATGTATCTCATGAATTGCACATGACCAGACATAGCTTATGCAGTAAGTCGATTAAGTAGATATACAAGCAATCCAAGTAAGGAACACTGGAAAGCACTAATGAGATTGCTTGGATATTTAAAAAATACCACAAATTACTCCTTACACTATGGAAAATATCCTGCAGTCTTAGAAGGATTTAGTGATGCAAACTGGATTGCTGATTCAGAGGAATCAAAATCAACAAGTGGTTATGTATTCATCCTAGCAGGGGCAGCAGTGTCATGGAAATCTACTAAACAGATATGCGTAGCTTGATCCACTATGGAGTCAGAGTTTATCGCTTTAGACAAAGCAGGCGAAGAAGTAGAATGGCTTCGTCACTTTTTAGAAGATATTCCATTTTGGCCTGAACCTGTACCGGCCATATGCATACATTGCGATAACCAAGCAGCGCTAAGTAGAGCGCATAACTTTGTGTATAATGGGAAGTCACGACACATTCATCGACGCCATAACACAGTTAGGCAGTTACTCTCAAATGGAACTATTTCCATTGATTATGTGAGAACAAATGATAACCTAGCGGATCCGTTTACTAAAGGTTTATCAAGAGAGAAAATTGGCTGCGCATCGAGGGGAATGGGTTTAAAAGCCTAAAACAACAAGAGTTATCTTATATGGAAACCTATCCTAGCAACTGGAGATCCCACGGACTAGGATCAATAGGCAAACCAGTTATGAATAACTCAAGACGTAATGCATTTTTTGGACATAGTCCTACTCCATTCCTATGGTGCACAATATAAATGCATGCCTACAAAAGTATTACAAGGTTAAAACTATGTTTTTTAATGATGACCATATCTTGAAAATAACAAGTAGGGTATATGTAGGATACTCTTAATGGTTGCGATCACCTATGTTAGTGTGAGCTGGGTCGGCTCTATGAGAATTTTAAAAGGCTTGAATTCTCTATAACACTCGCAGAACCAGAAAATGTTCAGGACCAAAATGAACACAACCAAGAGGTTGGATGATAAGGGAATCAATGCTTCGTAAAGCTTATTGTTTGGACATACAATAAAGGCTGACGGTTCAAGATGAAAAAATTCACCGATTAGCCAAGTATATCCGATAAGTTTTAACTAGGGAAAGTTCAAAGTGAAATATCTACTTATCCACAATAAAGCATTATTCCATTCGTAGTTTGAGATATTACACTTTGTGTGGGGGAAAAAGTATATTATCATTCATGTGGGGGATTGTTAGAAATCAAAATATGAATGAAATTTACTTTAGTCCCACATTGCCAAAAATAAGATAAGATGTGTGTATATATGTCCATTCCTCATTCCCTATATTGGCCCTTAGGGTCAGGTAATTTTGTGCGAGGGGGAGGACCTACATCATGTGAACCAAACACACACGCGTGCGCGCGCCGCCCGCCCGTCCCGTACCGAACCGAACCGGGCCGGTCCGGGCTTGGGCTTGGATGAAATTTTATTTTTGCTACGGAAAAACATAACCAATTTTGTTGGTTTTTTTTGAACGGATGCGGCAACGGAATTGGGTGCGACACAACATAAGTCGGAAGTCAAACGGGTTTACGACCCGCTAATGGATGAAGAGGAACGGGTGCGACCCGTTATAATATAAACAGATGCGACTGTTGGAATACGTTTGAATTCAAATAGACACGACTGTTTAAATGGTAACTGTTGGAAGATATAAATAAGTGACGAATTCTGGCCAAATTCCTCACCGATTTAACGCTTTCTCTTACTCTGCCCGACTTACAACTGCCTTCCTGCCAATTCTCAGACTGACGAAAACATTACAACTCGAGCAGAACTGTCTGTTTTATCCTGGGAGACTCAAAATAAAGTCTTAAGGAAATCGATACACCGAGACTCAGACTCTATTTTCTCATATTTCAAGTTATATTCGTATACATTTTGTTGTATACATACTGTTGAATACAGTGCTGTTGTTGTTTGGCTAAATCAACTTGTGTGCGATTTGAAATATAACACTTGCCAGTGTTGATGATTGTGCGTTTTGTATAACGCGTATTGCTGTTGCATTCTGTTTATACTGCAGACATTCACATCTTAAGACTTTTCTGGAGTTATATCAGAATGTAATCTAGTCCAGAATCCTTCTCAGTGGTGGTTTGACACAGGTGCTACACGACACGTGTGTTCTGAAAAGTCCATGTTCGCCACTTACAACAGACTCGATCATAAAGAGAAACTGTACATGGGTAACTCTGCAGTGTCAATGATTGAGGGTAATGGGAAAGTAATCCTCAAGTTCACATCTGGTAAAACTATTACGCTGAATGATGTGCACCATGTTCTAGATATCCGAAAAACTTGATTTCCGATCCTGTTCACTCGAAGAAAGGCTTCCGAATGGTCTTTGAATCGGATAAAGTTGTTTTGTCCAAGGCTGGAATCTATATAGGGAGAGGATACTTGTGTGATGGCCTGTTTAAGGCTAATGTAGCCGTAGTTGGCAATAATAGTGTGTATTGTAATTCTGAAATGAATAAAAAGGAAGTTTCTTATGTTGTTGAGTATGATGCTTTATTATGGCATGAAAGATTAGGACACGTAAACTTCCGAAAAATGAAAAAACTTGCAAATTTAGAATTAATTCCTAAATTTCAAGTAGATAAGAACTACAAATGTGAGACATGTGTAGAAGAAAAAATGGTCAAAATGTCGTTTCATACAGCTGATAGAAGCACCGAACCGCTAGGTTTGGTACATACCGATTTATGTGATTTCAAATCAATACCTACACGAGGTGGAAAAAAGTACTTTATCACATTTATCGACGACTATACACGATATTGCTATGTATATCTTTTGAATAGTAAAGATAAAGCAATAACATCATTTATAAAGTACAAAGCTGAGGTAGAAAATCAGATAAATAAAAAGATCAAGATATTGAGATCTGATCGAGGTGGAGAATATGAATCACCGTTTGAACAATTCTGTGCAGAAAATGGAATAATTCATCAAACAACAGATCCATACTCACCACAACAAAATGGTGTTGCGGAAAGGAAAAATAGAACGTTAAAAGATATGATTAATGCCATGCTTCTAACTTCTGGTTTACCAACGACCTTGTGGGGGGAAGCCCTAAATATGTCTAATCACATATTAAATAAAGTTTCCCACAATAAGACAGGAGCAATTCCATATGAGTTATGGAAAGGACATAAACCAAGTTTTAAATACCTCAAATTGTGGGGGTGCTTGGCAAAAGTTCCAGTTCCGCCTCCTAAGAAAGTCAAACTTGGACCAAAAACCGTCGATTGTTACTATCTAGGACCAGCCCAAAATAGTAGCGCCTAAAGATTTTTGGTATTCAAGTCTGATATAGCTGATATTCATGTAAATACAATCATGGAATCTAGAGATGCCTCGTTCTTTTAAGATGTGTTTCCACACAAAAGAAACGAACAAAATAATGTCCCTAAAAGGACAAGAGAAGAATCAAGTAGATCAGACGAAGCTATAACTCCTCATGAGATTGAGGAAATAGAACCCCGAAGAAGTGTAAGGGCTAGAAATTCCAAGACATTTGGTCCTGAGTTTTTAACATATATGTTAGAATATGAACCTCAAACGTACAAGGAAGCAATGTCATTGTCTGAATCTGCATGTTGGAAAGAAGCAATCCAAAGTGAGATTGATTCAATTCTAAGTAATAAAACTTGGGAAATTGTTGATATTCCACATGGAATAAAACCAATTGGCTGCAAATGGATTTTCAAGAAGAAAATAAAAGCAGATGGCTCTATCGACAAATATAAAGTCAGGTTAGTAGCCAAAGGATATCATCAAAAAGAAGGAGTAGATTTCTTTGAAACGTATTCACTGGTAACACGAATAACCTCAATAAGAATGCTAATAGCAATTGCATCTATTTATAATCTAGAGATTCATCAAATGGATGTAAAAACAGCATTCTTAAATGGCGATCTCGATGAGGAGATCTACATGGAGCAACCAGAAGGTTTCATTTCAAAAGGAAATGAAAACAAAGTATGTAAATTAGTAAAGTCATTATATGGACTAAAACAAGCTCCAAAATAATGGCATGCAAAATTTGATAGTGTCATGATGAGAAATGGTTTTCGTATAAATGAATGCGATAAGTGTGTTTATTATAAACAAGTTGGACAATCATATGTGATGATTTGTCTTTATGTAGACGATATGCTAATCTTTGGTCCGAATACCCAAGTAATAGAGAGCATAAAGAAAATGCTAATCAACAATTTTGATATGAAAGACTTAGGAGTTGCTGATGTTATTTTGGGAATCAAAATAATAAGAACGCCGAATGGAATTGAATTATCTCAATCACACTATATAGACAAAGTGATTGATAAATTTAAAAATCTTGGAATTAAAGAGGTAAGAACACCTTTTAATCCATCTGAAGTACTGCATAAAAACACTACTGCGAGTGTAATGCAACTGGAATACTCTCGTGTAATCGGATGTCTCATGTATCTCATGAATTGCACAAGACCAGACATAGCTTATGCAGTAAGTCGATTAAGTAGATATACAAGCAATCCAAGTAAGGAACACTGGAAAGCACTAATGAGATTGCTTGGATATTTAAAAAATACCACAAATTACTCCTTACACTATGGAAAATATCCTGCAGTCTTAGAAGGATATAGTGATGCAAACTGGATTGCTGATTCAGAGGAATCAAAATCAACAAGTGGTTATGTATTCACCCTAGCAGGGGCAGCAGTGTCATGGAGATCTACTAAACAGACATGCATAGCTCGATCCACTATGGAGTCAGAGTTTATCGCTTTAGACAAAGCAGGCGAAGAAGCAGAATGGCTTCGTCACTTTTTAGAAGATATTCCATTTTGGCCTAAACCTGTACCGGCCATATGCATACATTGCGATAACCAAGCAACGCTAAGTAGAGCGCATAACTTTGTGTATAATGGGAAGTCACGACACATTCGTCGACGCCATAACACAGTTCGGCAGTTACTCTCAAATGGAACTATTGCCATTGATTATGTGAGAACAAATGATAACCTAGCGGATTCGTTTACTAAAGGTTTATCAAGAGAGAAAATTGACTGCGCATCGAGGGGAATGGGTTTAAAAGCCTAAAACAACAAGAGTTATCTTATACGGAAACCTATCCTAGCAACTGGAGATCCCACGGACTAGGATCAATAGGCAAACCAGTTATGAATAACTCAAGATGTAATGCGTTTTTTGGACATAGTCCTACTCCATTCCTATGGTGCACAATATAAATGCATGCATACAGAAGTATTACAAGGTTAAAACTATGTTTTTTAATGATGACCATATCTTGAAAATAACAAGTGGGGGTATATGTAGGATACTCTTAATGGTTGCGATCACCTATGTTAGTGTGAGCTGGGTCGGCTCTATGAGAATTTTAAAAGGCTTGAATTCTCTATAACACTCGCAGAACCAGAAAATGTTCAGGACCAAAATGAACACAACTAAGAGATTGGATGATAAGGGAATCAATGCTTCGTAAAGCTTATTGTTTGGACATACAATAAAGGCTGATGGTTCAAGATGAAATAATTCACCGATTAGCCAAGTATATCCGATAAGTTTTAACTAGGGAAAGTTCAAAGTGAAATATCTACTTATCCACGATAAAGCATTATTCCATTCGTAGTCTGAGATATTACACTTTGTGTGGGGGAAAAAGTATATTATCATTCATGTGGGGGATTGTTAGAAATCAAAGTATGAATGAAATTTACTTTAGTCCCACATTGCCAAAAATAATATAAGATGTATGTATATATGTCCATTCCTCATTCCCTATATTGGCCCTTAGGGTCAGGTAATTTTGTGCGAGGGGGAGGACCTACATCACGTGAACCAAACACACACGCGCGCGCGCCGGCCGCCTGTCCCATACCGAACCGAATCGGGCCGGGCCGGGCTTGGGCTTGGATGAAATCTTATTTTTGCTACGGAAAAACATAACCAATTTTGTTGGGTTTTTTTTGAACGGATGCGGCAACGGAATTGGGTGCAACCCAACAGAAGTCGAACGGGTTTACGACCCGCTAATGGATGAAGAGGAACGGGTGCGACCCGTTATAATATAAACAGATGCGACTGTTGGAATACGTTTGAATTCAAACAGACACGACTGTTTAAATGGTAACTGTTGGAAGATATAAATAAGTGACGAATTCTGGCCAAATTCCTCACCGATTTAACGCTTCCTCTTTCTCTTCCTCTGCCAGACTTACAACTGCCTTGCTGCCAATTCTCAGACTGACGAAAACATTACAAATCGAGCAGATCTGTCTGTTTTATCCTGGGAGACTCAAAATAAAGTCTTAAGGAAATCGGTACACCGAGACTCAGACTCTATTTTCTCATATTTCAAGTTATATTCGTATACATTGTGTTATATACATACTGTTGAATACAGTGCTGTTGTTGTTTGGCAAAATCAACTTGTGTGCGAGTTGAAATATAACACTTGCCAGTGTTGATGATTGTGCGTTTTGTATAACGCGTATTGCTGTTGCATTCTGTTTATACTGCAGACATCCACATCTTAAGACTTTTCTGGAGTTGTATCAGAATGTAATCTAGTCCAGAATCCTTCTCAGTGGTGGTTTGACATAGGTGCTACACGACACGTGTGTTCTGAAAAGTCCATGTTCGCCACTTACAACAGACTCGATCATAAAGAGAAACTGTACATGGGTAACTCTGTAGTGTCAATGATTGAGGGTAATGGGAAAGTAATCCTCAAGTTCACATCTGGTAAAACTATTACGCTGAATGATGTGCTCCATGTTCCAGATATCCGAAAAAACTTGATTTATGGTCCTGTTCTCTCGAATAAAGGCTTCCGAATGGTCTTTGAATCGGATAAAGTTGTTCTGTCCAAGGCTGGAATCTATATAGGGAGAGGATACTTGTGTGATGGCCTGTTTAAGGCTAATGTTGCCGTAGTTGGCAATAATAGTGTGTATTGCAATTCTGAAATGAATAAAAAGGAAGTTTCTTATGTTGTTGAGTATGATGCTTTATTATGGCATGAAAGATTAGGATACGTAAACTTCCTGTAACACCCCACACCCGCTAAGGTCACTCACTAAGGGAATGCCTTAACTTCGGTGGAGTATTTTAAGTGAATATAGAACAGAAAAAGTACAACAAGACAGATATAAATAATACTTGAAAATCTAAAACATCATTTCATTGCAGCAGAAGGTAAACATGTTTAGTTACAACACCATAAAAGAGTCAAGTACTAAATATCCATCCTTATAAAACATAAGTACATAATCCCTCTACATAACTAATAGCCCTAATAGAAAAGATAAGCTGGGCTTTACATCACGGTCCAGGCTCCAAAAGATAGATAAAGAAATCTGATCAAAGCCCACTAGTGCTAGGCCCAACCTGAGGACCTGAGGGGGAAAAAGATAAAAACAATGGGGTCAGACATAAGTCTGAGTGAGCCCTATAACTTTAACAATACAATCATTAAAGTAATTAGGGTATGATATAAACTTGGTACGGTGATGACTGGGGATAAATGACTACACTAAGCAGCCAACTAGACATAGGATGAATTAAGATAACGGTAAGACGCATCTACCCACCCGAGGGTAATTACTAACTGCACCACACCAGTCATTCCTACTTAAAGGCTGATCCCATCCAAGGACTTAGAAAATTTAACTAGTAGTTTCGTGTACCCCTAGCTGACTACATAGGTGTCGTCTGCCCCTATCTCCACTAGGTGTACCCACTACTCCCCAAGCGATCAGCTCCCTACCGTAGATACCCGTGCTGGCCCCACAGTGGGGTGTATCACTCCCCAAAGTGGCAACCCGATACAACCAATGGTGCACGGCTTATACCTACACGATGCAACAACGTCTTACCTACCAGCCCGGGTCCACACACACATATGAAACCCGTTGGACTTGCGCTGCCACCGCTAACCCGTTTTGGCCTCTTATAGTCAAGCCCAGTACGCGTGTCCCGTCCTCGACATGGGTCGAGCCCAATAAGATACATATGGGTTACTGGTTGAAATGGGCCCCCAAAAGCTACCCACCTAAGCTTGTCCCTTCTAGTGTATCCCACTTAACCCTTTTTAATAATCATGCCCACTTACATGTTTAAAGTTTGGTTAAGTCATCTAATCATATTTCAATTGCCACTCAAGGCACCCATTAGATTTCCACATGCCACCCAAGGCACTTACTTGATTTCCACATGCCACCCAAGGCACTTACCTGATTTCCACATGCCACCCAAGGCACTTACTTAACCCTTTAATCATGTTTAATTACATGTTCCACTTTGGTTAAGTATTCTAATCTTATCTTCTATTGCCACCCAAGGCAACCACTAGATCTTCCCCATGCCACCCAAGGCACTTACTTAACCCTTTAATCATGTTTAATTACATGTTCTACTTTGGTTAAGTATTCTAATTTTATCTTCTATTGCCACCCAAGGCAACCACTAGATTTTTCCACATGCCACCCAAGGCACCCACTTAACCCCTCATGCCCCACTACATGCTTATCCGGTTAAGTGTTTCTTAATTGATTAAGAACGTAACCGTTGTAAAGACCTCTCACATTAGACTATCTTTTATGGCAGCTGGATTAGCCGGTCGGGTCCGGGCAGCCTTACGCCATAACCGAGTCTAACCTCGTGTCTTTACACTTGTCACGTATTTAGTTTATGCCTAAGACCTCTCACATTGGGCCAATCATTTGTAGCCATTGGATTTGCCGGTCGGTTCCGGGCAGTCTTATGCTACAAAAGGGTCCAACCTCGTGTCTTAGTCGATTAATTACACCTAATTAATCACCCCCATAATTTGTATTAATTATCCCTAATTAATTACAAATTTAACGATGTACATTATTGACTCAATTATGTCCATCCACTTTATGGTATGCATAATCATGCCAACTTCACACCATTTCATTAACATGAATATTAACCCCATCGTTCCCCACGTAATTCGCTAACATGACATACTTAAAAGGGAATTCATCACAAATACAATGGGTTCAACTTGCATAACATTAGCATAAACATGGGTTTTAAAGGTGTCAACATGCATCTAGCATCAAACCCAACTAGCATAAATAATCAACCCAAACTTGCATGAATCACATATGTCATAAAGAGGATAACTTGCATAAGCTACTTATGTCATACAAAAGGGTAAACTTGCATATGTATGTATGACATACAAAGGGGTTAACTTGCATATGTATGCATATCATACAAAGGTGTAAACTTGCACATGTTACTTGCATATAATCAAACACCAAACTTGCATAACATGTCATATATGAACTTGTATATAATCATACACCAAACTTGCATAACATATCATATATGAACTTGCATATAATCATACACCAAACTTGCATAACATGTCATATATGAACTTGCATATAATCATACCCCAAACTTGCATAACCATGGTGTCATAGTGGATCAATGTTTATCATAGTGATTTGCATAACTAGCATCATGAACTCATAGCATATGACTTGCATAACTTGCATAGCATCATGAACACATAGCATATAACTTGCATAACTTGCATATCATCATGAACACATAGCATATGACTTGCATAACTTGCATAACATCATGAACATATAACATCAAACTTTCATAACTTGCATAACATCATGAACACATAGCATATGATAACATAACTTGCATTGATCCACATTCATAGCCATAACCTCATTATATCCTATCATAATCATTTCAACAATTGGTCATTAAGGCTATAGAAACTCACAATTTGTTGATTAGCACTCCTAAGAACAAGATTAAGTTGCTAGAGTTGATTAGAAGTTGATTTGAGAAGCTATCTTCCTCTTTAATTTGTTGGTGGCTCCTTCTAGTTGCATTTTGACGGCATAACGACGTTGTCTCCAATTTTAGTATGAATTAGGGTAGTCTTAGGGTGTATTTATAGATTGGTTAAGTGTTTTAGGCCATTAGATTAACCCAAATTAGGTTAGAGCCGTCAGATCTCGTCACAAGCCACCAGACACAGCCCAAACTCCTTCAGGTTGCACCCAGGTCACACAAATCAACAGGGGGGTCGACCCCTGGGTCGACCCCTAGGGGGGGTCGACACCCATGTCGACCCCTAGGTCGACACCCTCTGCCTGGCGGGAATTTTCCCGCCTCTTCTGAACTGTGAAATTTTTATATTTAAATCTGCTTTGAATTTTCTACAAACTTCTTCGGGCCTTAACTGGGTCATACGGACTCAGATTTTCGAAAACTCGGACTCTATTTCGCATATTTTTCCGAGATGAACGCAATGGCATAGCCCGTTTCCCCTGATTCAGATTTTAAAATTTAATTCTGCCCTGATTTATATTATAAAAAGTTATTCAACGTACGGGGTGTTACATTCTCCCCTACTTAAGGGATTTCGTCCCCGAAATCTCCAAGTCAAGAAGAACGTATCCTACCAACCAAACAACCATCTACTCAAACCATCAAACACTGGCATCCACTGTCCTTAAAGTTTCTAATGTTGTATGAACACATGCAAAAAGTGTGTGTATATGTTCACTGTCTAATGCAAAATCAGGCGGTCTACTGATTCAGTTGACCCCCTTAATGCAAACCATGATAGTGCCATGCATCCAATATGTATGCGAAAGAACCCTATCGACATATACTATTTCTACATGTGTGCACAACCATACACCAAAATGCATCATCCATATGATAACGCAACCATTATACATCCATTAATAAAGCTACCTACACACAATTTATATGCAATATGCAATATGAAGTGACTGAGCCGATCTAGTGCCTAAAGTGTGTGTATATGCATCCACGAGCAACCACTAGCAAACACTTGCATCCACACGCATCCATCAATCATAACATGTCTCAAACACATGTTTCAACCATAGGTTTACCCTATCGAAAGGTCAAAGGTACTAATGTGAGGACATACTATAGATAAGATAAGTACTAGACAAACGATAAAGGAGAAGTTAAAAGACATACCCTCAAAAAGGAATGGGTACAATGAACGCATCTTCGCTTCTGTCTCCCAAGTAGCATTGCTCTCATCCTCTCCCCATTGCACTTTGACTAGTCGAACCTCTCTGTTTCTCAACTTCCTAATCTCTGACCCAAGGATGCGGGTAGGAGCTCGTCAAATAGTCGCATCACGCTCTACCTCCACTTCTCTAAGCAAGCTTGGCTCTACCACCTCTGCGGTCTCATGTAGGCACTTCCTCAAATGTGACACATGGAATACGTCATGTACCCCACTAAGTCTCTCAGGTAAATCCACTCTATATGCCATCCGTCCAATCCTTTCCTTAATAGGAAACGGTCCTACAAACCTTGGTGCTAACTTCCCAACGGACCCAAAGCGAACAACATTCCGTAATGGAGATACTTTAACAAAGACCATGTCCCCAACATCAAACTCCAGATCCGTCCTCCTTTTATCCGCGTAAGATTTCTGCCTATCTTGCGCCGCTTCCATCCTTCTTCGAATCAAATCAATCTTTTCCGAAGTCTCTCTAACCATATCAGGCCCAAGCAAGATCTTGTCCGTAGATTCCCACCAACATGTAGGTGATCGACAAGGCCTTCCATAAAGAGCTTCGAAAGGAGCCATACCAATACTAGACTGAAAGCTGTTATTATATGCGAACTCCACCAATGGAAGATGCTCTTCCCATGTACCTCAAAAATCTAAGATACATAGCCTCAAAAGGTCTTCTAGAACACGATTCACCCTCTCGGTCTGGCCGTCCGTCTGAGGATGATATGCGGTGCTCAAACACAACTGAGTCCCTACCGCCTCTTGCAAACTTTTCCAAAACTCGCTAGTGAAGATAGGATCTCGATCACTCACTATGCTAGAAGGTACCCCATGCAACCGAACTATCTCTCGAAGATAAACTGAAGCTAGCCATGGAGCAGTCCTCTTGCTCTTCACGGGTATGAAATGGGCGCTCTTAGTAAGTCTGTCTACCACAACCCAAATTCCCGTATTACCCTTCCTTGATCTCGGTAACCCATCAATAAAATCCATCGAGACGCTATCCCACTTTCATTGCGGAACTTCCAATGGGTGAAGCAACCCACCGGGTTTCTTTCGCTCCGCTTTCACTTGTTGGCACACCAAGCATCTAGCGACATACTCGGCCACATCTTTCTTCATACCGGCCCAAAAGAAATCTCGTTTCATGTCTTGGTACATCTTGTCCCCACCGGGATGAATGGTCATCTTTGAACGATGCGCATCATCAAGAATAGCCTTCCTCAAACCCTTGTCTTGCGGTACACAAAGTCTACCATCTCTACGCAAGCACCCCCTATCGTCTAGGGTGTACCTACTCAAATGGCTGGACGAATCCCCCCTTATGAGCCTCTCTACCAACTCAACCAACTGTGGGTCGTCCCGCTGTGCCTCACCAATCCGTCCCAAAAGAGTAGGTCTGACCTCTAAGGATGCTAGCAAACCGAGTGTAAAGTCAACGGAAGGTCTGAAATCAAACATCGAGATAAATTCCAAGCTTCGTCGTTCCACGAACAATGGACTCAAGGACAACCTCTTTCTGCTCAAGGCATCCTCCACCACGTTACCCTTGCCAGGGGTATACGCTATCTCGAAATCATAGGATGCTAAGAACTCCATCCACCTTTGCTGTCTCAAGTTCAAATCCTTCTGAGAAAACAAGTACTTCAATGATTTGTGGTCAGTGAACAATTCGAACCTCTCTCCAAGAAGATAATGGCGCCAGGTCTTAAGCGCAAAAACAATAGCGGCCAACTCTAAATCATGGGTAGGGTAATTTTTCTCATGCTTTCTCAACTGCCTTCCACCATAGGCTATTACCCTTCCCTCTTGCATTAAGACTGCGCCCAGTCCTGTCCCACAAGCATCGGTATAAAAACCAAATGGCTTACTCCCATATGGCAACACTAAGACTGGAGCTGTGGTTAAAGCTCTCTTTAACCGTTCGAACGCATCATCACAATCTACGTCCCATGCGAAGACTAGATTCTTCTTTGTCAAGCGAGTTAATGGGGCTGATATCTTCGCGAAGTCCTTGATAAACTTCCTATAGTAACCAGCCAACCCCAAGAAACTCCTCACCTCGGTAGCATTCTTCGGAACCTTCCAATCTTGGATGGATACTATCTTCGCGGGATCCACAGCTATCCCTTCCTTGGAGACCACGTGCCCCAAGAACCGCACTTCCTTCCTCCAAAAGTGACATTTAGAGAATTTAGCCTTAAGGCTATGCGCTCGAAGAGTCTCCAACACCTCCCTAAGATGTAGGGCATGCTCTTCTTCACTCTTAGAAAAGACTAAGATATCATCCACAAAGACCACCACGAACTTATTAAGGTACTCCCTGAACACCCTACTCATCAAATCAACAAAGTATGCGGGGGCGTTCGTCAAACCAAATGGCATCACCAGCCACTCATAGAAACCATCCGGAGTCCTAAAGGCAGTCTTCTCTATACTATCATTAGCCACTCTCAACTGATGAAACCCCGTGGCCAAGTCCAACTGCGAAAACACTGAGGCGCCAACCAACTGATCAAAGAGATCATCAATCCTCGGCAATGGGTGTATATTCTTCTTTGTGAGCTTGTTGAGTTCTCTATAGTCTACACAAAGTCTGAGGGACCCATCCGCCTTCGTGGCAAAAACTACTGGAGCACCCCACTCCGATATACTTCGTCTTATGAACCCCTTCTCAAGCAACTCCCCTACTTGCTTATGGAGTTCCCTCCTCTCACGAGGAGCCATGTGGCGCACTGGCAAAGATACTGGTTTAGCATTTTCCACTAGATATATTCGGAAGTCTATCTCCCGTCTCGGAGGTAAGCCCTTCACCTCCTCAAACACATCCGAGTATTCCCGGACCACTTTAACAGATCGCAAACTCTCGACAGAAGCGTCAAGCGATTCAAGATAACTTAGCATTACAGAATCCATGGGATTACAAGAGATCTCGAGAGTGTTACCCAAGCGGGTCATGAGCCTAACAACTCTCCTTTCGCAATCAAGAACGGCATCATTACTGGATAACCAGTCCATGCCTAAAATCAACCCATAGCCCGTGAAGCCCAAAACAAAAGCATCACATCTAAACTCAACGCTAAGTATAGAAATCTTCAAACCCAAACATATCATGGACAAATAAGTGGAGCCCCCAATTGGGTTTGAAACAACCAAGGGATCATCTATTAAACTGGTGTCTAAGTGTAGTGACTCAACTAATGATGATGAGATAAATGAATGCGACGCGCCAGAGTCAAACAAAGTACGGACAGGATGAACAAACAGAAAAACCAGACTTTCAACGGAAATAGTTCTACCTCTTTCCTGAATCGGTGGAACCGCGAGAGCCTGAACTTGCCCACTTGCCTGACCTGGTGCCATAAGAGCTTGCACCTGTCCTCCTGAGGTAGATCCCGTCCTTTGCCCCTTCTTAGGGCAATCCTTCACTAGATGCCCTGCTTCGCCACAGTGGAAGCAGCCAGTCTTCTTCTTCTTCCGACAGTCTTTGCTTAGGTGGCCTGGTGTCCCACAATTGAAGCACTTCTTCTTTCCCTTGCCACCGTTGCCTTTCCCACCCTTGTTTTGCTGTTGCTGTTGAAGTCTCTTCTGATCTCCTTTCTTCTCGGGTGCCTTATTAGCATTGGGACCCTTCTCTTCCTCATGCATGAGTGCCATGTCTACTAGCTTCTCAAAGGTGGCCCCCATAGGGATGTGAGTCATAGCCAATCCATGCATTGGTTCATTCAAGCCCTTAACGAACCTCAAAGCCTTCTTCTCCGGTGTATTCACCATGTCTATGCCAAACCTTGCCAATTGATTAAACTTGTTGACATATTCCTTCACTGATTGGTTTCCTTGCTTTAGAGTCAAGAATCTTTCCATATACAAGTTTTCCTCCGCCCTTGAGAGAAACTTTGCCACAAACCTTTGCCTGAAATCCGCCCAAGAGTCAACAGGGCGCTCTCCATTAGTGACCTCCCACCAGAACGAGGCCTCTCACTTCATTAACCAAGCAACTAACTTGACTTTCTTTCCTTCTTCCATCTCAAAGATATCTATCAACTCTTCCACCTCCTTAAGCCAATCTCTAGCTTCCACAAAAGTTTCTGATCCTTGAAAAGGTTTCTCTCCCATAGCCTTAAATTCTTTGCAAGTCTTAGCAAAAGTATCCATGCGAGGAGGAGGAGGAGGAAGATCGGGTGCTACTGTTGGTGGAGGAACATTTGCTGGACCCGCAGTGGCGGCCCTAGCCTCCATCAATCTCCTATACCATACTGGTATCGCTACACCCTCCGGAAAGTTAAGATCTTCAGCCATGCTGAAACGAAAAAGGAAAGATTCAAAACGGAGAATTCGAAAGATAAAGATATGGCTATTGGGGAATATGCTTTTCTTTCGAAAACTTTTCTCTTAAAAGACATGTTTTTGAAAATACTTCTTCCAAAAATGTTTTTAGAAAAATAGTTTTCTAAAAATTTTATCTGTTCTGGTAACCTTCAGCTCTGATACCACGTGTAACACCCCACACCCGCTAAGGTCACTCACTAAGGGAATGCCTTAACTTCGGTGGAGTATTTTAAGTGAATATAGAACAGAAAAATTACAACAAGACAGATATAAATAATACTTGAAAATCTAAAACATCATTTCATTGCAGCAGAAGGTAAACATGTTTAGTTACAACACCATAAAAGAGTCAAGTACTAAATATCCATCCTTATAAAACATAAGTACATAATCCCACTACATAACTAATAGCCATAATAGAAAAGATAAGCTGGGCTTTACATCACGGTCCAAGCTCCAAAAGATAGATAAAGAAATCTGATCAAAGCCCACTAGTGCTAGGCCCAACCTGAGGATCTGAGGGGGAAAAAGATAAAAACAACGGGGTCAGACATAAGTCTGAGTGAGCCCTATAACTTTAACAATACAATCATTAAAGTAATTAGGGTATGATATAAACTTGGTACGGTGATGACTGGGGATAAATGACTACACTAAGCAGCCAACTAGACATAGGATGAATTAAGATAACGGTAAGACGCATCTACCCACCCAAGGGTAATTACTAACCACACCACACCGGTCATTCCTACTTAAAGGTTGATCCCACCCAAGGACTTAGAAAATTTAACTAGTAGTTTCGTGTACCCCTAGCTGACTACATAGGTGCCGTCTGCCCCTATCTCCACTAGGTGTACCCACTACTCCCCAAGCGATAGGCTCCCTACCGTAGATACCCGTGCTGGCCCAACAGTGGGGTGTATCACTCCCCAAAGTGGCAACCCGATACAACCAATGGTGCACGGCTTATTCCTACACGATGCAACAACGTCTTACCTACCAGCCCGGGTCCGCACACGCATATGAAACCCGTTGGACTTGCGTTGCCACCGCTAACCCGTTTTGGCCTCTTATAGTCAAGCCCAGTACGCGTGTCCCGTCCTCGACATGGGTCGAGCCCAATAAGATACATATGGTTTACTGGTTGAAATGGGCCCCCACAAGCTACCCACCTAAGCTTGTCAATTTATCTAGTGCATCCCACTTAACCCTTTAATCATGTTTAATTACATGTTTCCACTTGGTTAAGTATTCTAATCGTATTTTCTATTGCCACCCAAGGCAACCCACTAGATTTCCTCATGCCACCCAAGGCACTTACTTGATTTCCACATGCCACCCAAGGCACCCACTTAACCCCTCATGCCCACTACATGCTTATCTGGTTAAGTGTTTCTTAATTGATTAAAAACGTAACCGTTGTAAAGACCTCTCACATTAGACTATATTTTATGGCAGCTGGATTTGCCGGTTCGGTCCGGGCAGCCTTAAGCCATAACCGAGTCTAACCTCGTGTCTATACACTTGTCACGTATTTAGTTTGTGCCTAAGACCTCTCACATTGGGCCAATCATTTGTAGCCGCTGGATTTGCTGGTCGGTTCCGGCAGTCTTACGCTACAAAAGGGTCCAACCTCGTGTCTTAGTCGATTAATTACACCTAATTAATCACCCCCGAATTAATTTTCCCTAATTAATTCCAATTTTAACGATGTACATAATTGACTCAATTATGTCCATCCACTTTATGGTATGCATAATCATACCAACTTCACACCATTTTATTAACATGTATATTAACCCCATCGTTCCCCACGTAATTCGCTAACGTGACATAAAAGGGAAGATTCATCACAAATATAATGGGTTTGACTTGCATAACATTAGCATCAACATGGGTTTAAAGGTGTCAACATGCATATAGCATCAAACCCAACTAGCATAAATAATCAACCCAAACTTGCATGAATCACATTTGTCATAAACTTGCATAAGTTATTTATGTCATACAAAGGGGTAAACTAGCATATGTATGTATGACATACAAAGGGGTTAACTTGCATACGTATGCATATCATACTATGGTGTAAACTTGCACATGTTACTTGCATATAATCAAACACCAAACTTGCATAACATGTCATATATGAACTTGCATATAATCATACACCAAACTTGCATACCATGGTGTCATAATGGATCAATGTTTCTCATATGACTTGCATAACTTGCATAACATCACAAACATATAGCATATGACTTGCATAACATCACAAACACATAGCATATGACTTGCATAACTTGCATAACATCATGAACATGTAGCATATGACTTGCATAACTTGCATAACATCATGAACATGTGGCATATGAGTTGCATAACTTGCATAACATCATGAACATGTAGCATATGACTTGCATAACTTGCATAACATCATGAACATATAGCACATAACTTGCTTAACATGCATAACATCATTAACACATAGCATATAACTTGCATAACATGCATAACATCATTAACACATAGCATATAACTTGCATAACATGCATTGATCCACATTCATAGCCATAATCTCATTATATCCTATCATAATCATTTCAATAATTGGTCATTAAGGCTATAGAAAACTCACAACTTATTGATTAGCACTCCTAAGAAGAAGATTAAGTTGCTAGAGTTGATTAGAGGTTGATTTGAGATACCATCTTCTTCTACAATTTGATGGAGGCTCCTTCAAGTTGCATTTTGACGGCATGACGGCATTGTTTCTATTTTTAGTATGAATTAGGGTAGTCTTAGGGTGTATTTATAGAGTAGTTAGGTGTTTTAGGCCATTAGATTAACCCTAAATTAGATTAGAGCCGTCAAATCTCGTCCTAGCCACCAAAACCCAACCCAAAAGCCAAACTGATGCACCCAGGTCACCTGGGCTCGACCAGGGAGGTCGACCCCCAGGTCGACACTAGGGTCAACTCCCCAGTCGACCTGGTGGGTAGGTCAACTCCCCAGTCGACCCCCAGGTCGACCCCCTGGGTCTGGCGGGAATTTTCCTGCCACTTCTGAAATTTGAAATTTCTGTTTTTAAATCTGTTTTTAAATTTTCCGAAACTTCTTCGGGCCATATCTGGGTCATACGAACTCCGATTTTCGAAAACTCGTACTCTATTTCACGTATTTTTCCGAGACGAACGCAATGGCATAGCCCGTTTCCCCTGGTTCAGATTTTAAAATTTAATTCTGCCCTGTTTTATATTATAGCAAGTTACTCAACATACGGGGTGTTACATTCTCCCCTACTTAAAGGATTTCATCCCCAAAATCTCTAAGTCAAGAAGAACGTATCCTACCAACCAAACAACTATCTACTAAACCATCAAACACTGGCATCCATTGTCCTTAGAGTTTCTAATGCTGTATGAACATATGCGAAGAGTGTGTGTATATGTTCCCTGTCTAATGCAAAATCAGGCGGTCTACTGATTCAGTTGACCTCCTTGATGCAAACCATGATAGTGCCATGCATCCAATATGTATGCGGAAGAACCCTATCGACACATACTATTTCTACATGAGTGCACAATCATTCACCAAAACGCATCATCCATATGATAGCACAACCATTATACATCCATTAATATAGCTACCTACACACAATTTTATGCAATATGCAATATGAAGTGATTGAGCCGATCTAGTGCCTAAAGTGTGTGTATATGCATCCACGAGCAACCACTAGCAAACACTTGCATCCACGCGCATCCATCAAACATAACATGTCTCAAACACATGTTTCAACCATAGGTTTACCCTATCTAAAGGTCAAACGTACTAATGAGAGGACATACTAAAGATAAGATAAGTACTAGACAAACGATAAAGGAGAAGTTAAAAGACATACCCTCAAAAAGGAATGGGTACAGTAAACGCATCTTCGCTTCTGTCTCCCAAGTAGCATTACACTCATCTTCTCCCCATTGCACTTTGACTAGTCGCACCTCTCTGTTCCTCAACTTCCTAATCTCTGACCCAAGGATGCGGGTAGGAGCTCGTCGAATAGTTGCATCACGCTCTACCTCCACTTCTTTAAGCAAGCTCGGCTCTACCACCTCGGCGGTCTCATGTAGGAACTTCCTCAAATGTGACACATGGAATACGTCATGTACCCCACTAAGTCTCTCGGGTAAATCCACTCTATATGCCATCCGTCCAATCCTTTCCTTAATAGGAAACGACCCAACAAATCTTGGAGCTAACTTCCCAACGGACCCAAAGCGAACTACATTACGTAATGGAGATACTTTGACAAAGACCATGTCCCCAACATCAAACTCAAGATCCGTCCTCCTCTTATCCGCGTAAGATTTCTGCCTATCCTGCGCTGCTTTCATCCTTCTTCGAATTAAATCAATCTTTTCCGAAGTCTCTCTAACCATATCGGGGCCAAGCAAGATCTTATCCGTAGATTTCCACCAACATGTAGGTGACCGACAAGGCCTTCCATAAAGAGCTTCGAAAGGAGCCATACCAATACTGGACTGAAAGCTGTTATTATACGCGAACTCCACTAATGGAAGATGCTCTTCCCATGTACCTCCAAAATCCAAGATACAAAGCCTCAAAAGGTCTTCTAGAACACAATTCACCCTCTCGGTCTGGCCGTCCGTTTGAGGATGATATTCGGTTCTCAGACACAACTGAGTCCCCGCTGCTTCTTGCAAACTTTTCCAAAACTTGCTAGTGAAGATAGGATCTCGATCACTCACTATGCTAGAGGGTACCCCATGCAATCGAACTATCTCTCGAAGATAAACTGAAGCTAGCCATAGAGCAGTCCTCTTGCTCTTCACAGGTATGAAATGGGCGCTTTTAGTAAGTCTGTCTACCACAACCCAAATTTCCGTATTACCCTTTCTCGATCTGGGTAACCCATCAACAAAATCCATCGAGACGCTATCCCACTTCCATTGTGGGACTTCCAATGGGTGAAGCAACCCACCTGGTTTCTTTTGCTCCGCTTTCACCTGTTGGCACACCAAGCATCTAGCGACATACTCGGCCACATCTTTCTTCATACCGGCCCAAAAGAAAACTCGCTTCATGTCTTGGTACATCTTGTCCCCACCGGGATGAATGGTCATCCTTGAACGGTGTGCATCATCAAGAATAGCCTTCCTTAAACCCTCGTCTTGCGGTACACAAAGTCTACCGTCTCTACGCAAGCACCCCCTATCGTCTAGGGTGTACCTACTCAAATGGCTGGACGACTCCCCCCTTATGAGCCTCTATACCAACTCAACCAACTGTGGGTCGTCCCGCTGTGCCTCGCCAATCCGCCTCAAAAGAGTAGGTCTGACCTCCAAGGATGCTAGCAAACCGGGTACATAATCAACGGAAGGTCTAAAATCAAACATCGAGATAAATTCCAAGCTTCGTCGTTCCACGAACAATGGACTCAAGGATAACCTTTTTCTACTCAAGGCGTCCGCCACCACGTTACCCTTGCCAGGGGTATACGCTGTCTCGAAATCATAGGATGCTAAGAACTCCATCCACCTTTGCGGTCTCAAGTTCAAATCCTTCTGAGAAAACAAGTACTTCAAGGATTTGTGGTCAGTGAACAATTCGAATCTCTCACCAAGAAGATAATGGCGCCAAATCTTAAGAGCAAAAACAATAGCGGCCAACTCTAAATCATGGGTAGGGTAATTTTTCTCATGCTTTCTCAACTGCCTTCCACCATAGGCTATTACCCTTCCCTCTTGCATTAAGACTGCGCCCAGTCCAGTCCCACAAACATCGGTGTAAACAACAAATGGCTTACTCCCATCTGGCAACACTAAGACTGGAGCTGTGGTTAAAGCTCTCTTTAACCGTCGGAACGCATCATCACAATCTACGTCCCATGCGAAGACTAGATTCTTCTTCGTCAAGCGAGTTAATGGGGCTGATATCTTCGCGAAGTCCTTGATAAACTTCCTATAGTAGCCAGCCAACCCCAAGAAACTCCTCACCTCGGTAGCATTCTTTGGAACCTTCCAATCTTGAATAGATACAACCTTCGCGGGATCCACAGCTATCCCTTCCTTGGAGACCACGTGCCCCAAGAACCGCACTTCCTTCCTCCAGAAGTGACATTTAGAGAATTTAGCCTTAAGGCTATGCGCTCGAAGAGTCTCCAACACTTCCCTAAGATGTAGGGCATGCTCTTCTTCACTCTTAGAAAAGACTAATATGTCATCAACAAAGACCACCACGAACTTATTAAGGTACTCCCTGAACACCCTACTCATCAAATCAACAAAGTATGCTGGGGCGTTCGTCAAACCAAATGGCATCACCAGCCACTCATAGAAACCATCCGGAGTCCTAAAGGCAGTCTTGTCTATGCTATCCTCAGCCACCCTCAACTGATGAAACCCCGTGGCCAAGTCCAACTGAGAAAATACTGAAGCGCCAACCAACTGATCAAAAAGATCATCTATCCTCGGCAATGGGTGTCTATTCTTCTTTGTGAGCTTGTTGAGTTCTCTATAGTCTACACAAAGTCTGAGGGACCCATCCGCCTTCGTAGCAAAAACTACTGGAGCACCCCACTCCGATATACTTCATCTTATGAACCCCTTCTCAAGCAACTCCCCTACTTGCTTATGGAGTTCCCTCCTCTCACGAGGAGCCATGTGGCGCACTGGTAAAGATACAGGTTTAGCATTATCCACCAGATATATTCGGAAGTCAATCTCCCGCCTCGGAGGTAAGCCCTTCACCTCCTCAAACACATCCGAGTATTCTCGGACCACTCTAACAGATCGCAAACTCTCGACCGAAGCGTCAAGCGATTCAAGATAACTTAGCATAACAGAATCCATGGGATTACAAGAGATCTCGAGAGTGTTCACCAAGCGGGTCATAAGCCTAACAACTCTCCTTTCACAATCAAGAACGGCACCATTACTGGATAACCAGTCCATGCCCAAAATCAACCCATAGCCCGTGAAGCCCAAAACAAAAGCATCACATCTAAACTCAATGCTAAGTATAGAAATCTTCAAACCCAAACATATCATGGACAAATAAGTGGAGCCCCCAATTGGGTTTGAAACAACCAAGGGATCATCTACTAGACTGGTGTCTAAGTGCAGTGACTCAACTAATGATGATGAGATAAACGAATGCGATGCGCCAGAATCAAACAATGTACAGACATGATGATCAAATAGAAAACCAGACTTTCAACGGAAATAGTTCTACCTCTTTCCTGAGTTAGTGGAACCGCGAGAGCCTGAACTTGCCCCCTAGCCTGACCCGGTGCCATAAGAGCTTGCACCTGTCCTCCTGAGGTAGATCCCGTCCTTTGCCCCTTCTTAGGGCAATCCTTCACTAGATGCCCTGCTTCGCCACAGTGATAGCAGCCAGTCTTCCTCTTCTTCTTTCGACAATCTTTGCTTAGGTGGCCTGGTGTCCCGCAATTGAAGCACTTCTTCTTTCCCTTGCCACCGTTGCCTTTTCCACCCTTGTTTTGCTGTTGTTGTTGAGGTCTCTTTTGATCTCCTTTCTTCTCGGGTGCCGTATTAGCATTGGGACCCTTCTCTTCCTCATGCATGAGTGCCATGTCTACTAGCTTCTCAAGGTGGCCCCCATAGGGATATGAGTCATAGCCAATCAATGCATCGGTTCATTCAAGCCTTTCACGAGCCTCAAAGCCTTCTTCTCCGGTGTATTCACCATGTCTATGCCAAACCTAGCCAATTGATTAAACTTGTTGACATATTCCTTCACCGAGAGATTTCCTTGCTTTAGAGTCAAGAACCTTTCCATATACAAGTTTTCCTCCGCCCCTGAGAGAAATTTTGCCATAAATCTTTGCTTGAAATCCGCCCAAGATTCATCGGGGCGTTCTCCATTAGTGACCTCCCACCAGAATGAGGCCTCTCCCTTCATTAACCAAGCAGCTAACTTAACTTTCTTTCCTTCTTCCATCTCAAAGATATCTATCAACTCTTCCACCTTCTTAAGCCAATCTCTTGCCTCCACAAAAGTTTCTGATCCTTGAAAAGGTTTCCCTCTCATAGCTTTAAATTCCTTGCAAGTCTTAGAAAAAGTATCCGTGTGAGGAGGAGGAGGGGGAGGAGGAAGATCGGGTGCTACTGTTGGTGGAGGAACATTTGCTGGACCCGCAGTGGCGGCCCTAGCCTCCATCAATCTCCTATACCATACTGGTATCGTCACACCCTCCGGAAAGTTAAGATCTTCAGCCATGCTGAAACGAAAAAAGGAAAGATTCAAAACGGAGAATTCGAAAGATAAAGATATGACTATTGGGGATTATGCTTTTCTTTCAAAAACTTTTCTCTTTAAAGACATGTTTTTGAAAATACTTCTTCAAAAAAATGTTTTAGAAAAATAGTTTTCCTAAAAGTTTTATCTGTTCTGGTAACCTTCGCTCTGATACCACGTGTAACACCCCACACCCGCTAAGGTCACTCACTAAAGGAATGCCTTAACTTCGGTGGAGAATTTTAAGTGAATATAGAACAGAAAAATTACACAAGACAGATATAAATACTTGAAAATCTAAAACATCATTTCATTGCAGCAGAAGGTAAACATGTTTAGTTACAACACCATAAAGAGTCAAGTACTAAATATCCATCCTGATAAAAACATAAGTACATAATCCCACTACATAAACAATAGCCATAAAAGAAAAGATAAGCTGGGCTTTACATCACGGTCCAAGCTCCAAGAGATAGATAAAGAAATCTGATCATAGCCCACTAGTGCTAGGCCCAACCTGAGGACCTGAGGGGGAAAAAGATAAAAACAAAGGGGTCAGACATAAGTCTGAGTGAGCCCTATAACTTTAACAACACAAGCATTAAAGTAATTAGGGTATGATATAAACTTGGTACGGGATGACTGGGGATAAATGACTACACTAAGTAGCCAATTAGACATAGGATGAACTAAGATAACGGTAAAGACGCATCTACCCACCCAAGGTTAATTACTAACTGCACCACACCAGTCATTCCTACTTAAAGGTTGATCCCATCCAAGGACTTAGAGAATTTACCCAGTAGTTTCGTGTACCCCTAGCTGACTACAGAGGTGCCGTCTGCCCCTATCTCCACTAGGTGTACCCACTACTCCCAAGCGATCGGCTCCCTACCGTAGATACCCGTGCTGGCCCCACAGTGGGGTGTATCACTCCCCAAAGTGGCAACCCGATACAACAAATGGTGCACGGCTTATACCTACACGATGCAACAACGTCTTACCTACCAGCCCGGGTCCACACACGCATATGAAACCTGTTGGACTTGCGTTGCCACCGCTAACCCGTTTTGGCCTCTTATAATCAAGCCCAGTACGTGTGTCCCGTCCTCGACATGGGTCGAGCCCAATAAGATACATATGGGTTACTGGTTGAAATGGGCCCCCACAAGCTACCACCTAAGCTTGTCAATTTATCTAGTGCATCCCACTTAACCCTTTAATCATGTTTAATTACATGTTTCCACTTGGTTAAGTATTCTAATCGTATTTTCTATTGCCACCCAAGGCAACCCACTAGATTTCCTCATGCCACCCAAGGCACTTACTTGATTTCCACATGCCACCCAAGGCACCCACTTAACCCCTCATGCCCACTACATGCTTATCTGGTTAAGTGTTTCTTAATTGATTAAAAACGTAACCGTTGTAAAGACCTCTCACATTAGACTATATTTTATGGCAGTTGGATTTGCCGGTTGGGTCCGGGCAGCCTTACGCCATAACCGAGTCTAACCTCGTGTCTATACACTTGTCACGTATTTAGTTTGTGCCTAAGACCTCTCACATTGGGCCAATCATTTGTAGCCGCTGGATTTGCCGGTCGGTTCCGGGCAGTCTTACGCTACAAAAGGGTCCAACCTCGTGTCTTAGTCGATTAATTACACCTAATTAATCACCCCCGAATTAATTTTCCCTAATTAATTCCAATTTTAACGATGTACATAATTGACTCAATTATGTCCATCCACTTTATGGTATGCATAATCATACCAACTTCACACCATTTTATTAACATGTATATTAACCCCATCGTTCCCCACGTAATTCGCTAACGTGACATAAAAGGGAAGATTCATCACAAATATAATGGGTTTGACTTGCATAACATTAGCATCAACATGGGTTTAAAGGTGTCAACATGCATATAGCATCAAACCCAACTAGCATAAATAATCAACCCAAACTTGCATGAATCACATATGTCATAAGGAGGTTAACTTGCATAAGTTATTTATGTCATACAAAGGGGTAAACTAGCATATGTATGTATGACATACAAAGGGGTTAACTTGCATATGTATGCATATCATACTAAGGTGTAAACTTGCACATGTTACTTGCATATAATCAAACACCAAACTTGCATAACATGTCATATATGAACTTGCATATAATCATACACCAAACTTGCATACCATGGTGTCATAATGGATCAATGTTTCTCATATGACTTGCATAACTTGCATAACATCACAAACACATAGCATATGACTTGCATAACTTGCATAACATCACAAACACATAGCATATGACTTGCATAACTTGCATAACATCATGAACGTGTAGCATATGACTTGCATAACTTGCATAACATCATGAACATGTGGCATATGAGTTGCATAACTTGCATAACATCATGAACATGTAGCATATGACTTGCATAACTTGCATAACATCATGAGCATATAGCACATAACTTGCATAACATGCATAACATCATTAACACATAGCATATAACTTGCATAACATGCATAACATCATTAACACATAGCATATAACTTGCATAACATGCATTGATCCACATTCATAGCCATAACCTCATTATATCCTATCATAATCATTTCAATAATTGGTCATTAAGGCTATAGAAAACTCACAACTTGTTGATTAGCACTCCTAAGAAGAAGATTAAGTTGCTAGAGTTGATTAAAGCTTGATTTGAGATACTATCTTCTTCTACAATTTGATGGAGGCTCCTTCAAGTTGCATTTTGACGGCATTACGGCATTGTTTCTATTTTTAGTATGAATTAGGGTAGTCTTAGGGTGTATTTATAGAGTAGTTAGGTGTTTTAGGCCATTAGATTAACCCTAAATTAGAGCCGTCAGATCTCGTCCTAGCCACCAAAACCCAGCCCAAAAGCCAAACTGATGCACCCAGGTCACCTGGGCTCGACCAGGGAGGTCGACCCCCAGGTAGATACTAGGGTCGACTCCCCAGTCGTCCTGGTGGGCAGGTCGACTCCCCAGTCGACCCCCTGGGTCTGGCGGGAATTTTCCCGCCACTTCTGAAATTTGAAATTTCTGTTTTTAAGTCTGTTTTTAAATTTTCTGAAACTTCTTTGGGCCATATCTGGGTCATACGGACTCCGATTTTCGAAAACTCGGACTCTATTTCGCGTATTTTTCCGAGACGAACGCAATGGAATAGCCCGTTTCCCCTGGTTCAGATTTTAAAATTTAATTCTGCCCTGTTTTATATTATAGCAAGTTATTCAACATACGGGGTGTTACACATGGAATCTAGAGATGCCTCATTCTTTGAAGATGTGTTTCCACACAAAAGAAACGAACAAAATAATGTCCCTATAAGGACAAGAGATGAATCAAGTAGATCATATGAAGCTATAACTCCTCATGAGATTGAGAAAATAGAACCCCGAAGAAGTGTAAGGGCTAGAAATTCCAAGTCATTTGGTCCTGAGTTTTTAACATATATGTTAGAACATGAACCTCAAACGTACAAGGAAGCAATGTCATCGTCTGAATCTGCATGTTGGAAAGAAGCAATCCAAAGTGAGATTGATTCAATTCTAAGTAATAAAACTTGGGAAATTGTTGATATTCCACCTGGAATAAAACCAATTGGCTGCAAATGGATTTTCAAGAAGAAAATAAAAGCAGATGGCTCTATCGACAAATATAAAGCCAGGTTAGTAGCCAAAGGATATCGTCAAAAAGAAGGAGTAGACTTCTTTGATATGTATTCACCGGTAACACGAATAACCTCAATAAGAATGCTAATAGCAATTGCATCTATTTATAATCTAGAGATTCATCAAATGGATGTAAAAACAGCATTCTTAAATGGCGATCTCGATGAGGATATCTACATGGAGCAACCAGAAGGTTTCATTTCAAAAGGAAATGAAAACAAAGTATGTAAATTAGTAAAGTCATTATATGGACTAAAACAAGCTCCAAAACAATGGCACGCAAAATTTGATAGTGTCATGATGAGAAATGGTTTTCGTATAAATGAATGCGATAAGTGTGTTTATTATAAACAAGTTGGACAATCATATGTGATGATTTGTCTTTATGTAGACGATATGCTAATCTTTGGTCCGAATACCCAAGTAATAGAGAGCATAAAGAAAATGCTAATCAACAATTTTGATATGAAATACTTAGGAGTTGCAGATGTTTTTTGGGAATCAAAATAATAAGAACGCCGAATGGAATTGAATTATCTCAATCACACTATATAGACAAAGTGATTGATAAATTTAAAAATCTTGGAATTAAAGAGGTAAGAACACCTTTTAATCCATCTGAAGTACTGCATAAAAACACTTTTGCGAGTGTAATGCAACTGGAATACTCTCGTGTAATATGATGTCTCATGTATCTCATGAATTGCACAAGACCAGACATAGCTTATGCAGTAAGTCGATTAAGTAGATATACAAGCAATCCAAGTAAGGAACATTGGAAAGCACTAATGAGATTGCTTGGATATTTAAAAAATACCACAAATTACTCCTTACACTATGGAAAATACCCTGTACTCTTAGAAGGATAAAGTGATGCAAACTGGATTGCTGATTCAGAGGAATCAAAATCAACAAGTGGTTATGTATTCACCCTAGCAGGGGCAGCAGTGTCATGGAAATCTACTAAACAGACATGCATATCTCGATCCACTATGGAGTCAGAGTTTATCGCTTTAGACAAAGCATGCGAAGAAGCAGAATGGCTTCGTCACTTTTTAGAAGATATTCCATTTTGGCCTAAACCTGTACCGGCCATATGCATACATTGCGATAACCAAGCAGCGCTAAGTAGAGCACATAACTTTGTGTATAATAGGAAGTCATGACACATTCGTCGACGCTATAACATAGTTAGGCAGTTACTCTCAAATGGAACTATTTCCATTGATTATGTGAGAACAAATGATAACCTAGCGGATCCGTTTACTAAAGGTTTATCAAGAGAGAAAATTGACTACCCATCGAGGGGAATGGGTTTAAAAGCCTAAAACAACAAGAGTTATCTTATACGGAAACCTATCCTAGCAACTGGAGATCCCACGGACTAGGATCAATAAGCAAACCAGTTATGAATAACTCAAGACGTAATGCATTTTTTGGACATAGTCCTACTCCATTCCTATGGTGCACAATATAAATGCATGCCTACAGAAGTATTACAAGGTTAAAACTATGTTTTTAAATGATGACCATATCTTGAAAATAACAAGTGGAGTATATGTAGGATACTCTTAAAGGTTGCGATCACCTATGTTAGTGTGAGCTGGGTCGGCTCTATGAGAATTTTAAAAGGCTTGAATTTTCTATAACACTCGCTGAACCAGAAAATGTTCAGGACCAAAATGAACACAACCAAGAGATTGGATGATAAGGGAATCAATGCTTCGTAAAGCTTATTGTTTGGACATACAATAAAGGCTGACGGTTCAAGATGAAATAATTCACCGATTAGCCAAGTATATCCGATAAGTTTTAACTAGGGAAAGTTCAAAGTGAAATATCTACTTATCCACGATAAAGCATTATTCCATTCGTAGTCTGAGATATTACACTTTGTGTGGGGGAAAAAGTATATTATCATTCATGTGGGGGATTGTTAGAAATCAAAGTATGAATGAAATTTACTTTAGTCCCACATTGCCAAAAATAAGATAAGATGTGTGTATATATGTCCATTCCTCATTCCCTATATTGGCCCTTAGGGTCAGGTAATTTTGTGCGAGGGGGAGGACCTACATCGTGTGAACAAAACAGTACCGAACCGGGCCGGACCGGGCTTGGGCTTGGATGAAATCTTATTTTTGCTACGGAAAAACATAACCAATTTTGTTGGGGTTTTTTTTTGAAAGGATGCGGCAACGGAATTGGGTGCGACCCAACAGAAGTCGAACGGGTTTACGACCCGCTAATGGATGAAGAGGAACGGGTGCGACCCGTTATAATATAAACAGATGCGACTGTTGGAATACGTTTGAATTCAAACAGACACAACTGTTTAAATGGTAACTGTTGGAAGATATAAATAAGTGACGAATTCTGGCCAAATTCCTCACCGATTTAACGCTTTCTCTTTCTCTTCCTCTGCCCGACTTACAACTGCTTTACTGCCAATTCTCAGACTGACGAAAACATTACAACTCGAGCAGATTTGTCTGTTTTATCCTGAGAGACTCAAAATAAAGTCTTAAGGAAATCAGTACACCGAGACTCAGACTCTATTTTCTCATATTTCAAGTTATATTCGTCTACATTTTGTTGTATACATACTGTTGAATACAGTGCTGCTGTTGTTTGGCTAAATCAACTTGTGTGCGAGTTGAAATATAACACTTGCCAGTGTTGATGATTGTGCGTTTTGTATAACGCGTATTGCTGTTGCATTCTGTTTATACTGCAGACATTCACATCTTAAGACTTTTCTAGAGTTGTATCAGAATGTAATCTAGTCCAGAATCCTTCTCGGTGGTAGTTTGACACAGGTGCTACAAGACACGTGTGTTCTGAAAAGTCCATGTTCGCCACTTACAACAGACTCGATCATAAAGAGAAACTGTACATGGGTAACTCTGCAGTGTCAATGATTGAGGGTAATGGGAAAGTAATCCTCAGGTTCACATCTGGTAAAACTATTATGCTTAATGATGTGCTCCATGTTCCAGATATCCGAAAAAACTTGATTTCCAGTCCTGTTCTCTCGAAGAAAGGCTTTCGAATGGTCTTTGAATCGGATAAAGTTGTTCTATCCAAGGCTGGAATCTATATAGGGAGAGGATACTTGTGTGATGGCCTGTTTAAGGCTAATGTAGCCGTAGTTGGCAATAATAGTGTGTATTGTAATTCTGAAATGAATAAAAAGGAAGTTTCTTATGTTGTTGATTATGATGCTTTATTATGGCATGAAAGATTAGGACACGTAAACTTCCGAAAAATGAAAAAACTTGCAAATTTAGAATTAATTCCTAAATTTCAAGTAGATAAGAACTACAAATGTGAGAAATGTGTAGAAGCAAAAATGGTCAAAATGCCATTTCATACAGTTGATAGAAGCACCGAACCGCTAGGTTTGGTACATACCGATTTATGTGATTTCAAATCAATACCTACACGAGGTCGAAAAAAGTACTTTATCACATTTATCGACGACTGTACACGATATTGCTATGTATATCTTTTGAATAGTAAAGATGAAGCAATAACATCATTTATAAAGTACAAAGCTGAGGTAGAAAATCAGATAAATAAAAAGATCAAGATATTGAGATCTGATCGAGGTGGAGAATATGAATCACCGTTTGAACAATTCTGTGCAGAAAATGGAATAATTCATCAAACGACAGCTCCCTACTCACCACAACAAAATGGTGTTGCGGAAAGGAAAAACAGAACGTTAAAAGATATGATTAATGCCATGCTTCTAACTTCTGGTTTACCAACGAACTTGTGGGGGGAAGCCCTAAATATGTCTAATCACATATTAAATAAAGTTCCCCACAATAAGACAGGAGCAATTCCATATGAGTTATGGAAAGGACATAAACCAAGTTTTAAATACCTCAAAGTGTGGGGGTGCTTGGCAAAAGTTCCAGTTCCGCCTCCTAAGAAAGTCAAACTTGGACCAAAAACCGTCGATTGTTACTATCTAGGACCAGCCCAAAATAGTAGCGCCTACAGATTTTTGGTATTCAAGTCTGATATAGTTGATATTCATGTAAATACAATCATGGAATCTAGAGATGCCTCGTTCTTTGAAGATGTGTTTCCACACAAAAGAAACGAACAAAATAATGTCCCTAAAAGGACAAGAGAAGAATCAAGTAGATCAGACGAAGCTATAACTCCTCATGAGATTGAGGAAATAGAACCCCGAAGAAGTGTAAGGGCTAGAAATTCCAAGACATTTGGTCCTGAGTTTTTAACATATATGTTAGAACATGAACCTCAAACGTACAAGGAAGCAATGTCATCGTCTGAATCTGCATGTTGGAAAGAAGCAATCCAAAGTGAGATTGATTCAATTCTAAGTAATAAAACTTGGGAAATTGTTGATATTCCACCTGGAATAAAACCAATTGGCTGCAAATGGATTTTCAAGAAGAAAATAAAAGCAGATGGCTCTATCGACAAATATAAAGCCAGGTTAGTAGCCAAAGGATATCGTCAAAAAGAAGGAGTAGACTTCATTGATACGTATTCACCGGTAACACGAATAACCTCAATAAGAATGCTAATAGCAATTGCATCTATTTATAATCTAGAGATTCATCAAATGGATGTAAAAACAACATTCTTAAATGGCGATCTCGATGAGGAGATCTACATGGAGCAACCAGAAGGTTTCATTTCAAAAGGAAATGAAAACAAAGTATGTAAATTAGTAAAGTCATTATATGGACTAAAACAAGCTCCAAAACAACGTCACACAAAATTTGATAATGTCGTGATGAGAAATGGTTTTCGTATAAATGAATGCGATAAGTGTGTTTATTATAAACAAGTTGGACAATCATATGTGATGATTTGTCTTTATGTAGACGATATGCTAATCTTTGGTCCGAATACCCAAGTAATAGAAAGCATAAAGAAAACGCTAATCAACAATTTTGATATGAAAGACTTAGGAGTTGCAGATGTTATTTTGGGAATCAAAATAATAAGAACGCCGAATGGAATTGAATTATCTCAATCACACTATATAGACAAAGTGATTGATAAATTTAAAAATCTTGGAATTAAAGAGGTAAGAACACCTTTTAATCCATCTGAAGTACTGCATAAAAACACTACTGCGAGTGTAATGCAACGGGAATACTCTCGTGTAATAGGATGTCTCATGTATTTCATGAATTGCACAAGACCAGACATAACTTATGCAGTAAGTCGATTAAGTAGATATACAAGCAATCCAAGTAAGGAACACTGGAAAGCACTAATGAGATTGCTTGGATATTTAAAAAATACCACAAATTACTCCTTACACTATGGAAAATATCCTGCAGTCTTAGAAGGATATAGTGATGCAAACTGGATTGCTGATTCAGAGGAATCAAAATCAACAAGTGGTTATGTATTCACCCTAGCAGGGGCAGGAGTGTCATGGAAATCTACTAAACAGACATGCATAGCTCGATCCACTATGGAGTCAGAGTTTATCGCTTTAGACAAAGCAGGCAAAGAAGCAGAATGGCTTCGTCACTTTTTAGAAGATATTCCATTTTGGCCTAAACCTGTACCAGCCATATGCATACATTGCGATAACCAAGCAGCGCTAAGTAGAGCGCATAACTTTGTGTATAATGGGAAGTCACGACACATTCGTCGACGCCATAACACAGTTAGGCAGTTACTCTCAAATGGAACTATTTCCATTGATTATGTGAGAACAAATGATAACCTAGCAGATCCGTTTACTAAAGGTTTATCAAGAGTGAAAATTGACTGCGCATCGAGGGGAATGGGTTTAAAAGCCTAAAACAACAGAGTTATCTTATACGGAAACCTATCCTAGCAATTGGAGATCCCACGGACTAGGATCAATAGGCAAACCAGTTATGAATAACTCAAGACGTAATGCATTTTTTGGACATAGTCCTACTCCATTCCTATGGTGCACAATATAAATGCATGCCTACAGAAGTATTACAAGGTTAAAACTGTGTTTTTTAATGATGACCATATATTGAAAATAACAAGTGGGGTATATGTAGGATACTCTTAATGGTTGCGATCACCTATGTTAGTGTGAGCTGGGTCGGCTCTATGAGAATTTTAAAAGGCTTGAATTCTCTATAACACTCGCAGAACCAGAAAATGTTCAGGACCAAAATGAACACAACCAAGAGATTGGATGATAAGGGAATCAATGCTTCGTAAAGCTTATTGTTTGGACATACAATAAAGGCTGACGGTTCAAGATGAAATAATTCACCGATTAGCCAAGTATATCCGATAAGTTTTAACTAGGGAAAGTTCAAAGTGAAATATCTACTTATCCACGATAAAGCATTATTCCATTCGTAGTCTGAGATATTACACTTTGTATGGGGGAAAAAGTATATTATCATTCATGTGGGGGATTGTTAGAAATCAAAGTATGAATGAAATTTACTTTAGTCCCACATTGCCAAAAATAAGATAAGATGTGTGTATCTATGTCCATTCCTCATTCCCTATATTGGCCCTTAGGGTCAGGTAATTTTGTGCGAGGGGGAGGACCTACATCATGTGAACCAAACACACACGCGCGCACGCCGCCCTCCCGTCCCGTACCGAACCGAACCGGGCCGGGCCGGGCTTGGGCTTGGATGAAATCTTATTTTTGCTACGGAAAAACATAACCAATTTTGTTGGGTTTTTTTTTGAAAGGATGCGGCAACGGAATTGGGTGCGACCCAACAGAAGTCGAACGGGTTTACGACCCGCTAATGGATGAAGAGGAACGGGTGCGACCCGTTATAATATAAACAGATGCGAATGTTGGAATATGTTTGAATTCAAACAGACACAACCGTTTAAATGGTAACTGTTGGAAGATATAAATAAGTGACGAATTCTGGCCAACTTCCTCACCGATTTAACGCTTTCTCTTGCTCTTCCTCTGCCCGACTTACAACTGCCTTGCTGCCGATTCTCAGACTGACGAAAACATTACAACTCGAGCAGATCTATCTGTTTTATCCTGGGAGACTCAAAATAAAGTCTTAAGGAAATCGGTACACCGAGACTCAGACTCTATTTTCTCATATTTCAAGTTATATTCGTATACATTTTGTTGTATACATACTGTTGAATACAGTGTTGTTGTTGTTTGGCTAAATCAACTTGTGTGCGAGTTGAAATATAAAACTTGCCAATGTTGATGATTGTGCGTTTTGTATAACGTGTATTGCTGTTGCATTCTGTTTATACTGCAGACATTCACATCTTAAGACTTTTCTGGAGTTGTATCAGAATGTAATCTAGTCCAGAATCCTTCTCAGTGGTGGTTTGACACAGGTGCTACATGACACGTGTGTTCTGAAAAGGCCATGTTCGCCACTTACAACAGACTCGATCATAAAGAGAAACTGTACATGGGTAACTCTTTAGTGTCAATGATTGAGGGTAATTGGAAAGTAATCCTCAAGTTCACATCTGGTAAAACTATTACGCTGAATGATGTGCTCCATGTTCCAGATATCCGAAAAAACTTGATTTTCGGTCCTGTTCTCTCGAAGAAAGGCTTCCGAATGGTCTTTGAATCGGATAAAGTTGTTCTGTCCAAGGCTGGAATCTATATAGGGAGAGGATACTTGTGTGATGGCCTGTTTAAGGCTAATGTAGCCGTAGTTGGCAATAATAGTGTGTATAGTAATTCTGAAATGAATAAAAAGGAAGTTTCTAATGTTGTTGAGTATGATGCTTTATTATGGCATGAAAGATTAGAACATGTAAACTTCCGAAAAATGAAAAAAACTTGCAAATTTAGAATTAATTCCTAAATTTCAAGTAGATAAGAACTACAAATGTGAGAAATGTGTAGAAGCAAAAATGGTCAAAATGCCGTTTCATACAGTTGATAGAAGCACCGAACCGCTAGGTTTGGTACATACCGATTTATGTGATTTCAAATCAATACCTACACGAGGTGGAAAAAAGTACTTTATCACATTTATCGACGACTATACACGATATTGCTATGTATATCTTTTGAATAGTAAAGATGAAGCAATAACATCATTTATAAAGTACAAAGCTGAGGTAGAAAATCAGATAAATAAAAAGATCAAGATATTGAGATCTGATCGAGGTGGAGAATATGAATCACTGTTTGAACAATTCTGTGCAGAAAATGGAACAATTCATCAAACGACAGCTCCATACTCACCACAACAAAATGGTGTTGCGGAAAGGAAAAACAGAACGTTAAAAGATATGATTAATGCCATGCTTCTAACTTCTGGTTTACCAACGAACTTGTTGGGGGAAGCCCTAAATAGGTCTAATCACATATTAAATAAAGTTCCCCATAATAAGACAGGAGCAATTCCATATGAGTTATGGAAAGGACATAAACCAAGTTTTAAATACCTCAAAGTATGGGGGTGCTTGGCAAAAGTTCCAGTTCCGCCTCCTAAGAAAGTCAAACTTGGACCAAAAACCGTCGATTGTTACTATCTAGGACCAGCCCAAAATAGTAGCGCCTACAGATTTTTAGTATTCAAGTCTGATATAGCTGATATTCATGTAAATACAATCATGGAATCTAGAGATGCCTCGTTCTTTGAAGATGTGTTTCCACACAAAAGAAACGAACAAAATAATGTCCCTAAAAGGACAAGAGAAGAATCAAGTAGATCAGACGAAGCTATAACTCCTCATGAGATTGAGGAAATAGAACCCCGAAGAAGTGTAAGGGCTAGAAATTCCAAGACATTTGGTCCTGAGTTTTTAACATATATGTTAGAACATGAACCTCAAACGTACAAGGAAGCAATGTCATCGTCTGAATCTGCATGTTGGAAAGAAGCAATCCAAGTGAGATTGATTCAATTCTAAGTAATAAAACTTGGGAAATTGTTGATATTCCACCTGGAATAAAACCAATTGGCTGCAAATGGATTTTCAAGAAGAAAATAAAAGTAGATGGCTCTATCGACAAATATAAAGCCAGGTTAGTAGCCAAAGGATATCGTCAAAAAGAAGGAGTAGACTTCTTTGATACGTATTCACCGGTAACACGAATAACCTAAATAAGAATGCTAATAGCAACTGCATCTATTTATAATCTAGAGATTCATCAAATGGATGTAAAAACAACATTCTTAAATGGCGATCTCAATGAGGAGATCTACATGGAGCAACCAAAAGGTTTCATTTCAAAAGGAAATGAAAACAAAGTATGTAAATTAGTAAAGTCATTATATGGACTAAAACAAGCTCCAAAACAATGGCACGCAAAATTTGATAGTGTCATGATGAGAAATGGTTTTCGTATAAATGAATGCGATAAGTGTGTTTATTATAAACAAGTTGGACAATCATATGTGATGATTTGTCTTTATGTAGACGATATGCTAATCTTTGGTCCGAATACCCAAGTAATAGAGAGCATAAAGAAAATGCTAATCAACAATTTTGATATGAAAGACTTAGGAGTTGCAGATGTTATTTTGGGAATCAAAATAATAAGAAAGCCGAATGGAATTGAATTATCTCAATCACACTATATAGACAAAGTGATTGATAAATTTAAAAATCTTGGAATTAAAGAGGTAAGAACACCTTTTAATCCATCTGAAGTACTACATAAAAACACTACTGCGAGTGTAATGCAACTGGAATACTCTCGTGTAATAGGATGTCTCATGTATCTCATGAATTGCACAAGACCAAACATAGCTTATGCAGTAAGTCGATTAAGTAGATATACAAGCAATCCAAGTAAGGAACACTGGAAAGCACAAATGAGATTGCTTGGATATTTAAAAAATACCACAAATTACTCCTTACACTATGGAAAATATCCTGCAGTCTTAGAAGGATATAGTGATGCAAACTGGATTGCTGATTCAGAGGAATCAAAATCAACAAGTGGTTATGTATTCACCCAAGCAAGGGCAGCAGTGTCATGGAAATCTACTAAACAGACATGCATAGCTCGATCCACTATGGAGTCAGAGTTTATCGCTTTAGACAAAGCAAGCAAAGAAGCAGAATGGCTTCGTCACTTTTTAGAAGATATTCCATTTTGGCCTAAACCTGTACCAGCCATATGCATACATTGCGATAACCAAGCAGCGCTAAGTAGAGCGCATAACTTTGTGTATAATGGGAAGTCACGACACATTCGTCGACGCCATAACACAGTTAGGCAGTTACTCTCAAATGGAACTATTTCCATTGATTATGTGAGAACAAATGATAACCTAGCAGATCCGTTTACTAAAGGTTTATCAAGAGAGAAAATTGACTGCGCATCGAGGGGAATGAGTTTAAAAGCCTAAAACAACAAGAGTTATCTTATACGGAAACCTATCCTAGCAACTGGAGATCCCACGGACTAGGATCAATAGGCAAACCAGTTATGAATAACTCAAGACGTAATGCAGTTTTTGGACATTGTCCTACTCCATTCCTATGGTGCACAATATAAATGCATGCCTACAGAAGTATTTCAAGGTTAAAACTATGTTTTTTAATGATGACCATATCTTGAAAATAACAAGTGGGGTATATGTAGGATACTCTTAATGGTTGCGATCACCTATGTTAGTGTGAGCTGGGTCGGCTCTATGAGAATTTTAAAAGGCTTGAATTCTCTATAACACTCGCAGAACCAGAAAATGTTCAGGACCAAAATGAACACAACCAAGAGATTGGATGATAAGGGAATCAATGCTTCGTAAAGCTTATTGTTTGGACATACAATAAAGGCTGACGGTTCAAGATGAAATAATTCACCGATTAGCCAAGTATATCCGATAAGTTTTAACTAGGGAAAGTTCAAAGTGAAATATCTACTTATCCACGATAAAGCATTATTCCATTCGTAGTCTGAGATATTACACTTTGTGTGGGGGAAAAAGTATATTATCATTCATGTGGGGGATTGTTAGAAATCAAAGTATGAATGAAATTTACTTTAGTCCCACATTGCCAAAAATAAGATAAGATGTGTGTATATATGTCCATTCCTCATTCCCTATATTGGCCCTTAGGGTCAGGTAATTTTGTGCGAGGGGGAGGACCTACATCATGTGAACCAAACACACAAGCGCGCGCGCCGCCCGTCCCGTACCGAACCGAACCGGGCCGGCCCGGGCTTGGGCTTGGATGAAATCTTATTTTTGCTACGGAAAAACATAACCAATTTTGTTGGGTTTTTTTTGAACGGATGCGGCAACGGAATTGGGTGCGACCCAACAGAAGTCGGAAGTCGAACGGGTTTACGACCCGCTAATGGATGAAGAGGAACGAGTGCGACCCGTTATAATATAAACAGATGCGACTGTTGGAATACGTTTGAATTCAAACAGACACGACTGTTTAAATGGTAACTGTTGGAAGATATAAATAAGTGACGAATTCTGGCCAAATTCCTCACCGATTTAACTCTTTCTCTTCCTCTGCCCGACTTACAACTGCCTTGCTGCCAATTCTCAGACTGACGAAAACATTACAACTCGAGCAGATATGTCTGTTTTATCCTGGGAGACTCAAAATAAAGTCTTAAGGAAATCGGTACACCGAGACTCAGACTCTATTTTCTCATATTTCAAGTTATATTCGTATACATTTTGTTGTATACATACTGTTGAATACAGTGTTGTTGTTGTTTGGCTAAATCAACTTGTGTGCGAGTTGAAATATAACACTTGCCAGTGTTGATGATTGTGCGTTTTGTATAACGCGTATTGCTGTTGCATTCTGTTTATACTATAGACATTCACATCTTAAGACTTTTTTGGAGTTGTATCAGAATGTAATCTAGTCCAGAATCCTTCTCAGTGGTGGTTTGACACAGGTGCTACATCACACGTGTGTTCTGAACAGTCCATGTTCGCCACTTACAACAGACTCGATCATAAAGAGAAACTGTACATGGGTAACTCTGTAGTGTCAATGATTGAGGGTAATGGGAAAGTAATCCTCAAGTTCACATCTGGTAAAACTATTACGCGGAATGATGTGCTCCATGTTCCAGATATCCGAAAAAACTTGATTTTCAGTCCTGTTCTCTCGAAGAAAGGCTTCTGAATGGTCTTTGAATCGGATAAAGTTGTTCTGTCCAAGACTGGAATCTATATAGGGAGAGGATACTTGTGTGATGGCCTGTTTAAGGCTAATGTAGCCGTAGTTGGCAATAATAGTGTGTATTGTAATTCTGAAATGAATAAAAAGTAAGTTTCTTATGTTGTTGAGTATGATGCTTTATTATGGCATGAAAGATTAGGACACGTAAACTTCTGAAAAATGAAAAAACTTGCAAATTTAGAATTAATTCCTAAATTTCAAGTAGATAAGAACTACAAATGTGATACATGTGTAGAAGCAAAAATGGTCAAAATGCCGTTTCATACAGTTGATAGAAGCACCGAACCGCTAGGTTTGGTACATACCGATTTATGTGATTTCAAATCAATGACTACACGAGGTGGAAAAAAGTACTTTATCACATTTATCGACGACTATACACGATATTGCTATGTATATCTTTTGAATAGTAAAGATGAAGCAATAACATCATTTATAAAGTACAAAGCTGAGGTAGAAAATCAGATAAATAAAAAGATCAAGATATTGAGATCTGATCGAGGTGGAGAATATGAATCACCGTTTGAAAAATTCTGTGCAGAAAATGGAACAATTCATCAAACGACAGCTCCATACTCACCACAACAAAATGGTGTTGCGGAAAGGAAAAACAGAACGTTAAAAGATATGATTAATGCCATGCTTCTAACTTCTGGTTTACCAATGAACTTGTGGGGGGAAGCCCTAAATATGTCTAATCACATATTAAATAAAGTTCCCCACAATAAGACAGGAGCAATTCCATATGAGTTATGGAAAGGACATAAACTGTAACACCCCAAATTTCGGTTAATGCTAAAATTCACTAATTACAGAATAAATAATCTCAGATGTGAGAATTGGGGGAAACGGGCTGCGTCATTGCGTTCGTCTCGGAAAAATACGCGAAATAGAGTCCGAGTTTTCGAGGATCGGAGTCCGTATGGCCCAGTTATGGCCCAATGAAGTTTGCAGAAAATTAAAAGTTCAAAACAGATTTAAAATTCAGGTTTAAAATTCAAAATTGGGGCCATTGGGCGCTGGGGGGGAAATTCCCACCCAGCTACCCGTGTCGACAGCCCTGTTGACAGGGCAGTCGACTGGGTAGCACCAGGTCGACAGCCCTGTCGACTTGGGTGTCGACAGGGGGTGCTCGTCAGGTCTAACCTGGTGCACCATTTTAAGGGATTGGCTGTGTTTTGGGCTGTTCTCTAGAAGCTTCCGGGATCTGATGGTCCTAATCTAACCTAGGGTTGATCTAAGGCCCTAAAACACTTGCCTAATCCTATAAATAAGACCCTAAGCTAACCCTAAATGATCATAATCCTATCTCCTAACTAAACTATGCCAAAATTTTCTATGATCATGGCCTCCACCCAAAACCCTAGCCTCCATCCTCTTATGAAACTATTTTTATGAAGGCTTTCATGTTCATACAAGCATTTTTGAGTTGTTTAAGGGATCATTAGCTTGCATTCATCATCAAGTTGCAAGCTTTATGTTCAAGGCTAGAGTTTTTGGGTAATTTGTGGCAAGGGTTTGCTTATGGGAGCTTAGTGGTGAGTTCCTATAGCTTTAATAATCAATTGTTAAATTGATTTTGGTAGGATATGATAAGACATGGCTATGTTTGTGGATAAATGTGTTTATGCAAGTTTGTATGATATGTGTTTTGCAAGTTTTATGCTATATGCAAGTTTAATGCCATGTTTTATGATGCAAACCACTATGTTGAACATTTATGCATATGTAACATGTTATGCAAACTATATGTGAGAGTATATGCAAGTTGTATGTAACATGATATGCAAGTTATGCATTTGGTTTTGTGCATGCTAAGTATTTGGTTTTATGCATGCTAAGTATTTGGTTTTATGCATGCTAAGTATTTGGTTTTGTGCATGCTAAGTACTTGGTTTTATGCATATTAAGTGTTCGGTTTTATGCAAGTTTGTCTCTTTTTATGATATGCATAATATATGCAAGTTTGCCTCTAAGTATGGCATGTTATGCAAGTTCATATGCAAGTTATGATGCAAGTTCATATGCAAGTTATGATGCAAGTTCATATGCAAGTTATGATGCAAGTTCATATGCATGTTTGCCTCTATGAATGACATAAGTCTATGAGCAAGTTCATCCCTTTTAGACCTATGAAATGTATGCAAGTTGACACCTTTATGATAGGTCTATGACATGAACATTTAACCAAGTTACCATCCTTATGACATATGTGATTCATGCAAGTTTGGGTTGGTTTTGTATGCAAGTTGGTTTTATGGTCATATATGCAAGTTGACGCCTTTTTAACCCATGATAATGCTAATGATATGATAAGTTGAACCCATTGTGTGTATGATGAATCTTCTCTTTTGAAGTATGTCATGTTAACGTATTTACGTGGGGACGATGGGGTAAAAATTAATGAACACATAAAATTGTGTGAAGTGGGTATGATTAAACATACCGTAAAGTGGATGGACATAATTGGGAATTTACTTATTAAGTTAGGTCTACCCATATTATGGAATTGGGAATTTACCTATTGAGTTAGGTCTACCCATATTCTTAAATATTTGTAATTAGTTAGGGATAATTAATACAAATTATGGGGGTGATTAATTAGGTGTAATTAATCTACTAAGACACGAGGTTGGACCCTTTTTGTAGCATAAGACTGCCCGGAACCGACCGGCAAATCCAGCGGCTACAAATGATTGGCCCAATGTGAGAGGTCTTAGTTACAAACTAAATACGTGACAAGTGTAAAGACACGAGGTTAGACTCTGTTATGGTGTAAGGCTGCCTGGAACCAACCGGCATATCCAGCTGCCATAAAAGACAGTCTAATGTGAGGGGTCTTTACAAAGGTTACGATCTTAATTAATTAAGAAGCACTTAATCAAACTAGCATGTAGTGGGGCATGAGGGGTTAAGTGGGTGCCTTGGGTGGCATGTAGAAACTAGTGGGGGTGCCCTGGGTGGCATAAGGAAACTAGTGGGTTGCCTTGGGTGGCAATAGAAAATACGATTAGAATACTTAACCAAAGTGAAACATGTAATTAAACATGGGTAAAGGGTTAAGTAAGTGCTCTGGGTGGCACGTGGAAATCTAGTGGGTGCCTTAAGTGGCAATTGAAATATGATTAGATGACTTAACCAAACCTTAACATGTGGGTGGGCATGATTATAAAAGGGGTTAAGTGGGATACACTAGATAAATTAACAAGCTTAGGTGGAAGCTTGTGGGGGCCCATTTCAACCAATATCCCAAACGTATCTTAGTGGGCTCGACTCTAGTCGAGTGACAGGACACGCATATTGGGCTTGACTATAAGAGGCCAAACCGGGGTAGCGGTGGCAACGCGAGTCCAACGGGTTTCATCTGCGTGTGTGGACTCGGGATGGTAGGTAAGACGTTGTTGCATCGTATAGATATAACCCGTGCACCATTTTTTGTATCGGGCTAGCCACTTTGGGGAGTGATACACCCCATTGTGGGGCCAGCACGGATATCTACGGTAGGGAGCCGATCGCTTGGGAGTAGTGGGTACACCTAGTGGAGATAGGGGCAGACGGCACCTATGTAGTGAGCTAGGGGTACAAAACTACTGGGTAAAATTACTAAGTACACTTAGTGGGATCAACCTTTAAGTGGGAATTACCCTTGGGTGGGTAGAACTGGTGTGGTGCAGTGTAGGAATTACCCTTGGGTGGGTAGATCTGGGGTGGTGTAATCTAGTAATTATCCTTGGGTGGATAAATGCGTCTTTTCGATTATCTTAGTACATCCTGTGTTTAGTTGGCTACTTAGTGTAGTCATTATCCCCAGAGGTACCGTACCTTGTTTATATCATGCCCTAATTACTTTGATGATTGTATTGTTAGGGTTATAGGACTCACTCAGACTTATGTCTGACCCCGTTGTTTCTCTATCTTTTTCCAACCCTCAGGTTTTCGGAGTGGGCCTTGCACTAGTGGGCTTTGATCAAACTGCTTTATCTATCTTTTGGAGCTTGGACCGTAGATGTAAAGCTCAGTTTATCTTTTCTATTATGGCTATTAGGTTATGTAGTGGGATTATGTACTTTTATTTTTATCAGGATGGATATTATGTACTTGACTCTTATTTATGGTTTTGGTGTAACCAAACATGTTTTACTTCCCGCTGAAATGAAATGATGTTTTAAAATTCTCAAGTATTACTTATATCTGTCTTGTTGTAATTTTTCTGTTCTATATTCACTTAAAATACTCCACCGATGTTATGGCATTCCCTTAGTGAGTGACCGTAGCGGGTGTGGGGCGTTACACGTGGTATCAGAGCTTAAGGTTACCAGAACAGATAAAATTTTTAGAAAAACTATTTTCTAAGAATATTTTTGAAAGGAGTATTTTCAGAAACATGTCTTTTAAGAGAAAAGTTTTTGAAAGAAAAGCATAATCCCCGATAGCCATATCTTTATCTTTCGAATTCTCCGGTTTGAATCTCTTCCTCTCTCGTTTTGAGCTTCCCCTCCGTGTATAGATGATCTTTCTAAGATAGATAAGAATGGAAAACCACTTCAAGGGACTTAGACGATAGTCAGATTAGAAGTTGGTTCAAGAAGGAGGAGGACTGGTAGGTATCTATTGGATAGACGATGGGAGGAAGGCTCAAATAGTTGTTTGGTTAATGAAGGATGAAACCTCATTGGTGGGAGGTTACGAGTGGAGAATGGTGAAGAAGGCGAATAGTATCCTTTTGGGAGGAATAGGACATCTTATTAGGATTGTCCAAAGAGGCAAGGGCAAGGTACGGAATCTCCTGGAGGGTGGTTGTATTCCCTCACGACTAGGGTACCAGATGGGGATAGGACCGTCTAGGTTGGAATTTGGATTTCTTTATTATCCGATTCAAACTTTATTTGATTCTGACGCATCGAGTTCGTTTATCTCATCCTTGTTAGTTGAGTCACTGCACTTAGACACCAGTTAGTAGATGATCCCTTAGTTGTTTCAAACCCAATTGGGGCTCCATGATGTGATTGGGTTTGAAAGTTGCGATACTTAGCGTTGAGTTTAGATGTGATGCCTTTGGGCTTCACGAGCTATGGGTTAGTTTTGGGCATGGACTGGTTATCCAGTAGGGGTGCCGTTCTTGATTTTAAAGGGAGAGTTGTTAGGCTTATGACCCGTTTGGGTAACACTCTCGAGAATCTCTTGTAATCCCATGGAATCTGTTATGCTAAGCTATCTAGAATCGCTTGACACGTCGGTCGAGGGTTTGCGAACTGTTAGGGTGGTCCGGGAATACTCGGATGTGTTTGAGGAGGTGAAGGGCTTACCTCCGGAGCGGGAGACTGACTTCCGGATATACCTGGTAGACAATGCCAAACCAGTATCTTGGCCAGTGTGCCACATGGCTCCTCGTAAGAGGAGGGAACTCCATAAGCAAGTAGGCGATTTGCTTGAGAAGGGGTTCATAAGACGAAGTATATTGGAGTGGGGTGCTCCAGTAGTTTTTGCTATGGAGGCGGATGGGTCCCTCAGACTTTGTGTAGGCTAAAGAGAACTAAATAAATACACAAAGAAGAATAGACACCCATTGCCGAGGATTGATGATCCCTATGATCAGTTGGTTGGCGCCTCAGTGTTTTCACAGTGGGCTCAGCCACGGAGTTTCATCAGTTGAGAGTGGCTGAGGATAGTATAGAGAAGACTACCTTTAGGACTCCGGATGGTTTTTATGAGTGGCTGGTGATGCCATTTGGTTTGACGAACGCCCCCGCATACTTTGTTGATTTGATGAGAAGGGTGTTCAGGGAGTACCTAAATAAGTTTGTGATGGTCTTTGTAAATGACATCTTGGTCTTTTCCAGGAGCAGAATAAGTTTTCGTGTGTGCTCAATAGGCTGAGCAAAGCCAGTATGGGGTAAATGATGGTTTTGGAGCGAGACTGGCGAGGACATCCAGAGTTGGACAAGGGCTTAATTATTTAGCCGTTTTTACTAGTATCATCGCACGTAGGTCGTCTGAATTCGAAGGAGGTATCCCTTGGGTGTTTGTCTGATATTGGTTTAGGCCTTTGGGGCTTGCATTTGGAGGATGTCGAGTTCGACCAGGGTGGTCTGCGTGAGAGATGGATAGTTGTGACGATTTTGCATGGGAGAATATCCTGATTTTCTCTAGGAGTGGAGAAGAGCATGCCCTACATCTTAGGGAAGTATTGGAGACTCTCCAAGCGCATAGTCTTAAGACAGCAATAGTGAATAGGATTCTTAACATCCTATGAGTTTGAGATAGCGTATACCCATGGCAAGGGTAACATGGTAGCGGAAACCTTAAGTAGAAAAAGGTTGTCCTCGAGTTCATGGTTCGTTAAACGATGGAGCTTAGAGTTTATTTCTATGTTTGACTTTAGACCTTCCGTTGACTTTGTACCCGGTTTGCTAGCCTCCTTGGAGGTTAGCCCTACTCTTTTGGGACGAATTAGCGAGGCACAGCGAGACGACCCATAGTTGGATGAGTTAGTAGAGAAGCTCATGAGGAGGGGGTCGTCCATCCATTTGAGTAGGTACACCCTAGATGGTAAGGGGTGGTTGCGTAGAGACGGTAGACTTTGTGTACCGCAAGACGAGGGTTTGAGGAAGACTATTCTTGATGATGCACACCGTTCTAGGATGACCATTCATCCTGGTGGGGACAAGATGTACTAGGACATGAAGCGGGTTTTCTTCTGGGCCGGTATGAAGAAAGATGTGGTCGAGCATGTCGCTCGATGCTTGGTGTGCCAACAAGTGAAGGCGGAGCAAAAGAAACCTGGTCGGTTGCTTCACCCATTGGAAGTTCCGCAATGGAAGTGGGATAGCATCTCGAAGGATTTTATTGACAGGTTACCCAGATCAAGAAAGGGTAATACGGGAATTTGGGTTGTGGTAGATAGACTTACTGAGAGCGCCCATCGTATACCCGTGAAGAGTAAGGGAACTGCTCCATGGCTAGCTTCAGTTTATATTCGAGAGATTATTAGATTGCATGGTGTACCCTCCAGTATAGTGAGCGATCGAGATCCTATCTTCACTAGAGAGTTTTGGAAGAGTTTGCAAGAGGCGGTAGGGACTCAGTTGTGTTTGAGTACCGCATATCATCCTCAGACGGACGGCCAGACCGAGAGGGTGAATCATATTTTAGAAGACCTTTTAAGGCTATGTATCTTGGATTTTGGAGGTACATGGGAGGAGCAGCTTCCATTGGTGGAGTTGCCCGGCAGACTTAGTGGTGTACATGATGTATTCCATGGGAGGAAGCGCCTACATGAGACCGCAGAGGCGGTAGAGCCGAGCCTGCTTAAAGAAGTAAAGGTAGAGCGTGATGTGATTATTCGACAAGCTCCTACTCGCATCCTTGGGTCAGAGATTAGGAAGTTGAGAAACAGAGAGGTTCGACTAGTCAAAGTGAAAAAGGGGAGAAAGTGAGAGCAATGCTACTGGGGAGACAGAAGCGAAGATGCGTTCATTATACCCATTCCTTTTGAGGGTATGTCCTTTAAACGTCTCCTTTATCATCTGTCTAGTACTTATCTTATCTTTAGTATGTCCTCTCATTAGTACCTTTGACCTTTAGATAGGATAAACCTATGGTTGAAACATGTGTTTGAGACATGTTATGTTTGATGGATGCGTGTGGATGCAAGTGGTTGCTAGTGGTTGCTCGTGGATGCATATACACACACTCTAGACACTAGATCGGCTCAATCACTTCATATTGCATATTGCATAAAATTGTGTGTAGGAAGCTATATTTATGGATGTATAATGATTGTGTTATCATATGGATGATGCATTTTGGTGAATGATTGTGCACTCATGTAGATATTGTATGTGTCAATAGGGTTCTCTCGCATACATATTGGATGCATGGCACTACCATGGTTTGCATATGTTCATACATTAGATAGGGAACATATACACACACTTTTTGCATATGCTCATACATCATTAGAAATTGTTTTAAGGACAATGGATGCTCGTGTTTGATGAATTGAGTAGATGGTTGTTGGATGGTAGGATATGCATTCTCCTTAGCTTAGAGATTTCGGGGACGAAATCCTTTAAGGAGGGGAGAATGTAACACCCCGAATTTCGGTTAATGCTAAAATTCACTAATTACAGAATAAATAATCTCAGATGTGAGAATTGGGGGAAACGGGCTGCGTCATTGCGTTCGTCTCGGAAAAATACGCGAAATAGAGTCCGAGTTTTCGAGAATCGGAGTCCGTATGGCCCAGTTATTGCCCAATGAAATTTGCAGAAAATTAAAAGTTCAAAACAGATTTAAAATTCAGGTTTAAAATTCAAAATTGGGGCCATTGGGCGCTGGGGGGAAAAATTCCCACCCAGCTACCCGTGTCGACAGCCCTGTCGACAGGGCAGTCGACTGGGTAGCACCAGGTCGACAGCCCTGTCGACTTGGGTGTCGACAGGGGGTGCTCGTCAGGTCTAACCTGGTGCACCATTTTAAGGGATTGGCTGTGTTTTGGGTTGTTCTCTAGAAGCTTCCGGGATCTGATGGTCCTAATCTAACCTAGGGTTGATCTAAGGGCCTAAAACACTTGCCTAATCCTATAAATAAGACCCTAAGCTAACCCTAAATGATCATAATCCTATCTCCTAACTAAACTATGCCAAAATTTTCTATGATCATGGCCTCCACCCAAAACCCTAGCCTCCATCCTCTTATGAAACTATTTTTATGAAGGCTTTCATGTTCATACAAGCATTTTTGAGTTGTTTAAGGGATCATTAGCTTGCATTCATCATCAAGTTGCAAGCTTTATGTTCAAGGCTAGAGTTTTTGGGTAATTTGTGGCAAGGGTTTGCTTATGGGAGCTTAGTGGTGAGTTCCTATAGCTTTAATAATCAATTGTTAAATTGATTTTGGTAGGATATGATAAGACATGGCTATGTTTGTGGATAAATGTGTTTATGCAAGTTTGTATGATATGTGTTTTGCAAGTTTTATGCTATATGCAAGTTTAATGCCATGTTTTATGATGCAAACCACTATGTTGAACATTTATGCATATGTAACATGTTATGCAAACTATATGTGAGAGTATATGCAAGTTGTATGTAACATGATATGCAAGTTATGCATTTGGTTTTGTGCATGCTAAGTATTTGGTTTTATGCATGCTAAGTATTTGGTTTTGTGCATGCTAAGTACTTGGTTTTATGCATATTAAGTGTTCGGTTTTATGCAAGTTTGTCTCTTTTTATGATATGCATAATATATGCAAGTTTGCCTCTAAGTATGGCATGTTATGCAAGTTCATATGCAAGTTATGATGCAAGTTCATATGCAAGTTCATATGCAAGTTATGATGCAAGTTCATATGCAAGTTATGATGCAAGTTCATATGCAAGTTATGATGCAAGTTCATATGCAAGTTATGATGCAAGTTCATATGCATGTTTGCCTCTATGAATGACATAAGTCTATGAGCAAGTTCATCCCTTTTAGACCTATGACATGTATGCAAGTTGACACCTTTATGATAGGTCTATGACATGAACATTTAACCAAGTTACCATCCTTATGACATATGTGATTCATGCAAGTTTGGGTTGGTTTTGTATGCAAGTTGGGTTTATGGTCATATATGCAAGTTGACGCCTTTTTAACCCATGATAATGCTAATGATATGATAAGTTGAACCCATTGTGTGTATGATGAATCTTCTCTTTTGAAGTATGTCATGTTAACGTATTTACGTGGGGACGATGGGGTAAAAATTAATGAACACATAAAATTGTGTGAAGTGGGTATGATTAAACATACCGTAAAGTGGATGGACATAATTGGGAATTTACCTATTAAGTTAGGTCTACCCATATTATGGAATTGGGAATTTACCTATTGAGTTAGGTCTACCCATATTCTTAAATATTTGTAATTAGTTAGGGATAATTAATACAAATTATGGGGGTGATTAATTAGGTGTAATTAATCTACTAAGACACGAGGTTGGACCCTTTTTGTAGCATAAGACTGCCCGGAACCGACCGGCAAATCCAGCGGCTACAAATGATTGGCCCAATGTGAGAGGTCTTAGTTACAAACTGAATACGTGACAAGTGTAAAGACACGAGGTTAGACTCTGTTATGGTGTAAGGCTGCCCGAAACCAACCGGCATATCCAACTGCCATAAAAGACAGTCTAATGTGAGGGGTCTTTACAAAGGTTACGATCTTAATTAATTAAGAAGCACTTAATCAAAGTAGCATGTAGTGGGGCATGAGGGGTTAAGTGGGTGCCTTGGGTGGCATGTAGAAACTAGTGGGGGTGCCCTGGGTGGCATGAGGAAACTAGTGGGTTGCCTTGGGTGGCAATAGAAAATACGATTAGAATACTTAAACAAAGTGAAACATGTAATTAAACATGGGTAAAGGGTTAAGTAAGTGCTCTGGGTGGCACGTGGAAATCTAGTGGGTGCCTTAAGTGGCAATTGAAATATGATTAAATGACTTAACCAAACCTTAACATGTGGGTGGGCATGATTATAAAAGGGGTTAAGTGGGATACACTAGATAAATTAACAAGCTTAGGTGGAAGCTTGTGGGGGCCCATTTCAACCAATATCCCAAACGTATCTTAGTGGGCTCGACTCTAGTCGAGTGACGGGACACGGATATTGGGCTTGACTATAAGAGGCCAAACCGGGGTAGCGGTGGCAACGCAAGTCCAACGGGTTTCATCTGCGTGTGTGGACCCGGGATGGTAGGTAAGACGTTGTTGCATCGTGTAGATATAACCCGTGCACCATTTGTTGTATCGGGCTAGCCACTTTGGGGAGTGATACACCCCATTGTGGGGCCAGCACGGATATCTACGGTAGGGAGCCGATCGCTTGGGAGTAGTGGGTACACCTAGTGGAGATAGGGGCAGACGGCACCTATGTAGTGAGCTAGGGGTACAAGAAACTACTGGGTAAAATTACTAAGTACACTTAGTGGGATCAACCTTTAAGTGGGAATTACCCTTGGGTGGGTAGAACTGGTGTGGTGCAGTGTAGGAATTACCCTTGGGTGGGTAGATCTGGGGTGGTGTAATCTAGTAATTATCCTTGGGTCGATAAATGCGTCTTTTCGATTATCTTAGTACATCCTGTGTTTAGTTGGCTACTTAGTGTAATCATTATCCCCAGAGGTACCGTACCTTGTTTATATCATACCCTAATTACTTTGATGATTGTATTGTTAGGGTTATAGGACTCACTCAGACTTATGTCTGACCCCGTTGTTTCTCTATCTTTTTCCAACCCTCAGGTTTTCGGAGTGGGCCTTGCACTAGTGGGCTTTGATCAGACTGCTTTATCTATCTTTTGGAGCTTGGACCGTAGATGTAAAGCTCAGTTTATCTTTTCTATTATGGCTATTAGGTTATGTAGTGGGATTATGTACTTTTATTTTTATCAGGATGGATATTATGTACTTGACTCTTATTTATGGTTTTGGTGTAACCAAACATGTTTTACTTCCCGCTGAAATGAAATGATGTCTTAAAATTCTCAAGTATTACTTATATCTGTCTTGTTGTAATTTTTCTGTTCTATATTCAATTAAAATACTCCACCGATGTTATGGCATTCCCTTAGTGAGTGACCGTAGCGGGTGTGGGGTGTTACATAAACCAAGTTTTAAATACCTCAAAGTGTGGGGGTGCTTGGCAAAAGTTCCAGTTCCGCCTCCTAAGAAAGTCAAACTTGGACCAAAAACCGTCGATTGTTACTATCTAGGACCAGCCCAAAATAGTAGCGCCTACAGATTTTTGGTATTCAAGTCTGATATAGCTGATATTCATGTAAATATAATCATGGAATCTAGAGATGCCTCGTTCTTTGAAGATGTGTTTCCACACAAAAGAAACGAACAAAATAATGTCCCAAAAAGACAAGAGAAGAATCAAGTAGATCAGATGAAGCTATAACTCCTCATGAGATTGAGGAAATAGAACCCCGAAGAAGTGTAAGGGCTAGAAATTCCAAGACATTTGGTCCTGAGTTTTTAACATATATGTTAGAACATGAACCTCAAACGTACAAGGAAGCAATGTCATCGTCTGAATCTGCATGTTGGAAAGAAGCAATCCAAAGTGAGATTGATTCAATTATAAGTAATAAAACTTGGGAAATTGTTGATATTCCACCTGGAATAAAACCAATTGGCTGCAAATGGATTTTCAAGAAGAAAATAAAAGCAGATGGCTCTATCGACAAATATAAAGCCAGGTTAGTAGCCAAAGGATATCGTCAAAAAGAAGGAGTAGACTTCTTTGATACATATTCACCGGTAACACGAATAACCTCAATAAGAATGCTAATAGCAATTGCATCTATTTATAATCTAGAGATTCATCAAATGGATGTAAAAACAGCATTCTTAAATGGCGATCTCGATGAGGAGATCTACATGGAGCAACCAGAAGGTTTCATTTCAAAAGGAAATGAAAACAAAGTATGTAAATTAGTAAAGTCATTATATGGACTAAAACAAGCTCCAAAACAATGGCACGCAAAATTTGATAGTGTCATGATGAGAAATGGTTTTCGTATAAATGAATGCGATAAGTGTGTTTATTATAAACAAGTTGGACAATCATATGTGATGATTTGTCTTTATGTAGACGATATGATAATCTTTGGTCCGAATACCCAAGTAATAGAGAGCATAAAGAAAATGCTAATCAACAATTTTGATATGAAAGACTTAGGAGTTGCAGATGTTATTTTGGGAATCAAAATAATAAGAAAGCCAAATGGAATTGAATTATCTCAATCACACTATATAGACAAAGTGATTGATAAATTTAAAAATCTTGGAATTAAAGAGGTAAGAACACCTTTTAATCCATCTGAAGTACTACATAAAAACACTACTGCGAGTGTAATGCAACTGGAATACTCTCGTGTAATAGGATGTCTCATGTATCTCATGAATTGCACAAGACCAGACATAGCTTATGCAGTAAGTCGATTAAGTAGATATACAAGCAATCCAAGTAAGGAACACTGGAAAGCACTAATGAGATTGCTTGGATATTTAAAAAATACCACAAATTACTCCTTACACTATGGAAAATTTCCTGCAGTCTTAGAAGGATATAGTGATGCAAACTGGATTGCTGATTCAGAGGAATCAAAATCAACAAGTGGTTATGTATTCGCCCAAGCAGGGGCAGCAGTGTCATGGAAATCTACTTAACAGACATGCATAGCTCGATCCACTATGGAGTCAGAGTTTATCGCTTTAGACAAAGCAGGCAAAGAAGCAGAATGGCTTCGTCACTTTTTAGAAGATATTCCATTTTGGCCTAAACCTGTACCAGCCATATGCATACATTGCGATAACCAAGCAGCGCTAAGTAGAGCGCATAACTTTGTGTATAATGGGAAGTCACAACACATTCGTCGACGCCATAACACAGTTAGGCAGTTACTCTCAAATGGAACTATTTCCATTGATTATGTGAGAACAAATGATAACCTAGCAGATCCGTTTACTAAAGGTTTATCAAGAGAGAAAATTGACTGCGCATCGAGGGGAATGGGTTTAAAAGCCTAAAACAACAAGAGTTATCTTATACGGAAACCTATCCTAGCAACTGGAGATCCCACGGACTAGGATCAATAGGAAAACCAGTTATGAATAACTCAAGACGTAATGCATTTTTTGGACATAGTCCTACTCCATTCCTATGGTGCACAATATAAATGCATTCCTACAGAAGTATTACAAGGTTAAAACTATGTTTTTTAATGATGACCATATCTTGAAAATAACAAGTGGGGTATATGTAGGATACTCTTAATGGTTGCGATCACCTATGTTAGTGTGAGCTGGGTCGGCTCTATGAGAATTTTAAAAGGCTTGAATTCTCTATAACACTCGCAGAACCAGAAAATGTTCAGGATCAAAATGAACACAACCAAGAGATTGGATGATAAGGGAATCAATGCTTCGTAAAGCTTATTGTTTGGACATACAATAAAGGCTGACGTTTCAAGATGAAATAATTCACCGATTAGCCAAGTATATCCGATAAGTTTTAACTAGGGAAAGTTCAAAGTGAAATATCTACTTATCCACGATAAAGCATTATTCCATTCGTAGTCTGAGATATTACACATTGTGTGGGGGAAAAAGTATATTATCATTCATGTGGGGGATTGTTAGAAATCAAAGTATGAATGAAATTTACTTTAGTCCCACATTGCCAAAAATAAGATAAGATGTGTGTATATATGTCCATTCCTCATTCCCTATATTGGCCCTTAGGGTCAGGTAATTTTGTGCGAGGTGGAGGACCTACATCATGTGAACCAAACACATAAGCGCGCGCGCCGCCCGCCCGTCCCGTACCGAACCGAACCGGGCCGGGCTTGGGCTTGGATGAAATCTTATTTTTGCTACGGAAAAACATAACCAATTTTGTTGGGTTTTTTTTGAACGGATGCGGCAACGGAATTGGGTGCGACCCAACATAAGTCGGAAGTCGAACGGGTTTACGACCCGCTAATGGATGAAGAGGAACAGGTGCGACCTGTTATAATATAAACAGATGCGACTGTTGGAATACGTTTGAATTCAAACAGACACGACTGTTTAAATGGTAACTGTTGGAACATATAAATAAGTGACGAATTCTGGCCAAATTCCTCACCGATTTAACGCTTTCTCTTTCTCTTCCTTTGCCCGACTTCCATCTGCCATGCTGCCAATTCTCAGACTGACGAAAACATTACAACTCGAGCAGATCTGTCTGTTTTATCCTGGGAGACTCAAAATAAAGTCTTAGGGAAATCGGTACACCGAGACTCAGACTCTATTTTCTCATATTTCAAGTTATATTCGTATACATTTTGTTGTATACATAGTGTTGAATACAGTGTTGTTGTTGTTTGGCTAAATCCACTTGTGTGCGAGTTGCAATATAACACTTGCCAGTGTCGATGATTGTGCATTTTGTATAACGCGTATTGCTGTTGCATTCTGTTTATACTGCAAACATTCACATCTTAAGACTTTTCTGGAGTTGTATCAGAATGTAATCTAGTCCAGAATCCTTCTCAGTGGTGGTTTGACACAGGTGCTACACGACACGTGTGTTCTGAAAAGTCCATGTTCGCCACTTACAACAGACTCGATCATAAAGAGAAACTGTACATGGGTAACTCTGCAATGTCAGTGATTGAGGGTAATGGGAAAGTAATCCTCAAGTTCACATCTGGTAAAACTATTACGCTGAATGATGTGCTCCATGTTCCAGATATCCGAGAAAACTTGATTTCCGGTCCTGTTCTCTCGAAGAAAGGCTTCCGAATGGTCTTTGAATCGGATAAAGTTGTTCTGTCCAAGGCTGGAATCTATATAGGGAGAGGATACTTGTGTGATGGCCTGTTTAAGGCTAATGTAGTCGTAGTTGGCAATAATAGTGTGTATTGTAATTCAGAAATGAATAAAAAGGAAGTTTCTTATGTTGTTGAGTATGATGCTTTATTATGGCATGAAAGATTAGGACACGTAAACTTCCGAAAAATGAATAAACTTGCAAATTTAGAATTAATTCCTAAATTTCAAGTAGATAAGAACTACAAATGTGAGACATGTGTAGAAGCAAAAATGGTCAAAATGCCGTTTCATACAGTTGATAGAAGAACCGAACCGCTAGGTTTGGTACATACCGATTTATGTGATTTCAAATCAATTCCTACACGAGGTGGAAAAAAGTACTTTATCACATTTATCGACAACTATACACGATATTGCTATGCATATCTTTTGAATAGTAAAGATGAAGCAATAACATCATTTATAAAGTATAGCTGAGGTAGAAAATCAGATAAATAAAAAGATCAAGATATTGAGATCTGATCGAGGTGGAGAATATGAATCACCGTTTGAACAATTCTGTGCAGAAAATGGAACAATTCATCAAACGACAGCTCCATACTCACCACAACAAAATGGTGTTGCGGAAATGAAAAACAGAACGTTAAAAGATATGATTAATGCCATGCTTCTAACTTCTGGTTTACCAACGAACTTGTGGGGGGAAGCCCTAAATATGTCTAATCACATATTAAATAAAGTTCCCCACAATAAGACAGGAGCAATTCCATATGAGTTATGGAAAGGACATAAACCAAGTTTTAAATACCTCAAAGTGTGGGGGTGCTTGGCAAAAGTTCCAGTTCTGCCTCCTAAGAAAGTCAAACTTGGACCAAAAACCGTCGATTGTTACTATCTAGGACCAGCCCAAAATAGTAGCACCTACAGATTTTTGGTATTCAAGTCTGATATAGCTGATATTCATGTAAATACAATCATGTCTAGAGATGCCTCGTTCTTTGAAGATGTGTTTCCACACAAAAGAAACGAACAAAATAATGTCCCTAAAAGGACAAGAGAAGAATCAAGTAGATCAGACGAAGCTATAACTCCTCATGAGATTGAGGAAATAGAACCCCGAAGAAGTGTAAGGGCTAGAAATTCCAAGACATTTGGTCCAGAGTTTTTAACATATATGTTAGAACATGAACCTCAAACATACAAGGAAGCAATGTCATCGTCTGAATCTGCATGTTGGAAAGAAGCAATCCAAAGTGAGACTGATTCAATTCTAAGTAATAAAACTTGGGAAATTGTTGATATTCCACCTGGAATAAAACCAATTGGCTGCAAATGGATTTTCAAGAAGAAAATAAAAGCAGATGGCTCTATCGACAAATATAAAGCCAGGTTAGTAGCCAAAGGATATCGTCAAAAAGAAGGAGTAGACTTCTTTGATACATATTCACCGGTAACACGAATAACCTCAATAAGAATGCTAATAGCAATTGCATCTATTTATAATCTAGTGATTCATCAAATGAATGTAAAAATAGCATTCTTAAATGGCGATCTCGATGAGGAGATCTACATGGAGCAACCAGAAGGTTTCATTTCAAAAGGAAATGAAAACAAAGTATGTAAATTAGTAAAGTCATTATATGGACTAAAACAAGCTCCAAAACAATGGCATGCAAAATTTGATAGTGTCATGATGAGAAATGGTTTTCGTATAAATGAATGCGATAAGTGTGTTTATTATAAACAAGTTGGACAATCATATGTGATGATTTGTCTTTATGTAGACGATATGCTAATCTTTGGTCCGAATACCCAAGTAATAGAGAGCATAAAGAAAATGCTAATCAACAATTTTGATATGAAAGACTTAGGATTTGCAGATGTTATTTTGGGAATCAAAATAATAAGAATGCCGAATGGAATTGAATTATCTCAATCACACTATATAGACAAAGTGATTGATAAATTTAAAAATCTTGGAATTAAAGAGGTAAGAACACCTTTTAATCCATCTGAAGTACTGCATAAAAACATTACTGCGAGTGTAATGCAACTGGAATACTCTCGTGTAATAGGATGTCTCATGTATCTCATAAATTGCACAAGACCAGACATAGCTTATGCAGTAAGTCGATTAAGTAGATATACAAGCAATCCAAGTAAGGAACACTGGAAAGCACTAATGAGATTGCTTGGATATTTAAAAAATACCACAAATTACTCCTTACACTATGGAAAATATCATGCAGTCTTAGAAGGATATAGTGATGCAAACTGGATTGATGATTCAGAGGAATCAAAATCAACAAGTGGTTATGTATTCACCCTAGCAGGGGCAGCAGTGTCATGGAAATCTACTAAACAGACATGCATAGCTCGATCCACTATGGAGTCAGAGTTTATCGCTTTAGACAAAGCAGGCGAAGAAGCAGAATGGCTTCATCACTTTTTAGAAGATATTCCATTTTGGGCTAAACCTGTACCGGCCATATGCATACATTGCGATAACCAAGCAGCGCTAAGTAAAGCGCATAACTTTGTGTATAATGGGAAGTCACGACACATTCGTCGACGCCATAACACAGTTAGGCAGTTACTCTCAAATGGAACTATTTCCATTGATTATGTGAGAACAAATGGTAACCTAGCGGATCCGTTTACTAAAGGTTTATCAAGAGAGAAAATTGACTGCGCATCGAGGGGAATGGGTTTAAAAGCCTAAAACAACAAGAGTTATCTTATATGGAAACCTATCCTAGCAACTGGAGATCCCACGGACTAGGATCAATAGGCAAACCAGTTATGAATAACTCAAGACGTAATGCATTTTTTGGACATGGTCCTACTCCATTCCTATGGTGCACAATATAAATGCATGCCTACAGAAGTATTACAAGGTTAAAACTATGTTTTTTTAATGATGACCATTTCTTGAAAATAACAAGAGGGGTATATGTGGGATACTCTTAATGGTTGCGATCACCTATGTTAGTGTGAGCTGGGTCGACTCTATGAGAATTTTAAAAGGCTTGAATTCTCTATAACACTCGCAGAACCAGAAAATGTTCTGGACCAAAATGAACACAACCAAGAGATTGGATGATAAGGGAATCAATGCTTCGTAAAGCTTATTGTTTGGACATACAATAAAGGCTGACGGTTCAAGATGAAATAATTCACCGATTAGCCAAGTATATCCGATAAGTTTTAACTAGGGAAAGTTCAAAGTGAAATATCTAATTATCCACGATAAAGCATTATTCCATTCGTCGTCTGAGATATTACACTTTGTGTGGGGGAAAAAGTATATTATCATTCATGTGGGGAATTGTTAGAAATCAAAGTATGAATGAAATTTACTTTAGTCCCACATTGCCAAAAATAAGATAAGATGTGTGTATATATGTCCATTCCTCATTCCCTATATTGGCTCTTAGGGTCAGGTAATTTTGTGCGAGGGGGAGGACCTACATCATGTGAACCAAAAACATACGCGCGCGCGTGCCGCTTGTCCCGTACCGAACCGAACCGGGCCAGGCTTGAGCTTGGATGAAATCTTATTTTTGCTACGGAAAAACATAACCAATTTTGTTGGGTTTTTTTTTGAACGGATGCGGCAACGGAATTGGGTGCGACCCAACAGAAGTCGAACGGGTTTACGACCCGCTAATGGATGAAGAGGAACGTGTGCGACCCATTATAATATAAACAGATGCGACTGTTGGAATACATTTGAATTCAAACAGACACGACTGTTTAAATGGTAACTGTTGGAAGATATAAATAAGTGACGAATTCTGGCCAAATTCCTCGCTGATTTAACGCTTTCTCTTTCTCTTCCTCTGCCCGACTTACAACTGCCTTCCTGCCAATTCTCAGACTGACGAAAACATTACAACTCGAGCAGATCTGTTTGTTTTATCCTGGTAGACTCAAAATAAAGTCTTAAGGAGATCGGTACACCGAGACTCAGACTCTATTTTCTCATATTTCAAGTTATATTCGTATACATTTTGTTGTATACATACTGTTGAATACAGTGCTGTTGTTGTTTGGCTAAATCAACTTGTGTGCGAGCTGAAATATAACACTTGCCAGTGTTGATGATTGTGCGTTTTGTATAACGCGTATTGCTGTTGAATTCTGTTTATACTGCAGACATTCACATCTTAAGACTTTTCTGGAGTTGTATCAGAATGTAATCTAGTCCAGAATCCTTCTCAGTGGTGGTTTGACACAGGTGCTACACGACACGTGTGTTCTGAAAAGTCCATGTTCGCCACTTACAATAGACTCGATCATAAAGAGAAACTGTACATCGGTAACTCTGCAGTGTCAATGATTGAGGGTAATGGCAAAGTAATCCTCAAGTTCACATCTGGTAAAACTATTACGCTGAATGATGTGCTCCATGTTCCAGATATCCGAAAAAACTTGATTTCTGGTCCTGTTCTCTCGAAAAAGGCTTCTGAATGGTCTTTGAATCGGATAAAGTTGTTATGTCCAAGGCTGGAATCTATATAGGGAGAGGATACTTGTGTGATGGCCTGTTTAAGGCTAATGTAGCCGTAGTTGGCAATAATAGTGTGTATTGTAATTCTGAAATGAATAAAAAGGAAGTTTCTTATGTTGTTGAGTATGATGCTTTATTATGGCATGAAAGATTAGGACATGTAAACTTCCGAAAAATGAAAAAAATTGCAAATTTAGAACTAATTCCTAAATTTCAAGTAGATAAGAACTACAAATGTGAGACATGTGTAGAAGCAAAAATGGTCAAAATGTCGTTTCATACAGTTGATAGAAGCACCGAACCGCTAGGTTTGGTACATACCGATTTATGCGATTTCAAATCAATACCCACACGAGGTGGAAAAAAGTACTTTATCACATTTATCGATGACTATACACGATATTGCTATGTATAACTTTTGAATAGTAAAGATGAAGCAATAACATCTTTTATAAAGTACAAAGCTGAGGTAGTAAATCAGATAAACAAAAAGATCAAGATATTGAGACCTGATCGAGGTGGAGAATATGAATCACCGTTTGAACAATTCTGTGCAAAAAATGGAATAATTCATCAAATGACAGCTCCATACTCACCACAACAAAATGGTGTTGCGGAAAGGAAAAACAGAACGTTAAAAGATATGATTATTGCCATGCTTCTAACTTCTGTTTTACCAACGAACTTGTGGGAGGAAGCCCTAAATATGTCTAATCATTTATTAAATAAAGTTCCCCACAAAAAGACAGGAGCAATTCCATATGAGTTATGGAAAGGACATAAACCAAGTTTTAAATACCTCAAAGTGTGGGGGTGCTTGGCAAAAGTTCCGGTTCCGCCTCCTAAGAAAGTCAAACTTGGACCAAAAACCATCGATTGTTACTATCTAGGACCAGCCCAAAATAGTAGCGCCTACATATTTTTGGTATTCAAGTCTAATATAGCTGATATTCATGTAAATACAATCATGGAATCTAGAGATGCCTCGTTCTTTGAAGATGTGTTTCCACACAAAAGAAACGAACAAAATAATGTCCCTAATAGGACAAGAGAAGAATCAAGTAGATCAGACGAAGCTATAACTCCTCATGAGATTGAGGAAATAGAACCCCGAAGAAGTGTAAGGGCTAGAAATTCCAAGACATTTGGTCCTGAGTTTTTAACATATATATTAGAACATGAACCTCAAACGTACAAGGAAGCAATGTCATCGTCTGAATCTGCATGTTGGAAAGAAGCAATCCAAAGTGAGATTGATTCAATTCTAAGTAATAAAACTTGGGAAATTGTTGATATTCCACCTGAAATAAAACCAATTGGCTGCAAATGGATTTTCAAGAAGAAAATAAAAGCAGATGGCTCTATCGACAAATATAAAGCCAGGTTAGTAGCCAAAGGATATCGTCAAAAAGAAGGAGTAGACTTCTTTGATACGTATTCACCGGTAACACGAATAACCTCAATAAGAATGCTAATAGCAATTGCATCTATTTATAATCTAGAGATTCATCAAATGGATGTAAAAACAGCATTCTTAAATGGCGATCTCGATGAGGAGATCTACATGGAGCAACCAGAAGGTTTCATTTCAAAAGGAAATGAAAACAAAGTATGTAAATCAGTAAAGTCATTATATGGACTAAAACAAGCTCCAAAACAATGGCACGCAAAATTTGATAGTGTCATGATGAGAAATAGTTTTCGTATAAATGAATGCGATAAGTGTGTTTATAATAAACAAGTTGGACAATCATATGTGATGATTTGTCTTTATGTAGACGATATGCTAATCTTTGGTCCGAATACCCAAGTAATAGAGAGCATAAAGAAAATGCTAATCAACAATTTTGATATGAAAGACTTAGGATTTGCAGATGTTATTTTGGGAATCAAAATAATAAGAATGCCGAATGGAATTGAATTATCTCAATCACACTATATAGACAAAGTGATTGATAAATTTAAAAATCTTGGAATTAAAGAGGTAAGAACACCTTTTAATCCATCTGAAGTACTGCATAAAAACATTACTGCGAGTGTAATGCAACTGGAATACTCTCGTGTAATAGGATGTCTCATGTATCTCATAAATTGCACAAGACCAGACATAGCTTATGCAGTAAGTCGATTAAGTAGATATACAAGCAATCCAAGTAAGGAACACTGGAAAGCACTAATGAGATTGCTTGGATATTTAAAAAATACCACAAATTACTCCTTACACTATGGAAAATATCATGCAGTCTTAGAAGGATATAGTGATGCAAACTGGATTGATGATTCAGAGGAATCAAAATCAACAAGTGGTTATGTATTCACCCTAGCAGGGGCAGCAGTGTCATGGAAATCTACCAAACAGACATGCATAGCTCGATCCACTATGGAGTCAGAGTTTATCGCTTTAGACAAAGCAGGCGAAGAAGCAGAGTGGCTTCGTCACTTTTAAGAAGATATTCCATTTTGGCCTAAACCTGTACCGGCCATATGCATACATTGCGATAACCAAGCAGCGCTAAGTAGAGCGCATAACTTTGTGTATAATGGGAAGTCACGACACATTCGTCGACGCCATAACACAGTTAGGCAGTTACTCTCAAATGGAACTATTTCCATTGATTATGTGAGAACAAATGATAACCTAGCAGATCCGTTTACTAAAGGTTTATCAAGAGAGAAAATTGATTGCGCATCGAGGGGAATGGGTTTAAAAGCCTAAAACAACAAGAGTTATCTTATACGGAAACCTATCCTAACAACTGGTGATCCCACGGACTAGGATCAACAGGCAAACCAGTTATGAATAACTCAAGACGTAATGCGTTTTTTGGACATAGTCCTACTCCATTCCTATGGTGCACAATATAAATGCATGCCTACAGAACTATTACAAGGTTAAAACTATGTTTTTTAACGATGACCATATCTTGAAAATAACAAGTGGGGTATATGTAGGATAATCTTAATGGTTGCGATCACCTATGTTAGTGTGAGCTGGGTCGGCTCTATGAGAATTTTAAAAGGCTTGAATTCTCTATTACACTCGCAGAACCAGAAAATGTTCAGGACCAAAATGAACACAACCAAGAGATTGGATGATAAGGGAATCAATGCTTCGTAAAGCTTATTGTTTGAACATACAATAAAGGCTGACGGTTCAAGATGAAATAATTCACCGATTAGCCAAGTATATCCGATAAGTTTTAACTAGGGAAAGTTCAAAGTGAAATATCTACTTATCAACGATAAAGCATTATTCCATCTGACATATTACACTTTGTGTGGGGGAAAAAGTATATTATCATTCATGTGGGGGATTGTTAGAAATCAAAGTATTGAATGAAATTTACTTTAGTCCCACATTGCCAAAAATAAGATAAGATGTGTGTATATATGTCCATTCCTCATTCCCTATATTGGCCTTAGGGTCAGGTAATTTTGTGCGAGGGGGAGGACCTACATCATATGAACCAAACACACACGCACGCGCGCGCCGCCCTCTCTTCCCGTACCGAACCGGGCCGGGCCGGGCTTGGGCTTGGATGAAATCTTATTTTTGCTATGGAAAAACATAACCAATTTTGTTGGTTTTTTTTTGAACGGATGCGGCAACGGAATTGGGTGCGACCCAACAGAAGTCGAACGGGTTTACGACCCGCTAATGGATGAAGAGGAACGGGTGCGACCCGTTATAATATAAACAGATGCGACTGTTGGAATACGTTTGAATTCAAACAGACACGACTGTTTAAATGGTAACTGTTGGAAGATATAAATAAGTGACGAATTCTGGCCAAATTCCCTACCGATTTAACGCTTTCTCTTTCTCTTCCTCTGCCCGACTTACAACTGCCTTGCTGCCAATTCTCAGACTGACGAAAACATTACAACTCGAGCAGATCTGTCTGTTTTATCCTGGGAGACTCAAAATAAAGTCTTAAGGAAATCGGTACACCGAGAATCAAACTCTATTTTCTTATATTCGTATACATTTTGTTGTATACATACTGTTGAATACAGTGCTATTGTTGTTTGGCTAAATCAACTTGTGTGCGATTTGAAATATAACACTTGCCAGTGTTGATGATTGTGGGTTTTGTATAACACGTATTGCTGTTGCATTCTGTTTATACTACAGACATTCACATCTTAAGACTTTTCTGGAGTTGTATCAGAATGTAATCTAGTCCAGAATCCTTCTCAGTGGTGGTTTGACACAGGTGCTACACGACACGTGTGTTCTGAAAAGTCCATGTTCGCCACTTACAACATACTCGATCATAAAGAGAAACTGTACATGGGTAACTCTGCAATGTCAATGATTGAGGGTAATGGGAAAGTAATCCTCAAGTTCACATCTGGTAAAATAATTACGCTGAATGATGTGCTCCATGTTCCAAATATCCGAAAAAACTTGATTTCCGGTCCTGTTCTCTCGAAGAAAGGCTTCCGAATGGTCTTAGAATCGGATAAAGATGTTCTGTCCAAGGCTGGAATCTATATAGGGAGAGGATACTTGTGTGTTGGCCTGTTTAAGGCTAATGTAGCTGTAGTTAGCAATAATAGTGTGTATTGTAATTCTGAAATGAATAAAAAGGAAGTTTCTTATGTTGTTGAGTATGATGCTTTATTATGGCATGAAAGATTAGGACACGTAAACTTCCGAAAAATGAAAAAACTTGCAAATTTAGAATTAATTCCTAAATTTCAAGTAGATAAGAACTACAAATGTGAGACATGTGTAGAAGCAAAAATGGTCAAAATGCTGTTTCATACAGTTGATAGAAGCACCGAACCGCTAGGTTTGGTACATACCGATTTATGTGATTTCAAATCAATACCTACACGAGGTGGACAAAAGTACTTTATCACATTTATCGACGACTATACACGATATTGCTATGTATATCTTTTGAATAGTAAAGATGAAGCAATAACATCATTTATAAAGTACAAAGCTGAGGTAGAAAATCAGATAAATAAAAAGATCAAGATATTGAGATCTGATCGAGGTGGAGAATATGAATCACCGTTTGAACAATTCTGTGCAGAAAATGGAACAATTCATCAAACGACAGCTCCATACTCACCACAACAAAATGGTGTTGCGGAAAGGAAAAACAGAACGTTAAAAGATATGATTAATGCCATGCTTCTAACTTCTGGTTTACCAACGAACTTGTGGGGGGAAGCCCTAAATATGTCTAATCACATATTAAATAAAGTTCCCCACAATAAGACAGGAGAAATTCCATATGAGTTATGGAAAGGACATAAACCAAGTTTTAAATACCTCAAAGTGTGGGGGTGCTTGGCAAAAGTTCCAGTTCCGCCTCCTAAGAAAGTCAAACTTGGACCAAAAACCGTCGATTGTTACTATCTTGGACCAGCCCAAAATAGTAGCGCCTACAGATTTTTGGTATTCAAGTCTGATATAGCTGATATTCATGTAAATACAATCATGGAATCTAGAGATGCCTCGTTCTTTGAAGATGTGTTTCCACACAAAAGAAACGAACAAAATAATGTCCCTAAAAGGACAAGAGAAGAATCAAGTAGATCAGACGAAGCTATAACTCCTCATGAGATTGAGGAAATAGAACCCCGAAGAAGTGTAAGGGCTAGAAATTCCAAGACATTTGGTCCTGAGTTTTTAACATATATGTTAGAACATGAACCTCAAACGTACAAGGAAGCAATGTCATCGTCTGAATCTGCATGTTGGAAAGAAGCAATCCAAAGTGAGATTGATTCAATTATAAGTAATAAAACTTGGGAAATTGTTGATATTCCACCTGGAATAAAACAAATTGGCTGCAAATGGATTTTCAAGAAGAAAATAAAACAGATGGCTCTATCGACAAATATAAAGCCAGGTTAGTAGCCAAAGGATATCGTCAAAAAGAAGGAGTAGACTTCTTTGATACGTATTCACCGGTAACACGAATAACCTCAATAAGAATGCTAATAGTAACTGCATCTATTTATAATCTAGAGATTCATCAAATGGATGTAAAAACAACATTCTTAAATGGCGATCTCGATGAGGAGATCTACATGGAGCAACCAGAAGGTTTCATTTCAAAAGGAAATGAAAACAAAGTATGTAAATTAGTAAAGTCATTATATGGACTAAAACAAGCTCCAAAACAATGGCACGCAAAATTTGATAGTGTCATGATGAGAAATGGTTTTCGTATAAATGAATGCGATATGTGTGTTTATTATAAACAAGTTGGACAATCATATGTGATGATTTGTCATTATGTAGATGATATGCTAATCTTTGGTCCGAATACCCAAGTAATAGAGAGCATAAAGAAAATGCTAATCAACAATTTTGATATGAAAGACTTAGGAGTTGCAGATGTTATTTTGGGAATCAAAATAATAAGAACGCCGAATGGAATTGAATTATCTCAATCACACTATATAGACAAAGTGATTGATAAATTTAAAAATCTTGGAATTAAAGAGGTAAGAACACCTTTTAATCCATCTGAAGTACTGCATAAAAACACTACTATGAGTGTAATGCAACTGGAATACTCTCGTGTAATAGGATGTCTCATGTATCTCATGAATTGCACAAGACCAGACATATCTTATGCAGTAAGTCGATTAAGTAGATATACAAGCAATCCAAGTAGGGAACACGGGAAAGCACTAATGAGATTGCTTGGATATTTAAAAAATACCACAAATTACTCCTTACACTATGGAAAATATCCTGCAGTCTTAGAAGGATATAGTGATGCAAACTGGATTGCTGATTCAGAGGAATCAAAATCAACAAGTGGTTATGTATTCAACCTAGCAGGGGCAGCAGTGTCATGGAAATCTACTAAACAGACATGCATAGCTCGATCCACTATGGAGTCAGAGTTTATCGCTTTAGACAAAGCAGACGAAGAAGCAGAATGGCTTCGTCACTTTTTAGAAGATATTCCATTTTGGCCTAAACCTGTACCGGCCATATGCATACATTGCGATAACCAAGCAGCGCTAAGTAGAGCGCATAACTTTGTGTATAATAGGAAGTCACGACACATTCGTCGACGCCATAACACAGTTAGGTAGTTACTCTAAAATGGAACTATTTCCATTGATTATGTGAGAACAAATGATAACCTAGCGGATCCGTTTACTAAAGGTTTATCAAGAGAGAAAATTGACTGCGCATCGAGGGGAATGGGTTTAAAAGCCTAAAACAACAAGAGTTATCTTATATGGAAACCTATCCTAGCAACTGGAGATCCCACGGACTAGGATCAATAGGCAAACCAGTTATGAATAACTCAAGACGTAATGCATTTTTTGGACATAGTCCTACTCCATTCCTATGGTGCACAATATAAATGCACGCCTACAGAAGTATTACAAGGTTAAAACTATGTTTTTTAATGATGACCATATCTTGAAAATAACAAGTGGGGTATATGTAGGATACTCTTAATGGTTGCGATCACCTATGTTAGTGTGAGCTGGGTCGACTCTATGAGAATTTTAAAAGGCTTGAATTCTCTATAACACTCGCAGAACCAGAAAATGTTCAGGACCAAAATGAACACAACCAAGAGATTGGATGATAAGGGAATCAATGCTTCGTAAAGCTTATTGTTTGGACATATAATAAAGGCTGACGGTTCAAGATGAAATAATTCACCGATTAGCCAAGTATATCTGATAAGTTTTAACTAGGGAAAGTTCAAAGTGAAATATCTACTTATCCATGATAAAGCATTATTCCATTCGTAGTCCGAGATATTACATTTTGTGTGGGGGAAAAAGTATATTATCATTCATGTGGGGGATTGTTAGAAATCAAGGTATGAATGAAATTTACTTTAGTCCCACATTGCCAAAAATAAGATAAGATGTGTGTATATATGTCCATTCCTCATTCCCTATACTGGCCCTTAGGGTCAGGTAATTTTGTGCGAGGGGGAGGACCTACATCATGTGAACCAAACACACACGCGCACGCGTCGCCCTCCCGTCCCGTACCGAGCCGGGCCGGGCTTGGGCTTGGGCTTGGGCTTGGATGAAATCTTATTTTTGCTATGGAAAAACATAACCAATTTTGTTGGTTTTTTTTCTGAACGGATGCGGCAACGAAATTTGGTGTGACCCAACAGAAGTCGAACGGGTTTACGACCCGCTAATGGATGAAGAGGAACGGGTGCGACCCGTTATAATATAAACAGATGCGACTGTTGGGATACGTTTGAATTCAAACAGACACGACTGTTTAAATGGTAACTGTTGGAAGATATAAATAAGTGATGAATTCTGGCCAAATTCCTCACCGATTTAACGCTTTCTCTTTCTCTTCCTCTGCCCGACTTACAACTGCCTTGCTGCCAATTCTCAGACTGACGAAAACATTACAACTCGAGCAGATCTGTCTGTTTTATCCTGGGAAACTCAAAATAAAGTCTTAAGGAAATCGGTACACCGAGACTCAGACTCTATTTTCTCATATTTCAAGTTATATTCGTATACATTTTGTTGTATACATACTGTTGAATACAGTGCTGTTGTTGTTTGGCTAAATCAACTTGTGTGCGAGTTGAAATATAACACTTGCCAGTGTTGATGATTGTGCGTTTTGTATAACACGTATTGCTGTTGCATTCTGTTTATACTGCAGACATTCACATCTTAAGACTTTTCTGGAGTTGTATCAGAATGTAATCTAGTCTAGAATCCTTCTTAGTGGTGGTTTGACACAGGTGCTACACGACATGTGTGTTCTGAAAAGTCCATGTTCGCCACTTAAAACAGACTCGATCATAAAGAGAAACTGTACATTGGTAACTCTGCAGTGTCAATGATTGAGGGTAATGGGAAAGTAATCCTCAAGTTCACATCTGGTAAAACTTTTACGCTGAATGATGTGCTCCATGTTCCAGATATCCGAAAAATCTTGATTTCTGGTCCTGTTCTCTCGAAGAAAGGCTTCCGAATGGTCTTTGAATCGGATAAAGTTGTTCTGTCCAAGGCTGGAATCTATATAGGGAGAGGATACTTGTGTGATGGCCTGTTTAAGGCTAATGTAGCCATAGTTGGCAATAATAGTGTGTATTGTAATTCTGAAATGAATAAAAAGGAAGTTTCTTATGTTGTTGAGTATGATGCTTTATTATGGCATGAAAGATTACGACACGTAAACTTCCGAAAAATGAAAAAACTTGCAAATTTAGAATTAATTCCTAAATTTCAAGTAGCTAAGAACTACAAATGTGAGACATTTGTAGAAACAAAAATGGTCAAAATGTCGTTTCATACAGTTGATAGAAGCACCGAACCGCTAGGTTTGGTACATACCGATTTATGTGATTTCAAATCAATACCTGCACGAGGTGGAAAAAAGTACTTTATCACATTTATCGACGACTATACACGATATTGCTATGTATATCTTTTGAATAGTAAAGATGAAGCAATAACATCTTTTATAAAGTACAAAGCTGAGGTAGAAAATCAGATAAATAAAAAGATCAAGATATTGAGATCTGATCGAGGTGGAGAATATGAATCACCGTTTGAACAATTCTGTGCAGAAATTGGAATAATTCATCAAACGACAGTTCCATACTCACCACAACAAAATGGTGTTGCGGAAAGGAAAAACAGAACGTTAAAAGATATGATTAATGCCATGCTTCTAACTTCTGGTTTACCAACGAAGTTGTGGGGGGAAGCCCTAAATATGTCTAATCACATATTAAATAAAGTTCCCCATAATAAGACAGGAGCAATTCCATATGAGTTATGGAAAGGACATAAACCAAGTTTTAAATACCTCAAAGTGTGGGGGTGCTTGGCAAAAGTTCCAGTTCCGCCTCCTAAGAAAGTCAAACTTGGACCAAAAACCGTCGATTGTTACTATCTAGGACCAGCCCAAAATAGTAGCGCCTACAGATTTTTGGTATTCAAGTCTGATATAGCTGATATTCATGTAAATACAATCATGGAATCTAGAAATGCCTCGTTCTTTGAAGATGTGTTTCCACACAAAAGAAATGAACAAAATAATGTCCCTAAAAGGACAAGAGAAGAATCAAGTAGATCAGACGAAGCTATAACTCCTCATGAGATTGAGGAAATAGAACCCCGAAGAAGTGTAAGGGCTAGAAATTCCAAGACATTTGGTCCTGAGTTTTTAACATATATGTTAGAACATGAACCTCAAACGTACAAGGAAGCAATGTCATCGTCTAAATCTGCATGTTGGAAAGAAGCAATCCAAAGTGAGATTGATTCAATTCTAAGTAATAAAACTTGGGAAATTGTTGATATTCCACCTGGAATAAAACCAATTGGCTGCAAATGGATTTTCAAGAAGAAAATAAAAGTAGATGGCTCTATCGACAAATATAAAGCCAGGTTAGTAGCCAAAGAATATCGTCAAAAAGAAGGAGTAGACTTCTTTGATACGTATTCACCGGTAACACGAATAACCTCAATAAGAATGCTAATAGCAATTGCATCTATTTATAATCTAGAGATTCATCAAATGGATGTAAAAACAGCATTCTTAAATGGCGATCTCGATGAGGAGATCTACATGGAGCAACCAGAAGGTTTCATTTCAAAAGGAAATGAAAATAAAGTATGTAAATTAGTAAAGTCATTATATGGACTAAAACAAGCTCCAAAACAATGGCACGCAAAATTTGATAGTGTCATGATGAGAAATGGTTTTCGTATAAATGAATGCGATAAGTGTGTTTATTATAAACAAGTTGGACAATCATATGTGATGATTTGTCTTTATGTAGACGATATGCTAATCTTTGGTCCGAATACCCAAGTAATAGAGAGCATAAAGAAAATGCTAATCAACAATTTTGATATGAAAGACTTAGGAGTTGCAGATGTTATTTTGGGAATCAAAATAATAAGAACGCCGAATGGAATTGAATTATCTCAATCACACTATATAGACAAAGTGATTGATAAATTTAAAAATCTTGGAATTAAAGAGGTAAGAACACCTTTTAATCCTTATGAAGTACTGCATAAAAACACTACTGCGAGTGTAATGCAACTGGAATACTCTCGTGTAATAGGATGTCTCATGTATCTCATGAATTGCACAAGACCAGACATAGCTTATGCAGTAAGTCGATTAAGTAGATATACAAGCAATCCAAGTAAGGAACACTGGAAAGCACTAATGAGATTGCTTGGATATTTAAAAAATACCACAAATTACTCCTTACACTATGGAAAATATCCTGCAGTCTTAGAAGGATATAGTGATGCAAACTGGATTGCTTATTCAGGGGAATCCAAATCAACAAGTGGTTATGTATTCACCCTAGCAGGGGCAGCAGTGTCATGGAAATCTACTAAACAGACATGCATAGCTCGATCCACTATGGAGTCAGAGTTTATCGCTTTAGACAAAGCAGGCGAAGAAGCAGAATGGCTTCGTCACTTTTTAGAAGATATTCCATTTTGGCCTAAACCTGTACCGGCCATATGCATACATTGCGATAACCAAGCAGCGCTAAGTAGAGCGCATAACTTTGTGTATAATGGGAAGTCACGACACATTCGTCGACGCCATAACACAGTTAGGCAGTTACTCTCAAATGGAACTATTTCCATTGATTATGTGAGAACAAATGATAACCTAGCGGTGTAACACCCTACGTCCATTAATGTCACTCACAAAGGGAATGCATTAACTTCCATGGAGGTTATAAGTGAATATAGAACAGAAAATTTACAACCAGACAGATAATAAATAGTACTTGGAAATCTAAAACTTCATTTTATTGCAGCGGAAATTAAACATGTTTGTTACATCATAAAACCATAGATCATAACCAAGTACAATATCCATCTTCATAAAAACAAAATACATAATCCCATTACATAAGTAGCCATTAAAAAGATAACAAGCTGGACTTTACTTCAACGGTCCAAGCTTTCCAAAGAGAGATGAAGCAATTCAATCAAACTCCACTAGAGCTGGGCCCAACCTGATGACCTGGAGGGGGAAAAAGGATAGAAATAGAGGGGGTCAGACATAAAGTCTGGCGAGTATGATAATTCTAACAATACTATTATCAAAATAACTAGACTAAGGCATAACCTGGAAGACAAGTAAATGTCTATGAACTCTTAGGAAGATAAAGATAGCGTTTAAGATAACGTTAAAGATAACGGTAAAGGCACACCTAATTACTAACGAATGATTACTACACTGCACCGCACATTACTACACTGCACCACACATTACTACACTGCACCACACCAGTGACCCTATTGTTTGATCCCACTTGCTTCACACAGAAACTTTATATATAGCCTTACGTACCCCTAGCTGAATACATAGGTGCCGTCTGCCCCTATCTCCAATAGGTGTACCCCACTACCCACTTTCGATCGGCTCCCTACTCGTAGATACCCGTGCTGGCCCCACAGTGGGGTGTATCACTCCCCTAAAGTGGCAACCCGATACAACTTGAGAATGCACGGCTTATACCTACACGATGCAACAACGTCTTACCTACCAGCCCGGGTCCACACACGCATACGAACCCCGTTGGACTTGCGTTGCCACCGCTCCCCGTTTTGGCCTCTTACAGTCAAACCCAGCATGCGTGTCCCGTCCTCGACTTGGGTCGAGCCCACAAAGATACGTTTGGGATGCTGGTCGAAATGGACCCCCACAAGCTACCCACCTAAGCTTGTCACTAGTATATCCCACTTAACCCTCTTAGTCATGTTCATTTACATGTGTGTTTGGTTAAGTCTTACTAATCGTATTTCACATGCCACTAAGGGCATCCCCTAGATTCCTCATGCCACCCAAGGCACCTTCTTAACCCCCATGTCCCACCTTACATGTTTATCTGGTTAAGTATTTCTTAATTCATTCAGGCCATAACCTCATAAAGACCTCTCACATTAGACTGGCATTTATGGCAGCTGGATTTGTCGGGCGGGTCCGGGCAGTCTTACACCATAAAAGAGTCTAACCTCGTGTCTTTACAACCGTTATGCTTTAGTTTAGGCCTAGGACCTCTCACATTGGGATGACATTTGTGACCACTGGATTTGCCGGGCGGGTCCGGGCAGGTTTACGTCACAAACGAGTCCAACCTCGTGTCCTAAGCATTGATTAACACTTAAAATCTTTTACCCCAGTTTTAATAATTCCCTATTCAAATTATTAATTAAGTCAACTTTTAATGATGTCCATAATTGACTCAATTATGGCCATCCACTTATGGCATGCAAAATCATATCAATTGCACCCCCAACTTTTTAATATTAAATTCTTAATATTACCCCTACCCCACGTTTATACGTTCGCTTATTCAACGCATAATATAGGCTAGACTTCTATAGTCTAACACCTAGCACAAAGATAAATTATCACAACATATAGACAATTAAAATAAATCTAATCATAATAGGGGTGAAACTTACATAAACTACACATGTTAAGGACCAAAAGGTGTCAACTTGTTAAATGTCTCAATTTATATGATATGATCATAGCCCAAATCTATACATAAACTTGCATATGGGGTTTTTAGGCAACATAATGATGGTGTGAACTAGCATAGGATATCACATATGTCATAGCATAATTCTAGATGTCATAATAGATGTCTTGGTATATGTTCATAACTTTTCTAATCAATCTAACTTGCATATATGACTTGTCATATAGATCAACATAACCCAAACATGATGATTTAATTAATATGAACTAACTAGCATAGATGGTAACATCATGGCCTTTTTAACATGTATGATTCATCACAACTTAGCATAGAAACTTTCAACATACATAACATCATCATAGCATGATTTACAACATGTAAGATATCATCATCACATAACATTGGATTTACAATATACATGATAGAAAAAGGGGTTTACAACAACATATATGATAATTCACATCATCTACTCATAATCCATTCATAACTCAACCTAATTAAAATGATAATAATCTTGTTAAGATCATCATACTCACAATTTAGAGAAGAAAAGAGAGAGTTTTGCTATGCTTTAGGGTTGAGAGAATTAGAATTGAATTTGCTTTTCTTCTTTCTTAGTTGGCGGCGGCTCCATTGATTTCCATGGCGACGGTAACTATTCTATTCTAATTAGGTTTAGGGTTAGCATTAGGATGCATTTATAGTTGTAGGAAGTTATTTAGGACCATTAGATTAACCCTGAACCATGAGAACCAATCAAATGCAAAATCTGCATTTGAGCGAATCGGCCCACGGGTTGACAGCCAAACACCCTGGATTAACCCCTAGTCGACCCAGCAGAGCTTGGGTCGACCTCAAAAATGGGCCGGTTCGGTTATTTCCCCTCCCAATTCGCTGTTTTGAACTTTTTCGCATATTTATTTATTTAATTTTTATTTTATATATATATCAATATATATATATTTCTCTGCACAACCCATTTCACTTAATTCTTTTCTAAAAATTAAGTATACTTTAATTTGTGAATTTTAATGTTATAAAATTACGGGGTGTTACATTCTCCCCTCCTTAAAGGATTTCGTCCCCGAAATATCCAAGTCAAGAAGAATGTATATCCTACCATCTAATCGTCCATCTACTCAACCATCAAACACCAGCATCCATTGTCCTTAAAAGACTTTTAATGCTTTAATGTTTATATGCACAGTGTGTGTATATGTCCATATCTAATGCAAAATTAGGCGGTCTACTGATTCAGTCGACCTCCTTAGTGCAATTCATGATAGTGCCATGCGTACAATATGTATGCAAAAGATTCCTAATGATACATATTAATTCTATATGCGTGCACAACCATCCACCCGAATGCAGCAACTATATGATAATACAACCATTATACATCCATTTTACTAAATACATCCATATATATGCAATATGCAATATGAAGTGACTGAGCCGATCTGGTGCCTAATAGTGTGTGTATATGCATCCACGAGCAACCACTAGCAAACACTTGCATCCACTTTGCATCCACCATACATAACATGTCTCAAACACATGTTTCAACCCTAGGATTATCCTAACTAAAGGTCAAAGATACTAGCAAGAGGATATACTAAAGATAAGATAAGTACAAGCTAAGCGATAAAGGAGAAATTAAAGGACATACCCTCAAAAAGAAAAGGGTATCGTGAATGCATCTTCTCTTCCGTCTCCCAAGTAGCGTTGCTCTCATCATCTCCCCATTGCACTTTGACTAGTCTGACCTCTCGATTCCTCAACCTCTTGATCTCCGACCCAAGAATGCGCGTAGGAGCTCGTCGAATTGTCGCATCACGCTCTATCTCCACCTCTCTAAGCAAGCTCGGCTCTACCACTTCCTCGGTCTCATGCAAGCACTTCCTCAAATGTGACACATGGAATACGTCATGTACACCACTAAGTCTCTCGGGCAACTCCACTCTATACGCCATCCGTCCAATCCTCTCCTTAATCATATCGGGCCCAAGTAAGTCTTATCCGTAGATTCCCACCAACATGTAGGTGAACGACAAGGTCGTCCATAAAGAGCTTCGAATGGTGCCATACCAATGCTGGACTGAAAGCTATTATTATATGCGAACTCAACCAATGGAAGATGCTCTTCCCATGTACCCCCAAAGTCTAGGATACATAGCCTCAACAGATCCTCTAGAATGTGATTCACCCTCTCAGTCTGACCGTCCGTCTGAGGATGATATGCGGTGCTCAAACATAACTGAGTCCCTACCGCCTCTTGTAAGCTTCTCCAAAATTCGCTAGTGAAAATAGGATCGCGATCGCTCACTATGCTAGAAGGAACACCGTGCAACCGAACTATTTCTCGGACATATACAGAAGCTAACCATGGAGCAGTCCTCTTACTCTTCACGGGAATGAAATGGGCGCTCTTAGTAAGTCTATCTACTATAACCCAAATCCCCGTATTACCCCTCCTCGATCGCGGTAATCCATCCACAAAATCCATCGAGACACTCTCCCACTTCCATAGTGGAACCTCCAATGGGTGAAGCAAACCACCGGGTTTCTTTTGCTCCGCTTTTACTTGTTGGCATACCAAGCATCTAGCAACATACTCGGCCACGTCTTTCTTCATGCCGGCCCGAAAGTAAACTCTCTTCATGTCTTTGTACATCTTGTCCCTGCTGGGATGAATGGTCATCTTCGAATGATGTGCTTCATCAAGAATAGTCTTCCTTAGGTCATCGTCTTTTGGTACACAAAGTCTACCGTCCCTACGTAACCAACCCTTATCGTCTAGGGTATACCTACGGAGATGGCTTGATGACTCCCCTCCTTTGAGTTTTTCTACTAACTCAACCAACTGCGGGTCGTCTCGCTGTGCCTCGGCAATCCGTCCCAAAAGCGTAGGTCTGACCTCCAAGGATGCTAGCAAACCGGGTACGAAGTCAACGGAAGGTCTAAAGTCAAACATCGAAATGAATTCTAAACTTCGTCGCTCAACAAACAAAGGACTTAAGGATAATCTTTTTCTACTTAAGGCGTCTGCCACCACTTTACCCTTGCCAGGGGTATAGGCTATTTCGAAGTCGTAGGACGCTAAGAACTCCATCCACCTTTGCTGCCTTAAGTTCAAGTCCTTTTGAGAGAATAGGTATTTTAAAGACTTGTGGTCAGTGAATAATTCGAATTTCTCGCCAAGAAGATAATGACGCCAAGACTTAAGCACGAAAACAATAGCGGCCAACTCTAGGTCATGTGTGGGGTAATTCTTCTCATGCGCTCTCAACTGCCTTCCACCATAGGCTATTACCCTGCCCTCTTGCATTAAGATTGCGCCTAGTCCTGTCCCACAAGCGTCAGTATAAACGGTAAACGGCTTACTCCCGTCTGGCAATACTAAGACTGGGGCTGAAATCAAAGCTCTCTTCAAACGTTGGAACGCATCATCACAATCTACATCCCATGTGAAAACTAGGTTCTTCTTCGTCAAGCGTGTCAATGGAGTTGATATCTTTGCGAAGTCTATGATAAACTTCCTATAGTAGACAGCCAACCCTAAGAAACTTCTCACTTCGGTAGCATTTTTAGGGACCTTCCAATCTTGGATGGCCACCACCTTCGCGGGATCCACGGCTATCCCTTCTTTGGAAACCACGTGCCCCAAGAACCGTACTTCCTTCCTCCAGAAGTGACACTTAGAAAATTTAGCCTTAAGGCTATACGCTCGTAGGGTCTCCAACACTTCCCTAAGATGTATGGCATGCTCTTCTTCATCCTTAGAAAAGATCAAGATGTCATCTACAAAGACTACCACGAATTTGTTAAGGTACTCCCTAAACACCCTACTCATCAAATCAACAAAATATGCTGGGGCGTTTGTCAAACCAAAGGGCATCACTAGCCATTCATAGAAACCGTCCGGAGTCCTAAAGGCAGTCTTGTCTATGCTATCCTCAGCCACTCTCAACTGATGGAACCCAGTGGCTAAGTCCAACTGCGAAAACACTGAGGCGCCAACTAACTGATCGAAGAGATCGTCAATCCTCGGCAGTGGGTGTCTGTTCTTCTTAGTAAGTTTATTAAGTTCTCTATAGTCCACACACAGTCTAAGGGACCCATCCGCCTTCGTGGAAAATACTACTGGAGCACCCCACTCCGATATACTACGTCTTATGAACCCCTTCTCAAGCAACTCCTTCACTTGCTTACCGAGTTCCCTCCTTTCATGTGGATCCATGTGGCGTACTGGCAAAGATACTGGTTTCGCATTATCCACAAGATATATTCGAAAATCTATCTCCCACTTCGGAGGCAAGCCCTTCACCTCCTCAAACACATCCGAATATTCTCGGACCACTCTAACAGATCGTAGATTTTCCTCAGACGCGTCAAGCGATTCTAGATAACTTAGCATAACCGAATTTATGGGATTACAGAAGATTTCGAGAGTGTTGCCAAGGCGAGTCACAAGCCTAACTACTCTCCTTTCACAATCAAGAACGACCCCATTTCTGGATAACCAATCCATTCCTAAAAATAGCCCATAGCCCGTGAAGCCCAACACATAAGCATCACATCTAAATTCAATGCTAAGTATGGAAATTTTCAAATCCAAACACATCATGGACAAATAAGCTGAGCCCCCTATTGGATTCGAAACAACTAAGGGACCCTCTACTAAACTGGTGTTTAAGTGCAGTGATTCAACTAATGATGTAGAGATAAACAAATGTGATGCGCCCGAATCAAATAAGGTACGGACAGGATGATCAAACAGAAAAACTAAGCTTTCAACAGAAATGGTTCTACCTCGTTCTTGCAGCGGTGGGACCGCGAGAGCCTGAACTTGTCCCCTAGCCTGCCCTGGTGCCATAAGAGCCTACACCTGTCCTCCCGAGGTAGCTCCTGCCCTCTGCCTCTTCTTTGGGAAGTCCTTCACTAAATGTCCCGCATCGCCACAATGAAAACAGCCTGTCTTCTTTTTCTTTCGTCAATCCTTGCTGAGATGGCCTGGAGTTCCACAGTTAAAGCACTTCTTCTTTCCCTTACCATTATTGTCTTTTCCACCCTTCTTGTTTTGCTGTTGTGGTTTCTTCTGATCCCCTTTCTTCTCGGGTGCCTTATCAGCTTTAGCGCTTTTCTCCTCATCCATGAGCGCCATTTCTACTAACTTCTCAAAGGTGGCCCCCATCGGGATGTGGGTCATAGCCAAACCTTGCAATGGTTCATTCAAGCCATTCACGAACCTTAGAGCCTTCTTCTCAAGCGTGTTTACTAAGTCCAAGCCAAACCTTGCTAACTGATTAAATTTATTGACATATTCTTTCACTGATGAGCTTCCTTGCTTCAATGTCAAGAACCTTTCCATATATAGATTTTCTTCCGCCCTTGAGAGAAACTTCGCCTTGAACCTACGTCTGAAATCCTCCCAAGCGTCAACAGGACGCTCCCCATTAGTGACCTCCCACCAAAACGAGGCCTCTCCCTTCATCAACCAAGCTACTAAACGAACTCTCCTCCCTTCTTCTACTTCAAAGATTTCTAGTAATTCTTCCACCTCCTTAAGCCAATCTCTAGCTTCCACAAACGTTTCTAACCCTTGAAATGGTTTTCCACCCATAGCCTTGAATTCCTTGCACGTCTTTGCAAAAGTATCTACGCGAGGAGGAGGAGGAGGAGGAATGGGTGCAACTGGTGGTGGAGGAACATTGGCTGGACCTGCAGCAGCCCTAGCCTCCAATAGCCTCCTATACCATCTTGGTATTGTTACACCGTCGGGTAGATTAAGATCTTCAGCTATGCTGAAACGAAAAAGGAAAGATTCAAAATGGAGAATTCGAAAGATAAAGATATGTGGCTATTAGGGATTATGTTTTTCTTAAAATCTTTTCTCTTTAAATTTCTCATTAAAACATGTTTTTGAAAACACTTCTTCCAAAAACAACTATTTTTCTAAAGTATTTTTATCTGTTCTGGTAACCTTAAGCTCTGATACCACGTGTAACACCCCACGTCCATGAATGTCACTCACAAAGGGAATGCATTAACTTCCATGGAGGTTATAAGTGAATATAGAACAAAAAAATTACAACAAGACAGATAATAAATAGTACTTGGAAATCTAAAACATCATTTTATTGCAGCGGAAATTAAACATGTTTGTTACATCATAAAACCATAGATCATAACCAAGTACAATATCCATCTTCATAAAAACAAAATACATAATCCCATTACATAAATAGCCATTAAAAAGATAACAAGCTGGACTTTACTTCAACGGTCCAAGCTTTCCAAAGAGAGATGAAGCAATTCAATCCAACTCCACTAGAGCTGGGCCGAACCTGAGGACCTGGAAGGGGAAAAAGGATAGAAATAGAGGGGGTCAGACATAAAGTCTGGCGAGTATGATAATTCTAACAATACTATTATCAAAATAACTAGACTAAGGCACAACCTGGAAGACAAGTAAATGTCTATGAACTCTTAGGAAGATAAAGATAGCGTTTAAGATAACATTAAAGATAACGGTAAAGGCACACCTAATTACTAACGAATGATTACTACACTGCACCGCACATTACTACACTGCACCACACATTACTACACTGCACCAGACCAGTAACCCTATTGTTTGATCCCACTTGCTTCACACAGAAACTTTATAAATAGCCTTACGTACCCCTAGTTGACTACATAGGTGCCATCTGCCCCTATCTCCACTAGGTGTACCCCACTACCCACTTTCGATCGGCTCCCTACTCGTAGATACCCGTGCTGGCCCCACAGTGGGGTGTATCACTCCCCTAAAGTGGCAACCCGATACAACTTGAGAATGCACGGCTTATACCTACACGATACAACAACGTCTTACCTACCAGCCCGGGTCCACACACGCATACGAAACCCGTTGAACTTGCGTTGCCACCGCTCCCCGTTTTGGCCTCTTACAGTCAAACCCAGCATACGTGTCCCGTCCTCGACTTGGGTCGAGCCCACAAAGATACGTTTGGGATACTGGTCAAAATGGGCCCCCACAAGCTACCCACCTAAGCTTGTCACTAGTATATCCCACTTAACCCTCTTAGTCATGTTCATTTACATGTGTGTTTGGTTAAGTCTTACTAATCGTATTTCACATGCCACTAAGGGCACCCCCTAGATTCCTCATGCCACCCAAGGCACCTACTTAACCCCCATGTCCCACCTTACATGTTTATCTGGTTAAGTATTTCGAAATTCATTCAGGCCATAACCTCATAAAGACCTCTCACATTAGACTGGCATTTATGGCAGCTGGATTTGTCGGGCGGGTCCGGGCAGTCTTACACCATAAAAGAGTCTAACCTCGTGTCTTTACAACCGTTATGCTTTACATTAGGCCTAGGACCTCTCACATTGGGCTGACATTTGTGACCACTGGATTTGCCGAGCGGGTCCGGGCAGGTTTACGTCACAAACGAGTCCAACCTCGTGTCCTAAGCATTGATTAACACTTAAAATCTTTTACCCCAGTTTTAATAATTCCCTATTCAAATTATTAATTAAGTCAACTTTTAATGATGTCCATAATTTACTCAATTATGGCCATCCACTTATGGCATGCAAAATCATATCAATTGCACCCCAACTTTTTAATATTAAATCATTAATATTACCCCTACCCCACGTTTATACGTTCGCTTATTCAACGCATAATATAGGCTAGACTTGTATAGTCTAACACCTAGCACAAAGATAAATTATCACAACATATAGACAATTAAAAAAAATCTAATCATAATAGGGGTGAAACTTGCATAAACTACACATGTTAAGGATCAAAAGGTGTCAACTTGTTAAATGTCTCAATTTATATGATATGATCATAGCCCAAATCTATACATAAACTTGCATATGTGGTTTTTAGGCAACATAATGATGGTGTGAACTAGCATAGGATATCACATATGTCATAGCATAATTCTAGATGTCATAATAGATGTCTTGGTATATGTTCATAACTTTTCTAATCAATCTAACTTGCATATGTGACTTGTCATATAGATCAACATAACCCAAACATGATGATTTAATTAATATGAACTAACTAGCATAGATGGTAACATCATGACCTTTTTAACATGTATGATTCATCACAACTTAGCATAGAAACTTTCAACATACATAACATCATCATAGCATGATTTACAACATGTAAGATATCATCATCACATAACATTGGATTTACAATATACATGATAGAAAAAGGGGTTTACAACAACATATATGATAATTCACATCATCTACTCATAATCCATTCATAACTCAACCTAATTAAAATGATAATAATCTTGTTAAGATCATCATACTCACAATTTAGAGAAGAAAAGAGAGAGTTTTGCTTTGCTTTAGGGTTGAGAGGATTAGAATTGAATTTGCTTTTCTTCTTTCTTAGTTGGCGGCGGCTCCATTGATTTCCATGGCGACGATAACTATTCTATTTTAATTAGGTTTAGGGTTAGCATTAGGATGTATTTATAGGTGTAGGAAGTTATTTAGGACCATTAGATTAACCATGAACCATGAGAACCAATCAAATGCAAAATCTGCATTTGAGCGAATCGGCCCACGGGTTGACAGCCAAACACCCTGGATTAACCCTTAGTCGACCCAGCGGAGCTCGGGTCGACCTCAAAAATGGGCCGGTTCGGTTATTTCCCCTCCCAATTCGCTGTTTTGAACTTTTTTGCATATTTATTTATTTAATTTTTAATATATATATATCAATATATATATATATATATATATATTTCTCTGCACAACCCATTTCACTTAATTCTTTTCTAAAAATTAAGTATACTTTAATTTGTGAATTTTAATGTTATAAAATTACGGGGTGTTACAAGCGGATCCGTTTACTAAAGGTTTATCAAGAGAGAAAATTGACTGCGCATCGAGGGGAATGGGTTTAAAAGCCTAAAACAACAAGAGTTATCTTATACGGAAACCTATCCTAGCAACTGGAGATCCCACGGACTAGGATCAATAGGCAAACCAGTTATGAATAACTCAAGACGTAATGCATTTTTTGGACATAGTACTACTCCATTCCTATGGTGCACAATAAAAATGCATGCCTACAGAAGTATTACAAGGCTAAAACTATGTTTTTTAATGATGACCATATCTTGAAAATAACAAGTGGGGTATATGTAGGATACTCTTAATGGTTGCGATCACCTATGTTAGTGTGAGCTGGGTCGGCTCTATGAGAATTTTAAAAGGCTTGAATTCTCTATAACACTCACAGAACTAGAAAATGTTCAGGACCAAAATGAACACAACCAAGAGATTGGATGATAAGGGAATCAATGCTTCGTAAAGCTTATTGTTTGGACATACAATAAAGGCTGACGGTTCAAGATGAAATAATTCACCGATTAGCCAAGTATATCCGATAAGTTTTAACTAGGGAAAGTTCAAAGTGAAATATCTACTTATCCACGATAAAGCATTATTCCATTCGTAGTCTGAGATATTACACTTTGTGTGGGGGAAAAAGTATATTATCATTCATGTGGGGGATTGTTAGAAATCAAAGTATGAATGAAATTTACTTTAGTCCCACATTGCCAAAAATAAGATAAGATGTGTGTATATATGTCCATTCCTCATTCCCTATATTGGCCCTTAGGGTCGGGTAATTTTGTGCGAGGGGGAGGACCTACATCATGTGAACCAAACACACGCGCGCGCGTCGCCCGCCCGTCCCGTACCGAACCGGGCCGGGCCGGGCTTGGGCTTGGATGAAATCTTATTTTTGCTACGGAAAAACATAACCAATTTTGTTGGGTTTTTTTCTTTTTTTGAACGGATGCGGCAACGGAATTGGGTGCGACCCAACAGAAGTCGAACGGGTTTACGACCCGCTAATGGATGAAGAGGAACGGGTGCGACCCGTTATAATATAAACAGATGCGACTGTTGGAATACGTTTGAATTCAAACAGACACGGCTGTTTAAATGGTAATTGTTGGAAGATATAAATAATTGACGAATTCTGGCCAAATTCCTCACCGATTTAACGCTTTCTCTTTCTTTTCCTCTGCCCGACTTACAACTGCCTTGCTGCCAATTCTCAGACTAACGAAAACATTACAACTCGAGCAAATCTGTCTGTTTATCCTGGGAGACACAAAATAAAGTCTTAAGGAAATCGATACACCGAGACTCAGACTCTATTTTCTCATATTTCAAGTTATATTCGTATACATTTTGTTGTATACATACTGTTGAATACATTGCTATTGTTGTTTGGCTAAATCAACTTGTGTGCGAGTTGAAATATAACACTTGCCAGTGTTGATGATTGTGCGTTTTGTATAACGCGTATTGCTGTTGCATTCTGTTTATACTACAGACATTCACATCTTAAGACTTTTCTGGAGTTGTATCAGAATGTAATCTAGTCCAGAATCCTTCTCAGTGGTGGTTTGACACAGGTACTACACGACACGTGTGTTCTGAAAAGTCCATGTTCGTCACTTACAACAGACTCGATCATAAAGAGAAACTGTACATGGGTAACTCTGCAGTGTCAATGATTGAGGGTAATGGGAAAGTAATCCTCAATTTCACATCTGGTAAAACTATTACGCTGAATGATGTGCTCCATGTTCCAGATATCCGAAAAAACTTGATTTCCGGTCCTGTTCTCTCGAAGAAAGACTTCCGAATGGTCTTTGAATCGGATAAAGTTGTTCTGTCCAAGCCTGGAATCTATATAGGGAGAGGATACTTGTGTGATGGCCTGTTTAAGGCTAATGTAGCCGTAGTTGGCAATAATAGTGTGTATTGTAATTCTGAAATGAATAAAAAGGAAGTTTCTTATGTTGTTGAGTATGATGCTTTATTATGGCATGAAAGATTCGGACACGTAAACTTCCGAAAAATGAAAAAACTTGCAAATTTAGAATTAATTCCTAAATTTCAAGTAGATAAGAACTACAAATGTGAGACATGTGTAGAAGCAAAAATGGTCAAAATGCCGTTTCATACAGTTGATAGAAGCACCGAACCGCTAGGTTTGGTACATACCGATTTATGCGATTTCAAATCAATACCTACACGAGGTGGAAAAAAGTACTTTATCTCATTTATCGACGACTATGCATGATATTGCTATGTATATATTTTGAATAGTAAAGATGAAGCAATAACATCATTTATAAATTACAAAGCTGAGGTAGAAAATCAGATAAATAAAAAGATCAAGATATTGAGATCTGATCGAGGTGGAGAATATTAATCACTGTTTGAACAATTCTGTGCAGAAAATGGAATAATTCATCAAACGACAGCTCCATACTCACCACAACAAAATGGTGTTGCGGAAAGGAAAAATAGAACGTTAAAAGATATGATTAATGCCATGCTTCTAACTTCTGGTTTACCAACGAACTGGTGGGGGGAAGCCCTAAATATGTCTAATCACATATTAAATAAAGTTCCCCACAATAAGACAGGAGCAATTCCATATGAGTTATGGAAAGGACATAAACCAAGTTTTAAATACCTCAAAGTGTGGGGGTGCTTGGCAAAAGTTCCAGTTCCGCCTCCTAAGAAAGTCAAACCTTGGGCCAAAAACCGTCGATTGTTACTATCTAGGACCAGCCCAAAATAGTAGCGCCTACAGATTTTTGGTATTCAAGTCTGATATAGCTGATATTCATGTAAATACAATCATGGAATCTAGAGATGCCTCGTTCTTTGAAGATGTGTTTCCACACAAAAGAAACGAACAAAATAATGTCCCTAAAAGGACAAGAGAAGAATCAAGTAGATCAGACGAAGCTATAACTCCTCATGAGATTGAGGAAATAGAACCCCGAAGAAGTGTAAGGGCTAGAAATTCCAAGACATTTGGTCCTGAGTTTTTAACATATATGTTAGAACATGAACCTCAAACGTACAAGGAAGCAATGTCATCGTCTGAATCTGCATGTTGGAAAGAAGCAATCCAAAGTGAGATTGATTCAATTCTAAGTAATAAAACTTGGGAAATTGTTGATATTCCACCTGGAATAAAACCAATTGGCTGCAAATGGATTTTCAAGAAGAAAATAAAAGCAGATGGCTCTATCGACAAATATAAAGCCAGGTTAGTAGCCAAAGGATATCGTCAAAAAGAAGGAGTAGACTTCTTTGATACGTATTCACCGGTAACACGAATAACCTCAATAAGAATGCTAATAGCAATTGCATCTATTTATAATCTAGAGATTCATCAAATGGATGTAAAAACAGCATTCTTAAATGGCGATCTCGATGAGGAGATCTACATGGAGCAACCAGAAGGTTTCATTTCAAAAGGAAATGAAAACAAAGTATGTAAATTAGTAAAGTCATTATATGGACTAAAACAAGCTCTAAAACAATGGCACGCAAAATTTGATAGTGTCATGATGAGAAATGGTTTTCGTATAAATGAATGCGATAAGTGTGTTTATTATAAACAAGTTGGACAATCATATGTGATGATTTGTCTTTATGTAGACGATATGCTAATCTTTGGTCCGAATACCCAAGTAATAGAGAGCATAAAGAAAATGCTAATCAACAATTTTGATATGAAAGACTTAGGAGTTGCAGATGTTATTTTGGGAATCAAAATAATAAGAACGCCGAATGGAATTGAATTATCTCAATCACACTATACAGACAAAGTGATTGATAAATTTAAAAATCTTGGAATTAAAGAGGTAAGAACACCTTTTAATCCATCTGAAGTACTGCATAAAAACACTACTGCGAGTGTAATGCAACTAGAATACTCTCTTGTAATAGGATGTCTCATGTATCTCATGAATTGCACAAGACCAGACATAGCTTATGCAGTAAGTCGATTAAGTAGATATACAAGCAATCCAAGTAAGGAACACTAGAAAGCACTAGTGAGATTGCTTGGATATTTAATAAACACCACAAATTACTCCTTACACTATGGAAAATATCCTGCAGTCTTAGAAGGATATAGTGATGCAAACTGGATTGCTGATTCAGAGGAATCAAAATCAACAAGTGGTTATGTATTCACCCTAGCAGGGGCAGCAGTGTCATGGAAATCTACTAAACAGACATGCATAGCTCGATCCACTATGGAGTCAGAGTTTATCGCTTTAGACAAAGCAGGCGAAGAAGCAGAATGGCTTCGTCACTTTTTAGAAGATATTCCATTTTGGCCTAAACCTGTACCGGCCATATGCATACATTGCGATAACCAAGCAACCAAGCAGCGCTAAGTAGAGCGCATAACTTTGTGTATAATGGGAAGTCACGACACATTCGTCAACGCCATAACACAGTTAGGCAGTTACTCTCAAATGGAACTATTTCCATTGATTATGTGAGAACAAATGATAACCTAGCGGATCCGTTTACTAAAGGTTTATCAAGAGAGAAAATTGACTGTGCATCGAGGAGAATGGGTTTAAAACCCTAAAACAACAAGAGTTATCTTATACGGAAACCTATCCTAGCAACCGGAGATCCCACGGACTAGGATCAATAGGCAAACCAATTATGAATAACTCAAGACGTAATGCATTTTTTTGGACATAGTCCTACTCCATTCCTATGGTGCACGATATAAATGCATGCCTACAGAAGCATTACAAGGTTAAAACCATGTTTTTTAATGATGACAATATCTTGAAAATAACAAGTGGGGTATATGTAGGATACTCTTAATGGTTGCGATCACCTATGTTAGTGTGAGCTGGGTCGGCTCTATGAGAATTTTAAAAGGCTTGAATTCTCTATAACACTCGCCGATCCAGAAAATGTTCAGGACCAAAATGAACACAACCAAGAGATTGGATGATAAGGGAATCAATGCTTCGTAAAGCTTATTGTTTGGACATACAATAAAGGCTGACGGTTCAAGATGAAATAATTCACCGATTAGCCAAGCATATCCGATAAGTTTTAACTAGGGAAAGTTCAAAGTGAAATATCTAATTATCCACGATAAAGCATTATTCCATTCATAGTCTGAGATATTACACTTTGTGTGGGGGAAAAAGTATATTATCATTCATGTGGGGGATTGTTAGAAATCAAAGTATGAATGAAATTTACTTTAGTCCCACATTGCCAAAAATAAGATAAGATGTGTGTATATATGTCCATTCCTCATTCCCTATATTGGCCCTTAGGGTCAGGTAATTTTGTACGAGGGGGAGGACCTACATCATGTGAACCAAACACACACGCGCGCGCGCGCTGCCTGCCCGTCCCGTACCGAACCGAACCGGGCCGGGCCTGGCTTGGGCTTGGATGAAATCTTATTTTTGCTACGGAAAAACATAACCAATTTTGTTGGGATTTTTTTTTGAACGGATGCGGCAACGGAATTGGGTGCGACCCAACAGAAGTCGAACGGGTTTACGACCCGCTAATGGATAAAGAGGAACGGGTGCGACCCGTTATAATATAAACAGATGCGACTGTTGGAATACGTTTGAATTCAAACAGACACGACTGTTTAAATGGTAATTGTTGGAAAATATAAATAAGTGACGAATTCTGGCCAAATTCCTCACCGATTTAACGCTTTCTCTTTCTCTTCCTCTGCCCGACTTACAACTGCCTTGCTGCCAATTCTTAGACTGACGAAAACATTACAACTCGAGCAGATCTGTCTGTTTTATCCTGGGAGACTCAAAATAAAGTCTTAAGGAAATCAGTACACCGAGACTCAGACTCTATTTTCTCATATTTCAAGTTATATTCGTATACATTTTGTTGTATACATACCATTGAATACAGTGCTGTTGTTGTTTGGCTAAATCAACTTGTGTGCGAGTTGAAATATAACACTTGCCAGTGTTGATGATTGTGCGTTTTGTATAACGCGTATTGCTGTTGCATTCTGTTTATACTGCAGACATTCACAGTAATTCCTAAGGGTGCAGTTTTTAGAGCTTTTATGGACATATTTTTTAAATGGATCGGGTCGGGTTGACCCTTTTAATTAATGGGTCAGGTCGGGTCAAACCATTCATTAAACGGGTCAAATGGATCGGGTTTGTTTATACTTGGAATGGATCGGGTCAAATTCTACCCAACCCATTTATGATCCGACCCAACCCATTTGACAGATCTTAGTAATTCCTGTGCACTATGTAAAAGGGAAGAGACAACATCAAGTCAACTGTTTTTCCACTGTGAATACTCCAATTTCATTTGGAGTTCGATCCAAACGAAACTGGTTATTCTACCTACCATTCTTCCTTCACTAAAAGAAGAGGCGAAACAGTTATTACTGCTATTTCCTAACAAGAATCAAACTCAAGATTTAGTGTTTGCTTCGTATGCTACAACAACTTATGTGTTGTGGCAAGAAAGAAATCATCGTATATTTCATTCATTGAAAACAGATTGCTTGGTAAAATTGCAGCAAATTGAAAAAGATTACCTAGATAACAATAATGGAAGCACATCAGAACGTAATCTGTCCAATTTGCAGCAGCTTCAGAGAACGTAATCGTTGTTGACGGTTGGCAAATTTTATAACCGTTATCGTAACCGTCTAACCATTACCGCAACCATTACCGTAAATTTACATTGTTATCCATAAATAATTCTAGTTTTAACATTAATTTTAAGAATTAGTTTATTTATCTACGAAACAAACCATCCATGTGCATGTTATATATAAATAAAGACGCAAATAATTTATATATATGTTATTTCTCTAGCTTAAATTATTGAAAAACATATATTTTTTTATGAAATACTATGAAATAAATCATGTGCGGTTGGTACGGTTTACCGCGGTTATCAAAATTCACAACCGTTACCGTATTAGATGGCAACCGTGTGAACGGTTGTGCGGTTTGGCGGTTGAACGGTCCAACCGTAACCGCCCTAGTTTTATCCCAATTCACAGGAAAACAGCGCAAGACAAAATTGCATAGATGGACGAAGATAGTTGATTGCGCGGTTTTATCCCAATCCACAGGATAATAGCGCAAGACAAAATTGCAGACCTTTTCCCGATGTAGTAACAACTACTCAAATTTCTTTTTGAAAGTTAAAATCTTAAACATTTATTCATCAAATGTTATTTAAAATATAGAATCTCTTGAGCATGTAGAAATGGTATAACAAACTAAGCATCTCTCGCGATAACCCTCATAGATCACACAGCTTCTCATCATACATAACTAATTCCAAAGATAATTGCCTAATTTCCACGTCTTGCACTACCAAACAGTATTTCCCAACAGTTCTTCTTGTTGACTCAGTAAGTTTCATGAAAGGAACAGTAGACCATGATACTGAGGCAAGCATCAATAATCCACTTATTACCAAAAGATTAAAGTACACAATTGATTTCAACAATGTACACGGATCCCAATCCAGGAAATATCCGCACAAGCATATCAATTGAGAGAAGGGTCATACATTGGATTTTTCCTCGTGTGCCTCCGGGAAGTTTTCATTTTACTAGTGAGAGGCATCACATCTTCTGGACCATAATCATATCCCTCATTAAGATCGTCGTCTGCCCAGAATTTTCCTTTTAGTTTATTATTCTTGACTTGAAAAGATGGAAGAGAATTTCTGGGCACCGCAGTGGATAGCAAAGAAGGATTAACAATAGGGAAGGTCAATCCTGAACCTGTCACATTGGGAGGTGGTAGCTGAAAGTTTGCTGGTGGTTTTAGGTTACCATGAGGGGATGCTTTTAAGGGTTGAGAAGATAAGGAATTTGGAGCGCTAGACTTGGTGGCAACAGGAGACTTTGAGGCAACGAGAGGCATTGTGGTAGAGGACTTACCTAAGTCTCCTTTAGCAGAGTTGGCACCATTGACAGGAGTATCATAGAAGATATTGCCTACCAGATTCTCCATATCAACATCCGGATTAGTATGTTCAGAACTATGATCTGCAATTATCTGAGAATTGTTGACTTGTGCTTCCGGACTAGTATTAACATCATCCACAAGATTTGTAGTGATATGTGCCTTATCAGCATTATCAGAGTTCCGCCCAACCCCTTGATTATTTCTTTCAGTGATTTGTCCAACCTCTTGAATATTAGCTTGCACATTAGTGTTAGTGTGAACATCATGCACAACCGCTTCAATATTTCCATTTTCAACTTGCTCATTTGCTAAACCTTCAAAAGGATTCGTACTAACATTAGGCTCTTCATCCACAACATTAGAAGTAGCCATATCATTAGTAGCATCTTTCTTTCTCCAATACTTTTTAGCTTTAAGGTTAACTGATGTCCAGGTATTGATATTATTGCTCTTCCTATTATACTGAGCATAATGAACATGTGGTTTGTCATGAAAATTAATTTCAAAAGTGCCAACAACACCCTGCCTATGTTGCTTCCCCTCATTTTCCTCCTAGCCTTATCATTGAGTTCACATTCATTAGTGTCATGGCCAAAAACTTTGCATGATGTACAAATCTGAGGTCTCCAATCATATGTTAACTTAACAAATGGGCATTTATCTCCCAGCCTAGCAAGCTCTATTTTCTTTGGTAGTTCAAATTCAGATGATACTTCAATCAAAGCTTTAGCATTTCGAAATCGTTGAAATTTTTCAGTGCTGCTATCAAAACATATTAGCTTCCCAATGTGACATGCGAGCCAGTTATTCCCTATCAGAGTCCAAAGTATACTAGGAATTCTATAGAAATGAACCCACATAGGTACTTTTTTAATCTGAGCTTGAGAATTGCCAATGGTAGGATCCCATTGCGTAATTATAAACATACGGCCTCTAATAAAAATAGAATCAGAATTAAGGATTTTCTCTCTATCCATTTCATTAGAAAATTTGAAATAAAAATGCATACCATCCGATTTGATATCTACCTCACCATCCAATTTCCAAATACGGCACAAAAAATTAACTACACTGGTATAAGATAGCGTACCATCTAAGAAGAACCCAACGAGATGATTGCTCCAGTATTTCATGCCCTCGTCCCTTACCATATCTGGTGGTTTTTCCGGTTTGCCATCCCTCACAATATCGAAATGTTGTGGTTTGTAAATGCCTGCATTACGAGGAAGAGAGTTGAAAAGTGATGCATAATCCATCTTAGTGAATGCAGGAAAAGTGAATTCGAAGAACTCTAGTTAGCAGGAATTCCCTGATCTGGATTGGAATTTCCTTGATTAGGAATCGATGCATTCTGAATTGTTAAATCTCCATAAATACGATTAACATTTAAAGCATTGGAATCTAAGGAGGAATTTCTAAGATTTGGATCTGATTCTAGGTTTAAATCTAAGGGGATTGCAGTGGACAGATTGAAAGTGGGTGGAGGTGGATCGAGGAGAATAGGCGGAGAAGAGCATGATGGAAGAGGAGGGAAAGCGGAATTGAAGGCGGCGGAAAAGGAGGGTGGAGAAAAGAAGGGAGATTTGGCAGACGCCATTACATTGGTTTAGCTTTCATCAAAATTGTTCTCTTTATCAATTTCAACAACTACTCAAATTTCACTTTTAGAATATGCATGCTATCAAAATTTAGTTATCGTTTTATAGGGTGTATGGCATCAGAATTTTACTACCATTTTTTTAAGTATCAGTTTTACAGTGTATATGGTTTCAAGAATGTAGCTATCGGTTTTTATGCATCAGTTTTAAGGTGTGTATGGTATCAGATTTATAGTGTTCATTGTACTTGAGAATAAATTTTCATAGTATTGTCCTTGGACTTAAAAAAATTATCAAGTTTGTCTTCACAATAAAATCTCCTATGTAATTTTGATTTTATTGCTTACATGCTTATATTTTCTAATGTATTTTAGTTGTTTAATTTTATTGTTAATATGCTGCTAAGTTTATATGCGTTCTTTACCTTGTAAGGCACCCAAAACAATGAAAATTCATACCTAGGTCTTTAATTTGAATTCATTCTTTGATATTTTATAAATTTTATTTTCGACAAAATTGTACTCTTTTTTTTTTTGAAACTTACATATACACCCACACACATCTTTACTAATAATATCAATGCTTTGGTGTGGTGAAGCTTTTCTAAAATTCTTAAACATCCCATTCAGCAATTTACAAAGACTATACATAACAAAAAGAAAAAGGGTATATGGGTCATTTCATAACCCATTTTCTCATCCCACTACAATTACGCGATGTAGTTACATCGCTCCTCAACTTTCCCCTTTTCAACTGCTCTTCACGTTTCTAATCATTTCCATTTTCTTCCCCTTTCAAAATCAGACGTAAAACACAAAATTAGGAAATTCGATCTTCTTTTTCAACTAGCTAATTGGATTCGCAGACTTTAGCAGTTGATTTGCTCTACCATTGGAACCGCCTAAGGCTTCAAAGGCATGGTTCGATGATGGATGAAACATCGGGTAATCATTCTTCTATCTCTTTGTATTTTCTCCCATCTCTTTCATTACTTTCCTATATTTTTAATTAGGAAGCAGTAGTTCATCATTTTAAAAACCTGATTCCATTGCAGAGGCAATAGCAGGCTCTTTTGAATAACTCCTTGCTCATATGTGCTTGGAGAATTTACTCGGGTTTATGTTTGCTTTTGTTCCAAATTTATTTTTATTATACAAAAAGTTACATGATTTTTTGATGATGATTTTTGACAGTTGGTCTCCAGCGATGGTGAGTTTCTTGATTATTTCAAGTGAACAATCATTCTGTAATATCTCATGGCTAATCGTTCTTTAATACCTCGAGCAAGCGAATTTTATCTGACTGACTTACTTGGATTTGGAATCGAATTCGTCATTCGCTCAAAGGTCAGCGCTTACACTTTAAGAACCGAGTAACACTTTCTACTTTTTAAATGCTTATGTCTTGATATTAAGAGAATACCTGGAGCAAAGATTATTATTTTAGTAAGATAGTCTTATTGCAGTTTTGGATAAGTGGAACTTAAATAATGATTTTTTACTGAGTTTAAAATTAAAATTGAAAAAGTCAAATTATCATTGATAGGATTACATGTGTGTTCATGCATGTTGCATATATTTCTCATTTCAGTACATCATATGACTGTAAATCTATATATTAAAAATGAAACATATAACCACTACTGTACTTAATATGGCTATTGTATTTAGTTTGCTTATCAAGTAAACATGTAGCATTATAGAGTTATAAGTTATTTAAACTCATTAATTAACAATCTCTATGTGGTAACACTATCAAATTAGATGTGTTATACTTATTGTACTGTTAAAAACCACTTTTGATTGTTGAATGAGCTTTCGAACAGCCTTTAAATTTGTTTTGATTATCCAATATAGATAGTTTATTTTCAAGTGTACAACAGCAGACAAGTAGGGTGCCCATTCTAACCACTTAAATGCTGGCACTTTAAAAAGTAGAAAAAACTCTTGGTTCATCAGGTTTTCGCAAATGAGTTGAATCCTAGAACTCTAGAGTGTAAATTCACACTTCCATTCTTACCCCTTGATTGAAAAAAGGGGAAGTTCTGCTTGCTATATATTTAACTACCTGCTGTTGATTTAAACATAGTATTTTGTTTTAACACATTTAAGAGCTTTGTTTCTAAGTAACCTAAACTGAAGTCCAACGTTCTCCTTGAATGTTGCCAAGAGAAAAAGGCTTGATTGATGTCCATAGGCTCTTTGGACCTTCTGTGACAATCCTCTTGCACGATGCATTCTAGTTGCTTAAAACTTCTGTAAGTCTACCTTTAAGTTCACCAACCTCTTCTTACAATGGTTGAACTTCAGAAAAGTTTTACATGCCAATCCTCATGGATGAAACTAAATGATTGAAACACTTATGAAGTTTGACAACCAATGTATCAGTGGCTTCTATTTTGATTTCAATTTCATTATGTTTCTGACTTGATTTTATTTGCCTTATCTTACTCCGTTCACGATACATAGAGAATGTTGTGATTTGTGACATGAAATCACATATGTTGATGAAGATGAGGCATGGATGTGCTAGGCGTTAGAGGAGATGGAGCAATGGCAGAAAGAAGGCAAGGAGAAGCAGTTCTGTGTTGAGCATCAGCTCAGACGTCTGAGCAATGCCTGTCAGACGTTTGAGTTGTCAGGGTTTTGGTAACCCGAGAGCAGGGACAGACGTCTGACCAATCTGGGTCAGACGTCTGAGCGGGATTTTCTGTGGCTTGACTTGGTCTTTCTGTGACTTATTCTGCAATTAATGAAGGGGCAAATTGTGTATTTGTCTAAGCCTTCTATTCTCCTATAAAAGAAGCACATAGGGTTGGATTAAGAGCATGGGATTGTGACCGAATAGAGTGGCGGCTACGTGCCTCTAGGGCTTGGTGCCCTAGAGAGGATTGGTGCCTCACCTCCAATTAATCCAAGGGTTAGCCATCGTTCTTCATTGTTCTCCTTCTCCAATAAGAGTTGTAGTCATCTAGATATTCTTTCTCTTTCTCAATAATGTTATTGATTCTTGTAGTTTGTTTATTGTTGGTTGTTGAACCAGTGTGTGTAAACAAAATTCGTTTTGAGAATCAATAAAGAGGGTGGTTGGGTGGAATATTTTGTGTTTGCGCGTGTGATTTCATATCTGTGTTTGTTTCCATAGAAATCATCTTTAAGTAATTGGGTGAATAAGATCCTGGACGCTTCCGCAAAGGCGCAGTTTTCACAACAGTTGGTATCAGAGCTAGATCACCGCAAAGCTTAGAGTGATTTTGGATTGGAAAAATCAAATTTTTTTTATGTCGGATATGATGGCGCTGTTGGTGATGACTAATTTTGATTGGGGATTTGAAGGCCTCAATGGTTTGGTTAATGGAGATGAAGAGAAGCCCACTGATGTGGATGAGGGAAGATGGAAGAAGATGAAGATGTTGGCAATTGGTTTGGTTTGCCTATACCTTGGTGATTCGGTTCATGTTTTCGACATGGGTCTTCACGTTGATGATGCTCGAGGGATCGGGAGTGATCGGGGAAGGAGCTCAGGTCAAGTGGTAGACGGGTGTCGATGTGGAAGGCGAGTGACGGTTGAAGAACCTAGTCCACAACAAGGTGGAGAGGTTAATTTGGTCACTGCTGATGTGTTCGACAGGGGTCTTCACATTGATGATGCTCGAGGGATCCAGAGTGATCAAGGAAGGAGCTCAGGTCAAGTGGTAGACCGGTGTCGTTGTGGAATTGCAAGCACTTTTAGACCGTTGGTTTATGCACAGTGCAGCTCAGGCGGTAGATGCATCTTTTGCAGGCGGTGGGTTGTGTTTGTAATCGAGGTGTGGTCGTAGTCCTTTCAAACCGACTGGTGTGATTGTTGCCCTGAAATCAATTGAGTCCCTATACTCGGAACAGGTAGGGTGTATCTCGTTGCCTGGAAATCGAGGTTGGTTTTAATTGAGAGAAGGTGTCGTTGAAAGAGCTAGATGACTTGGTTTGATGTGATGCGATTTCATATCAAGGTGGAGTGTTGTGATTTTTGACATGAAATCACATATGTTGATGAAGACGAGGCATGGATGTGCTAGGCGTTAAAGGAGATGGAGCAGCGGCAGAAAGAAGGCAATGAGAAGCAGTTCTGTGTTGAGCTTCAGCTCAGACGTCTGAGCAATGCCTGTCAAACGTCTGAGTTGTCAGGGTTTTGGTAACCCAAGAGCAGGGATAGACGTCTGACCAATCTGGGTCAGACGTCTGAGCCGGTTTTTCTGCGGCTTGACTTGGTCTTTCTATGACTTATTCTGCAAGTAATGAAGAGGCAAATTGGGTATTTGTCTAGGCCTTCTATTCTCCTATAAAAGCAACACATAGGGTTGGAATAAAAGCATGGGATTGTGACCGAATAAAGTGGTGGCTGCGTGCCTCTAGGGCTTGGTGCCCTAGAGAGGATTGGTTCCTCGGCTCCAATTAATCCAAGGGTTAGCCGTCGTTCTTCATTGTTCTCCTTCTCCAACAAGAGTTGTAGTCATCTAGATATTCTTTCCCTTTCTCAATAAGGTTATTGATTCTTGTAGTTTGTTTATTGTTGGTTGTTGAACCAATGCGTGTAAACAAAATTCGTTTTAAGAATCAATAAAGAGGGTGGTTGGGTGGAATATTTTGTGTTTGCGCGTGTGATTTCATATTTGTGTTTGTTTCCACAGAAATCATTTTTAAGTAATTGGGTGAATAAGATCCTGGATGCTTCCGCAAAGGCGCAGTTTTCACAACAGTAGAATAATTCCAGTAGAACATTTGGATTATGTACCTGAAATCAAACAAACGCCGAAGCTAACAAATCCGAGGACGTCTTTGCAAGAATATCAGTAAACTACTCTCACTGTTAGGTGACAATTTTAAAATTGTTCTGCAACTATTTCAATTAAGTATTTGTAGCAAGCTTAACCAGAAAGTTGATGCCGAGTAATACAAATGTCCACTTGCAAATCATGAAGTGAGAGAATCATACTGAAACACCCTACCTCCGTTAAGGTCACTCACAAAGGGAATGCCTTAACTTTGGTGGAGGTTTATAAGTAAAAGCCACAGATAAACACAAGACAGATATAAATACACATATTTTAAATAGCGGAAACCAAACAGACTTTTATTTCATCAATACGTGTTCGAACAAAACATTTCCATAATTGTCTCAAAATACTTCCAACATTACAACCTCATTACTGTCTTGATCATTAAAGAAGCATAAAACATAAATAAAGTGACAAAAATCCCCATAGTGATACCCAAAGCCATAATCCAAGCAAAAGAGATCCAAACCATACATCTACGGTCTTGGAGCTTGTAAAAAGTCTGACTGAGCTGAGTTGTTTCCTCCCTGTGGACCTGGGGGGGGGACGAAAGAAAAGAAGACGAAAAGAAAATAGAGTCAGACATAAAGCCTGAGTAAATCTAGTAACTCTTTAGTATGTGAATAAGAAAAGGGCATGATAGATATAAACTGAAAACAGGAAAGTGTCACAAGCTAAGGAAGTGTCATTTAGAATCGAATGTACTATCGCACCCATACTATATCTCTGTACCTACTTGAGTTTATTCTAACTGGCACCCCATGCTGAGGGTGAAGTGATCCCCATTTTCTAAAGATCGGCTCCTACCCGCGTAAAACTTGTGTCATACGGCCCCAAGAATTGTAGATACCTATGCTGGTCCCACCATAGGGTGTATCAAGACCCATGGTGGCGGCCCCGACACAATTTCTAGAAGGCATAGGTTATACTACTGGTGTCCCCAGTGCCCTGATTGTCTGCTCCGGAGTGTGTGCACGCCCGCACCCCGTTAGAACCTGCACTGTGCATCCACCGCCGTCATTTTGACCGCTTACAATCAGCCCAGTAATCGTGCCCCACCCTGCCTAGTTTCAGGGTACCATGATACCTAACTTGGGTTACTGCTAAAACGGGTCCCTCGTTACTAGGGTTTTCTAGTCAAACATGTTAAGTGGCTAAGTGTCTGTATTTACCTAACCTCACCCATCAATTCTTGTTAACATGTTGAATTTGATTAAGTGTTTATAGTTGACTTAACCATACTATCTGTCCTTAGGCTCTTAGAGCACCTGACAACTCACATTAGACAGATATTGCTACGGTTACTGGATGTGCCGGTTGGCTCCGGGCAGGTTTACACCGTAGCTCAGTCTAACCTCGGGTCATTATTGGGCTCAATGCTTAACCACCCACATTGGATAGATATTGTTGTGACTACTGAACAGCCGGGCGGGTCCGGGCAGGTTTACGTCACAACTCAATACAACCTCAGGTTAAGCATACCGTGTTTTCTAAATTTACATATTTTATCACTTCCCAATTTTATGTAAATGTCATGTCTTTTAGTCTTGGGTATAACAATTCATACCGCTAAATGTCATTGTCGTTGGCATGTGCCAAACATGCCAACATATATTTTCATGTTTTACACCCAACGTTATTACCCCCGTTCGTACGTCCGCATCATTATAACAAGTGTTGGGATCGACACAATCCAGCCCAACTTTGTAAAAGTGGAAAAAAGGGGAAATCAAGAACATGTAATATTTTACAATACATAAAGGTGTGTGGCGCATGAACTTGCAATTTAGCGATTCAACTAACATAAATTATGGGTCATGTGAACTTGCATTCAAATAAAGTACAACCAAGTAGGCGACATATGAAATGGCATAGTTTAGGCTTATAGAAACTTGGGTTTAAACATGTTTAACTTGGCATAATGTCAACCACAAAACTAAAATGTATATAGTCACCAAAATGTCCAATTTTAACATCTAATCATATAGCCTATTTCAACAAGAACTTGCATGGTTTATGTAACCCAAAAGATACTTAACATAGATCCAATTATACTTGCAAATGAACATAAGAACGTGTTCATAGGTTTTGGGTCATGTAGGCATAAAAGATCTCAAATCTAGAACATGTTTACCTAAGCTCTAATTTAGACTTAGTGAATGTATATAGTCCATGCCATAGACATAAACATAAAGGGATCAAATTCTAGTTTTTGCCACAAACTTGCAAGTGTCATTATTTTCATATACAATTGTTCAATAGGCTTGCATCATCAATTTAGGCCACAAATATCAATACACAAGTCATAACAGAATCATTACAATACACAGAATTTATATCATTATCATACAATAACACAATTATATTTTCATTTACATCGAATCACGTCACAGTTTTTATTCATATTCTGAAAGGTCACTATACTTACAATGAATGTAGAATCTTGAATTCTGGATTCTGAATTCTAAAATTGAGATGCGCTCCTTTGGGTAGACTAACGTTGCGTTGATTAATTTGATTAAGCTTTAGTCTTCTTCTTAATTTGATTCGTCTCTCTTGATGGCTATGCTCAATTCCTTCCTGGCAGCATGACGACTCCCATCTTATTTTTTTGTGTGAATTTTTAGTTGAGACTTAGGGTGTATTTATAGATTTTTAAATTGTTTTGAGCCGTCATATAAAGACAGGAGGAATCTAGACCATACAAAGTTCAAAGAGCCAATCAAGAGGTGACATGTCAGCCCTAGTGACACACCAAGCCAAAGAAATTCGAGCCAGAGACAGACCTAGCCAGCCAGGTCGACCAGGTAGGTCGACACTATGGTCGACCTGGGGTGGCCAGGTTGACACCATGGTCGACCCTATGGTCGACCTGGTCTCTAGGCGGGAATTTTCCCGCCCAACCCAGTTTGAACTTGTTTTTTCGAATTTCGAATTTGAAACTGAGCTGTTTGAATTTTAAATTTTATTCTGAAACTTCCGAAGGTCATAACTCCTTCATACGGAGTCCGATTCACGCAAACTCGGACTCTATCTCAAGCAGAATTCCGAGATGAACGCAATGGTGTAACCCATTTCCCTTAATTCTTTCGTTTAGAATTAATTACACTTTAATTTGTGAAGCCTAACGTTATAGAATTCACGGGGTGTTACATTCCCCCCCCCCCCCCCCCCCCCCTTAAAAGGATTTCGTCCCCGAAATCTTCAAGTTAGGAAGAATGTATATCCTACCATCCAACAGTCCATGTATATCCTACCATCCAACAGTCCATCTACTCAACCAATAAACACAGGCGTCCACTGTCCTTAAAAGACTTCTAATGCTTCATGATCATATGCATAGTGTGTGTACATGTCCTTATCTAATGCAGAAATCAGGTGGTCTACTGATTCAGTTGACCTCCTTAATGTGAATCATGTAAGTGTCATGAATCCATTATGTATGCAAATTTTTCCCACTCATAATTCTACATGAGTGCACAACTATTCATACAAATGCGACGACCATATGATAGCATATCAAGTTTCAACCATATACAAATGAGAATACATATATGCATATGCAGTATGAGGTGACTGAGCCGATCTAAAACCTAGGGTGTGTGTGTATATGCTTGCACGAGCAACCACTAGCAACCATTTGCAGGCATCATCCATAACATGTTTTCAAATACATGTTTGCATCCATTTGTTTTCTACCTAAGGAATTAGGAAAAGGACCGAGGAGATATACCTAAAAAGATAGATAAAGCATAACTTAAGGAAAAAGAGAGATCAAAGATGTACCCTCAAAAAGAAGAGGGTAAGCAGCGCGTATTCTGTCCTCAGTTTCCCAAGTCGCGTCTTCCTCGGCATCGTTCCACTGAACTTTAACGAGTTTGACTTCGTGGTTGCGTAGCTTTTTCACTTCAGTTCCTAAGATGCGGGTTGGAACTCTCCTCACAGTTGCTTCACGTTCCACTTCGGCTTCTTCTAGAATGCTAGGTTCCACCACTTCCGCAGACTCATGCAAACACTTCCGGAGGTAAGAAACATGAAAGACGTTGTGAACTCCGGCTAGTCTCTCGGGTAGCTCTAATCTATAGGCCATCTTCCCAAGCTTCTCGATGATAGGAAACGGTCCTACAAATCTTGGTGCTAGCTTTCCTGCGGATCCAAAGCGAACAACATTCCTTAAAGGGGATACCTTAAGGAAAACCCTGTCCCCAACCTCAAAATCAAGGTCGGTCCTTCTTTTGTTGGCGTAGGATTTTTGTCTGTCTTGGGCTGTCTTCATCCTTCTCCGTATCAAGTCCACTTTCTCTGAAGTCTCTCGAATCATGTCTGGTCCAAGTATAAGCTTATCTGTAGACTCCCACCAACAAGTTGGTGATTTTCACGGTCTTCCATACAAGGCTTCGAAGGGTGCCATGCCTATGGTAGCTTGGTAGCTGTTGTTGTAGGCAAATTCCACTAAAGGAAGGTGATCCTCCCACGTCCCTCCAAAGTCAAGAACGCAAAGTCTTAAAAGATCCTCTAAAACTCTATTCACGCTTTCCGTCTAGCCATTGGTTTGGGGATGATAGGCCGTGCTCAAACATAACTGTGTGCCTACAGCTTCTTGCAGACTCCGCCAAAATTCGCTTGTGAAGATAGGGTCTCGGTCACTAACAATGCTGGAGGGTATCCCATGGAGTCGAACTATTTCCTTGAGATAAAGAGATGCTAGAGATGAGGCAGTCCTTCTACTTTTGATAGGTATAAAGTGGGTGCTTTTAGTAAGCCTACCCACTATTACCCAAATGCTAGTATTGCCTCTTCTTGACCTAGGTAGTCCATCAATGAAGTCCATTGAAATGCTATCCCACTTCCACTGTGGGACCTTTAAAGGATGAAGTAGTCCTCCAGGCTTCTTCTGTTCCGCCTTGACCTGTTGGCCGGTCATGCACTTAGAAATGAAATCTGCCACGTCCTGCTTCATGCCGCTCCAAAAGAAAGTTCTTTTTATATCCTTGTACATCTTATCACCGCCAGGGTGTATAGTCATCTTGGAATGATGCGCTTCCTCGAGAACCTTCTTTGTCAACTCCCTTACTTGTGGGATGCATAATCTTCCATCTCACCTCAGCCAACCCTTATCATCGATGGCGTATCTACTGAGGTGACTAGAAGTCTCACCCTAATAAGTTTATCAATCACATCAACAAGCTGAGGGTCTTCACGTTGTGCAGCCCCTATTGAGTCCAAGATAGTAGGGCGTACTTCGAGAGATGCTAACAAACCCGGTACAAAATCTGAGGAGGGCCTAAAGTTAAAACTGGCTATATACTCCAATCTTTGCCTTTCCACAAAGAGCGGGCTTAAGGTCAGTTTCTTTTGGCTCAACGCATCTGCTACTACGTTGCCTTTGCCGGGAGTATAGGAAATTTCAAAGTCATACGAGGCAAGAAACTCCATCCATCTTTGCTGCCTCAAGTTAAGATCCTTCTGCGAGAAGAGATATTTCAACGATTTATGGTCATTGTATAATTCAAACTTCTCACCTAGGAGATAATGGCGCCAAGACTTAAGTGCAAAGACGATGGCGGCCCACTCAAGATCGTGGGTTGGGTAGTTCTTTTCATGAACTTTCAATTGTCTTCCACCATAAGCTACTACCCTTCCTTCTTGTATTAGAACAGCTCCTAGTCCCGTTCCACATGCATCTGTGTACACTGTGAACATTTTGCTTCCGTCAGGCAGAGTTAGAACTGGAGCTGTTGTAAGAGCCCTTTTTAGGCGTTGGAAGGCAATGTCACAGTCCAAATCCCAAGCGAATGCTAGATTCTTCTTTGTTAGCCTTGTGAGTGGAGCTGAGATTTTCGCGAAATCCCTAATGAATTTTCGGTAAAAACCGGCTAGCCCAAGAAAGCTTCGAACTTCGGTTGCATTTCTTGGTGTCTTCCAATCTTGCACTGCCACCACTTTCGCGGGGTCACAGCCAACCCCTCTTTGGACACTATATGCCCCAGAAATCTTACCTACTTTCTCCAAAAGTGGCACTTGGAGAATTTGGCCTTTAGCTGATGTGCACGGAGAGTATCCATGATTTCTTTCAGATGCTAAGCATGTTCTTCCTCGTTCTTTGAGAAGATTAAGATATCATCTACGAAGACAACCACAAATTTGTTGAGGAATTCTCTGAACACCCTACTCATTAGGTCTACGAAATAAGCGGGTGCGTTTGTCAAGCCGAAAGGCATGACAAGCCACTCAAAGAAACCGTCTGGGGTTCTGAACGTCGTTTTATCAATGCTGTCTTCAGCTACTCTTAGCTGATGGAACCCAGTTGCCACAACAAGTTGGGAGGAAACCGTCGCACCTACAAGCTGATCAAACAAATCGTCGATTCGGGGAAGAGGGTGCCTATTGTAACACCCCGCGAATTCTATAACTGTGAAATCCATAAATTAAAGTATAATTAATTTTAATCAAAGAACTAAGGGAAACGGGATACGCCATTGCGTTCGTCTCGGAAAAATACGCGAAATAGAGTCCGAGTTTTCGAAAAACGGAGTCCGTATGAAGAAGATATGTCCTTCGGAAGTTTTTGAATTAAGTTTAAAATTAAAACAGAATAAAATAAGCTCAGAAAACAAAAATGGGGCCCAATGGGCCAGGGCGGAAAAAGTCCCGCCTGACGCACCCAAGTCGACTGGGCTGTCGACCTGGTCTAACCAGGTCGACAGGGCTGTCGACAGGGGTGTCGACCTGGTCCAGACCCAGGTCGAGCCCAGTCCAACCTGCCTGGCCTATTCTATGTTGGTCGATTTTCTGTGGTTTGCTTTGTCATTAGGGCTAGGTGGCAGGCTCTAATTGGTCTCTCTTCCTAATGAATGGCTACGATCAATCCAAGCAGCATCAATGGTCCTAATCAGTTCCTAACCTCTATAAAAACAACCCTAGACTAAACCCTAATCTATTCATTCATAAATAAGAACAAAGCCGCCATGTTGCTGAGGAGCGTCTAGGAGTAGCCACCAAATTGGAGAGAAGATTAGGAGGAAAATTCTAAAGCCTAAAGCAATTCAAACGAATCAAATCAACGCCTACGTCAAAAGGAGTCGCATCTCTAAATTCCTAAATTAGAGAATTCGCTACAACAATTGTAAGTAGAGTATTACTTTGGTATGAACAAATAACTGTGTTGGTTTGTATACTTGGTTGTGGTAATAAATAATTCATAATTTGTGCGTTACTATGATTCTTATCGATTTGGGAATTATGTTATTCATTATAAAGAACTACATGCGGTAGTTCTATGCAAGTATACATTTGGAATATTCACAAATTATGTAATCCATGTTGAAGCTACATGTATGTAGTTGATTAATTGAAATTCATGCAAGTTTGGGGTTTTGCTACTATGCCATCATGATGTATATTTTTGTGCATAAATCATTTTGTAAGTAATTGGAACAAGTTTGGTTGTTATAGTTCATATGAAACTATGTTGGAATTTTGACACCATAGTCTATGTATTAAGTCATGCTTTTGTACTAGAAAACCTATTTGCAAACTTATGGATATGACTAGGCTATGATTGATATTTTGCATAATTGAAATCCATATTGTTAACAAGAATCATATGATGACATATGTGGTACATAGCTAGGTTAGATTCAAAATCCCTTTTTGCAAGTTTACATGACTAAAGTAAGAATCATGATTTCATGTTAGAAATATTTATGCCATGGTTATGCGAACAAAATTCAACTATACTTATGCCATGCTTATGTTTGACATTATGCCATGCTTATGTTAGAAATATTTATGCCATGCTTATGTTTGACATTATGCCTAAATAAAAATATAGGTTCATGTTGTAGTTATGACTATGTGTCAATAATGATACCCAATTTAGATTCTTATCTCAACTACAAGTTCACATGCTTTGATTCATGTCACCTATGCTTTATGACTAAAGTATATGTCACTACTATGCAAGTACACCAGTTTCTATTTTGTATTTTCAACGTCATATTGCAAGTTCATGCGCTCACATTCCCCTCTTTGTGTATGTAATCACGCTTTAAGCCTCCCCTTTCCGCATGGCTAAGTTGGGCTTTAAAAGGCTAAGCCCAATATATATAAAATAAACGGATGTGTAAAACGGGGGAAAATAACGTTGGGTTAAAATTACTAATGAATGAAAATATAAAATAGAAGGGCCCAAATTCAAGCCTGGGTTGGGCCCATGATTGGTGTAACCTTTACACCATTAACTTAATAATGGGCCGTAAATATTTACATGTAAGAAAATAAAGAAGAAAGACAAAATATGTAAATGTAGAACATACGATGTGTTTAACCCGAGGTTGGATTGAGTTGTGATGTAAACCTGCCCGGAACCGCCCGGCTGTCCAGTAGTCACAACAATACCTATCCAATGTGGGAGGTTAAACATGGAGCCCAATAAGGACCCGAGGTTAGACTGAGTTGTGACGTAAGACTGCCCGAAACCAACCGGCAACAGGTAGCCACAACAATACCTGTCTAATGTGAGAGGTCAGGGCCTTAATAAGACAATTAAGGCTGAGTCAGGATTGTTAGGATTAAGTGAACTAAAGACTTAATCAAAATGGAACATGCTAAACTAAACGGACTGGTGGGGGTTAGGTTAGAAAACACTTAACCAACTTAGCATGTTGGCTAGAGATAGAAAACCTAGTAACGGGGGACCCTTTTCAGCAGTAACCCTAGAAGGTGTATCAGGATACCCTGAAACTAGGCAGGGTGGGGCACGATTACTGGGCTGATTGTAAGAGGTCAAATCGACGGCGGTGGTGTAGCAGTGTAGGTTCTAACGGGGTGCGGGCGTGCACACACTCCGACGCAGAAAAATAAGGCACTGGGCACCAGTAGCATACTTGGGCACTCTAGGATTTTGTCGGGCCGCCGCCATGGGACTTGATACACCCCATGGTGGGACCAGCATAGGTAACTACAACATCGGGGGCCGTAAGACACATGTAACTATGCGAGTAGGAGCCGATCATCATAGAATGGATCACTTCACCCTGATTATGGGATGCCAGTTGGAAACTAGTTTATATGGGTTCAGAGATTAACATGGGGTACGATAGTATATTCGACCCTAGACAACTTAACCAAGTTTATAGTGCTTGCACACTTCTTGCTTATACTTATCATACCCAGTTCTTTATTCATAGACAAAATAGTACTAGACTTACTCAGGCTTTATGTCTGACTCTACTTTTCTTTCGTCTTCTTTTCTTCCGTTCCCCCCCCCCCCCCCAGGTCCACAGGGAGGGAACACAGCAGCTTGACCAACCTTAACATCCAGCTTGAAGAAGAGAAATGTATTGCTTGGACTTTCCTGTTTTGAACTATGGCTTTGGACAATCCACTATGGGAACTTTTGCAGTTTATCTATGTTTTATTTATGCTTCTTTAAATAATGTACTCAAGACAGATTATGAAAGTGTTATGTTATGTTTTTGAAAAAAAGATGTAAGACAATCATGGTGATGTTTTGTAACACGTATTTGCTTTTATGAAATAAAAGTTTGTTGATTTTCCGTTGTTTACAAATATGTGTTCTTATATCTGTCTTGTATATCTGTGACTTATACTTATAAACCTCCACCAAAATTAGGGCATTCCCTTTGAGAGTGACCCTAACGGAGGTGGGGTGTTTCACTTGGTATCAGAGCATAGGTTTACCAGATAAGATAAAAAGTTTTGAAAAATTATTTTCAAAAAGGAAATTTAAAGAAACATTTTTAAAAAGAAAAATATTATTTTATTTTTAAAAAGGCAAAGTCCACCCCCCAAAGCCATAGGTACTATCTCTTATCCTTCGTTTTGAATCTATCCTTTTTGTTTCAGCATGTCCGAAGATCTCAACTTGCCGGAAGGGGTACCAATACCTGGTTGGTTTAGACGGTTCTTAGAAGCAAGAGCCACTCAGCCAGGTCCTACCGTTCCTCCTCCCCCAGCTGCCGGAAATCATCCAGCTGCAGCGGCACCTTTTCCTCCACCTCCTCCTCGGGGAAACACGTTTGCTAAGATATGTAAAGATTTTAAAGCTATGGGAGGAAGGGATTTCCATGGACTGAGTCCTTCGTGGCAGCTAGAAATTGGCTGAAAGAGACGGAGGACCTATTCATCATCTTTGAGGTAGAGGATAGACAAAAAGTACAATTGGCAGTGTGGATATTGAAGGGCGAGGCTTCCTACTGGTGGGAAGTCACTAATGCTGAAAGACCAGTGGAGACATGGGAGGACTTTAGGGCAAGGTTTGAGACTAAATTTCTCTCAGATGCGGAAAGAAGTTTGCAGTTGGAAAAATTCTTATTTCTTAAGCAAGGGGACAAGACAGTCAGAGAGCATGTGAATCAGTTCGATGAGCTGGCTAGGTTTGGGCTTGACCTAGTCAACACCCCGCACAAGAAGGCTCTCCGTTTCGTCAAAGGGTTGAATGAGCCATTACACAGTTTGGCCATGACCCATGTACCCATGGGAGCCACGTATGAAAGATTGGTGCAAATGGCATTGCTGAATGAAGAGGATAAGGGAAAGAAGGAGACGAAGGCAGAAAGCTCTCAAGGGAAGAAAGAGGGTTTGCAACCTAAAAAGACAGACTTTAAGAAAGGCGGGAAAGGCAACAAAGAGAAGAGGAAGTGCAATTTCTGTGGCAAAGTGGGGCACTTAGTAAAGGACTGCCGGAAAAAGAAGGCCAAGGAGAATGGTGGGTGCTTTTCTTGCGGTGAGACAGGCCACAAGGTTAAGGATTGCCCAAAGAAACGAGGACAGGGGCAGAGGGCTGGACCCACCCCAGGGGCACAGGTTCATGTGCTGGAAGCGCCACCTCTGCAACAGCGAGGTATAAATACTTCTGTAGAAAGTGTAGTTTATCTTTATGATCACCCCGTTCGCACTTTATTTGATTCTGGCGCATCACACTCCTTTATCTCGTCTGCTCTAGTAGAATCTCTGCACCTAAAAACTAGTATGGTAGAGAACCCCTTAATTGTTTCAAACCCAATTGGGGGCCCAGCTCATTTGTCTATGATTTGTGTGGGATTGAAAATTTCTATTCTAAGTGTAGAATTTCAATGTAGTGCCTTTGTTTTGGGCTTTTCGGGTTATGGTTTGATTTTGGGTATGGATTGGCTATCCAGTAATGGGGCCATCCTTGATTGTGAGAGAAGGGTTGTTAGGCTCCTAACCCAGCTCGGCAATACTTTGGAAATTTCTTGTAATCCCTCGTATGCGGTTATGCTTAGTTATCTTGAATCGCTAGATGCCTCTGTTGAAAATTTGCAATCAGTTAGAGTGGTCCGGGAATATCCGGATGTCTTCGAAGAGGTGAAGGGCTTGCCTCCGAAGCGGGAAATAGACTTCCGCATATATCTTGTAGATAATGCAAAGCCCGTTGCGTTGCCCGTTAGACACATGGCTCCACGAGAAAGGAAAGAGCTCAGTAAACAGATTAAAGAGCTTCTAGAAAAGGTGTTCATTAGGAGGAGCATTTCAGAATGGGGCGCTCCGGTGGTGTTCGCCACAAAGGCGGATGGTTCACTCTGACTATGTGTTGACTATAGGGAGCTCAACAAGCTAACGAAAAAGAATAGGCACCCTCTCCCTAGAATTGACGATTTATTTGACCAGCTTGTAGGGGCGTCTGTTTTCTCCCAACTCGATTTAGCAACCGGTTTTCATTAGCTAAGGGTGGCTGAAGATAGCATCGATAAAACGGCATTCAGAACCCCAGACGGCTTCTTTGAATGGCTTGTCATGCCTTTCGGCTTGACAAATGCACCTGCGTACTTCGTGGACCTGATGAGTAGGGTATTTAGAGATTTCCTCAACAAATTCGTAGTGGTCTTCGTAGATGATATCCTTATCTTCTCAAAGAGTGAAGAGGAACATGCTCAGCACCTAAGGGCAATCATGGAAACTTTGCGAGTCCATCAACTAAAAGCCAAGTTCTCCAAATGCCACTTTTGGAGAGAAGAGGTGAGGTTCCTTGGGCACATAGTATCCAAGCAAGGGTTAGCAGTGGACCCTGCTAAGGTAGTGGCGGTACAGGATTGGAAGACACCAAGGAATGCAACGGAGGTCCGAAGCTTTCTAGGACTAGCGGGTTTCTATCGAAAATTCATAAGGGATTTTGCGAAAATCTCAGCTCCGCTCACGAAATTGACTAAGAAGAATCTAGTGTTCAATTGGGACTTTGATTGCGAGTTTGCTTTCCAACGACTGAAAAGGGCTCTCACAACAGCCCCAGTTTTGACGCTGCCAGATGGGAGCAAGATGTTCACTGTTTATACGGATGCATGTGGGACAGGGCTAGGCGCCGTCTTAATGCAAGAAGGAAGGGTAGTAGCTTATGGCGGGAGGCAGTTGAAAGTGCACGAAAAGAACTACCCAACCCACGATCTTGAGTTAGCCGCCATCGTCTTTGCACTCAAGTCTTGGCGACACTATCTCCTAGGTGAGAAGTTCGAACTTTACACTGACCATAAATCGTTGAAATATCTTTTCTCGCAGAAAGATCTTAACTTGAGGCAACAAAGATGGATGGAGTTTCTTGCCTCGTACGATTTCGAAATCTCCTACACTCCGGGCAAAGGCAACGTAGTGGCAGACGCGTTGAGCCGAAAGAAATTGACCCTAAGCCCGTTGTTTGTTGAAAGACAAAGCCTAGAGTTTATAGCCAGCTTCGACTTTAGGCCTTCCTCCGATTTCGTACCAGGCTTGCTAGCATCTCTCGAAGTGCGCCCAACTTTAGTGGATTCAGTAGGGGCAGCACAACGCGAAGACCCTCAGCTTGTGGAAACAATTGATAGGCTAATTAGGGGTGAGACTTCAAGTCACCTCAACAGATACTCCATCGACGATAAGGGTTTGCTAAGGCGAGACGGAAGACTATGCGTCCCACAGACAAAAGATTTAATAAAGAAGGTTCTCGAGGAAGCACATCACTCCAAGATGACGATACACCCAGGCGGAGACAAAATGTACAAAGACATAAAAAGGACTTTCTTCTGGAACGGCATGAAAAAGGACGTGGCAGAGTTCGTTTCTAAGTGTATGGTGTGCCAACAGGTTAAGGCGGAACAGAAAAAGCCTGGCGTACTGCTACATCCTCTGGAGGTCCCGCAGTGGAAGTGGGATAGCATCTCAATGGACTTCATAGATGGGCTGCCTAGGTCTAGGAGAGGCAACACTAGCATTTGGGTAATAGTGGATAGGCTTACTAAAAGCGCCCACTTTTTACCTGTCAAAAGTAAGAGAACTGCCTCATCCCTAGCATCACTTTACCTCAAGGAAATCGTTCGACTCCATGGAATACCATCTAGCATTGTTAGTGACCGAGACCCCATCTTCACCAGTGAGTTTTGGCGGAGCCTCCAAGAAGCAGTAGGAACGCAGTTATGCTTGAGCACAGCCTATCATCCCTAAACCGATGGACAAACAGAGAGAGTGAACAGAGTTTTGGAAGACCTTTTAAGGCTATGCGTCCTTGACTTCGGAGGGACATGGGAAGACCACCTTCCTTTGGTGGAATTTGCCTACAACAACAGCTATCAAGCAACCATCGGAATGGCGCCCTTCGAAGCTTTATATGGAAGACCGTGCCGATCGCCCACTTGTTGGTGGGAGTCTACTGATAAGCTCGTACTTGGACCAGATATGATCCGAGAGACTTCAGAGAAAGTAGACTTAATACGAAGAAGGATGAAGACGGCCCAAGACAGACAGAAGTCCTATGCCGACAAGAGAAGGACCGACCTTGAATTTGAGGTTGGAGACAGAGTTTTTCTCAAGGTATCACCACTAAGAAACGTTGTTCGTTTTGGAACCACAGGAAAGCTAGCACCAAGGTTCGTAGGGCCATTCCCTATCATCGAGAAAATTGGGAAAATGGCCTATAGATTAGAGCTACCCGAGAAGTTGGCTGGAGTCCACAACGTTTTTCACGTTTCACATCTCCAAAAATGTCTTCATGAGTCCGCTGAGGTGGTAGAGCCAAATATCCTCGAAGAGGCCGAAGTGGAACGCGAAGCAACCATAAGAAAAGTTCCAACCCGCATATTAGGAACGGAAGTGAAGAAGCTACGCAACCGTGAAGTCAAGCTCGTCAAAGTTCAGTGGAGCGACGCCGAGGGAGACGCGACTTGGGAAACTGAAGCTAGAATCCGTACAGCCTACCCTTTTCTGTTCGAGGGTACATCCTTGATCTTTCTTTTTCCTTAAGTTGCGCTTTTATCTATCTTTTTAGGTATATTTCCTCGACCTTATCTTTTAGGTAGAATCTTTTTGGATGGAAACATGTAGTTGAAACATGTTATGTATGATGGTTGCAAGTGGTTGCAAGTGATTGCCAGTGGTTGCTCGTGGTTGCATATACACACACAATCTAGGTTTTAGATCGGCTCAATCACTTCATATTGCATATGCATATATGTTTGCATTCGTATGTGGTTGAACATTAATGTGTTGTCATGTGGATGCTGCATTTGTATTGAATGATTGTGCACTCATGCAGAATCAAGAATAGGAAAATTTGCATACATAATGGATTCATGGCACTTACATAATTCGCATTAAGGAGGTCAACTGAATCAGTAGACCGCCTGATTTTGCATTAGATAAGTACATGTACACACACACTTCGCATATGATCATGAAGCATTAGAAGTCTTTTAAGGACAATGGATGCTCGTGTTTGATGGATGAGTAGATGGATGATTGGATGTTAGGATATACATTCCTCCTAACTTGAAGATTTCGGGGACGAAATCCTTTTAAGTGGGGGAGAATGTAACACCCCGCGAATTCTATAACTGTGAAATCCATAAATTAAAGTATAATTAATTTTAATCAAAGAACTAAGGGAAACGGGATACGCCATTGCGTTCGTCTCGGAAAAATACGCGAAATAGAGTCCGAATTTTCGAAAAACGGAGTCCGTATGAAGAAGATATGGCCTTCGGAAGTTTTTGAATTAAGTTTAAAATTCAAACAGAATAAAATAAGCTCAGAAAACAAAAATGGGGCCCAATGGGCCAGGGCGGAAAAAGTCCCGCCTGACGCACCCAGGTCGACTGGGCTGTCGACCTGGTCTAACCAGGTCGACAGGCCTGTCGACAGGGCTGTCGACAGGGGTGTCGACCTGGTCCAGACCCAGGTCGAGCCCAGTCCAACCTGCCTGGCCTATTCTATGTTGGTCGATTTTCTGTGGTTTGCTTTGTCATTAGGGCTAGGTGGCAGGCTCTAATTGGTCTCTCTTCCTAATGAATGGCTACGATCAATCCAAGCAACATCAATGGTCCTAATCAGTTCCTAACCTCTATAAAAACAACCCTAGACTAAACCCTAATCTATTCATTCATAAATAAGAACAAAGCCGCCATGTTGCTGAGGAGCGTCTAGGAGTAGCCACCAAATTGGAGAGAAGATTAGGAGGAAAATTCTAAAGCCTAAAGCAATTCAAACGAATCAAATCAACGCCTACGTCAAAAGGAGTCGCATCTCTAAATTCCTAAATTAGAGAATTCGCTACAACAATTGTAAGTAGAGTATTACTTTGGTATGAACAAATAACTGTGTTAGTTTGTATACTTGGTTGTGGTAATAAATAATTCATAATTTGTGCGTTACTATGATTCTTATCGATTTGGGAATTATGTTATTCATTATAAAGAACTACATGCGGTAGTTCTATGCAAGTATACGTTTGGAATATTCACAAATTATGTAATCCATGTTGAAGCTACATGTATGTAGTTGATTAATTGAAATTCATGCAAGTTTGGGGTTTTGCTACTATGCCATCATGATGTATATTTTTGTGCATAAATCATTTTGTAAGTAATTGGAACAAGTTTGGTTGTTATAGTTCATATGAAACTATGTTGGAATTTTGACACCATAGTCTATGTATTAAGTCATGCTTTTGTACTAGAAAACCTATTTGCAAACTTATGGATATGACTAGGCTATGATTGATATTTTGCATAATTGAAATCCATATTGTTAACAAGAATCATATGATGACATATGTGGTACATAGCTAGGTTAGATTCAAAATCCCTTTTTGCAAGTTTACATGACTAAAGTAAGAATCATGATTTCATGTTAGAAATATTTATGCCATGGTTATGTGAACAAAATTCAACTATACTTATGCCATGCTTATGTTTGACATTATGCCATGCTTATGTTAGAAATATTTATGCCATGCTTATGTTTGACATTATGCCTAAATAAAAATATAGGTTCATGTTGTAGTTATGACTATGTGTCAATAATGATACCCAATTTAGATTCTTATCTCAACTACAAGTTCACATGCTTTGATTCATGTCACCTATGCTTTATGACCAAAGTATATGTCACTACTATGCAAGTACACCAGTTTCTATTTTGTATTTTCAACGTCATATTGCAAGTTCATGCGCTCACATTCCCCTCTTTGTGTATGTAATCACGCTTTAAGCCTCCCCTTTCCGCATGGCTAAGTTGGGCTTTAAAAGGCTAAGCCCAATATATATAAAATAAACGGACGTGTAAAACGGGGGAAAATAATGTTGGGTTAAAATTACTAATGAATGAAAATATAAAATAGAAGGGCCCAAATTCAAGCCTGGGTTGGGCCCAAGATTGGTGTAACCTTTACACCATTAACTTAATAATGGGCCGCAAATATTTACATATAAGAAAATAAAGAATAAGGACAAAATATGTAAATGTAGAACATACGATGTGTTTAACCCGAGGTTGGATTGAGTTGTGATGTAAACCTGCCCGGAACCGCCCGGCTGTCCAGTAGTCACAACAATACCTATTCAATGTGGGAGGTTAAACATGGAGCCCAATAAGGACCCGAGGTTAGACTGAGTTGTGACGTAAGACTGCCCGGAACCAACCGGCAACAGGCAGCCACAACAATACCTGTCTAATGTGAGAGGTCAGGGCCTTAATAAGACAATTAAGGCTGAGTCAGGATTGTTAGGATTAAGTGAACTAAAGACTTAATCAAAATGGAACATGCTAAACTAAACGGACTGGTGGGGGTTAGGTTAGAAAACACTTAACCAACTTAGCATGTTGGCTAGAGATAGAAAACCTAGTAACGGGGGACCCTTTTCAGCAGTAACCCTAGAAGGTGTATCAGGATACCCTGAAACTAGGCAGGGTGGGGCACGATTACTAGGCTGATTGTAAGAGGTCAAATCGACGGCGGTGGTGTAGCAGTGTAGGTTCTAACGGGGTGCGGGCGTGCACACACTCCGGCGCAGAAAAATAAGGCACTGGACACCAGTAGCATACCTGTGCACTCTAGGATTGTGTCGGGCCGCCGCCATGGGACTTGATACACCCCATGGTGGGACCAACATAGGTAACTACAACATCGGGGGCCGTAAGACACATGTAACTATGCGAGTAGGAGCCGATCATCATAGAATGGATCACTTCACCCTGATTATGGGATGCCAGTTGGAAACTAGTTTGTATGGGTTCAGAGATTAACATGGGGTACGATAGTATATTCGACCCTAGACAACTTAACCAAGTTTATAGTGCTTGCACACTTCTTGCTTATACTTATCATACCCAGTTCTTTATTCATAGACAAAATAGTACTAGACTTACTCAGGCTTTATGTCTGACTCTACTTTTCTTTCGTCTTCTTTTCTTCCGTCCCCCCCCCCCCCAGGTCCACAGGGAGGGAACACAGCAGCTTGACCAACCTTAACATCCAGCTTGAAGAAGAGAAATGTATTGCTTGGACTTTCCTGTTTTGAACTATGGCTTTGGACAATCCACTATGGGGACTTTTGCAGTTTATCTATGTTTTATTTATGCTTCTTTAAATAATGTACTCAAGACAGATTATGAAAGTGTTATGTTATGTTTTTGAAAAAAAGATGTAAGACAATCATGGTGATGTTTTGTAACACGTATTTGCTTTTATGAAATAAAAGTTTGTTGATTTTCCGCTGTTTACAAATATGTGTTCTTATATCTGTCTTGTATATCTGTGACTTATACTTATAAACCTCCACCAAAATTAGGGCATTCCCTTTGAGAGTGACCCTAACGGAGGTGGGGTGTTTCACCTATTTTCTTGGTCAATTTGTTTAACTCCCTATAGTCGACACAAAGGCGAAGCGAACCGTCCGCTTTGGTTGCGAACACCACTGGAGCACCCCATTCCGAAATGCTCCGTCTAATGAACCCTTTTCGAGAAGTTCTTTAACCTGCTTACTGAGCTCCTTTCTCTCCTTTGGAGCCATGTATCTGACAGGTAAAGCTACAAGCTTTGCATTATCTACAAGATATATGCGGAAGTCTATTTCCCGCCTCGGAGGTAAGCCTTTCACCTCCTCAAAGACATCCGGATATTCCCGGACTACTCTAACTAATTGCAAATTCTCATCAGAAGCATCAAGCGACTCTAGATAACTAAGCATAACAGCATTTAAGAGATTACAAGAAATTTCTAGAGTGTTACCAAGCTGAGTCAAGAGTCTAACTACTCTTTTTTCACAATCAAGAATGGCACTATTACTGGATAACCAGTCCATGCCTAAGATCAAACCATATCCCGAGAAGCCCAAAACAAAGGCATTACAACTAAACTCGACGCTGAGAATAGAGATTTTCAAACCCAAACAAACCATTGACAAGTAAGCGGAGCCCCCAATTGGATTTGAAACTACTAAGGGATCCTCTACCATACTAGTGTCTAGATGCAGAGATTCTACTAAGGCAGTTGAAATAAAAGAGTGTGATGCGCCAGAGTCAAAAAGTGTGCGAATTGGATGATCATAAAGATAAACTACACTTTCTACAGAAATATTACTACCTCGTTCTTGCTAAGGTGCCACTTGCGCATGAAACTGACCCCGTGAAGTGGATCCGGCTTTCTGTCCTTGCCCTTTCTTCTTTGGGCAGTCCTTTGCTTGGTGCCTAGTCTCTCCACAATGGAAGCAACCACCCATCTTCGCCTTCCTTTTTTGGCAGTCTTTTGATATATGTCCCACAATGCCACAGAAATTGCACCTTCTCCTCTCACGGGGCTTATTGTTCTTCCCTCCTTTCTTGAAGTTTGTTTTCTTTGCTTGTAGACCCTCTTTCTTCTCTTCCACCTTAGTCTCTTTCTTTCCGTTGTCTTCCTCGTGTAGCAACGCCATGTCCAACAAGCTTTCATAAGTCGCTCCCGTGGATACATGGGTCATAGCAAGGCTGTGTAGAGGCTCATTCAAACCTTTGACGAAGCGAAGTGCCTTCTTGTGTTGGGTGTTTACTAAGTCTAGCTCAAATCTTGCCAGCTGATTAAACTGATTAACGTATTCCCTGATTGTCATACTTCCCTGTTTTAGAGTTAGGAACTTCTCCATTTGCTGGCTTCTTTCAGCTTGGGAGAGGAATTTCATCTCAAATCTTGTCCTAAAATCTTCCCATGTTTCCACCGCCCTCTGAGCATTGGTAATTTCCCACCAATAGGAAGCTTCATCTTTAAGCAACCACACTGCTAGTTATATCTTTTGCCTGTCATCAACTCCGAAGATGACAAACAGATCCTCATACTCCTTTAGCTAGTTTCTTGCTCCTACAAAGGACTCTATTCCATAAAAGTCTTTTCCACCCATAGCCTTGAAGTCTCTACATGTTTTTGCGAAGGCATTTCCACGAGGAGGAGGAGGAGGAGGAGGAACCGCGACCACTGGAGGAGGCATGTCTACTGGGCCCGCACCATTGGCCTTTGCTTCTAAGTACCTCCTAAATCAGCCGGGTATCGGCACTCCTTCTGGAAGGTTAAGGTCTCCAGACATGCTAAGACAGAAAGGAAAGATTCAAAATGAAGGATAGAGAGAAATAGTGCATATGGCTTTGGGGGATTATGCCTTTTAAAATATAACACTTTTTCTTGAAAAATGCTTCTTTAAACTTTCTTTTTGAAAACAATTTCAAAAACTTTTATCTTATCTGGTAAACCTAGGCTCTGATACCAAGTGAAACACCCCACCTCCGTTAAGGTCACTCACAAAGGGAATGCCTTAACTTTGGTGGAGGTTTATAAGTAAAAGCCACAGATAAACACAAGACATATATAAATACAAATATTTTAAACAGCGGAAACCAAACAGACTTTTATTTCATCAATACGTGTTCGAACAAAACATTTCCATAATTGTCTTAAAATACTTCCAACATTACAACCTCATTACTGTCTTGATTACTAAAGAAGCATAAAACATAAATAAAGTGACAAAAATCCCCATAGTGGCATCCAAAGCCATAATCCGAGCAAAAGAGATCCAAACCATACATCTACGGTCTTGGAGCTGGTAAAGAGTCTGACTAAGCTGAGTTGTTTTCTCCCTGTGGACCTGGGGGGGAACGAAAGAAAAGAAGACGAAAAGAAAATAGAGTCAGACATAAAGCCTGAGTAAATCTAGTAACTCTTCAGTATGTGAATAAGAAAAGGGCATGATAGATATAAACTGAAAACAGGAAAGTGTCACAAGCTAAGGAAGTGTCGTTTAGAATCGAATGTACTATCGCACCCATACTATATCTCTGCACCTACTTGAGTTTATTCTAACTGGCACCCCATGCTGAGGGTGAAGTGATCCCCATTTTCTAAAGATCGGCTCCTACTCGCATAAAACTTGTGACATACAACCCCAAGAATTGTAGATACTTATGCTGGTCCCACCATGGGGTGTAACAAGACCCATGGTGGCGGCCCCGACACAATTTCTAGAAGGCATAGGTTATACTACTGGTGTCCCCAGTGCCCTGTTTGTCTGCCCCGGAATGTGTGCACGCCCGCACCCCGTTAGAACTTGCACTGTGCACCCACCGCCGTCGTTTTGACCGCTTACAATCAGCCCAATAATCGTGCCCCACCCTTCCTAGTTTCAAGGTACCATGATACCTAACTTGGGTTACTGCTGAAACGGGTCCCTCATTACTAGGGTTTTCTAGTCAAACATGTTAAGTGGTTAAGTGTCTGTATTTACCTAACCTCACCCATCAATTCTTGTTAACATGTTGAATTTGGTTAAGTGTTTATAGTTGACTTAACCCTACCATCTGTCCTTAGCCTCTTAGAGCACCTGACCACTCACATTAGACAGATATTGCTATGGTTACTGGATGTGCTGGTCAGCTCCGGGCAGGTTTACACCGTAGCTCAGTCTAACCTCGGGTCATTATTGGACTCAATTCTTAACCACCCACATTGGATAGGTATTGTTGTGACTACTGGACAGCAGGGCGGGTCCGGGCAGGTTTACGTCACAACTCAATCCAACCTCGGGTTAAGCAGACCGTGTTTTCTAAATTTACATATTTTATCACTTCTCAATTTTATGTAAATGTCATGTCTTTTATTCTTGGGTATAACAATTCATACCGCTCAAATGTCATTGTCGTTGGCATGTGCCAAACATGCCAACATATATTTTCATGTTTTACACCCAACGTTATTACCCCCATTCGTACGTCCGCATCATTATAACAAGTGTTGGGCTCGACACAATCCAGCCCAACTTTGTAAACGTGGAAAAAAAAGGGGAAATCAAGAACATGTAATATTTTACAATACATAAAGGTGTGTGGCGCATGAACTTGCAATTTAGCGATTCAACTAACATAAATTATGGGTCATGTGAACATGCATTCAAATCAAAGTATAACCAAGTAGGTGACATATGAAATGACATAGTTTAGGCTTATACAAACTTGGGTTTAAACATGTTTAACTTGGCATAATGTCAACCACAAAACTAACATGTTATATATTCACCAAAATGTCCAATTTTAACATCAAATCATATAGCCTATTTCAACATGAACTTGCATGGTTTATGTAACCCAAACGATACTTAACATAGATCCAATTATACTTGCAAATGAACATAAGAACGTGTTCATAGGTTTTGGGTCATGTAGGCATAAAAGATCTCAAATCTAAAACATGTTTACCTAAGCTTTAATTTAGACTTAGTGAATGTATATAGTCCATGCCATAGACATAAACATAAAGGGATCAAATTCTAGTTTTTGCCACAAACTTGCAAGTGCCATTATTTTCATATACAATTGTTCAATAGGCTTGCATCATCAATTTAGGCCACAAATATCAATACACAAGTCATAACAGAATCATTACAATACACAGAATTTATATCATTATCATACAATAACACAATTATATTTTCATTTACATCGAATCACGTCACAATTTTTATTCATATTCTGAAAGGTCGCTATACTTACAATGAATGTAGAATCTTGAATTCTGGATTCTGAATTCTGAAATTGAGATGCGCTCCTTTGGGTAGACTAACGTTGCGTTGATTAATTTGATTAAGCTTTAGTCTTCTTCTTAATTTGATTCGTCTCTCTTGATGGCTATGCTCAATTCCTTCCTGGCAGCATGATGACTCCCATCTTATTTTTTTGTGTGAATTTTTAGTTGAGACTTAGGGTGTATTTATAGATTTTTAAATTGTTTTGAGCCATCAGATGAAGACAGGAGGAATCTAGACCATAAAAAATTCAAAGAGCCAATCAAGAGGTGACATGTCAGCCCTAGTGACACACCGAGCCACATAAATTCGAGCCAGAGCCAGACCTAGCCAGTCAGGTCGACCAGGTAGGTCGAATGGCAGGTCAACACCGAGGTCGACACTATGGTCGACCTGGGGTGGCCAGGTCGACACCATGGTCGACCCTATGGTCGACCTGGTCTCTGGGCGGAAATTTTCCCAGCCAGCCCGGTTTGAACTTGTTTTTTCGAATTTCGAATTTGAAACTGAGTTGTTTGAATTTTAAATTTTATTCTAAAACTTCCGAAGGTCATAACTCCTTCATACGGAGTCCGATTCACGCAAACTCGGACTCTATCTCAAGCAGAATTCCGAGACGAACGCAATGGCATAACCCATTTCCCTTAATTCTTTCATTTAGAATTAATTACACTTTAATTTGTGAAGCTTAATGTTATAGAATTCACAGATTGCAGAATTCGTTTTCACAGATTGCAGAATGCAATAAGGTTGTTGTTGAGCTTCTAGAGATTCACCTTAAAACTCCTGCTGCATGACATACTGCTGTCACTTTGCATTTTTTTTCCCTGTTTGCTCAAAAAAAATTATACTCAAATTAGACAGTTATTATGAACATGTATTCGAAATAAACTTTGTCTACAATATTTGTTATGCGCGTGCAATAGCTTAATTTATTCTTAGCTCCCGAAGATACATGTTCAAAAATTGTGTGGTCGTACTACGCTGCATATTGTTTATCATTTTTGTATACCTTCATCTGACGGTTACATAAATCTGTGCATCTGACTTGATTGGAAGTAAACATGGGATTGTATTGTTGACACAATAACTTGATTGCAGCTATTCTTACATTTCCACCTGCTTCTGCACAAGACAAACTTTTTCCTTTCCACCAACTTCTGCGGAAATCCAAGCTTTGCTTCATTTGTCTATGCACACGTCCAACGAACATGCCTAAGTACTGGTGTGTATATATATGTGTGTGTGTGTGTGTGTGTGTGTGCACGCGCGCGCGTGCGCACGTGTGCATGTGTGTGTGAGAGAGATCAGGGCTTGCCCTGGCTGTTGAGTTGCCTAAGGCAAAATGAAGCTATGCAAGAAATTTTGGATAAAAAATTGTCATGCTAAGGCTTAAACCCACCACCCCAGCTGAGGTATACACGCATACAACCATCAAGCCAAGCTACCAATTGTTTTTATAATGCAGCTGCAATTTTTGAATATTAAAATTTTCAAACCTTCTACATCTTCCTCTCCTCCTCGCTGCCCCAATCCGAGGTGCTATTCTAGGCGGTCGCCTGACTTGGCTACCCCTAGGGTCGAGACTGTGTGTGATACACAATAGCTATTCGGTATGTTGTGATGCTCTATAAATGTAATTATTTAGTTCATTTTCATGTATGAGAAAATCGATGCTAAAGCAATGCAAATTCATAATTAGTAGCTTTTTGATTCGAATTCACGTTCCGTTATCGTATAAATTTAATTTAGATGTTATTTCTAACAAAACCGATTCCTACATATATACAAAATGGTACCCCATAGTTGTTTGATATAATTTGACAATGACATTAATGCCAAACAACACTTCTGCATCATATATTGGATTGTCAACATTACATTCTAACATACTCTAAATAATATATTGACATTTAAGCTCATAGTACTTCTCATTGTTTTGCATAGAACAACCCACCATAAAATCATTTCAATCACTTCAAAACTAAAAAAAAACATTCAAAATGATAGCAAACAAAAAATGTTATCATAATTGTTTATACCTAAAATTGATATTATAAGCTTACAAAAATCTATACCTTAATTTATAATACTTTTGAACGTATACTAATATCTTATTCAAAAACTGGGTTGTCCTTGCGGTTAAAAAAGCCTCTAACTTTGTCCTTGATAGTATTTTCTTATAATTCAAAAGCCATAAAAGAATTTTCTAATATCAATCTACCAATAAAAAAAACACTTTAATTTTCGAATATTTGTTTTAAGGACATGTTTTAGAAAAAAAGGGGTTTTTTACCCTCAAGGACAAAATGAACAAAAAATTGTTTCATAAAGACAAGGGGCAAAATTTTATCCATAACGACAAATTTTAGTGCGAAGGAAGGAATTCAGGGCTCCACTATAGTTCCTCTCTTTACACTAAAATTTGTCCTTATGGACAAAATGTTAGCCTCTTGTCCTTATGGAATAATTTTTTGTTCATTTTGTCCTTCAGGGTATTTTCTTGAAAAAAAATTAGATCTAAGGACAGGCGACTTTTGTTATGTAAATCAATGACAATTTTCATGTTTTAATTGGAAAAAGTCCAACTATTTTAAACTAAGGACACTTATTAACATTTCACAAATTATAAAAAGGATACGTTAGGCTAACATCCCTATTAAGTTTCAAAATCAGAAAAAAGTCTAGCCGCTGTAATATTAAAAAATAGGTCCCTATATTGGAATGCGCTCTATTATTTCCAGTTTTACCCTTCTGACGCCTCATAAACCTAACTGCTCTAAATTTTGTGACTACTTACATCAGATCATTGTTATAAATTAGTCGATCAACCAAATAAATCAAAACCTAATCGCCATCTTCATTTAATCTCGATCTTCTGAAAACTGAAAAATCATTGTCGTTTTTATCAACAATGGTGCGAGCGAAGGTATATTTTTGTAATCTTTATTTCAAATTTCACTATTTATGAAATATGTATATTATAGATTGTAAACAACAGTAATCGAAAGTGACTGTGGCAAATATTATAATTAGTTACTAAAAAACTTCAGTATTTACTGATTTCACGAGTTATAATCAATATTTGCTATTATTAAAATTGTTGCATCCTTGAATACTGTTGTTATAAATTATTGCACGTTTGTGTGGTTTTATTAATGATAGTCGCATGTTTATCTACTATTATTCATGATTGTTGCTTGCTTGCATGATTTAATTCAGGATAGTTGCATACATGTATGCTATTATTCATGATACTTGCATACTTGTGTGATATTATTCACGATAGTTGCATTCTTGGATGATTTTTTTACGGATAGTTGCACACTTAAGTGCTTTTATTAATGATAGTTGCATGCTTATGTGCTTTTATTCAGGGTAATTTCACACCTATGTGATTTTATGCATGATAGTTGCACGCTTAGGCGATATTGTTCATGATAGTTGCACACTTATATGATTTTATTCATGATAGTTGCATTCTTGGGTGATTTTATTAATGGCAGTCGCATGCATGAATGATTTTATGCAGGTTAGTTGCACACTTGTGTGCTATTATTCATGATAGTTGCATACTTGCATGCTTTTATTCAGGATAGTCGCATGCTTGCATGATTTCATTCACTATAGTTGCATGCTTGCATGTTTTTATTCATTATAGTTGCATGTTTGTGTGATTTTATTCAGGACAGTCGCATGCTTGTGCGCTTTTATTCAAGATAGTTGCATGCTTTTATTCAGAATAATTGCACGCTTGCGTGCTTTTATTCAAGATAGTTGCACGCTTACGTGCTTTTATTCAGGATAGTCGCACACTTGCATGTTTTTATTCATGATATTCGCACGCTTGCATGCTTTTATTCATGATAGTCGCACGTTTGCATGCATTTATTCAGAATAATCGCTTGCTTGCATGCTTTTATTCATTGTAGTCGCATGCTTGCCTGATTTTATTCATGATAGTTCGCATGATTGCCTGATTTTATTCATGATAGTCGCATGCTTGCGTGAATTTATTCATGACAGTTGCACGCTTGCATGATTTTATTCATGATAGTTGTATGTTTGAGTGCTTTTATTCATGATTGTTGCATGCTTGTGTGCTTTTATTCATGGTAGTTGCACGCTTGCATGCTTTTATTCATGATAGTTGCATGCTTGCATGTTTTTATTCAGAATAGTTGCACGTTTGCATGCTTTTATTCAACATAGTTGCATGCTTGTGTACTTTTATTCAGGATAGTCACATGCTTGCATGATTTTATTCGGGATAGTCACATGCTTGGATGCTTTTATTATGATAGCCGCACGCTTGCATGATTTTATTCGGTACAGTTGCATGCTTGCATGCTTTTATTCAGTATAGTTGAATGCTTGTGTGATTTTATTCATGATAGTTGCATGTTTGCGTGCTTTTATTAAAAATAGTTGTACGCTTGCATGATTTATTCATAATAGTTACACGCTTGCATGCTATTATTCAGGATAGTCGCATGCTTGCATATTTTTATTCAGGATAGTCGCACACTTGCATGATTTATTCATGATAGTCACATGCTTACATGCTTTTATTCAAGATAGTTGCATGCTTGCAAGCTTTTATTCAGAATAGTCTCACGCTTGCATGATTTATTCATGATAATTACATGTTTGCATTCTTATATTCATGATAGTTACATGCTTGCATGCTTTTATTCAGGATAGTCGCACGTTTGCATGATTTATTCATGATAGTTGCACGGTTGTGTTCTTTTATTCAGGACAGTCGCATGCTTGCATGCTTTTATTCAGGATAGTCGCACGCTTGCATAATTTATTCATTATAGTTGCATGCTTACGTGCTTTTATTCATGATAGTTGCATGCTTGCATGCTTTTATTCATCATAGTTGCAAGCATGTATGCTTTTATACAGGAAAGTTGCATGCTTGCACGCTTTTATTCAAGATAGTTGCATGCTTGCGTGTTTTTATTCAAGATAGTTGAATGATTATGTGCTTTTATTCAGGATAGTCGAATGCTTATGTGCTTTTATTCGGGATAGTCACATGCTTGCATGCTTTTATTCAGTATAGTTGCATGCTTGCATGCTTTTATTCAGTATAGTTGAACGCTTGCGTGATTTTATTCATGATAGTCGCATGCTTGCATTGATTTATTCAAGATAGTTGCACGATTGCATGCTTTTATTTAGGATAGTCGCACGATTGCACGCTTTTATTTAGTATAGTTGCATGTTTGCATGCTTTTATGCAGTATAATTGCACGCTTGCGTGAATTTATTCATGACAGTCGGATGCTTGCGTGATTTTATTCGCAATAGTTGCATGCTTGTCTGCTATTATTCATGATAGTTGCACTATTATGTGCTTTTATTCAAGATAGTCGCACACTGCATGATTTTATACAAGATAGTTGCACGCTTGCATGATTTTATTAAGGATAGTTGCATGCAAGTGTGTAAATATCTGCATATATTCAAACTTTACTTAATTAATTTGTTAACCCTTATTACAGAGACCAAATGTGGAAGAAGGTGATAATGAAGACAGTCAAAAAGAAACATCATTAATTATCACATAACAGCTTTCAAAACCTGCACCAATAATGAAAAGAAGGAAAACTAAAGATGAACCAATGCTTGCCAGGAAGGAGAATGTATACAGAAATAATCTTAAGGCGTTCATTGAATTTGGTGTAAATGATAAAGAAAGATGAACTATTTACGACATAACATTCAGAGTATTTGAAAAAACTGCCGCTTTATGGGTTTATTAACATGATTTTCAATGGGCTCATTTCACCTGCAGAAACCATTAAAAATTCTACAACTTTAGATCTCATCATCAAGAACTACAAGAACTTAAAATATTTTCAGTTTGGTGATTTGATACTTACTTTTACACAAGAAAATGTTGCAGACTTACTAACTGCTCCAATACAAGGAGAGTTAATAAAAACAACGGGGCACTTGAAAAAGAACGAGAAGGACGACGAAGAATGGACGACGAAGAATATAAATCATTTATGGAAAGACATTTTAAAGAAGAAGTCTCAGTCAACAAGAAAAATATAGAGAGACAGATTTTTTTGACAATAAAAGAAGACACAGCCGGAGCAAGTTTTGATACAATGAAGCTTCTACTTCTTTATTTGGCAGCAACATTTCTTCTAACAAACCCTAAATACAGCTTACCATGGACCTTGATTCCGTATTGTGTATGCAGCCAGAAATTAATGAAAATATCTTGATCAAAAACCGTACACAACCATCTCATAAGGCAGGTGGAAAATTACTTTGAAACACCACGCAATATTAGTGCTTGCGTCACACTATTGGTAGTACTATTTTCAAACTTTTTAGTAAGTTTCTTATTTAAATACTGCTCACTCTAACAATAAATATTAATTCTTCTTCTTCTTTTTTTTTTTTTTTTGCAGTGGTAGGTTTGAGAGAAAACCTATGTTATAAAAAATCAAAGAAAGAATACAGTGATGTATATCCCCTGGCTGGAAAATGGGATATAAAAATGTTGAAGCCAAGCATGTTAGTGAACATCAAATACACATTTGTAAGTGATATTTAATCTTGAATAATTTTTAAGTGTCATATTAAAAATAGGTGCATACAAGTATACAGATATATAGCAACAGTTACATATTTGTATGCATCTATTATAAAAAGTTGCATACATGTGTGATTATAATGATCACATTTGCATGCATCTATGCGTCTATTCACAATAGTCACATTCATTTCCATACATGTGTGCATGTTTTTTGAACAGATGCATGTATGTATTCATCTGTATACAAAAAATGCATGGATGTATGCACTTATTTTCTACAGATGCATACATACTTGCAATTATTTACAGTATTAATTAAACATTTGCTACCTTTGTTTTCAGGATTTCCAAGGAAAGGAATTAAAACTGTTGGAACAAGCTGTTAACAAAGACAAAGAGTACGAAACAGTTTACATAAAAAGGTGGAAAATTATACAAATTTGATAGTAAAACTACAACAAGAAAATAAACAACTTAAAGAGGAAAATTTAAGGTTAGAAAAAAGAGTACAAGAACTTGCTGACAGTGGTGAATCTGCAGAAGATGAGAGTGAGGAAAATAATGAAAGTGAAGAAAACACTGATAGTGAGAAAAATAATGAGAGTGAAGAAAACACTGAGAGTGAAGATGAAAAGGGAAGAAAATTACAACTTCAAATAAAAGATGTGAATGCAAGTGAAAATGAGGATGATGGTTAAAGTGAGGAATATGCTAACGAAAATGAAGTGGAAAGGATAATGAGGATAAGATTGACGATGAGAGTGAGGATGAAAGTGAGGTTGAGAGTGAGGATGAAAAGCAGAAAAAGGATAATATGAACGATGAAAATGAAGATAAGAATAATAATGCTGATAATGATGAGAATAAAAGTGCCGAAGGTGACAAGAATGAAAATGTTGACAGAGATAATGTGGAAAAGGAACACACTGCAGAAGATGAAGGAAATGATAAACGGCAGAAAAACTTAGATGTTGACATGCAGGATAAAGATAAAAAAGATGATACAAGAGATATTGATCAGATTGATAACATGGAAATAGATACAGAGGAGAACAATGACGAGGATAGATAGAAGGAACAGGAGCAGAAGAAAGCAGAGAAGGAGGTGGAGAAGGAACAAAAGGAGGTGGAACACAAGCAGAAAAAGGTAAAAATTTAGAGAAGGTAAAAGGTAAAAAATAATTATAGTTTTCTGATGGTAATAAATAATGTACACATTATCTAGCTTCAAGCAATATATTACAACAAAATTGTTGCATTCTTATGTGCATCTATTGCTGATTATTGCATGCTTGAGTGCATCTGTTCAGAATAGTTGTATGCTTATGTGCAGCTATTCTGAATAGTTGCATGTTTGTGTGCATCTATTCAATTATTGATGAGACTAATAATATGTAAATAGATAACATGGAGAAAAATAATGATCATAAAATTGATGATGAAAAATCAAAAGACATAAAGGAGCTGGAGAAAAATAATGACAAGGGGCAGCAAAAGAAGATGGAGCATCAAAATGTTAGAAATAAAAAAAATCTAATGGTAATCATGTTTCAAACATCAAGTTTCCATCAATACATTGCTGATATATGATATTATTCTCAGCTACAGCCCAAAAAAACAGAAACAAACAGGTACTGTGATTATTGAGGATTATGAGATGGGACCAACATCAGAAGAAATGCATGTACAAACAAAACTGAAAGTCAAGAAATTTAAAAATGTTCAGAAACTTCAAGAGGATCAAATCCAGAAACTAGAAGCATATTTTTCAAATTCAGACCTGGGATAAAATTACTGAAAGATTTAAACGATTTTTGTAAATGTTTTTATGCAATTAAAAATAATAGTTGCATACATATATGCAATTATTCATATTAGATGCATAGATCAGAGCTAACATATTTCTAGAAATTCTATAAATATATTACATAAATTAGCAGTAGAAGCGCATACCTTAATGGCGACGCAGACATATACATTTTTGGAGTTTCATTGGCTGATTTAATAGCTGGAGGATTCCTTGACGGACAAGTATAGCCACAGTCATATTCAAATATAGTTTCATTGGGTGATTTAATAGCTGAAAGTTTTCCTTAACATTTACAAACTACTAATTTAAATAGATAATTGACTGGTATGCACATGAGCTCAGCAAAGACCATCCAGAAATCATGTATATCAAAACTACTACTTCCGTAAGTTTTTATTAATTTTCCGGCAAAATTTTCTTATAACATCAAAAATTTTGGTCACTAAAATGATTGGAATTACAGGCATTACTTAAGAAAGAATCAACGGAAAAAATACAGTATTTGATAGATAAAAAAGTGCAAACATTCTACAATGCAAGCTCAAAAATATTGATTCCTATCCACGAGGGAAACCATTTTTCATTATTAGAATTTATAAAAGACAGTAGAAGGTGGATACATTACGACTCCAAAAAACAATGACGTGATGGAGGAAATCACCAAAGATTAGCAAGAGATATGGTATGTAAATTGAAAATAATTGACATACAAACTTGTATCTAAACTGTTATAAATAGTTATATATATGTAAAAAAAAGAAATACAGAGAATTTACATCAGTGGATTGGTGAAACAACTAGAGAACAAGAATCTTCATAAACATGGACAACTTGAAATTGCTAATTGCCCGCAACAAGGTTGTACGTAAGTAAATAAAAATACTTGCATACTTGTCATTACAATTATTTTTATATTTGTATGCATACTTGTATTTACAATTATTTACTGATATAATACGAATATGTGCATACTTGTATGCAGCTTTCTTAAATACTAGCATAATATTAATCATGTTTTACAATTTCTGCAGGGTCGATTGTGGAATGTTCGTTATTAACATAATGAAATAGAAAAGTGAGTACAAGGAAATTGATAAAAAGGATGAAATTTACAGTCCTGCAGCTATTAATCTACAACGAGCTATGCTTGTTTACCAAATTCTCAACTGCAAACCTTATAGCTGGACTCCAGAAATAGACCTGACACAGAAATTTACATTTTCAGATGCAAACAAACCTTCTGCTTAAATTTGGGGAAAATTATCTTTTCACTTCTTATAAATATTTTGACTAAAATACAATGATCGAATCATTGTAAATATTCCGATTGAAGTACAATGTATGAATTACTGGCAAGTGCTTACCTAGTTTTCAAGCTGAATCAATGTGTAATTTTTTGTATAGAGTTAAGGTCGTTCGATTTTACTTGATTATCTAGTTTGTTTGATTTTTTGTAAGCTTAATCAATGTGTGATTATCTAGTTCATTTGATTATACTTGAATTAGTGCAGAAAAAATTATACAGTTTTACTAATATTTCGTACATTACTGTTACTAATGCAATTAATTGTTAAAAAACCACATACTTTTATGCATGTATTCAAAATAATTGCATACTTCTGTGCGTATGTTTAGAAAACATGAATTTATTATGCTCTTTATACCAATTTATTCCTCAAATGTATGCATCTAATCATAATAAATGCATAATTGTAAGCGAATATTAAGAAAACCTGAATGTGTATGTACTGTATACAAATTTGTAGCCGGAATGTATGCATCTATACTTATATGCTAAAATTCGCAATAGCAGCATACATGTATGCATATATGCAGGAAAAAAACTGGATACTTACATTCAATCACAATATTCACAAATACATTAAATCAAACTTCATCACAGAAATATTAAACACATATTCATAGTATATATACATTCATTCACAGTATTCACAGTATGCATATATACATGTATGCAAAACAGTAAACACATTCACAGTAATATTCAAAATACTAAACCAAACTTCATCACAAAACATTAAAATACTAAACCAAAGTTGCAAACATAACAGAAATATTCAAATTGGTTACAAATAGTAAACAATAAACAGAAATATTCAAACTAGTTACAAATATATTAAAATACTAAACCAAATTGCAATTAGTTTTCTTTTGAAGAACAAGTCCTTTTGTTGTACCCCAACTTTTTGCACAACCCACATCTAATAGTCTTTGTGAATTCACCAGCAGATTTTAACCTTTTAAAAGACGATGGACGAGCAGGCGTTCTTCTACCTTTTGGACGAGCAATAATTGCATCTTCAGTTGAAACATCTTCACCAATAAAGTCTACGATAGGATTGATTAGATGAGAATAAGGTAATCGAAAATAAGAAACTTTTAAATAATCTTCAACGTAGTCATACACATCCAACTTCTCACAACTTAAAATGCATCTAACAGCATGAGAGTAAGGAAAACCATTAATTTGCCACATGTTACAAGAACAAACTCGACTATATATATCAACAGATTAATGAACCGGAGAATGAACTTCAATCACATATTCACTTGATTTGATAACAAACCATGAAGCTCCTTCTAAATGAAGGTTTCTTAATCGAGTTTCATTCACAGGACATAAAACACTATTCCAAGTAGAAGCAACTTCACGACGATCAGACATAAGTTTCATTAACTTCATTCTAATTTTATCCAAACAAGCAGTAATTGGTAAATGTCTTTCTTCTAAAATCCATTTGTTAAAACACTCTGAACAATTAGATGACATTTCACCATAACGACAACCAGAAAAAAAAAACATTTGCAAACTTCTCAAAAGGGATTCCGCTCAAAAAAATTACCACTGTGGATCCACCAACATCTCTAAAATTCTTCAATGCAGCATTAAAATCAATCAAATTCGAAGCATAAGCAACTCATGCAAACATATCTAACAACATCTTCTTGTTTTATTTGGAAAATTCAGATTTCAAAGCAACCTTTAAATTGTTCGTCAAATGATAAAAACAAGAACCATGAACTGAACTTGGAAACACTTTCCGAATAGCAACAAGAATACCAGAATGACGATCGGAAATGAAAACAAAGCTTCTACTATCATCTTTAAGAAACTCTTTAAGTTGTTCACAATACCAAATCCAATTGTCTTCATCTTCTCCAAACACAATAGCAATTGCTATAGGGAAAAAACCTGTCAAAAGAAACAAACATATAATCAAATAAAAAATAAAAGTAGCATATATGTGTACCCAAATTCAGAATAGATGCATGCATATATGCACTTATTCAGAATAGATGCATGTTTGTTTGCACTTATTCAGAATAGATGCATGCATGTGAATGCATGTATTCATAATACTTACATACTTTTATGAATTTATTAATAATAGTTACATAATTGTATGCATACATGCGGAATATTTTTGTATCTCTATGCATTCATTCAGAATAGTTGCATACATGTATGCATATATTATAAATAACTGCATACTTGTATGCATACATATACAGTTAGATGCATGCATGTGAATGCATGTATTCATAATACTTACATACTTTTATGAATGTATTTAGAATAGTTACATAATTGTATGCATACATGCAGAAGATTTTTGTATCTCTATGCATTCATTCAGAATAGTTGCATACATGTATGCATATATTATAAATAACTGCATACTTGTACGCATAAACATACAGTTAGATGCATGCATGTGAATGCATGTATTCATAATACTTACATACTTTTATGAATGTATTAAGAATAGTTACATAATTATATGCACACATGCAGAAGATTTTTGTATCTCTATGCATTCATTCAGAATAGTTGCATACACGTATGCATATATTATAAATAACTGCATACTTGTACGCATATACATATAGTAATAAACTGAAAAAACACCATACCTTCATTTCCATTTTTACCAGTAGCAGCCATAAAACAACCTTGAGCTCTTCTTTTCATAAAAGTAGCATCAACAAAAATTAAAGGACGACAGTATTGAAAACCATGTGCACAAGCTTCAAATCCAATAAAAACCCTTTCAAACTGACGTGTAGCATCATTACACTCCAACACAACTTTACTCCCAGAATTAGTAGTAACAACAACATCACAAAACGACTGCAAATGATGATAAGACATTATATCGCTTCCATGTAACTCTTCTAATGCCAACTTCTTCCCACTATAAGCATAATAATACTTCAAAATAACATTATACTCAGTTTGAAACAAATTAATAATGTCCTTGGTCTTCATTAATGAATTAGAATGAATATGATCATAAACCAACAACTTAATGAATTTGCTGGATACAACAGGATTGTTTATGTCATGAATTCCAGCACCACAAGTATATTCAGGCTGAAATCTCTTTAAAACAAAATCGCTAGGAAGATTGAACTTAACAGAAGAATGAATCCTAAAACTACAATTTTTCTTAGAACAAACAGCCGTAACTCTTTCCTTGTCATTCTTAACCAAATTAAGCTTGTATCCCGTCTTCATACTATATATCATCACATACAACCTAAATTCAGTAACTCCTCCTGGAAATTGCTGACCAACACCAGAAAAAACAGCTTGATTCACATCACTTCTCAGAAAATTGTCTCAATTGATTGTTTGAATCACATGTACTAGCAAAAGAAGAATCACTACCACAAGAAACATCATCTGACCTTGCATTGTTAACTGAAGAACTACTACGATTGATCTCAACAAAAATAACCAAATAATCCTTACGATTATGTGCAGCCAACAACAGAACAGCAGAATTACTTTCAATATTCCTTCTCAAGTCATCTCTAATGTGATACAATTCAAATGACAATGGAGTTAAATCGATCCATTTACCACAAACATCATCTCTCATGATAGCAACAGTACTATCAAAATAAAGACGTGTAGAAAAGCTATCATTCCCAAACTTCAACAAGACCAATACACCAACATTAGAAGGAACACTGTTATACAAAGAAAACAAATATTAATAAAACTTATCAGCATTAATCAAATAAAACTACATACACGTCTGCAGCGTATTATTATTACATGCATACATGTACACATATATCTAGAATATCAGCATTCTTTTATGCAACTTTTAATAATAGTTGTATTACATATATTCAGAATAGTTGCGTATATGTATGAACATATAGAGAATGGTTGCATACGTGTATGCGCATATTCAAAATAGAAGCTTACAATTTTATCCACTATTTCTGAAAAGTTGCATATTTATATGCACATATACGAAATAGTTGCATACTTGTATGCACATATTCAGAACAATTGCATACATTTCTTATCCAAAATACAGAATAGTTTCATACTTACAAGCACAAATTAAAAATATTTGCATACTTGTATGCATGCATTCAGAATACTTGCACAAATGTATTGAAATATAATCTCACAAAAAAAGCCGTATAAATAATAATAAACACATCAAAATAAATTGAAAATAATAATGACACACGTATGGAAGAAAAAGAAGTATAAATTACCTTGAAGATGAAACATTCATTATATCTCTCAATAAAAAATGAATTAAATCGATGAAGAAATTCAATTAGAATCTTCAAAAAATCCCAATTAGATCGAATATTGGATTTCAGAAGCAATCACTGACAAAAACCGAATTAAATCAACGAAGAATTTCTATCTAAATAATAGCCGTATGAATCAAATCCATGAAGAAAACCCTGAAGCCGCCATGAAATGATAAATGCGTTAATTTGAACAAGGGTATTCGTGGAAAAATAATACCCGAAAAAAAACAGGGATGCGAAAAGTTTAATTTAGAGCGGGAGGATTACACGTTAATTAACTTTAATTTTAGGGATGTGTGCCTAATTTTCACATATAAAAATTAATACAAAATTGTTTTCCTATGATTATAAGATTAAAAATTAATAAACATTAATTATGAAATGTTCTTGGTTTCGTAAATATGGAAAAAAGGAATATAAGAAAACTCAGAACAGAAAGTTAAAGGGTGCAACTATTCGCACCCCGTTTTACTCTACTGGCCACCAAAACTAAAAGCACCCCGACATTTACAATTTTCCTCTTCTGGCTACCATTTAATTTAATAACGAAAAAATGAAGCCACCAGCACCGTCAACTAAACGCATGCAAATAATCCAAGGAAAAAAAATAACATAATAAAATTTCATAACCACATTAGCAATTTTAATTTTTATAAATGAGTACTTACTTCGTCGGTTGTGAAATGATTCGTAAATCAACATTTATATCTTTTTGGTCATTTAAACGAACATCTTGCATCATATTATCAGAACTATCAGGTTTATCGTCCAATTTATCGTCATTCAAATACTCCATCAATCAAACGACAAAAAATAAAATAAAATAAATGTAACAATTTGTAAAAGAAGATATGTAAGTTATACGGATAAAAACCCTACAAGCCAAAAATTACATTATCATTCTCTATTACAACGTCATCAAATTTAATGTCCTCCAAGCTTGAAATTTCCAATGGAGCGGAAGAAATATCCTGAAATGCAGTGGAAAACTGAAACCTTTAACAAAACCCTAATAACATATTCTATATCATAATAGAAAACAATTAAAATCAAGCAATTTTAACCTCTTTTTTGTCTTCATCTTCCAACTCTAATTGGCACAGAAGAATATATGCTTTTGTTGGGGTTTGAAATTGTAGAGAAGTACGTGTTTTTTAGAAGAAGTACGGTGGTGAATAACTGAGTGAAAAAAATAAGATTTGGTAGCCAGAAGAATATATAAAATATTCATTTGTATTAAATTTATAAAGGTGGCCGAAAGTGTAAACCGGGGTATGAATAGTAGAACCAAGCTAAATGCATATAGCATCGTTAATTACGGTATAGGTTTTTAATGGTGTAATCGTGTATAGCTTTTAATTGGCTTAATTCTTTAATTTAGTGATACAATGTAATGCTATATTTTCAAGTTATAAAGCTATATGCATTTAGCTTTTCGAGTTGATTATTTTGATATGCTTATAATAACATCAATTGATTGAAATAATTTTAAAATCACCTTTTTTTCTTTCAATTTTGAAGGTTGTTTTTTTATTTTTTAAATTAATTCAGTAATAATGTGAATTAAAGTGAATTTCTTGTTGATATAATAAAATTTGGCCGCTATCCTTAATCTAATTATTAAACTTAGTTGTCCTTGGATTTTTTTTTTGAAATGTGTCCTTAAAACTTAATACCCTTAAACAAAACTTTGATTATGTTATAAATAATTATAGCAATGATTTTATAAATAAAATTGCAATAGGAAATACGCCTGTAATATCCCGTATTGTTAAGAGATTTCACATTGGGAAGTAAGGTAATTAAAGCATGATTAAGCTTTTAAAGATTTCAACATTACTAAAAAAATCACTGAAAACATCACGTAAATCAGATTATATCTCAGCCTTATGTCTTATAAAATGTAGCCCCAAAGCCATCAGGTCTTGGACTTTTATAATTATTTGGATAAAATTAGATTTTCTTAATTTCATGAATTTTAACTGAAACTAGTAAAATATCTTGGGGTCACTACTACAAAAGTGGGAAAATTCGACACAAGTTTTATGTGGCCTTAGTTCGAAAAAGTGTTGCATTTTCCCTTTTTTTTCAAATAGGCAACACCGGATGGGCGTGGCATCCGCAATCGTTGCCTTAGCCCTCTAAAGCAACGCTTTAACCCATCTACTGTCACGGAAAGAAAGTGTTGCATTATAGACGTAATGCAACACTATTTGCACGTAATGCAACAATATTCAGCATTGCTTCAACATTAGTTAGATTCTGGCTACCAGGTCACGATAGTGGGGCCACGTCAGCTTTCTATGTCAGCTGCCTATGTATCACATGACACGTCAGCTTCCCACGTCAGCTACACATGTGTCACATGCCATGTCAGCTGTAGGTTCTACGTGCCATGTGGAATTACTACTATTTTATGTAATGCAACACCACTGTATGAAATTCGACACCATTATCTTGAAATACAACATCAAGAAAAAAGCAAATGCAATAGTAAAAGAAGGCATATACAATGCTTTAATCATAAATTTTGCAATACCATTTTTGTACATAGAAGAAACACATCCGCTACATTCATCATCACATTCAAACCATCTAAAATATTCCACATACCATACCAATTCTTTAAATATAACACATATGATCAAATACATAATTTAAAAGTACAATTCAAATATCCTACATACCACAAGTGCCAACATATACCACCTTTAATACAAGTGCCAACAAATACGATCAATGTGCATTCTACAAAGTAGCAATGCCATGAAACAGAAACTGTAACTCTCCATGTCATTTCAGGTCCTACACTTGTCGGTTTTATCTCTCCTCGTCATTTCAGATCGTGCAACTTGATTTTACAAGTTATTTGATAAGTGCATCTGTGCATGAATATCCTGTAAATATATCATAGCAATTAACCATTTGGTCATCTTAACTTATAAATCTTATGCATACAATTATAACAGTTGACCATTCACCATTGGTCACTTGTGCCACCTCAGAATTGAGTATGTTTTGTCTTCTGCGCAAACATTTCCAGTTTGCATATTTACCTGACACCATCCAGTGGGTCCCTCGCATATCCTTTCAAGCTTCAGAACATCATCATCTCTGAAACACCCCACCTCCGTTAAGGTCACTCACAAAGGGAATGCCTTAACTTCGGTGGAGCATTTTAATTAATTACAAGACAAACAAATAAAGCAGCGGAAAATAAAGTCATTTTATAAACAATGTGGGTTCGTCAAGCTTTTACAATAGTTGCCTCAATCATACTTAAAAGTAATACATATAACTTCTGTCTTGATTTAAAAACTTCCAAATATAAAAGAAGCATAAAAATAACAAAGATATTCCCCAATAAAGCATGAACCATCCATAGAAGTGGAAGAGAGAGTCCAAAGCAATACATCGACTATCTTCGAGCTTGGAAAGAAGACTGAGCTAAGTGGTAACATTCCCTCCCTGTGAACCTTGGGGGGGGGGGTGAACGGAAGAAAAGAGGCGAAACAAAACTAGGTCAGACATAAGTCTGGTAAGTCCGGTGACTATTTAACATATAAACAAGAAAAAGGATTATGACATGAATAAACTGAATATAAGACAATACCATGAGAACAAGGATGACAAAATAACATACGATTAGTATAGATATGATAAGGCAAGATAAACGAAATGTGCTTCTAGTCTTTCTCTGCTTCGCTACTACCTTCTTATTCTGATTTTTATATCTCTGCACCACCTAACTAGTGTCCCAACTAGTAATCTATATAAAATGATCGTATTGTAATGTGATCCCAATCCCCGCAATTGTGGTAGCCTTCAGGTGTACATCTATTGTGAGGATTCCACCTCAATCTGCCCAATTGCCATGAACTAGTTAGATGTACCCTTACTACCCTATCGATCGACTCCCAACTTGGATAAATTTCTCTTGTGTCTGTGTCAATCGGCCTTCTCTTGCGTGTAGATAACCTTTGTTGGTCCCACCATAAGGTGTATCAATTCGTATGATAGCAACCCGACACGATTCAAGATGCACAGTGTATAACTACTGGTACCCAGTGCCTGCTTTTTCACACTCCGGAGTACGTGCACTCCCGTAAACTGTTAGAACCTACATTAACGTACCCTCTGCCGTTGTTTTGACCACTTATAATCAGCCCAGTAATCGTGCCCCACCCTGCCTAGTTTCAGGGTACCATGATACATCTATGTGGGTTACTGCTGAAATGGGTCTCCGTTACTAGGGTTTCCTATTGGTTAAGTTTGTGGGCCTATATAATATTACTCATCTACACGAGATGTACTTAACCCTCCCACCGATTCAAGCATGTTTACTTAACGGTTAAGTTTGTGGGCTTATATGTACTAATATTACCCACCTACACGAGATGTACTTAACCCTCCCATCGATTCAAGCATGTTTATTTAACGGTTAAGTTTGTGGGCCTATATGAACAAATATTACCCACCTACACAAGATGTACTTAACCCTCCCATCGATTCAAGCATGTTTATTTAACAGTTAAGTTTGTGGGCCTATATTTACTAATATTACCAACCAGCCCGATATGTACTTAACCCTCCCGCACATTATGTCGCATTGGTTTAGTGTTGCCAATTCATGTTAACTTAACCCACCCATTCATCATGTCATGTTGGTTAAGTGTTCTTATTAACTTAACCCTCCTCACTTATCAGATTGGTTAAGTGTTTCCTATTAACTTAACCCCGTTCGTTCATCAAGTTATATTAGTCAAGTGTTTCTTGTTAACTTAACCCCACGTGTTCATCATGTTGTATTGGTTAAGTGTCATCAATCAATTCAAGTTACTTAACCCACCTACTTGTCATGTTACTTTGGTTAAGTGTCGCCTTCTTGTGTTAACTTAACCCTATCACAAATCAAGTCATATTGGTTAAGTGTTTCCCTCTTGTTTTAACTTAACCGTACCACAAATCAAGTTATATTGGTTAAGTGTTGCCCTCTTGTTTTAACTTAACCTTACCACAAATCAAGTTATATTGGTTAAGTGTTGCCCTCTTATTTTAACTTAACCTTAGCACGAATCAAGTTATATTGGTTAAGTGTTGCCCTCTAGTTTTAACTTAACCTTACCACAAATCAAGTTATATTGGTTAAATGTTTCTTATTACTTAACCCTACCCATTCATCATGCTATACTGGTTAAGTGTTTCCTATTAACTTAACCCTAGTCATTCATCTTGTTATATTGGTTAAGTGTTTCTTATTAACTTAACACTAGTCATTTCTTAGCATTTCTTGCTCATTATCATTAATTGATTTATTAATGCACCAACATCTCACATTAGATGTGTGTTCTTGTGATTACTGGATGTGTCGGGCTGTTTCGGGCAGTTTTACACTACAACTCAATCTAACCTTGGGTTTTTCTTGGGCATGATGCACTAACCTCTCACATTAGATAGGTGTTGTTGCAGTCACTGGATGTGCCCGGCGGTTCCGGGCAGTTTTACACCACAACTCAATCTAACCTCGGGTTAGGCATATTCGTCTTTTTCTTAATTTACATATTTATCTTTTCAAATTTATATGTAAATTTTCCACAATTTATTGCCATTCAAGTCATGCCCAGTTTTTACTCTAAATCATATTCAAAATTTTGGTATATAAATTATACCATTTTTATGCCACTAACCATTCATATATTTATGGGCTAAATTATGCCAATAATAATTTCTAAGGTTTTCCCAACGTTACCCCTGTCATACGTTTGCAAAATTCACATAGAATGCTAGGCTCATAACTTTGTCTAACTTATATACAAAAGGGGAAAGAAGGGAGCATGTACCATTCACACAACATAAAGTAATAAGGATCTAACTAAACATGTGTCATGTAAATATAACGACCCGAAATCCCCCTTACGGGAAATCACGGATTGTACTGAGGACAAGACGAATCAGAACACAAACAGAAGAACATTTCATTGCTTATTACAACAATTGCATCAGAATACAAGAATATATAGAGTATAAACAAATAATATACATTTGATAAATATCAGAGATTACAATAAATTACATAGCAGCGGAAAAACAATACAAAACACAACTGAAAGTAATACACGGACACAGAGCTTTCCGAGTATCGTTCCAGCTGTAAACCAGGATCCTGTGAATATAAATATGCAAAACCAAAACTACTAGCTGCCCGTGTCAAAAATAAGGGTACCCAGAGTTTAGGTTAAAACAATAAACTCTAGGTCAGTCATGTGACTGGTGTGAGAAATAAAACAGTTATTAATCTTTATTTTAAAGTTAGGTAAACCAAGGGCCCACGCCATATAACACGGAACGGGTTTCCTCCCAAGAATACCAGTGCATAAAACAACAGCGCAATGCTAAAATAAAGAACAATGAAGCTATTATAAGACCCATGTCCCATCACATAATGCAACACAAGCCGGAGGATAGGGTTTTACCTTATAATAGCCAAAGAATGCTTGATACGCTAAATTTCATTTTTTATTATTACTATAAGTGTATAGTGTCAAAAACAATTTTAATCATAAGTATCAATTATAGACGGCATAAGTGCCCTCATACCACTATGTCGCCATATATAGGTTTACAATCAAAACCGCAATTGTCACGTATTGGAAGTTGGATTTCCATCTGTGAACCGAGGCAAGGGATCGTCCTCTACCGATTCAAGACGCTCTAGACTGCCCCTCAGGCAAGTAATCAGTCAAGCCTTTGGATCGTCAGGGCCGGTCCACCGATGTGGATTAAAATGCCCGAACACTGCGTTTCCCCACCCTTTAGGGTGTCAATGAGTCCAATGACTCCATCGGCACCACATAGTCACCGATATATCTGAGGCGCCTCGCAACCCAACAACCACATAAGTCAAACTCGTCAGGGCGTGTCAAACCACTGACGCCACTTCTAGCTAGAAGGAAAGGGATGCCCTCCCTGAGGTCCTTCTCCCATTTCTGGTTCACACCGGGGTGTGAGGCTCGCGAATTAACGCTATACAAAGCTATGCCACACATGCCATGCTTTGATTATCAACCACAAGACTCTGCTTTTCCGCAGAAGCCTTGATCATTTGCATCTTAGCATGCCACACAGGCAGACCACTCCATGCAACCGATATCCATCAATCACACAGAATGATATCCAATGTCAGACACACAGTCCATTTACAAGTTCGTTCTGGGTCTGAACGAAACCGGAGGCACCTTGTACCTCGCATATCCATCGATCTCCAAGTACATCTGGACGATCACTAACTGATTTCCTTCTCCTGGGTGTACGACCCAATCAAGATCATCGGTAATTATCTAAATGACGTGAAGACCTCTGGTCTTCAACCACCGTCTTCATCATCGACTAATCGTCGTATCAGTTTTTCAGAATGGGATAAACTCGGTCTTTCTGAATAACTCGCGTATATAATAAACAAGTGCTACACAAACCAACATACGCCTCATTCCAATTCAGAATATTCTTTTATTCAAATATTCACATTATTAGGGAAAGGTTCCCATTAATTTTATCAAAGAGAAATTCTTTAAAATTTATTCTTTAATCTTCTTTTGAATATCAATTCAAACCAAATTATGGTTTATCCAAACTAGTCGGGATTAAGGAACCTTACCGAAGTAATCAATTGTTAAATTTCCCAATCCCAACCTATTCATCCCATGAAGTAAAACTGGTAATACTTTATATCTAACACCACGGTGTTATCGGTAAATTCAATTACCATTTCACGTTCAAATCTAATTAAAGATTTAACTATCGCCTGGAGTAAAACTGGTGATACTCCATTCTCGATCATTTCAATCTAATTAAAGATTCATTAAAACTCCACTTTGGTTTTAATCTTCCCAAAAATCACTATCAATGATTATTTAACTTGGGAAATCATATCCTGTCTTTAACTGGGTTAAAGAACCAATGTCATTTAAACAAGGTTCACAATAAACCTAAAATCACATTCTATTTCATCAGCCTTTAACCGTAAATTAGCAAGTGAATAATTCCCTAAGTAATAACCCCGAAGGCCGAAACCAACATCAGATCAATACCCAAGAAACCATTCAACAAAACTAATCTCCAGTTAGTTTCTGATTTTCTTAACTCCATTGGGTCAAAGAACGGTATTATTAAAAATACTATTCACAACAACCCAAAATCACATTCCATTAATTATCGGGTTAAAGAACAAGTGTTATTTAAAACACTGTTCCCGATAAACCCAAAAATCAATTCAAATTCAATTCCAATTAAATACCATTTAATTGGTATACTTCATTAAATCTAAAAAAAAGATTTAATCTTTTTCTCAACTGGGTTTAAGAACAGTGTTAATGAAGACACCATTCACGACAAACCCAAATCCCATTTGATATTAATACAAGGCTCTGAATAGAAAATATATTGGCTTATACTCAATATCAAATTCTATGACTAACGAATATCGTATTGAAAATAACGATATAAATCTATCTTTCAAATTTCCATAACAATATCTGTATAATCACGAAATCCAACATCGAAATATTCCAAAGACAATTTCGATTCAAATCCACTCCAATTCAATTATTGGAAATTTCTGGTTACTTTTAAAAGCATTTCAAATCCAATTTATTTATTTCAAAAATAAATGGATTATAATTCTAGTTCAAAACTAGTTCATTTCGAATAAAAAATCTATTTTTATCTTTTCAAATATGGATTTTTCATCCCAATTCTTTCCAAATCATTTCTTATGATTTACACAAATTATTACTATTTTTAATAATTTTATCAAGGCCCGTACAGTCGATTTCCATCAACGGCCGTCGAACTGCACTTACAACGACCTTTTTCAAATTTGATTTGGACATAATTCCAAATCCAACCATTAGAAAATCTCTAATACTCGTTTGAAAGATCTTTTTGATACGAACCCAACAGTTCCAGTTTTAGGAGAATCCGACGGTCGGATCTCCCGTAACTTCCGTTCGAAGTCAATGGTCGAAATTCGCGAACTACCGCAGTGCGACGCGTTCTATTCAGGCCATTATATATATAATATATATATATTATATATATTTCGTCGATTTCATTTCGAAACATATTTTATAAATCGTTTTAAATTCATTTTCAAAACGATTTCAACTTCATATTCAATTTCTAATCAAAATTGAATATTCCATACCATTAATCTATAAATTATAATATTTTCAAAACGTTATATTTTGAAATCACTTCCTTTTCAATATTCATTATAAAAATGAATAAAATCGATATAAATATCGTTTACGTCAAAATGGCGCATAGCTAATCAACACGGCTTTATATATTTGAATAACTTCGTTATTCTATTCAACAAATGAATATTTTCTTCAACACATGAATATATATTTTTATTCAGCACATGAATATATATTTTTATACAACACATGAATATTTATTTTATTCAATACATGAATTTTTATTCTATTCAACACATGAATTTTTTTTCTATTCAACACATGAATTTTCTTATTTTCCAAATTGAAATGAGGCCCAATCAATTACCATATAATGTTAATTATATGGATTCCATACAACACATGTATATAATAGCAACGATAAATAATCAACCATCATCCTGAGTGCACCACACAACTGCATAAGCATTAAATATAAATAATTAACGCTTACACTGTCTGTCAACCCATCGATTGACATACAACTAAACAATCGGGATTAGTGTACGTCAAATATCATCCCAATACCCGTGTGGGTTTCCAATCAACAAACACATATTTTATTTGTGTAGTTGGGCGATGTGTAAAATTTATCATCCCAATCAATATCAGTCAAATCAGTGTATATAAACAAATCGTCCGATTTGTTTAGAAATATTTATTTTATATACACGTTAAAAATTATGTTTTTTTTAACTATAAAATATTCTCAACTATAAAATATTTTATTCCATCCACATCACACAATAAAATTTCACAACACATCAAAAAAACAAACAAGCCATTCATGGTCTGTGGACGACGGGTGTCGGGTGCAACTAAGCACCGTCTGCATCCTAGTATATATTTCAATTAGAAATTAAAATAAAAGTGAGGAGTTCTCACCTAAAAGCTAAACTAAACGCCGCGACTCTTCATATGTAAAAAATATTACTGCGACCACCTTTTGTCACTTCGTCTACCGTATCCACTACATATATAAAAATCGCATTTTTATATTGTTGTCATGTATATAAAAATCACATTTTTATATTGCTACTATATAGATAAAAATTCTATTTTTATACCGCTACATATATTATATAGATCACATTATTCTTCTTGTACTGTTCATATAAATATCACATTTTTATTCTTCTCACTATATAAAAATTATATTTTTGATTCACTACTTATATAAAAATCATATTTTTATTATCTCACATATATAAAAATCATATTTTTATTTTGCTAATCTATATATAAAAATCGAATTTTAAATCACTAAAAATCGAATCTTTATCCCTTTAAAAATCAAGTCTTTATCATTCTAAAAATCGAGTTTTTATCCCTTTAAAAATCTAGTCTTTAACACTTTAAAAATAGAGTATTTAACACTTTAAAAATATATTCTTTTCAACTTTCATACGTATAAAAATCAAGTTTTTACTACCTAAAAATCATGGCTTCATTAACATAAAAAGTCAGATCCTTTTTCAGTATTGTTTGAATTAAATTAACCTAGAATAAATAGATAAATATTCACCTTTTTTCTTTGAATGGAGGAGGGGGTTTCCTCGCGGTGGTGCCAGGTGGCTCGCGGCAGGCAGTGGGGTGCTGAGGGGCGGATTTGGTCAGGGAGGGGGTAGCGGTTCAGATCGGGTTTTCGGGTAGTTGGTGCGGTTTTAACTGTAGAAGAAGAGGAGAGGGAAAGGGAGAGGAGGCCAACGGCGAGGGGGGGCGGCGGCGCGTGGGTGAACTCGGCAGGGGGTGCGGTAGAGAGGGAGGCGCGATGTACCAGGTCGCCATTCTTGTTTTTTTCCTTTTTTTTTCTTTATTAGAAACCGATGGGGAAGAAAGAAGGGAGGGAGAGAGAGAAAGAGGGGTGAGGTATTTATTTTATTTATATATATTTTATTCCACCTATGGTTGACTTTTTATTCGACCTCCTTTTTGAACCCACCGACTGTCGTTCCTAGCTAATTACCCTCATTCCGAACACAATGGGATATGTATCGTAAGCTGATTCGATCGTTTCAATTGGTTTTCGTTTAAATTAACATTTAAATCATTATATTGAATTTTAAACGTACATTTCAATTTACTGGGGTCACATACGGGCTCTAAGAATTCCCGAAAAATTATTTCTAGCTTCGTATTGACGATACGGTCCTGACAAAACTAATTTCGTCAAATTCTGACACTGTTTGTAAAATGGTCATTTTCCAGTCGATTAAAATTAACTGAAACTGGTCAAACGCGTTTAAGTGTGTCGCGCTCACATACTAATTCAGAAAATTACGACTTTTGGAATCTAGCAATTACTTGAGATCCCGGATCCAACAAAAGTGGTTTCATCGAGACGAAGGTCATTTGCAAAATTTCCATTTTCAAAGGCCAAAATTCCATAGCGACTATTCTGAAATTTCAACTGGGCATAACTTTTTATCCCCGCTATGAAATTTCAATTTTTTAGATTCGTTGGAAAGATATTCTCAAATAGATTCAAATATTTTTGGTTTCGCTAAAATCCGGTTTATTTTGAATCCTATACATTCATTTGAAATTCGAAATCGAATTTTCAAACTACCGCACCCTTTCAGGCTCGAATTATAATTAAATTAAAATTATTCGTTCTAACTTCGTCGAAAATAAATTTTTAGTCGTTATTATTTAAAATAATCCATTTTAAATCATCAAATTTAATTAAATTCACCAAAATAAAATTTTTAAATTGGTCCAGATTTCCGGGTTATTACAATCTCCCCACTTAAAACTTTTCGTCCCCGAAAAGGAACGAAGCTGAAAGTTGTTTTTCAAACCAACTCAACTTTTATTATTTTCTTTATGGCTTAAGTTTTTCAACTTTTCAGTTTCTAAGAACTTTTCAAATTTTTCAAAAATTTGGCTAACACCCTAAATTTTCGAATTTTTTTGCCATAACCTCCCCTGCACCGGGAGCTTCGGGATATTTCAAATAGCCTCCCATGGCCTTCACCTATCCAAAAAGAAAATGAAACAGCCAAGCGGCTAGCCAATCGGCTCATAAAATCATCCAAACCCAAAAATACAATAAACATGTACCTATTTGTCGGGCAAACAATTTTATTCCTCTTCTCTAGCCTCCTTGCTATGACCTTTTCAATGTAAGTACATGTATATGTATGCAAATGCGACAAATTTTCAATACAATTCACTATTTGGTTCAATTTGGCTAAAGGTTCAACATTTAATTAATCAAACAACACAACCAACAATCAATTAGTTGATTAGCTTTTCAAACTCATAACTTTGATACATAGTCCAAAAATCAGATTCTTGATGCCAAGTCACAACAATATATTCTAACTATATTTTGGTTCTCACACCAGTCAATTGGAAATATATAGAAATCCCACTTTCGTCACTTGAAAATAAATACTGGTGATGGTGTACTTCATCATCAGGACCATGTCCGGGCGACAAGAGTGTGATTCTATATCTACCCAGTATATTAAAACTTCAAATACACGCGGATCAGACGTATACGCAAAATCTTTATACACTGGATTGTCCAAATTCAATACAAATAAATATTCAAATACGCTGAATAAGGTTTAAATTTTCAAAACAAAACTTGTTTTCAATTTAAAAATATACTCTTCACACTCGTTCTAGGATACTACTGATCCCATCTTTAACGAGTCATTCTCATTGGATATTACTAATCCAATCTCTGATGAATTCTTTCGTTTTGTTCTAACGTGTCTTGTTCTCTGAGCTCTGTAAACCAAAGCTCCGATACCAAGCTATAACGACCCGAAATCCCCTTTACGGGAAATCACGCATTTTATTGAGGACAAGACGAATCAGAACACAAACAGAAGAACATTTCATTGCTTATTACAACAATTCCATTAGAATACAAGAATATACAGAGTATAAACAAATAATATACATTTGATAAATATTAGAGATTACAATAAATTACATAGCATCGGAAAAACAATACAAAACACAACTGAAAGTAATACACGGATACAGAGCTTTCCGAGTATCGTTCCAGCTGTAAACCAGGATCCTGTGAATATAAATCTACAAAACCAAAACTACTAGCTGCCCGTGCCAAAATAAGGGCACCCAAAGTTTCGGTTAAAACAATAAACTCCAGGTCAGTCATGTGATTGGTGTGAGAACTAAAACAGTTATTAATCTTTATTTTAAAGTTAGGTAAATCAAGGGACCACGCCGTATAACACGGAACGGGTTTCCTCCCAAGAATACTAGTGCGTAAAATAACAGCGCAATGCTAAAATAAAGAACAATGAAGCTATTATAAGACCCAGGTCCCATCACATAATGCAACACAAGTCGGAGGATAGAGTTTTACCTTATAATAGCCAAAGAATGCCTGATACACTAAATTTCATGTTTTATGTCAAAAACAATTTCAATCATAAGTATCAATCATAGACAGCATAAGTGCTTCATACCACTATGTCGCCATATATTGGTTTACAATCAAAACCGCAATTGTCACGTATTGGAAGTTGGATTTCCATCCGTGAACCTAGGCAAGGGATCGTCCTCTATCGATTCGAGACGCTCTAGCCCGCCCCTCAGGCAAGTACTCAGTCAAGCCTTTGGATCGTCAGGGCCAGTCCACCGATGTGGATTAAAATGTCTAAACATTGCGTTTCCCCACCCTTTGGGGTGTCAATGAGTCCAATGACTCCATCGGCTCCACATAGTCACCGATATATTTGAGGCGCCTCGCAACCCAATAACCACATAAGTCAAACTCGTCAGGGCGTGTCAAACAACTGACGCCACTTCTAGCTAGAAGGAAAGGCATGCCCTCCCTGAGGTTCTTCTCCCGTTTCTGATTCACACCGGGGTGTGAGGCTCGCGAATTAACGCTACACAAAGCTATGCCACACAGGCCGTGCTTTGATCATCAACCACAAGACTCTGCTTTTCAGCAGAAGCCTTGATCATATGCATCTTAGCATGCCACACAGGCAGACCACTCCATGCAACTGATATCCATCAATCACACAGAATGATATCCAATGTCAGACACACAGTCCATTTACAAGTCCGTTCTGGGTCTGAACGAAACCGGAGGCACCTTATACCTCGCATATCCATCGATCTCCAAGTACGTCTGGACGATCACTAACTGATTCCCTCCTCTTGGGTGTACGACCCAATCAAGATCATCAGTAATTATCCAAACGACGTGAAGACCTCCGGTCTTCTGAAACCGTCTTCATCTTCGACTAATCGTCATATCAGTTATTCAGAATGGGATAAACACGGTTTTTCTGAATAACTCGCGTATATAATAAACAAGTGTTACACAAACACAACATACGCCTCATTCCAATTCAGAATATTCTTTTATTCAAATATTCACATTATTAGGGAAAGGTTCCCATTAATTTTATCAAAGATAAATTCATTGAAATTTATTCTTTAATCTTCTTTTGAATATCAATTCAAACCAAATTATGGTTTATCCAAACTAGTCGGGATTAACGAACCTTACCGATGTAATCAATTGTTAAATTTCCTAACCCCAACCTATTCATCCCATGAAGTAAAACTGGTAATACTTCATATCTAACACCACGGTGTTATCGGTAAATTAAATTACCATTTCACGTTCAAATCTATTTAAAGATTTAACTATCGCCTGGAGTAAAACTGGTGATACTCCATTCTCGATCATTTCAATCTAATTAATGATTCATTAAAACTCCACTTGGTTTTAATCTTCCCAAAAATCACTATCAATGATTATTTAACTTAGGAAATCATATCCTGTCTTTAACCGGGTTAAAGAACCAATGTCATTTAAACACGGTTCACAATAAACCCAAAATCACATTCTATTTCATCAGCCTTTAACCGTAAATTAGCAAGTGAATAATTCCCTAAGTAATAACCCCGAAGGTCGAAACCAACATCAGATCAATACCCAAGAAACCATTCAACTTAACTAATCTCCAGTTAGTTTCTAATTTTCTCAACTCTGTTGGGTCAAAGAACGGTATTATTAAAGATACTATTCACGACAACCCAAAATCACATTCCATTAATTATCGGGTTAAAGAACAAGTGTTATTTAAAACACCGTTCCCGATAAAACCAAAAATCAATTCAAATTCAGTTCCAATTAAATACCATTTAGTGGTATACTTCATTAAATCTATATAAAAAGATTTAATCTTTTTCTCAACTGGGTTTAAGAAAAGTGTTAATGAAGACACCATTCACGACAAACCCAAATCCCATTTGATATTAATACAAGGCTCTGAATAGAAAATATATCGGCTTATAGTCAATATCAAATTCTACGACCAACGAATATCGTATTGGAAATAACGATATAATTCAAATTTCCATAACAATATCTGTATAATCACGAAATCCAACATCGAAATATTCCAAAGACAATTTTGATTCAAATCCACTCCAATTCAATTATTGGAAATTTCTGGTTACTTTTAAAACCAATTCAAATCCAATTTATTTATTTCAAAAATAAATGGATTATAATTCTAGTTCAAAACTAGTTCATTTCGATAAAAAATCTATTTTTATCTTTTCAAATATGGAAATTTTCATCCCAATTATTTCCAAATCATTTCTTATGATTCTACACAAATTATTACTATTTTAAATAATTTTATCAAGGCCCGTACTGTCGATTTCCATCAACGACCATCGAACTGCACTTACAGCGACCTTTTCCAAATTTGATTTGGACATAATTCCAAATCCAACCATTAGCAAATCTCTAATACTCGTTAGAAATCTCTTTTCGATACGAACCCAACAGTTCCAGTTTTAGGAGAATCCGACGGTCGGATCTCCCGTAACTTCCGTTCGAAGTCAATGGTCGAAATTCGTGAACTACCGCAGCGCGACGCGTTCTATTCAGGCCATTATATATATATTATATATATTTCATCGATTTCCTTTCGAAACGTATTTTATAAATCGTTTTAAATTCATTTTCAAAACGATTTCAACTTCATATTCAATTTCTAATCAAAATTGAATATTCCATACCATTAATCTATAAATGATAATATTTTCAAAACGTTATATTTTGAAATCACTTCCTTTTCAATATTCATTATAAAAATGAATAAAATTGATATAAATATCATTCACATCAAAATGGCGCATATCTAATCAACACGGCTTTATATATTTCAATAACTTCGTTATTCTATTCAACAAATGAATATTTTCTTCAACACATGAATATATATTTTTATTCAGCACATGAATATATATTTTTAAACAACACATGAATATTTATTTTATTCAATACATGAATTTTTATTCTATTCAACACATGAATTTTTATTCTATTCAACACATGAATTTTCTATTATATTCAACACATGAATTTTCTTATTTTCCAAATTGAAATGAGGCCCAATCAATTACCATATAATGTTAATTATATGGATTCCATACAATACATGTATATAATAGCAACGATAAATAATCAACCATCATCCAGTGTGCACCACACAACTGCATAAGCATTAAATATAAATAATTAACGCTTACACTGTCTGTCAACCCATCGATTGACATACAACTAAGCAATCGGGATTAGTGTACGTCAAATATCATCCCAATACCCGTGTGGGGTTTCCAATCAACAAACACAGATTTTATTTGTGTAGTTAGGCGATGTGTAAAATTTATCATTCCAATCAATATCAGTCAAATCAGTGTATATAAACAAATCGTCCGATTTGTTTATAAATATTTATTTTATATACACGTTAAAAATTATGTTTTTTAACTATAAAATATTCTCAACTATACTATATTTCATTCCTTCCACATCATGCAATAAAATTTCATAACACATCAATCAAACAAACAAGCCATCCATAGTCTATGGACGACGGGTGTTGGGTTCTACTAAGCACCGTCTGCATCCTAGTATATATTTCAACTAGAAATTAAAATAAAAGTGAGGAGTTCTCACCTAGAAGCTAAACCAAACGCCGCGACTCTTCATATGTAGAAAATCTTGCCGTGTCCGCCTTTTGTCACTTTCGTCTACCGTATCCACTACATATATAAAAATCGCATTTTTATATTGTTGTGATGTATATAAAAATCATATTTTTATACTGCTACTATATAGATAAAAATTCTATTTTTATACTGCTACATATATTATATAGATCACATTTTTCTTCTTGTACTGTTCATATAAAAATCACATTTTTATTCTTCTCACTATATAAAAACTATATTTTTGAATCACTATCTATATAAAAATCATATTTTTATTATCTCACATATATAAAAATCATATTTTTATTTCGCTAATCTATATATAAAAATTGAATTTTAAATCACTAAAAATCGAATCTTTATCCCTTTAAAAATCAAGTCTTTATCATTCTAAAAATCGAGTTTTTATCACTTTAAAAATCGAGTCTTTAACACTTTAAAAATATATTCTTTTCTACTTTCATAAATATAAAAATCAAGTTTTTACTAACCTAAAAATCATGGCTTCATTAACATAAAAAGTCAGATCCTTTTTCAGTATTGTTTGAATTAAATTAACCTAGAATAAATAGATAAATATTCACCTTTTTTCTTTGAATAGAGGAGGGGGTTTCCTTGCGGTGGCGCTGGGTGGCTCGCGACAGGCAGTGGGGTGCTGAGGGGCGGATTTGGTCAGGGAGGGAGTTGCGGTTCAGATCGGGTTTTGGGGTAGTTGGTGTGGTTTTAACTGCAGAAGAAGAGGAGAGGGAAAGGGAGAGGAGGCCAATGGCGAGGGGGGGGGACCGACGACGCGTGGGTGAACTCGGCAGGGGGTGCGGTGGAGGGGGGGGCGCGATGTACCGGGTCGCCATTCTTTTTTTTCCTTTTTTCTTTATTAGAAACCGACGGGAAGAAAGAAGTGAGGGAGAGTGAGAGAAAGAGGGGTGAGGTATTTATTTTATTTATATATATTTTATTCCACCTATGGTTGACTTTTTATTCGAACTCCTTTTCGAACCCACAGACTGTCGACCCTAGCTAATTACCTCTATTCCGAATACAATGGGATATGTATCGTAAGTTGATTCAATCGTTTCAATTGGTTTTCATTTAAATTAACATTTAAATCGTTATATTGAATTTTAAACATACATTTCAATTTACTGGGGTCACATACCGACTCTAAAAATTCCCGAAATATTATTAGCTTCGTATTGACGATACGGTCCTAACAAAACTAATTTCGTCAAATTCTGACACGGTTTGTAAAATGGTCATTTTCCAGTCGATTAAAATTAACTGAAACTAGTCAAACGCGTTTAAGTGTGCCACGCTCACATATTGATTCAGAAAATTACGACTTTTGGAATCTAGTAATTACTTGACATCCCGGATCCAACAAAAGTGGTTTCGTCGAAAACGAAGGTCGTTTGCAAAATTTCCATTTTCAAAGGCCAAAATTCCATAGCGACTATTCTGAAATTTCAACTGGGCATAACTTTTTATCCCCGCTATGAAAATTCAATTTTGCGGATTCGTTGGAAAGATATTCTCAAATAGATTCAAATAATTTTGGTTTCGCTAAAATCCGGTTTATTTTGAATCCTATACATTCATTTGAAATTCGAAATCAAATTTTCAAACTACCGCGCCCTTTCAGGCTCGAATTATAATTAAATTAAAATTATTCGTTCTAACTTCGTTGAAAATAAATTTTTAGTCGTTATTATTTAAAATAATCCATTTTAAATAATCAAATTTCATTAAATTCACCAAAATAAAAATTTTATATTGGCCCAGATTTCCGAGTTATTACATTAAACATGGCATAATATAGTGAACTTGCATTTTTGGATCCAACTAACATGAGTCTTTAAGCATGTGAAATTACCCAAATATAATTAGGCATATAAATGTAAACTTTTATTTTGGGTCCAATAAACATAAACCTTAAGCATATAGAATTACACGAGTTCAACTAGACATGTGAATGTGAACTTATTAACTTGGATCTAATAAACATGAATCTTAAACCTATGGAATTACACAGGTTCAACTAAACATGTAAGTATGGACTTTTACTTTGGATCTAATTTTCATAGATCTAAATGTAGATCTAAACATAATACATGTCTTGGCCTAACAATTTGCATATAACATGAATAAGTCACCAATTTTACATGATTGGTTTACATCAACATAATAACCACATAGGCTAACAACTTGCATGTAACATAACATGATTAAGTCACTAATTTTACATGATTGGTTTACATCGACATAATAACCACATAGCCTAACAACTTGCATGTGACATAACATGAATAAATCACCAAACTTTACAAAATACATGATTGCTTTATCATCAACATCATAACCACAATAATCTCATAAGCATATACAATAGAATCGTTACAAGAATAGGCATGAATCAACATCATCATTATCTTACAACTAGGAATAACGCTAGTTTTCATTTTATCACAAATCATAACTCTCAATCGTTCACATCTAAATAATAACAGGACTTACAAAGAAAAGAAAGTCTTGCTTTCTGGGATCTGTTTTCTGAATTTGAAAAGCAATCCCTTGAAGAAGACTATCAATTCTCTAAGTTAGTTTTTGATTCGAAGCTTTTGACTCGCTTTCTAATTGAAGAAGAAATGGTGGCTAGGCTAGAACAGTCATGGATAACATGGCGGCTCCTTGGAATGAATTTTTGTGATTTAGGGTTTGAGGATTAGGGTTGCTTTTATAGAAGTTAAATCTTATGTGAGTCGTTAGATCATTTTAGGAGCAATCACAACCATCTAGACTAGACAGAGTTATCCAAAATTGCCATATAAGCCCTAATGACTCAGCAACTAGTCATAATCGTCTCAGATTTGGATCTGGGCGAGAGGGGTAGGTTGATCCCCAGGTCGACATGTATAGGGGAGGTCGACCCCATTGTCGACTCCCTGGTCGACCTGGCCTAGGGTAGGTCGACCCCCAGGTCGACCTGCCTTGGTATTTTACTATTTAATTTTCTGAATTTCTCTTGAATCTTTCGAAGGCCATAACTCCTTCATACGAAGTCCGATTTACGAGAACTTGGACTCTATTCCAAGAAGAATTCCGAGATGAACGCAATGGCGTAACCCATTTCCTTAATTCTCATTTTAAAAATTAAGTATTCTTTAATTCATTCTTTTAATATTCTCAGAAAATATGGGGTGTTACATTCTCCCCTCCTTAAAGGATTTTGTCCCTGAAATCTCTAAGTTAAGAAAAATGCATATCCTAACATCCAACATCCATCTACTCAACCATTCAATCACAGGCGTCCATTGTCCTTAAAAATATTTTCTAATGCTTTCATGATCATATGGATAGTGTGTGTACATGTCCTTATCTAATGCAAAATCAGGTGGTCTACTGATTCAGTTGACCTCCTTAATGCGGATTATGTTGGTGCCATGAGTCCATCATATATGCAATTATTCCTAATCGTACTTTATAATTTTTATATGAGTGCTTAATCATTCATACAAATGCAACATCCATATGATAACACATCAAGTTTCAATCCATATATATATAAATTCACTCATGCATATGCAATATGAAAGTGACTGAGCCGATCTAGTGCCTAATGTGTGTATATGCATCCACGAGCAACCACTAGCAACCACTTGCAACCACTTGCAACCACCAAACATAACATGTCTCAAACACATGTTTACATCCATTGGCTTCTACCTATGGATCGAAGATATGACCAAGAGGATATACCTAAAAAAATGATAGAAACAAACTTGCATAGAATTCCTAGAAAAAGAGATCAAGGATATACCCTCAAGAAAATGGGTATAATGCGCGTGTCTTATCTTCAGTCTCCCACATCGCGTCTTCTTGAGCTTCACTCCATTGTACCTTAACTACTTTAACTTCACAGTTGCGAAGCTTCTTGACGTCCATTTCCAAAACTCACTAGTAAAGATAGGACCTCGATCACTTACTGTGCTAGAGGATATCCAATGTAGTCAAACTATCTTTCCAAAATAAACAGATGTTAACCATGATACCAACTGTATATACTAAGATGATTAGAGGTCTCTCCTATACTTGGCTTATTCATCATGTCACAAATTTGAGGGTCTAAAGCTAAAGGTTGCTATGTACTTTTTACCTCTCTTAAGGTCAGTCTTACTTAGGGCGCCTGCCACAACCATTTATTTCTCACGCAAACCATCCTAGTCGAACTCGACATCCCTCAATTGCAAGCCCCAAAGGCCTAAAGCAATATCAGACAAGCACCCAAGGAATACCTCCTCCGAATTTGGACGATTTATGTGAGATGATACTAGCAAAACAGCTAAACAATCGAGCACTTAACCGGCTCTGGCTATCCTCGCCAATCTTGTTCCAAAACTATCGTTGATCGCATAACTGGCTTTACATTGTCAACTAGATATATGCGGAAGTCTATATCAAGTTTTAGGGGGCAAACCCCTAACCTAATCAAAAAAATCTGTGTGCTCATGGACTACTCTAACGGATCACAAATCGTCGATAGATGCATCAAGTGATTCTAGGTAGCCAAGACAAACTGATCCCTTAGGATCGCACGAAATCTCGAGGGTATTCCCGAGGCAAGTCGAAAGTCTAACTACCCTCCTAGCTGACCAATCCATGCCTAGAATCAACCCATAGCCCATGAAACCAAAACATAAGCATTACACTTAGACTCAATACTTAATATAGCTATTCTCAAATCCTTATAAACCAAAGATAAATGAGCCGAACCACAAATTGGATTTGAGACAATACTGGGATCTTCTACTATACAAGTACTAAGGTGCTGAAACTCAACTATGGAAGCAGATATAAACGAATGTGAAGCGCTAAAATCAAAAAGAGTACTAACAGGATGATCAGAAAGGAAAAACTAAACTCTTTCAACTGAAACCTTACTACCTCTCTCTCAGGTACGCTGGCGGTGAGAGCATGCATTTGCCCTCCTGAAAATGTTGTCATTTGTTCTTGCCCTTGTCCTTAATTATATGACCCATTATACCATAGTAAAGATACTTCTTCTTGTCTTAGGTTTTACTATTCTTTCCTCCTTATCCTGTGATTCTTCCACTTACATCTCTTTCTTTTTGCCTCCTTTGTGAACCAAGTCCATATCCATGAGTTTCTCATCCTTGGGTTGTGCTCCTTAGCCAAACTCCCTCATTCTCATCTTTACTATCCTTGTGTAACACGTTGACAAGTCTCTCGAAAGCTGCCTCTATCGCACGGAAAATCCTACAAAGCTCGAAAGAAAATTAGCCGTAGGTGAAACTAATGCGGCTATATATGGAAGTTGGGCACTTCTTCGCCCTTTGACAGGTATCGTAGTCTCATCAAGCCTACAGAACCATGCCGCGATGAGGTTACCTCCCAGAAAGCCAGGAGCCTCGGAGACTCAGGAAAGAAGGAAACAAGGATTCAAACAGAGGATCAAAAAGATAGTGCATATGGCTTTGGGGAACATTTCTTTAAAACAAAACCTTTCTTTTGAAAATGCTTCTTTTAAAACCGTTTTGAAAATAATTTTTCAAATCTTTTATCTGATCCGACAACCTTCAGCTCTGATACCAAGTGAAACACCCTACCTCCGTTAAGGTCACTCAAAAAGGGAATGCCTTAACTTCGGTGGAGCATTCTAGGTAAAAGATGCAGATAAATTACAAGACAGACAAATAAAGCAGCGAAAAATAAAGTCATTTTATAAACAATGTGGTTCAGTCAAGCTTTTACAATAGTTGCCTCAATCATACTTAAAAGTAATACATAGAACTTCTGTCTTGATTTAAAAACTTCCAAATATAAAAGAAGCATAAAATAACAATGATATTCCCCAATAAATCATGAACTAGCCATAACAATGGAAAAGAGAGTCCAAACCAATACATCGACTATCTTCGAGCTTGGAAAGAAGGCTGAGCTAAGTGGTAACCTTTCCTCCCTGTGAACCGGGGGGGAACGGAAGCAAAGAGGCAGAGCAAAACTAGGTCAGACATAAGTCTGGTAAGTCTAGTGACTATTTAGCATGTAAAGAAGAAAAAGGATTATGACATGAATAAATTGAATATAAGACAATACCGTGAGAAAAAGGATAACAAGATAACATACGATTAGTATAGATATGATAAGGCAAGATAAACTGAATGCGCTTCTACTCTTTCTCTGCTTCGCTACTACTTTATTCTGATTTTTATATCTCTGCACCACCTAACTAGTGTCCCAACTAGTAATCTATATAAAATGATTGTATTGTAATGTGATCCCAATCCCCACAATTGTTGTAGCCTTCAGGTGTACATCTATCGTGAGGATTCCACCTCAATCTGCCTAATTGCCATGAATATATTAGATGTACCCTTACTGCCCTATCGATCGGCTCCCTGCTTGTATAAATTTCTCTTGTGTCTGTGTCAATCGGCCTTCTCTTGCGTGTAGATACCCTGTGCTGGTCCCACCATAAGGTGTATCAATCCTTATGATAGCAACCCGACACGATTCAAGATGCACAGTGTATAACTATTGGTACCCAATGCCTGCTTTTTCCCACTCCGGAGTACGTGCATGCCAGTAAATCGTTGGAACCTACACTAACGTACCCCCTATCACTGTTTTGACCACTTATAATCAGCCCAGTAATCGTGCCCCGCCCTGCCTAGGTTCAGGGTACTATGATACATCTATGTGGGTTACTGCTGAAATGGGTCCCCGTTACTAGGGTTTCCTATCGGTTAAGTTTGTGGGCCTATATATACAAATATTATCCACCTACACGAGATGTACTTAACCCTCCCACCGATTCAAGCATGTTTACTTAACGGTTAAGTTTGTGGGCCTATATGTACTAATATTACCCACCTACACGAGATGTACTTAACCCTCCCATCGATTCAAGCATGTTTATTTAACGGTTAAATTTGTGGCCCTATATGTACTAATACTACCCACCTACACGAGATATACTTAACCCTCCCATCGATTCAAGCATGTTTATTTAACGGTTAATTTTGTGGGCCTATATTTACTAATATTACCCACCAGCCCGATATGTACTTAACCCTCCCACACATTATGTCGTATTGGTTAAGTGTTGTCCATTCATGTTAACTTAACTCACCCATTCATCACGTCATGTGGGTTAAGTGTTCCTATTAACTTAACCCTCCTCACTTATCAGATTGGTTAAGTGTTTCCTATTAACTTAACCCCGTTCGTTCATCAGGTTATATTGGTCAAGTGTTTCTTGTTAACTTAACCACATGTGTTCATCATGTTGTATTGGTTAAGTGTCATCAATCAATTCAAGTTACTTAACCCACCTACTTGTCATGTTACTTTGGTTAAGTGTCTCCTTCTTGTGTTAACTTAACCCTACCACAAATCAAGTCATATTGGTTAAGTGTTTCCCTCTTGTTTTAACTTAACCGTACCACAAATCAAGTTATATTGGTTAAGTGTTGCCCTCTTGTTTTAACTTAACCTTACCACAAATCAAGTTATATTGGTTAAGTGTTGCCCTCTTATTTTAACTTAACCTTAGCACGAATCAAGTTATATTGGTTAAGTGTTGCCCTCTTGTTTTAACTTAACCTTACCACAAATCAAGTTATATTGGTTAAATGTTTCTTATTACTTAACCCTACCCATTCATCATGCTATACTGGTTAAGTGTTTCCTATTAACTTAACCCTAGTCATTCATCTTGTTATATTGGTTAAGTGTTTCTTATTAACTTAACACTAGTCATTTCTTAGCATGTCTTGCTCATTAGCATTAATTGATTTATTAATGCACTTAGATGTGTGTTCTTGTGGTTACTGGATGTGCCGGACGGTTCCGGGCAGTTTTACACTACAACTCAATCTAAACTTGGGTTTTTCTTGGGCATGATGCACTAACCTCTCACATTAGATAGGTGTTGTTGTAGTCACTAAATGTGCCGGGCGGTTCCGGGCAGTTTTACACCACAACCCAATCTAACCTCGGGTTAGGTATATTCGTCTTTTTCTTAATTTACATATTTATCTTTTCAAATTTATATGTAAATTTTCCATAATTTATTTCCATTCAAGTCATGCCCAGTTTTTCCTCTAAATCATATTCAAAATTTTGGTATATAAATTATTCCATTTTTATGCCACTAACCATTCATTTATTTATGGGCTAAATTATGTCAATAATAATTTCTAAGGTTTTCCGAACGTTACCCCCGTCATACGTTTGCAAAATTCACATAGAATGTTAGGCTCGTAACTTAGCCTAACTTATATACAAAAAGGGAAAGAATGGAGCATGTACCATTCACACAACATAAAATAATAAGGATCTAACTAAACATGTGTCATGTAAACGTGGCATAATATAGTGAACTTGCATTTTTGGATCCAACTAACATGAGTCTTTAAGCATATGAAATTACCCAAATCCAATTAGGCATATAAATGTAAACTTTTATTTTGGGTCCAATAAACATAAACCTTAAGCATATAGAATTACACAAGTTCAACTGAACATGTGAATGTGAACTTATTAACTTGGATCTAATAAACATGAATCTAATAAACATGAATCTTAAACCTATGGAATTACATAGGTTCAACTAAACATGTAAGTATGGACTTTTATTTTGGATCTAATTTTCATAGATATAAATGTAGATCTAAACATAATACATGTCTTGGCCTAACAACTTGCATATAACATGAATAAGTCACCAATTTTACTTGATTGGTTTACATCAACATAATAACCACATAGGCTAACAACTTGCATGTAACATAACATGATTAAGTCACCAATTTTACACGATTGGTTTACATCGACATAATAACCACATAGCCTAACAACTTGCATGTGACATAACATGAATAAATCACCAAACTTTACAAAATACATGATTGCTTTATCATCAACATCATAACCACAATAATCTCATAAGCATATACGATAGAATCGTTACAAGAATAGGCATGAATCAACATCATCATTATCTTACAACTAGGAATAACGCTAGTTTTCATTTTATCACAAATCATAACTCTCAATCGTTCACATCTAAATAATAACATGACTTACAAAGAAAAGAAAGTCTTGTTTTCTGGGATCTGTTATTTAAAAAGCAATCCCTTGAAGAAGACTATCAATTCTCTAAGTTAGTTTTTGATTCGAAGCTTTTGACTCGCTTTCTAATTGAAGAAGAAATGGTGGCTAGGCTAGAAAAGTCATGGACATCATGGTGGCTCCTTTGAATGAATTTGTGTGATTTAGGGTTTGAGGATTAGGGTTGCTTTTACAGAAGTTAAATCTTATATGAGCCGTTAGATCGTTTTAGGAGCAATCACAACCGTCCAGACTAGATAGAGTTATCCAGAATTGCCACCTAAGCCCTAGTGACTCAGCAACAGGTCAGAAAGGACTCAGCAACTAGTCAGAATCGTCTCAGATTTGGATCTGGGCGAGGGGGGTAGGTCGACCCCCAGGTTGACCTTCTAGTCGACTTGTATAGGGGAGGTCAACCCCATAGTCGACCCCCTGGTCGACCTGGCTTGGGGTAGGTCGACCCCCAGGTCGACCAACCTTGGTATTTTACTTTTGATTTTCTGAATTTCTCTTGAATCTTTCGAAGGCCATAACTCCTTCATACGAAGTCCGATTTACGAGAACTTGGACTCTATTCCAAGCAGAATTCCAAGACAAACGCAATGACGTAACCCGTTTCCCTTAATTCTCACTTTAAAAATTAAGTATTCTTTAATTTGTTCTTTTAATATTCTCAGAAAATACGGGGTGTTACAATCTCCATATCCCCTAAACCCCAATCTTCGAAAGTTCAAAAAAAAATTCAATGGAGGACTCGTCGCTATACATCACTGCCACTGTTCTTAGGATACATTGGAATGTTGAAGCTGTGCATCACACGCTTTAGGTGATTCTGAATCATAATTCGTGACCTATGCGGGTAATACCCAATAACTCTTTTCTAGTATCATGCCCATCTTACAGTAAGCGTGATCATGCACTAATGTTGAAAGTTTTTACAAAACCGGGGGTGCTATTTACCTACATGTATGGCTTGATGAAGAATTTAAGCCTAAACCACCATTTGAAGTGGAATCATGGGCTAAAGTTGATGGCCTTCCCATGTTCCTAAAGAGTAATGTTCCTGCTATTGAAGAAATAATGAAGCCAATGGGACGTGTGCTTGCAATTGACGACTGTAACTAATCTCAGTATGACCATGCATCTTTCTATCTGAAAATGCAATTTCATGAAGGCATTGGCTATGTCAATACTTTTGCTGCTCAATTCAATAACAAGGTTTACCTCATTAAGGTTCAACGTTGTACCCATGCTCACCCTGGAACAAGGCCCGAACTTCTTTTTGTGAGCAATAAGGAGGAACAAGTGGTTCCATGTTTGTGTAATCAAGAATTGGAAATGGATTCAGATGAAAGATTTGACGCAATGATACATGAAGCTGCTTTGCTACCTCCCTTACCAAGCTTATTTCCTGAAGCCACCCATGGCATACATGTTGATAACCAAGCCCCAATGAACCAGAGGAATGACCAGTGGGTAGATTTGGAAGTTGAATGGGAATATGATTGGCCAAACTACCTCACCCCTTGTCCTGGTACTGCAGGTCCATCACATACGGCTGCTCACTTCGGTCTGGCTCCCCCACAGCCGCAAAGCCCTAACGAATCTTTTGAAAGTTCCACAGCCCCGCAAAGCCCTAATCTAGTATGAACTGATGCTACTATAATGTCATTTTTTGTATGTGTATGTGTGCATGTATTAAGTTAACTTTTGCTGCCTTATGATACTTTTGCTTCCCTGATACTACTATAACTTTTACTAATATATGTATGTATTAAGTTAACTTTTGCTGCCCTGTTCTGGTATGAATTGATGTTACTATAATTTTTGTTGCCTTATGATACTTTTGCTGCCTTACGATACTTTTTTGTATGACTGTTGTACGATACATAGTAAGGAATAATATGGATGCATACCTGAAGTGAGCTCAGTTTGCAAAACTAAGCATACGTTTCCAAAATTGAAACATTGAAATTGGTAGTTTCCAAAATCAATTGGAAAATACCTGTGTGTGTAGCAGATTAGATACGGGAAAACGACTCGTCCGGATCGCGAAATTGGTAGTTTCCAAAGCCTCTGCACAAACACACCGCAGTGCTACACATGTGTCTATCACAAAACCTCAAGCATACAATTATATGTTAATGTAAATGAACCCAAGTTGCAAATCAATTTTGACGGTAAAGTGATTTACCTTTACATAAAAATACACTTACTTCAAAAGTTTTTGGATGGTATGTTAGTGTACTTGTCAAGACTCTTCTTATTTCATAATCAGCGTATAAAAAACTGAAAACATGTTGATAACCACACACTCACTCATGCATCCATGCATCGTCTTTGTTATCTTCATCCACGCACGAAGATGAGCTCATCGGACTAGCATCAGAAGACATATTTTGATATTGATCATTATTGATATTATCATTAGTGATTGCTTAAGAGCTCTCCATTAATGCTATGTTATTGCATTGTCCATGGTCCTCTATTTTGGTGCACACAACGTTTTTCTTGAAAACTCTACATACTGCATACGAGTCCTGCAAACCCATAGTATCTTCGCATTCCTTATCATCAAGCCGATACTCATTCATAACCTGGTTAGTCCTCATTCCTTAACTAGCTCGACATCTATAATAAACCAATTTCTTTTTCATGCCAATAACCCGGTTCTGATAACAAAGCCGCCTGTCTTTGCCAGTAGATTTCCAGTATAATGAACCTTCCTTTTAAGATAATAATTAACAAATTCCTAGTCAGTTGGGTGAAACCTAAATCCTGGTGGCAGACCCACTGGCGCCATCTCCATTTTTTGGTTTATTGCTGGGTATAATTTTCAAATAAACCTTAGCATAATCCCAAATCCCAAATCAATGGTCAAAGCGCAACTAATTACTCATAATCTAATCTTTCACAGACTAATCACTCATAAGCGAATGAGTTTTCCTAAGTTTGGGATGTCTACGCAACTAATTACTCATAAGTGAATAGGTTTTCCAAAATGTAACAAATGCACTAATTACTGATTACTCATAATCTAATCTATAATAAGCGCAACTAATTCTCAGTGCTATCCAAACTGAACCTGAGGGAAAAAACTGGCGATGTCAATGCCCTGAGCAATCAAAGCTAGAAAGCGTTTCAAAGCTTCAACCTTTTCGGAATAAAATTTGCTATCGAGGAGAGGAGCGATACTGACGTAAATTTAGCTTTAGATTTTTGGCAATAGTAAAAAGGGAGAAAAACAACTAGACGATAGAGAAGAAGAACGATTTATCACCAGATTATTTTTACATTATTTTGTGAAGGGGGAAGATCGCGCCAAAATTTCATCAAAAGAATGCTATAAGGTGGCTATCATTGATTGGATGATGGCTAATGTTTAGAATCACAACCATAGATTGGTTTGAACCATATGATTAATCATGCATCTACGGTTGGGGTTTTGTCTATGTTGATAACGCGGATCGCTGAGCTGGATTGTATATATGTAAAGCTACGCTTTTAACTGATCTTGCACGTCAAAACACTAGAATTCCCACCGCAACAGTGCATTCACGTCTAATGCAACAACATATGCATATTGTTGCAGAAGATTAAAGAAAGCATAGCTTTAGCCACACTTTTCATGCAACGCACACAAATTAGTGTCGAATATGCCCACTTTTGTAGCAGTGGGTGAAGAATGAATTCGACATCAACAATAGGAGATTCTTTTCAAGTAGTTTGAATTATATAAAGATTTAAAATGGGTGATTGCTTCAAATTCTATTTTAGATGATTCGTTAATTATTGAACCATTGTTGTCTATCAGATATCCTATGTCATTAATATGTCTTATATTAGACATTTTAACAAAGAAAACTTACTAGAGTCATCCATATTAGACAACCATTCTACTTTATCTATTTGTTTTAAATTATAGATTAAATATGAAGAACATCAACAAGATTGCTTTGAGGAAGGAAAAAATTACTAACCATATGAGAGTTTGAGTTATCGCTATCAATACTGTATTGTGAGTACTTACATTCCTTCTGATTTGATCAATGCCTAGTTTTGGTTTACTATTTTTCAATATATTTTTGGATGTTTTGAGAAGATTTTCAAAATTTGTATTGGACAGTGCCCTGAAGTTTAGTAGAAAAACCTTTGTTAGTAATCTCCTTATAAGATTCGGCATATGTCCACCCTTTTTTGAATCTAAAATTAGATTTTCTAACACAAAAATTTGACTGAGAAAGAATAATTTGATGGGAAATATAGTCACTAGAAGCTTGAAGAAGAGCATTACAAAATAATTTAGGAAACCAATTTAAAAAAATGATTAAGGAGAATTCTATCCAATTTATAATGGATATTTTTGCACTCACTAGATTTCCAAGTGATTTTTTTTGGAAATAGTAGCTTCCACTAAACCAATTTTTAATATAAAATTATTGATTAATTCTAGTTTATAGAAGGAATAGAATTTCCACCGCTTTTTCATAAGCATGTAGAACAATATTAAAATCTCTTATTAAAATAGGAGACGTAGGGACATTTTTATTAATATTATAAACCTAGACCCAAAGAAAATGTCTTTTAAATTCATTAGAAGCGTATATAAAGAAATTTCAATGAGCAAACCTGTAACGTCCCAGAAATTTCAACAACTGGAATATGGAATTAATCAAAGATTTAACTATTAATAATAAATTTTATATGGATACTTGGGTCAAAATCGAATATATGGTTTCGAGTATGAATTGAACTCGATATTTAATTCATAATGGTTGGTTGTGAATCAAATATTACTGTTGAATATTTGAATTAAATTTAGTTTAATAATTGAATTGGATTTGAAATTCGATTCAAGAATTCAAAATGGTTGAATTAATAATAATAATAATAATAAACGTTATTAACGTTAAATAAAATGGAAATTTTATTCGTCGATATATATGGAAAATTGGCTTGGGCATGGTATATTTTTGTATACAAAGAAAAGGAAAATTAATTTACAAGGACAATTAGCACTAAAAATTTAACCATAAGGACAGTCGCTCCATTTTTTAATTAGAAGGACAATATAAATAAAATTTCCATCGTGTTTCCATCGCGCTACAACCAGTGTCTTCTTCTCTGATTCCTCCAGCGTTGGCCATCTCTCCAAACACGACCACAATCGTCGAAGTCGTTATCACCAATAATCCCTAATTTCCATTCTACAGCAACCTCCAAACCCTAATTCACGCATATCTACAAATCGTGAAACTGAAATCCAAGTTCAACGCTCCACCACGCAGCCACCGTAGCCACTGCCTTCAACGCGTCGCCACGTCTTTTTTCAGATTAGATTAATTCAAGCCTTCGCCCTCATTAAATTAAAAAAATACAAAGATGATAACTAATTGCTGCTTGGTTGGAGTTCTGGTTTGCTTTCTTTGTATATTATTTTCACTTCTATTTATATCAAAACTGATAACATATATTTGCAAAAATTATACTTACTCTTATTTTTGATATTAGTTGTTGCACATTAATTTCAATCATTTATTTGATTGATATGTATAATACATTTATATTAAAATAATGCAAAAATGATATCTGTTAGCAGCTTTATATACATTCTCTTTAGTACCACTTATGTTTTTTGTTAAAAATGTTCACTATTTTTTTTAGATTAAAAAGACACATGCTGGTAATAAATAATGTAATATATTTTCGTAAGTATAACCTTCAATAAACAGTATCAAGATCATATGTTCTGAGATATCAGTTTCAATTTCTTGAAGGTATCATGTTTTATAAACAAATTTTGATGGTGAATTTAATAGCATTTTTTAGGTATCGGTTTGCTATTTTTTAGGTATCAGTTTTATATTATTAACTGTGTTATGTTTTTTATTCATATGATTTTGGTGCTGTGTTAATTTTGCAGTTGTACAGTTGCACTAGCTTTGTAACTCTGTCGAACTTATTTTAGTCAATATAAATGTGTTGTAAACATTTTTTGCATTAGTTTTTCATTAAAATATCATAGCAATTTTATATTTTTAGGTATCATTTTTAGAGTATTAACTGTGTTATGTTTTTTATTCATATGATTTTGTTACTGTGTTAATTTTGTAGTTGTATTGTTGCATCAAGTTTGTAACTCAGTCAAACTTATTTCATTTTAATCAATCAAACTGTGTTGTAAACATTTTTTGCATTAGTTTTTCTTTAAAATATCATAGCAGATTTTAGGTAGCAGTTTTATATTTTTTTAGGTATCAGTTTTACAGTTTTAAATGTGTTAACAAGATAGCAATTTTTAGGGAGCAGTTTTCTATTTTTTAGGTATCAGTTTTACAGTTTTAAATGCGTTAACACGACATCATTTTTTAGGTAGCAGTTATATTTTTTTTTTAGGTATCAGTTTTACAGTTTTAAATGTGTTATGTTTTTTATTCATATGATATTGTTGCTGTGTTAATTTTGTAATTATACTCTTGCATCAACTTTGTAAATCAGTCGAACTTATGTCATTTTAATCAATCAAACTGTGATGTAAACATTGTTTGCATTAGTTTTTCTTTTAAATATTATAGTAATTTTTACGTATCAGTTTTATATTTTTTTAGGTATTAATTTTGTGAGTTTGTGTATCAGAACTGTGTCAAGGGGTTGCAGGTTTGAGATGTTTGCTTTGGTAAATGATGTTTTTCATGTACAACATTAATTCTAACTGATATCCACTGATAAAAATAATAATACAAATCAACTCAATTGAATTATCACAAAAATGATATTTATTTTTAATAATACACACTGATATTGATTCATCACTTGTATTACACCAAATATTATATTGTAGCTACACCAAATATATTGAAGTTACACCAAATATTATATGTTTTACAACTGATATCCAGCCACTGAACTAAATAAAAAAAGAAACTGAAATACAGAGGAAAAAACATTTTGATTGATCAAAAAAACTAATTTCTACAGAAATACAAAGGTAATGCAACGGTACATGATCACAAAAAATACAACATAAAAAAAAATGAACATAAACATAAAACAACAATTACATTAAAACTGATACCTAAAAAAAATATAAAAATGATACCTTAAAACTGTTGCAATGTTTTTACAAAAATTATTCAAGGAAAAAAATTTGCGTTGAAGATCAATGAGGAGACCGAGATATGAACGAGGTAGACGGTTGATGAAGAAGAAGAAAGCAGCGACAGCGAGTGATGGCAAGATGACGAAGGATAAGGGGCGTGGTGGAAGTTGATTGTCGAAGGAGACTAGGGTTTGATGGAACAGGTTGTAATGACCCGCATTGGCAGAGGTATAATAATTAATTAATTTAATTATTTAAAAGGTGATTAAAAGGATTTAATGGTCGTGGAATTAAATAATGGTGAATATTTAATTAAAATAATAAATTAAATAAATATATTTAATTCTGAAATAATCAGAATTGGCTGAAATGACGATATGGTGTGAACTGGATCATTTGTGATATTTAATTCAGCTTGGAATTGAATCTGAATAACGAATATATTATATAAACGACAGTTTGAACATAGAATTATAATATAATTAAAATCGAGCTCGAAATGGCGCTGTAGTTCGTAAATTGGCGATTCGAACTTCAACTGAATGTACAGGATTCGTTTTAAGCCGGATTTCTGTGAAACAAGAAACGTGTAGAGCTGGTGGAGTATATATTTCTAGTGGAAGAGAAAAATCTGGATTTCGTCGTGTAGATTTTGATTTATGTCCAAATCAAATTTTAGAAAAGTCGCTGTGGAATTCCTTTATAATTTATAAAAGAATTATTTATATTTTTAAAAGGAATTTCAATATAAATTGAATAACGAGATAATCTGGAATCTGAAATATCAAGCTGTAAATTCTGATAGGATATTCTGGAGCTGTACGATATCATATGTGAAGATATACGATAATATAAATTTATTTATATTTAATTTAATTATATTTAAATATATTTAAATATTTAAATGGGTCATCCAGAGCTTTAAAAATAGCCACTTTTGCAAACGAAGTCGGAATTCGACGAAACTAATTTTGTTGGATCCGCAATATCAAATAGTTGTTAGATTTCCAATTTCGTGATTTTTAGAGTCACTGTGTGGTCGTACGGATTTTTTGTGTGAGAAACAGTCATTATTTTGACGGTTAAAAATACACTGTATGAGCAAACGGAGTCGGAATTCGACGAAACCAGTTTCGTTGGGACCGTAATGTTGAACTGTAGCTGCATGTCCATTTTTGTGATTTTTGGGTATCGTATATGGTCACAGGAATTTTAGAGGACGATTGCAGATAACGTTTGATTAAAAACGAATATAATAATAATATATAAAAATATTTAATCCTCTATAAATACCCTCTTTAAGTTTTCCTAAACCTAATTCTCAAGTCAACCAAACCAAAAACTACGCCGCTCATTTTTCTCTTCACAGCCAAAAAAAAACTGAACTTCAAACTTCAATATATATTCATGGAAAATTCTATAAATATTTATATACGTATAGTCAAAATCAGTAGATGTTTCTCATCAATTTCCTACCTGTTTGGGTACCTGCGATTTCGGTTTGTAGTGTCCGATTAATTTACAGCGTGAGTTCTCAGAACCTAGGGTTCTAGAAATCGAAGGGTTGAAGAAATTAATCGCGAAATGGGTATCGTATTGGGATTCAGTGGTTAAGATCGAAGCGTTTGGGGCATTTTTGGTGGTTTCGGTGATGGTCAAAGTCGGACCTGACAGTGCGTGGTTGGAGGCAGAAACGGCTTGATGGAGTCGAGCTGTATATGTACGGGGTGAGGGTGAAGAGGGTGTGATGAGAATCATTTTGGTGGTTTTATTTTTGGAATTTATGAAGTGAAGATTGGGATTTGTGAGGGAGGAAGCAATTCGAAGTGGCTGCTGTTGAGTTCCTGGAGTGCACGAGTACACGGTGGTGAAGAACAGGAAGAAGAGGTAGCGGGTAAAATTCGGGTATGGGCTTTGAGTGGTAGGTGAAGCCCAAACATGAGCATATTCAAGTGTTTATTTTATATAAAATGTATATCAACTTCTAATTATCATAACTTGGTCATACATGAACGGAATTCAGCGAAACAAGATCCGTTGGGATCGTATGGACGGTGGCTACCCAATGGGACTGACTGGGAGAGAATTCGAGCTCGTTACAATTTATAGCAAAATAAATTGTCCGATCTGAATCAATGACAATTATCGTTAATTAACGATGATAGTCCAATGTGAGTAAAACTCACCAACTCTGATCAGTTCATATTTTTATAACGTATATTTAGAACTGTTAAATGATGACTGATTGCTGTGTGTTAAATGTTTGGTTGAGTTGTTTGTGTATTGATTGAAATCATCGATAACGATATATATATATATATATATATATATATCGTTAATCGAATATTGATTCTGGTTATCAGAATATTTTATACTCGTATGGTCTAACATCTGTGATGCAGGGAAACAGGTTGGGGGAATCCGACTGGATTCCTCAACATTTATTTTACTGTTTTCATATATGTTGATGTATGATGTGATATATTATCTGTTATGGATTATATGAGTTAGAATGATGTTGATCATTTATATTTGATATTTTTAATATCATAAGAAAACCCTGGGATGTAGAAAAGAAATATTTCAATGTATATTGAAATAAAGGAATTTTATAAAATCAACCGATTTTATAAAAGGGAATATTTTGAAAATAAAGTATTTATGAAATCATAGGATTTTATAAAGAGGAATATTTATTTGTTAAATAAATAGAATCATTATAAAAGGAGATTTTCAATGTTATATTGAAAAGGAAATATTTAAAAAAAATCAAGAGGATTTTATAAAAGAGAATATTTATAAATAGAAATATTTATAAATGGAATATTTATAAATAGAAAATACGTTTAAGTGGAATTATAAATGAAGGGAAAATCTTTATAAATGGAATATTTATAAAGTGAATGATTTATTTAGAATAAATAGAAAAGATAAAAGAGATATTTATTTGAAAATAAATAGGAAGATAAAAATGAAATATTTATTGGTTAAATAAATAGAATTGGAAGTAAACATTTATTTGATTAAATAAATGGAGTTATCAAGGGATATTTCTTTGGAAAATAAATATCAAAATGGAAATCTGTTTTAACAGATAAATTAAGAAGATTAATTTATGAATGATACTTTATAAATTAAAGTAAAATATTTATCATTCGATAAATGGAAATATAAGTCTGAACTTATATAGAGAATAGAAATTGGTTTTAACACCAATGGTTTTAGAATGTGAACTCAACACTTCTAAATTGAATAAACGTTATAAAAGGGACATTTATAAAGTGTAGAATTGTTACTAAAAGTAAATCTTTATAAATAAATAAACGTTGTAAAAAGGGAAATCTTTATAAATCAATAAAGTAATCGAATACAAGTTAATTTAAAAGGAGTTAATCAAATTGAGTTAATCGATTAAAGTAAGAAAATCGATTAGAGTTAGATTATCGAGTTAGATTATCAAGTTAAGATAATCGAGTCTAGATTATCAAGTTAAGATAATCGAGTTTAGATTATCGAGTTAAGATAACCGAGTTAAGTTATCGAGATAGATTATCAAGTTAAGATAATCGAGTTGAGATTATCGAGTTGAGATAATCGAGTTAAGTTATCGCGTTAGTGAATCAAGTTAAGTTAATCGATGAGGGGGAATCGAGTTAAGTAATCGAGTTAATCGAGTTAAGATAATCGAGTTAATCGGGTTAAGGAATCGAGTTGATCGAGTTGAGAAATAAGTTAAGTTAAATAAGTTGAGTTAATCGAGTGGGTCGAACCAAGTTAGTCGAGCCTAGTTAATCGAATCGAATTGGTCGAACCAGGTAAGTCGAGTTAGTCGAGTCGAGTTAATCGAGTCGAGTTAAGTTAGTCAAGTTAATCGAGTTAAGTTCGTCGAGTTAAATTAATCGAATTAGTTATTCGAAAGGAGTTAATCGATGCTAGTTTCATCGAAAGGAGTTATCAATGTTAGTTTCATCGAAAGGATTTATCAATGGTAGTTTCATCGAAAGGAGTTATCGATTTTAGTTTAATCGAAGTGAGATTAATCGAATAAGAGTTATTCGAAAGAGATTATCGAATATAGTTTATTCGAAGGTGAGATTTTCAAATATGAGATATTTGAAAAGAGATGTATCGAATATTAGTTATTCGAAGAGAGATTATCAAATATCATTTATTCAAAAAGGAGTAATCAAATATAGTGTATTCGAAAAGAAGGAGTTAATCGAATATAGGTTATTCGAAGAAGAGTTAATCAAATAGAGATTACTCGAAAGGGAGTTATACGTCGAATTCGATTATATCGAATTCGGGAAAGTATTATTTACTTTCCAGTTTTTAAATCAAGATTTATTTATTTATAAATAAATTAGTTGTTAGGTTAATCATTCAGTATAAGTAATAAGAGTTAGATTGGTAAGTTAGATTAATTCGAAAGTAGGGATTATAACGTTATCGTTATAATCAATGTTTTCAATATAGAAGTGGATTCGTAAATAGAATCCGAGAAAGACGTAAGAAATTGTTAAAGATTTAAAAGATAAACTTTGACCATTGCGAAGTTATAACGTTGTTCAGTTAAGGTCTGAGAGGTAATTATAGCCCAACTTGATTAACTTCCTTCTTAACTAAGGAATGGTATGGTTTGATCGTAAAGGAGCTTTGGAAATGTTTTCCAAGTAAGAATCAGGAATGTTTTCTGATAATTGAAATAAGAAATCAGAATATATAGAAACAGGAGATAAGTAAATTAATGAACTAAAGAGATAAATGTTAAATTATGGTTGATCGATATAATTTCCACTTGGAAATAATATCATTGTTTGCACACTTGTTTTTCTTTGATAGTTAACTGACAGACTATCGAAGTTTTGACCATTTTAACGTTGTTAATATGGAGAGACCGGTTGGATTATTATCCAGAGAACCACTCTGTATTGGCATAAGCATTGCGAATCATATATGCCAAAGATAATTGAAGACGGAGTAAAATGCAAGGGCTGTTGTATAAGTCTTAGATAACAGTGACTAAGATGGATATACTGAATAGTGCCTTCGGTTTGTCCAGTCCCAGGACAACTTGTATGGACGAAGGTCTGACAGAGTATATCCAATGGATCGCGTAAGTTGATCTCTTCAAACGTACATACGTTGGTGGCGGAGGAATTCGTTTCTCTTAGCTATATACCCATTGTATTTTTTTAGGAAATCAATTTGTGATTTGGCGGGTATGATGATGTGACATTCTAAGTGAATGAAGATGTGGCATGTAAACCTGGATGACTTGTATGGATGGGTGTCTGACAGAGTAATTCCAGAAAGGTCACGTACATTGATTTCTTCAACCGTACCAAGAGTGAAAGCGGAGAAGGAAACTTCTTTAGCTAACACGTAATGTACCGTTGTAGACGTCAATTAGTGATTTTCGATGGATTTGACAATGTGGCATTCGAAGTGAATCTGATGTGATGATAAAGCGTAGCTTCTAGCCTCATCAACCGGTAAATGACAGAAATCGGGCAGGTAGCAAGGCTATGTAGGTCGCACCTATTAGGGTGTATAATCACCTGATCTAGAGTTTCATTTACTTCTAAAAATCTATTGTTGATGCTGTCCCATTCGGGAAACGGTTGCTGATCCCAACCGTTGGTGATATACATTCGATACACTCAAGCGAAATGAGTGGTCTGTCATGTGTGGCCGGGTTGCAAGATGTTCTTGTTGAACCCAGTGTATTCCTCTCTAGAGGTACACTAGCAGAAGGTGGTTCCATACCTTGTCATAGTTGGAAATCCATTATCCAATACGTGCTTGCGATTTTGATTGTATACTATATATGTAGAACGTGAGATGAAAGCGTTTCTGCTAGATTGATATATATTTGTACTTAGACATTATTATAATATCAGAATGATATTGCTTGTCAAAGATGTTGGATTCTCATAAGGGAAAAACCCGTTCCGTATTCACGGCGTGGTCTTATGAGATATCATATATATGTTAAACTGTGTTAAACTATTTTACTCATACCAGTCCCATGACTGACCCGGAGTTTATTTTGTTTTGTTTTCCCTAAACTCTTGGATGCCCAATTTTGTACGGGCAGTCAAGTAGTCGGGATTTACAGATATACTTGAAGAGCTGGAGCAGGAGGCTTCTGGATCATATAGCTATAGTTTATTTCCGCTGTGTTGTAAGTGTTGTACTCTGATAAGTGCTATTGTATACATAACTGTTATATTTCAAAGTTATGTTATATATTATATGTTATTCGTTCCGCTGTGAGGTTCGTGTTACTCTGATGTTGTGTTCTTCTTCTTCTTCTATTCTAAGTTTCTATCTTATCTATCCTCACCCTCTAATTTCTTTCATTAATTACCAGGATTTTTCGATGTTTTGGTTATCGACATCGTTCTTATGTCGATAACCAAAGTCGCTAAAAATCCGGGTCGTTACACAGGTCGTCAGGGATATGGTGGAATTTGATCGTCGGAGGCGATTAGGGTTTGATGGAAGAGGCGGTCAGTGACGTGGTAAAAGTTGATCGTCGAAGGAATTTATTTTATGCGATGAAATTTTCAGGGGAGAGGAGTTTAACAGTGTAATGTCCTTCTGATTAAATTATTAACAGGTTTGTCCTTGTGATTAAAATTTTAATGGGTTGTCCTTGTGGTTAAAAAAGCCTTGAGTTTTGTCCTTGTGATCATTTTCCTATAAAGAAAATTGAAATTAATGTTTTAAAAGTTTGAATCGAACGAAGTTGTATTGTGAATA